>BSBN01000337.1:0-600000 GCA_027924645.1 Cunninghamia lanceolata
CTCTCTCTCTCTCTCTCTCTCTCTCTCTCTCTCTCTTCTCTCTCTCTCTCTCTCTCTCTCTCTCTCTCTCTCTCTCTCTCTCTCTCTCTCTCTCTCTCTCTCTCTCTCTCACCTCCTCTCTCCCTCTCTCTCTCTCTCTCTCTCTCTCTCTCTCTCTCTCTCTCTCTCTCTCTCTCTCTCTCTCTCTCTCTCTCTCTCTCTCTCTCTCTCTCTCTCTCTCTCTCTCTCTCTCTCTCTCTCTCTCTCTCTCTCTCTCTCTCTCTCTCTCTCTCTCCCCCTTATCACCCTATCTCTACCCGCTCTCTCCCCTCCTCTCCATCCTCTCTCCTCTTCCTCCCTCTCCTCTCCCATGTTGACAAAGAATATGGAACAAGAAAACTAGGGACATGCAAAGAGGGACGAGGATATAAATTGGATGATGAAATGGAACAAGATAATTTATGAAATTTCATTCGATGGGAAGAATGATGAGGAGAGGTGAGAGTGGAGGGAAGTAGAGAGTGAGAGAGAGGGTAGGAGGTAGAGATGGGAGGAAGTAGAGAGTGGAGAGGATAGGAGGTAGACAAGGGAAGGAAGAAGGGAGAGATGGTAGGAGGTAGACAGGGGAGGGGAGTAGAGACTAGAGAGAGGGTAGAAGGTAGAAAAGGAATGAAGTAGAAAGTGAGAGAGAGGATAGGAGGTAGAGAGGGGGGAGAAGAGAGTGAGAGAGAAGGTAGGAGGTATAGAGGCGAGGAAGCAGAGACTCAGAAAGAAGGTAGGAGGTAGACAAGGGATGGAAGTAGAGAGTTAGAGAGAGGGTAGAAGTAGAGAGGGGAGGGAAGAAGAGAGTGAGAGAGAAGGTAGGAGGTAGAGAGGGGAGGGAAGCTAAGACTTAGAGAGAGGGTAGGACATAGAGAGGGAGGGAAGTAGAGAGTGAGAGAGATGATAGGAAGTGCAGCTGCCCTTGTAGACATGTATGTAAAGTGTGGAAACATAGACAAGGCATGTCAACTGTATGGTGTAACACCTCAAAGAGATGTCTGTAATGGAATGCAATGATTGCAAGATATGCAAAAAATGGATTTGTTGGAAAGGCTTTAGAAACTTTCAAGCAAATTAATTGGCATGTGTATAGCTAGTTATGCTCAGCATAACACGAACGCATTATAATTCGCTCGCATTATGCTCAACTTTCTTTGACAAGTTATTATCAGTTTTTAGCAAAATTTGGAGATAATCTGGAGCGTGCTCCCATAAAGATGGCACTTTTTCCACTGCAAACTCAAAAAAAATACCACCCATAATCTTAAGCTCTCTATTAGCTACCTAACCATATTTTTTTCACATTTGAGTACGTTAAGGGTTTCATCTTGAATTTCTTTTGTTAGTGTGTCCATTTTTTGTCAAAAAATAGTGTCTAGTATTTTTTACTTTTTTTAACTGTTCATCAAAATTTGAAATAAGTTACATTTTTAGAACTAGACTCCATACTACACATATTAAAAAAAATTGATTTTTGATTAGTTTTCAAAAAAATTAGGGGGGAGCATGCTCAAATTTCTATTTTTTAGGATGTGTCCACTTTAAAAATTACTAAAAAAAATCAATTATCATGAAAAAATTATCAGAAAAATCAGGGATAAACTACATGGTGTTAGCTAATTTCTCACTAGCGATTATTGAAATACTAAAAAAAGTTAACATTACAGGGGGAGCACACCATATGCTATGTTATGTTTTTTTGAGAAAAATAGGACCAATTTGTGTGCTCCTCCTCTTTGAACCCCTTAATCTCAACCATTTTTTGGAAAAAATTAGTAGTTTAGAAACTATATCTGGAGCAGTATGACTCTTGTTTTTGTCCATCTTCAAATTTTGAGTGTAGCTATCTTCAATTTCTCATCCAACACTCAACGTTTCCTGATCTCAGAAAAAAGTGGCATCTTAAGACCCCATTTTGGTCTATCATCTTTGTACACTTACCCAAGGACACATCCCTACCTCCTACACAGTAACTCAAATAGCTAATGCAAAGCTTTAAAGCTCATTCTACATATCTAGAGAAGGTAATAGAGAAATCAATTAGAAAAGACTAGCTAATGCTTCCAACAAATGTGCTAAGGTACACAATAAAATTGAAAGCAAAATAAAGAGCATTTAGCAGGCTATGGAAGAGGCTGAGGTACTCTACCAGTTTTGTTTAAAATGGCCTATTACTACTAAGAATATAAAAGACCAGATAGAGGTATTAGAAACATAGATAACACAAGTAGCAAGTACCTATGATCTAGTACAAGGACACTAATGGAGCCATAAGGGCATAGGTAGAGACCTTACACTCTCAGTTGCAACGATTTTAGGTTCAAAGAGAACAGTAAAACCATAGATCGAGAAGTTAAGAGAATTTATAAGCTTAAGAGATTGGCCTCTTTAAACCGTAGTATTCACTGAGGGAAATAGACTACATAGAAGGTTGAGGTACTGACTACCTTAGGAGAGACAAAGGATACATACATATAGCTTGAAAGCCAGATACAAATTTTTACATCTGCTAAGAAACAATGGGGTACTACTCTACCCAGCTCAGGGTAATCTACACAAACTCCTACCTACAAACTGAAGGACATGTCTTGGGGACAAGACATACTTTCAAAAGGGGGAGTGATGTTAGTAGAGAACAGAGCAGCAAGCAGAATCTATCGTAGTTATCACAAGGCCATGCAAAGGGTATATCTGACTCACAAAGAGGTATTTTGGGAAAGGGACACACCTCTATGTAGATATATAGGAGATACATACAAAGCGATGTAAAGTAAGAGTGATAGAGAGTAAGAGTGTATGTGAGATTGTGTATAAGGCAGAGACTCAGTTCTACCAATATGGATATGTATATACCTATTTAATGAGAAATAAATATAATGGAGATATAAGGATTATGATACCATTGTCTATGTGCTATGATGCTATACTTTACTTATCTTGGACCACATATTAGATCTCCTTAATGTTTATTCATATTCTCTCATTGTCTGACTAGGTATAAACTAAACTTATAGACTTGAATGAGGACTAGATCTCCAGACTGGTATCTCTCTCGTTTCTTGCCAACAGGTACAAAATTTTATAACACAATTGTTATGTGGCACACATTATTACCAAATCTAAAGTTTTTATGTCCCTATCCTAATTTTATTATATAAATATTTTTGTTTGGAGAAATTTATTACTTGTTATTACTTTAAGATATCTATGGTAGTAACGTGAGTCTATGGATGTGGAAACAAAATTTTTAGATCAATGTTTTTAAGATATCTATGCTAGTAATATCTACGATGTGTTGTGTAAAATGTTAATTCAATGCCCAATATTATTTTAATGAACCAAACATTTTATTTGACAAATAAAGAGAGATAACTTTAAAATATTATTTATGCTTCAAAATTGTTTTTGTCTATATTAAATAAATAATTTTCTTTGTCAATAAACTTAGTATAATTTATTTATCCAAATACATCATATAGATGATTATTAATTAAATATTCATGAAGAATTTCATATTTAGTGAAATGAAAATGCCCATTACATTAAGCAAGCATATATCATGTTTATCAAAAATTGTAATGTGCATCACAATCTTATTTCTATATTATCATATATTAATTATTTAGATTTATATGAATATCAGTTTTTTATAGATAAAATGTGATCATGAGGACCGCTCCCATAGTAAAAAGTAAAACAAAAATAAAAATTTGCATCAGACCCATGAACAGGGTGCATTTAAAAAAATAGAACGATCTCATAGGCTAAGCTCCACAATTGAAGCACCTATATTGCATTACCATCCATTTGGACTAAGACCACAAATGCATTTGGGTGCTAGCTACCTCACTTTTGGAGATGCCCTTCTTCGTTTTCTTCACTACATTCCATTCTTTGACACCTCCCCCTTGCTTTAGATCCTCTAGTAGATGAGGAGGCTGTGAAGAAATTAGAGTTGAGGCACAGTCATCCCTAGAGGACTAGGAACCATTAATGGTTACTGAGAGTTCTAGAGATTGCAAGCCCATACAATTTATGGCTGAATTCTAGAGTGGCTTTTGATGAGAGACATTATTTATTATAGGTGAGCCCTTGGCACCCAAGGCATCATTTTGAAGTGGCATTGAGGACTTCTTAGCCTCCTATTTATCTTTCTTGTTCCTTGTGGCTACTTTTGGAGGTGGTGCTTCCCTTTCAACAGGGTTTTCAACAATGTAATACCAAGGAGAAACATATTTCTACCACGTGGCATCATGCTTTGACTGAATTTTATTGCTTGGACAATTAGCAACAATATGTCTAGTTTTGTATCATCTCCTACATTGAAAAGATAAACCTTCATAGTCCAAGGGCTATGCCCATCCTTGACCATCTACTTTCAATATTATTTCTATCAGAAGATCTTTGTAGGTGTCTAATTCCACAAAGATCTAGGCAAAAGTTGTGTGAATAAAATATGTTGAGCTTTTGTCTGGAGTGACAAAATTGCTAATTGAATTACCAATCGTTGCAAAGAAGGATTCAAACTAGTAGTGCAAAAGAATATTTGAAAGGAAAACCTAGACTTGCATAACATAAAAGGATTCTATTGAAGGATTAAATTGTGGATTCAATGATTTTAGCATTAATATGTTCTATCCCCAAGTCCACAAATAGATTAGGATGGTGTTTCTATCCTTCCTACTATTAAAAACCACAATAAAGAAGCCTCTGATGAAGGGATAAATTTCTAATTTCTCATCCATTATGGGCTTCCAGTATTTAGATATCCATTTGTGCAAATCCAAAATGCTTGGCCATAAATGATTGAACCTTCTGATTAACCTATTCTCTGTAAAATATTATTCATTTTCAAGTAGCTATTTCTTTAAATCAGCTTCAAACTTTAATTCAATGGGCTTACCAGAGCATTGAGCAATGCTTCCATTTTCAATGCCATTGAGATCCTTAGGATTCGATTCAGGGGTAGATCTGGAATAAACCTTAGATTGGTGGTGTCCTAAAATGAAACCCTATAAGCTCCTTTGCCATTCCCAAAGCTCTAAGTAATTGTCTCCATGGTCGGTCAGTTGTAGACCCTTGCAGGCTCTTTCACCCCACCTAAACTGATTAGAGGCCATTTTGACACCTCCCTCTAGGTGTTCTCCTTGATTTTGGTCTCTCAATTGTCTCTCCTAAGTCCACCACACATGTTTCCAATTAGAAGCTTGAGATTTTAGCAGAACAAGAGCCACACATGCAGGAGAAGCAACAAAAACCCTAGTGCTTTAAAAATTCACATCCATTCGAAAAGTATTCAAAATGGATTTCTAAATATGAATATCATTTTAATACCATTTACTTCAAGAGTTTTTTTGATAAAAAACCTTGGTTTAGGACCATGAACCATGAAAAATGGGGAAACCCTAGATTAGTAGGCAACAACCTAAATAGTATCATGTAGGTTAATGATGTATTAGACCAAGAAACCTAACAAAATACTATCTATATTATATTCCATTTGACTAATTCAAAATGACCAAAGGCTCAACATCAACCACCCAAAAACTAATAGTATCTAATAACAATCTAAGAAACAAAGAAGGGTTGAGGCAAATTACACAAGCCTTACATCACCCTTATCCATACACTTAAAATTAAAACAAGAGACATTATGAACTAAGTCCTTTATCTCCTTTCCTTTCTTTGTGTCCTCATTACCATCACAAGAGTCTGAAAACACTGGCATTGCATCCTTTGAAAGAGTTATCTGTAACTTCAAAGCCCCACTGAAGACAAATTTTTTGATGCTTAATTCCATGTAAATTTTCTAGGAAACAATCAAAGTGAACCTTTTCCTAGTGCACTACATCTCCTATATCATCATGATGTAAGTATGAACTAGTTATTGTTGAAAGAATAAAACCACATGAGAGGGATTGAGAAACATCAAAGATATTGCACCTTCCTCATATGTATCCCAAGTCCAACAAAAGCTTAGCCATAGCTGAGTGAATGCAAACACCAAGTGACCCATCCATATCTTTGTCCAATTCCCAAATTCTAACCATCCACTACCAAAGAGCTAGGTCCAAGATTTCTCGATCTACAAATGCGATAAAATCCACCATATCCTCCTCACCTGAAACATGACACTTCCTTTGTTTGGGGGTTTGCAACTCTACCTTCTCCTTCCCATGACTTATGCCTCTCATCCTTCCACCCAAATATTGAGCACCTACTACAGATGCAATGAAAAGAAGACAAACCACAACTTTGAATACATGAAATGAATGAACCAACTCACCTGTCATCAATAGCATTTACAATGAAACAGATTACAATGCCATCTATCCATTACTCACACACTACCAACTTAATGTATCTATAATGTTCGTCACCATTCCAACCCATTAATGAGTACTTGAAGATTTATTTTATTGTTTTAGTACTAATACAATAAATAATAGAAACAATGCAAAATTTTCCAAAATATTTAATAAAAATAAGTTATTTACTTTCACTTGCAAAGCCCCTATTCTAAACGGGGTAATAGATATTGTTTTTCAAAAAATAACACCATTTGGCAAGGTCACTTCCTGGAAAAACTCAAGATAAACTTTGATGGCAAATCCAAAGGCAATCTTGGTTTGTCTAGTGGAGGAATAATCATTAGGGAATTTAAAGGTTTTTTATTACATACAAGTTCTATTAACTTTACCTATAAAACAAACAATGAAGAAAAATGGCTAGATGTGGTAGCAAGTTTTAAATTGGGTTTAAGAAAAGTTGTAATGAGTTAGTTGTTGGAGGTGGCTCACAAAAAAAAAAATATTTGGCCTTAAGAATAAAAATTTCTTCAATTCAAAGATTTTTATGTTTCTTGAAGAAGACATAGAGAACTTTTAGCACATCTCTAAGGTCTTATTTTGTATATTATTTTAGGGAAGGTAACAAAGTGGTTAAGGCAATTGCCAATGAGGGTATCACTCAAGATCTATTTTTTACACATTTTAGTGATTCTAGTGATTTGTGGCCTTCATTAGGAAGGATTTTACTAGATGAAAAACAACCTTGATGTTTTGTGGTTGCCTACCCAACCCTTTGTAGGAATATGCTTTTGCATTTTAATTTATTATTTTGATGTGCCATCTTGATCTTTCCTTGGTGTGATGAGGTACTAAAGGCATTTTTACTTAAATTGAAATTTAATCCCTACCCTCTTGCATGTTCTAACAAGCACCATTCCTCTTTATTATCATGGCAAATTGTGGTTTTACCACATTATGCATTGTTTGTGTGGTTGGCTATATATTGATGTATGTGTTCTAGCTATAGATAAGAGGTGCTTTCTTACCTTCATTTGTATGTTTTATGGTGATGGACTCTTCTTTTGAGAAAGAAGAGTCAAGCATATGTGAGGACATAATGTCCTAAGCTTCATTATTTACCAGCCCTTTGAGTTTGATTGTTGGCTCTCATATGTGCATAATGTCCTTTAAGGGCTAATATGATGGATTTAATGATGAATTGGAAATCATCGCAACCTCGCTATGTTTTTAGTTGGCAAGTTTATTTTAGATGTGATGATGCGATAAGTATTGGGCTATGTGTCTACTCCTTGTTTCATCACAAGAGTGCTTTGCGAAGGGATATTCCTTGCACCAGTGCGATGATGTGTTTAGAGGTTGGTGGGTCCCATCCTTGAGAAAATGAAGTTGGCTCCTAGCGCAAGTGTGGAGGAAGTAATGTGGGTCCCTCAAGGCTTCTGATGGTTTGATAAGGTGACATGTGGTTTTGGCACATGAGAAACATGCTTTGCTGGCATTTTATGATTGGCTGGTGATTTCTAAATGGGTTCTCATGTATTTGTGATCACTAAATTCATTCTAATCTATCCTAAATCAATGGGTGCAATTCAAACTCTAGATATCAAACATGAATATCAAAAAGTAATCATAGTATGGCAGATTCAGCCTGAATTCTTGAAAATCTTAGTTGTTGCCTGAGTATGCAAGAAGGTGATTTGACAGTAGACACACTTCTAAAGCAATTCTTGATGCTCAGTTAGATCTTGATATGTGAACTTGGCATTTTTTGTCTATGTTAAGAGGCATTTCTAAACAAATAGCAATTAATTCATGTCTCCATTTCATGCTGGAAGGGTTTGTGAATGAATTACTAACAATACAATCAAATGTGTGGATAGATAGAATGAAATAAATTAAAGTAAATTACTCACATAATGAACCCCTATTCATTTCTAAAAATGAGGGTGTTTTCATGGATAGCTCACATTATCACCTGCCATGAGTACTAAGCAGTTTCTATCTTTTGTTTCCTAAAGAGGTATACCTCTGTTCTCTTGGCTACAAATTTTATCTTTCCAAATTAAGGAAAGAAGTAAGTACTACCTAGAGAATGGGGGGGAACTAGAAAGAGTAGGGATTTTTGTCTACAATAGTTTAGCTAGTTTCCATAAACCATAGCAGAATAAAATTATTCTTGTGAGGAAATGAATGGACCATGCACACCATGGTTTATTGTTGAGGGTCACAACATGTAGGTGGAGCCTTGTTCACAAAGTCAAAGAAGTCCTAGCCTCTCAGTGAATGAGTTTTGAAGGGGTAAGTAGTTGACTTGCCTTCCCAGTAGCCTTTCATATGAGCTTGAGCACTAGATAGAAAGTGGGTACCTATTTTTAACTTTGAAGGAGGATCTTTAGTTTGCCAGAATCTTCTAGAATTTGGAATTGGCTGAAAGAAGGCACCCACAAATCAGAGCTAGGATGCAGTTTCCTAGGTGCAAATATTAAATGCATTGTAATTAAATATTGTACTACAAAAACCTTTAGCCAACATAATATGTCTATTTATAGGCTCTCAAATGTCGTAGTATGGGGATCCTCATATGAGAAAGAAACACAATGATTAGGTGGATATAGAAATTTTGAATTCTGATACATACAAAAAAAGTTATGTTGGACATAATACGCCTATGTCTAAATTATAATTGGTTTGACTTCAAAACATAATTAAAAAATATTCAACAAAACATTATGAAACCAAATGCATCCTCTAGATATTGGTGTTACTAATCTAAATTCAAAAGAATCAAAATTTTATCCTTTGTAGAAAAAAAGTTATGTGCGATAGAATACACATCACTTTAAAAAAATGTTGTTTACTATTAAAAACTAGCTATCAAAGGAGACGCAAAATATTTTACAATTTAACTCAAAATTTAAAAAAAATATATATTTAGAATTTATAGACAAAATCTCACAAATCACTAGTTCACATCATCTTTAAATTCCTAACGATTTAGCAGCTATAGGTGTCAGAAAGTGAATATTTAGTTCAAAGTGTTGATTTCAATGTCAAGTTTGCCCAAAAATGTAACCCATTATTGTGGGATGACTCGGGATCTTTGTTGTTTGTGAGAGAATTTAGATGGGATGGTGTGATGTTAGAGATAGGCATATATATTATGATACCAAGGGGTTTCAGGGCCAACAATATCACATATGAATTTTGATTTGGTGACCCTATATGCTGGAAGGAGGAGTTGGTCCACAAGGAATCATGAGGCATATCAAAGAGGGATTCAATGGTAGTCATGGCATCATCTTCTGTGTTATGAAGGTGAGGTACTTGCTCAAACTGAATGTAGGTGAAGTGGAGTTTGTATTTATCCACCATCTACTTGTAGGGAACCAACTTGTCATCCTTAGTGTGATATTCATCATTGACATGTTTGATGACCAATTAGGAGTCTCCATAAACCTGTAATTGCTGGATATTCCATTGAATTGTCGTCTTAAGGATAATGATCAAAGCTTCATATTCAGGCACACTATTTGTGTAGGGAAAAACAAGCCTATATGCTTTAAGGATGTAGTGACCCTAGGAAGTGATCAAGAGTATTCCAACACTAAAGCCATGATTTGTGAATGATCCATCAAAGTATAGCTTCCAGATTGTTGATTCTACTATAGTTACGATGGATTCATCTAGGAAGTCAATAGAAAGTTATTGATGGTCAATGAGAGGTGCTTCTACTAACTGATCTACCACAACTTGACCCTTGATAGCTTTACAATCCACATACTCGATGTTGAACTCACTGAGCAGCATAACCCATTTTACCATACATCCTATGAGTGAAGTTCTGGATAGTAGGTACTTCAGAGGGTCAACATTTGAGATGAGCTTGATTGAGTGACTTAACATGTAGTGTCATATCTTTTGAGAGCTAAAGATGATAGATATACACGCTTGTTCCATAGGTGTATAGTTGACCTCATAGTCAACTTGAGTCCTACTGATGTAATAGATAGCCCTTTCATGTCTAGTTTAATCATGTTGTGCTAGAAGTGCCCCCAGTGCTACTAAATTTGTTGATATATATAATAGTAATGGCTTTCCAGGAATAGGTTCCATAAACACTAGATGTGATGTCAAATATTCTTTGATGTGATTGAAGGCTTGCTGACAGTTTTGATCCCATTTGAAGTGTGTATCTTTTCTATAGATGAGAGAAGGGTTGACATTTGTCTGCAAGTTGATCTATGAACTTGCAGATAGCTTGAAGCTTGCCTTGGAGGCTACAAAGCTATTTCAAGGTTGTTGTTGATGGCATTTCTGTGATGGCAGTGACTTTTCTAGATCTACTTCAATTCGTCTATGGGAGACAATGAAGCCCAAAAGTTTTCCTGATGTGACCCCAAAAACACATTTCTTAGGATTGAGGCACATTTTGTATTCCCTGAGGTGCTCAAATATTTGTCATAAAATCTCAGGGTGTTCTTCTCTTGTTCTTGATTTCCCAAGGAGGTCATGTACATAGTGTTACATGATTTTTTGCAATATGTCATGGAAAATAGTGGTCATGGCACATTGATAAGCTGTTCCTACTTTTTTAAGGCCAAAGGGCATGACTTGCTAGTAGTAAGTACCCCAGGGACATGTGAATGCCATTTTATGTTTATCTTCAAGAGCAATGTTGATCTAATTATACACAAAGAATCCATCCATGAGGGAGAGCATTTCATGTCTAGCCGTCAAATCCATAATGATGTCGATATTAAGAAGTGGGAAGTCATCTTTTGGACATGCTTTGTTTAGATCTTAGAAATTTTTACATACTCGAATGCCCCCAAGTTTCATAGCAACTGGAATAATATTGGAGACCCACTTAGGGTAGTCTATATGGCGAATGAAGCTTACTTCCAATAGTTTTTGAAATTCTTCTTTGATGAGAAGGACAACTTAAGGATGATTCTTGCAAAGTTTTTGTTTGACCAGTTGTGCTTTTGGATGTGCCACAAGATGGTGGACCACCAAGGAAGGATCCAACCCTAGCATATCTGCATAAGACCAAGAAATACATCACATGCCTCGTGGAGTATGACTGAAAGATTGGATTTTTCTTTGTTAGCAAGACTTTCTGCAATGTGGCTGAGCTTAGGCTATTCCTTGGTGCCAAGGTTGATTTCTTGTGTGCCTTCAATCAAGATGGTAGAACATTCCTACCAGTAGGAGGGTATAGGGGGATGATAGAGATCCACATCTCCTAGTACCTTGGAGAGGTTTTCACCAAGAGATACATCTTTGTTTTTCTCTTTTGTGTTCGACAGTGCCTCAGAGAGGATTTCATTAGGGGACATTTTTCTTTTTTTTTATTTTTTATTTGGACTATAGATCTCCTCTTCCCCAAAGTAGGAATCGGCATTCAAGCATATGCCATATTGTGAGATGTCATAGAGTTCTAGGAATGCCGAGATAGCCTCATCATTTTGGAATGTATCAAGAGGTGGTGGTCCTTGGAAATCCCAAGCAATGAGATTGGGATGGATGAGGGTAAGATTGACGAGGAAGATGAATTGTTAAGGAAGATGCATGAGAGGTCAAGATCTTTACATTAATCTATGATGACAGTTGGTATAATGTTTTCAATATGGTAAGGAACTTCAACTACGTCTACTGAAGTTTTAGTAGGACCCTTGATTTCTAAAGTGGGCGAAGCATATCCTAGGCCAAAGTAGTTGGCATATTGTTTGGGAGATGTGGGATCAACTAAGATTGGTTTTGTGGTGTCTTTCTCATTAATTCCTTGAAGTCCTTTTCCATGGTAGGGAATTTTTCATGCATATCTGATAGGGCACAAGATACTTTTCCTTGAAATATTCAAGATCTACTTTTAATGGAGGGGTCTCATCATGGTATAACCAATCATTCAAGGATTTTTTGACCTCTTCTTCTCAAGAGATCTGTACTAGAATGAAGGGAATCTTGTCATTTATCCTTCTTCTTGTTCTTGATTTCTCTTATGTAGTTGACAACCATGGGAACGGGGGGACAAAGGTCACTATACCACATGAAAGGCATTATGAAGCTCATACTCACCACACCCTTTGTCTATGATCTTGACCTGGGATACTTGAGGGAATGAGGTGGAAGATGTAGTGGATGTTTGTGATTGGACTTAGCAAATGGAGTGGATGGAGTGTCTTTGATATTTTCCCCATAAGTTCTTGGACAATGGAATTGTTGATCATAGACAACTTCCAAAGCTTTACAATATTCAAAGGGTTGTCAATCAGTGGGAATAGTGACTTCAACACTATTATGAGGAAACTTGAGACACTAATGGTAAGTGGGGACATCTTGTATGGTGTGTAACCATGGTCAGTCGAGGAGAAGATTGTATGGTAGGTCAAGATCAACCACATGACATAGGGTGGGTAATGTTAAATGACTTACTTTGATAGGAAGCCATATGGTGCCTTCTGACTCTCATTATGTGTTGTCATATGCTTTGATGGAGATGACCAAAGGTTCTAGATCACTTTTTGAATATCTCAAAAGTTTAATGAATTTTAATGTACATATGTTTAAATTAGATCCATTATCCAAGAGGACTCTTTTGACTTTGTGGTTGGAGATTTGAACTTCTATATGGAGGGCTTTGTTATGTGCAAGGTCAATGGGTGGCATGTTAGATTGGTTGAAAGTGAGATGATGGGGAGAAGATAGTTGGGCTACCAAGTTCTAGAACTATGTGGGTGGAATGTTAGTGGGGACATGAAATTCTTGGAGAGCTCTATTAAGGATGTTATGGTGGATGGGGGATGTTTTGAGAAGTTCCAAGATGGATATTTGTGTGGGAGTCTTCCTAAGATGGTCAATGAGGTTACATTTGGTAGGTTTAGTGAAGGATGACGAGGGTCCTTTGATGGTCATGCGACCACAACATGTAGTAATAGTGCATTTAGGGGTATTACCTTTGATTTTGATGGTGGCAACACGAGTAGAGTCGAAATCAATCTGACCCACTATATTGTCATAGGGAGGTGGAACGTTGTTGTAGTTGATGTTATTGGCTTGATTATTGGGATGGTTTTGGAGGATGATGGATTAGATGTGGAAGCATTAGTGTGGTTGGGGAGAGGATCTTGGTAGACTCCCAAGCCATCATTAGGTGAGGTATTGTTGGTTCCTTCCACTTGGATATCGCCGAGATTGACAAGATCTTAGATATAGTTTTTAAGTTTCATACACATTCCAGTGGAGTGTCCTTTGACATGATGATAGTTACAATACTCCTTGTCTTTATACCATGCGGGCTTAGGTTGGTTTTCATCAAAAGGTTTGGTTGTGGGAGATTCAACCATATTGGCTTGTACCAATTTTTGGAACACAACTTCGAGTAGCTCACCTAAAGAGGTGTATTTGCATTTTAGATTATTGGGAGGATTTTGTTTTGGTTGTCCTAATGGTACTAATACATTTTTGGAGACAATTTGGACTACTTGTGTTTCCTTTGGTTTGGGCCTGGCTACTTGAATGTACTTAGAATCAGTAGCACCGTCTCCTACAACATTTTTGTTTTATGCCCAAAACTTTGGTTTATCGTTTGATGGCTTGTCGTTGTCTTGTTTGTTGTAGATTTTGACTAGGCCTTTTGCTATGAGGACCATTTTTATAGTAACCACCTTTTCTATGATTTCTTAAAGGATTGATTTACAATGCACTTGCAAGTAGAAGGCCATTTCTTGGTTCATGTTTTGGATGAAAATATGGACAAGATATTTTTTGAGTCTAGTCCAAGGTAGCCTACTAGCAAGTAATCTCCATCATTGAAGGTATGCAGAAAAACTTTCAGCATTTCATTGTTTGGTATTGCAAAGATCAAGCATGGTGATCTCATGTTCTACATTATACAAGAAATGGGTGACAATTTTTTATGATAAGTCAGCGAAGGTGGAGATGGTGTAATAAGGCAAGTGCATAAACCTTTCTAAGGCTTGCCCCCCTAAGCTTCGTGAAAAAAGATGAAGGAAGAATCGATCATCATAGGAGACTTCTTGGCACACCATGAAGAACTCCTTGATGTGGTCATGAGGGTCTCCTTTTCCTTTGTATTTATCAAATTTAGGGACCTCCAGATGTTAAGGAAAAGGTATAGTTGTCATGTTTCGATCAAAGGGATAGTGACATAAGTCTTCAAACTTATAATGTTTCTTTTGGGTTCCTAGTTGAATAGTTTTGAGAGTTTTCTTCATTTCTTGCCATTCTTGAATGAAAGAATTAGCAAGGGGAGGTTGTGTTTGTTGTTGGAATGACGATTGTTGTTGTGGTATGGTGTATTGTAGGGGGTCATGTGGAGGTAGACTTGTGGCATACGAGTAGATAGGGTGTCGATAAGTTTGACATTGTGGCTGTGTATGAATAGAGAAGTGATAGGTGTAATGTGATTGGAAAGGTGGTTTTTGGTGTTGGGTGATGTGTTGATGTTTCATAGATGCAATGTGTGGGAGTTGTTGATGAGTGGTTGAGTGATATGTTTGTGTGAGATGTGTATAACTTGTCAAGGGATTTTGAGATTGATGGGGTGGTTGAGATATGAATGGGTTCTATGATTGGAGTGTTGTTAGTGATGGTATGGTAGGGGTAATTTCATTTGAGTGATAGCCATCCTCTATGGGATGACCAAAGGGGGAAGTGTTTGTAGAACAGTAATGGTATTAGAAGTGTTTTGGGGAATGTTGGATGGGGGTGGTGCAACAAGGTCACTTGAATTAGTAGGAATGGTGGAGGTTGAAAAGTTGGATGGTACCATATGGAATGGTAGGCCATAAGGGGGGTCTGATACTTGTGGTTGTGAAGTGGTGTTACCCCCTACGTGTTGGTCAATGGTATGAATAGTGTTGGTAGTCGTAGTGAAGTTAGCCCAAGGATTATCATAGACGTGGTTGTTGGGGTTAGGGACATATCCCCGTGGTTGATCACAAATGGGTGATGGTGGTTGATAATGCATGATTGTTTTAAGTTTGTCTTGATCAAATGAGTAGGGGAGACATGCCCCATGTTCAATGAGGTGCTCTATGAATTTGTCCTTGTGATTGTCAAGGAATTGTTCAAATTTGTAATGCAATCCTCTTTCATTAAGAAATCGACGAAGGTGGGAGAATATATGTGTTGTGGTATAGATGTTTCACCTATTTCTAGTTGGTTGACATATCTCTCCATGTTTCTTGTGGTGGAGCCATGTGGAGAGAGGGGTTGATAGCAAGAATCCATCTTTCATCTAGCTTGTAACCGTGTGATTTGAGGCATAAAATGAAGAACGTGTAATGGATACTTGGTTGATGTTTCGATGGTTTGATGATAGTTAGGGGGATGATAGTATCCTAAGTTTAAATATAGATCCTTTAAAGAGCTTTGATGGGATTTTATCCTAGCTTACTTAGCATGGACAAAGAGCCTAAGCAAAAGGGATAACGAGATTGTCTTACTTGGGGTAGACAAGATGCACCAAGAAAAATGAGATTTTTGAATTCCACCAACTTAGGAGTAGTCTAAACTCCTAAGCTAGTTTATACAAGTGGGATGATATCTAATTTGCACTAGACTTAAGATAGACAAACTCTTAAGATTAATAAAAACTAGAGAAGGATAAAAAGATCTAGATTTTGAATTTAGGATGGGATCAGGTTTTGTTTTAGATGAGGCCTTTTTTTATTTGGTTGGATTTGGTTGGACTTGGATAATTCTTGGATGGGTAAATTGGATGATTTGATGATAAATGAGGAAATTGAGGATGTGTCACAAGCTAAGCTCCAAATGGATGTTGCATAGCACAAATGTATTAAATATGGGTGATTATGTAGTTGAGAGTATACACAGAGTGATTGAAGGAGTGGTGGACTTGAAATGATGTTTACAAGATTGACTAGGTTTGGGATGGAGTGACCTATGAAACTAGTGCTAAGACATAAGGTCTAGGTGTGATAGCTGATGGATGGGTGCTAAGACAGGAGGTCTAGGTGCAAAAAGGCAACAAATAGGTGCTGAGATAGAAGTTCTCAACGTTGATAGAGGATGAAAAGGTGTTGAGATAGAATCTTAGTGCTAAATAGTGGTAGACAGGTGCTAAATAGTGGTAGACAGGTGCTAAACCAGAAGTCCAGACATTGCCAAAGGATGAATAGGTACTAAGACAGAGAGTCTCAGTGCTAATAGAAGGTAGATGGGAACTAATTATAGAGTCAAGCACTAAAAGATGCCAGTTAGGAGATAAAGGTAAGTATGAATCGATTATGAATCCCGACACTACTATATGTGGTATAGGAACTAATATGCAAGTTTTAGGCACTGAGAGACAGGTATAGACGTTGATTGATTCTATTTGAAATTTTAAGGTGTTTTCTAGGCTAATTTGGCAAGATACATGAAACAAACATGCATCATGGCTGATTTGAGGAATTTTTGTGTGTAAACTGATATGAATTTCATTGGTCTTGTACAAAAAGACATGCCAAGCACTTTAACAACCTAGATTTAATAAGATAGGAGTGTATACAATTGTAAGCCCACCTCGCTACCTTTATTTAAGCATAATGTGCAAGTCCCATGAGGAGGCAAATAATAGCTTTTGTTCACCCAGGATCATTCTAAGGTGCAAGGGGAGAACATACATGGCATACATGCCCATTTCTAGAAGGCATTTACGCTTGGCATTTGAATCAATATGGCTTGTGTCGTGAGTAACTTCTGAGGCCTAACTGGTACCTGGTGCATCACAATATTATATGACTGAAAGGGCTTATCTAGGATGTACAAGTTGCTAGGGGTTGTCCCAATATATGCTAGGTATGAGGGATGAAGATCTGTTGGGAATTAAAGTGTCTCAACCTTGGTAATTCCTTGCATTTATTTATTGTAATATATTCATTTATTGCCTATTGTGTAATTAGGATGCAAATCATGTTTTGTCATCTTGTGGGAGTTGGCACGGTGATGTGTCATCCTATGTGGAAGGTGACCACATATAATTTTGTCCTCACATGAGGAGATAGGCATCCCACTTAGTGGTAGAGGTATGTTGCCATGTGTCAGAACTTTGACTAGTGTGTAAGTGAATCTTGACCGAAACAATTATGATAGATTCCTATGACATAATCTATGACGTGTAAGAGTCGTAAATGGAATGTTCTATGACAAATGAACACATACGTCACAAGGTATCTTGGAAGAAGGCATCTTTGGGCACCCTAAGGAGAGTTATGACATGTTGTAAGAGAATATGCTATTTTTAGTCAATGTACGACAAATTCTCTTACAGTTGTAAGTGCTGTCAGTTATGACAGATTCTATGATAGTCGTAAGATGTGTAAGAGCATATGTCATTTCCCAACTTGGGAATAGGTGACCATATTGGTATGGGGTGATGTGACAAGTGTCATGACCATGCTACAGTGTTGGACAAGTGTCCCTAGGCATGGGTTTTGGGCCATGAGGCCAAGTTGGACACCCATCTCAAGGAAAGTTCATTTTTGCCTTGTAAACTTCTATTTAAGCAGGTGCTTTGAGAGGAGATGTATTATGTGATTGACAGGTACTATTATGTTGTCAGATTGTCTCTAGATACGAGTGTCAAAGACTCCTGTAAAGACTTGCATTGCAAGTGTGTTGTAAACCTTGTTGTTTAGATAATACATTATGCAGGTTTTGGAGTGTGGGGTTTTTCACTCGTAAGGGGTTTCCCCACATTATATCTTTTCTCTCTTCTTCTGTCTTACATTATTGTGTTGTGTATTGCTACAATATCTCTGTTGTTGGGTTAATAACACTATAATTATAAAGGTTAAAAAAAATTGCACTCATCTCTCCTGATTAGATTAGTGTAGGAAGCGATCTTCGCATACCTAGCTTCCTTTCAGTTGGTATCAGAGATTGATCACCTTTGGTCCCAGTTGTTGGGTAGGGGTTTTCTGAGCTGATCTTAGATTGAGTGGGATTCTGTGTAGAGTATTCTATAATCTTGTTGCAGGAAAGAGATGGCAGGTACATCCAGAAGATTAGAGGTGGAGAAGTTTAACGACACAAATTTTGAGTTATGGAAACTTAAGATTGGAGATATGCTTGTTGATAGAGACCTATGGGAAACTGTTTCTAGTGTAAAAAAAATTGCAATGGCACAAACTGATTGGGATCTCCAAGATCAAAAGGCTAAGGGTCTCATAAGACTCAGTCTAGCTGATTCTATCCTATTAAATGTCCATGAGGAGAAGACCATGGAAGATCTTTGGAAGAAGCTAGGAGATGTTGATCAGGCCAAATCCCTAGTGAACAAGCTTTTTCTGAGAAAGAAGTTGTATTCTTTGAGGATGGAGGATGGAGGATGGAGGATCTATTGTAGATCATCTGAATGTTTTCAACATGTTAGTTGCACAATTGACTTCCATTAGTGTGAAGATGGAGGAGGACGATCACTGTATGACCTTGCATTTTTCTTTGCCAGACTCATGGATCATCTTGTTATGGCTATTGGGAGCACCACATCCACTTTCAAAATGGATGAAGTGGTATCTTCACTGTTATCTAAAGAAATGCAGAGAAAGTATTCTGAAGCAGCCAAAGAGGCTCTTGTGGTTCGTGGAAGACCCAGAGAGAAAGGGAAAAAGAAGGACAAGAAAGCTCAAAAGGGTATATCCAAATCTTCTGGAAAGTCCAAGGATCTTTATTACTATGGAAAAACTAGGCATTTCTGAAAGGAATGCAAAGAGGAATAGAAAAAGAAGAAGAAGAATGTCCCAGACTCAGATTCTGACAAGTCACAAGATGATGGTGATGCCTTCATCATAGCCCTGGCCACCCATGCATCTGATGATGTGTGGTTGATTGATTTTGGTGCATCATTCCACATGACCTCGCATCGAAGCTAGTTCATGAAGTATGAAGAGTTCGATGGTGGAAGAGTCTACCTGGGTGACGATTCTCATATGAAGATTGTTGGTTGTGGAAGAGTCTCAATCTGATTCCCTGATGGATGAGTGAAGGGAATCACTGGGGTCATGTACATCCCAGGCTTGGCATATAACATGCTTTCTATAAGTAAGTTGAATGATGTAGGTGTGCAGGTTGTCTTTTTGAAGGACAGATGCAAGATGACTAGAGGATCTATGGTGCTTGTGAAGGGTGCTCGGAGAGGTACTCTATTTCAGCTAGAGGCATGCACTTCATAGTTTAATAGTTCTTCTGAATCAAAGAAAAAAGTTGCAGTCACTTCATCCCCACCAATGACAAATGAAGTGCGGAATAGAATAACTGACTCTCAGATAGATCTGATGTATATTATTATGACGAACACTCAGGAACATTACATTCATCATCTTACAATGCGCACTGTCATAGACTTTGACATCTATGTGGAAAGAGGAGCTTAAAATATGAAGAGCCAACTAGAGATAATAGCACTCTTGTTTTAAACTCTTCTTACTACATAAAGAGCAAGCTAGAGATAATAGCACTCTTTCAGACTTACACACAATAAGACTCTAGACTCTCTAGGATTTCACTTCGCCAGAAATTGTTGAAAAGAGAAGGCGGCCCTCTTGCCTTATATAGGGAGTGTGGGCGAAGCTTTAACCTTATCCTCAAAATTTCTTTTGAAATCCGTCCATAGAAAGTGGACACGTTGCAACCCTTATCCGGAGGATTACCTGATCAAGGAGAAGATGCCTCAGGTGGGACCAATTAACCCGTGAACAAGATAAGAGGGAGACCGACAAAATAATTACAAAGATTCCTTTTGATCACAAGAGGAATAACTCGTGCTTACTGTGAGGCACGTAAGCTGTCCCCTTTTAACGTGGAAGGGCCCATGTCTATCATTATCAACGAGGTGATAGATGCTCTCGATGGATGACAAGCCCACCCATTAGCCTAGGACCCGGTACTATTGGAGGTGTTGGAAAAATGAGAGATCGGCGTGTTGAATAGACAACCTTCACAAAATTCTCCATCAGGATGTGTACAGTCAGGAGAACGGTAATGACTACAGGCGCCATAAGTTGGGATTCTTGGATCGTCTATTGAACAGTCGACACAGTTAGCACAGGTTTGAGTAGATGCATGAGGGATACATCCAGGTGGTCGATTTCCTTCTTGTTCTTTCCACATAATTCTCATTGTCTTCAACTTATAAGGCCCATATAGACCTCGAGACATAGCTTGTGGTGTGGCACCATTCATTCAGTAGATTTTTGTATGAATCCAGATGGGAGTCTAGTGAGCATGAAAATATCTGAGACGATTGCCTACCGTCCAATGTTCGAAGACTGAGGAGGGACCAACAGGACCATAGATTTGGCAGAGATGTCTACTAATTGGATTATCATCAGAAGAATCAAAAATAAGTTTGAAAATACATCCAGTATAAGCTGTAGTTCCTTCAAACTGTAGGTCTTCTGCTGGTGGATATGGTCCTTGGAAGAGGTTTCTAATGAGAGTCTTACCATCTTCTACATTGAGCCATTGTTCCGGACGTGCCACAGGAGGGTTTAGAAATCTGACAGGAAGAACAAAATCTCCACACCAATTCTGAAGAACATGTCCAATGTCTGGATCAATTGGTTCAGCTTTAGCTAAAAACTGAAAGAATGGCCTGTCAGTCCAAAAACTAGGAGATGTGAGTTGTTGTTTAGCAATTAACATTCTAAACCGGTCAAAAAGAAAATCATTGGCCATTTGGAAATTATGTATGTTCCTTCGTTGAAAAGGATTAGTGCTCCATTCTTTATGACTTTCTTCATACTAGCATTGTTCTCTGATTCGGATGACTCGAATAACCCCACTTGCTTGACGAACGGTTCCATCTATTTGAGGATCATCAGAATGTCCTTCTCTTGACATAAAATCTGCAAATATATTTTTAACTCCAGGAAGATGAACAAAATCAAATTCATACGTACTAAGGAGCTGAGCCCATCTAAGAAGGTGGCCTCTTACCACCTTATTTTTTGATTCTTTTCTAAAGAATCCACGCAAATTTTGCAAATCACTTTTTAATAGAAATCTCTTGTCTGTGATGAACATTTGAAAAGCTTAAAGGTATTGACAACAGCAAGGATTTCTTTATGTGTATTGTGGTAGTCTACTTCACTATTCTTGAAACTACCAGAGATGTATCGAACAATCTCACCTTTGTCTTTGGGGTTGAAGGAGATTGTTTTTTGTTCTCGAAGAACCCCTGCCCAGGCACCCTCACTTGCATCTGTTTCAACAATCTTGAAACCTTTTCTAGGCAGCTTTAATGGTGGCAACTGCGAACATTTCTGCTTGATGCAATCAATCAAGGCATCATGCTTTGACATCCATGGTGGTGGTTTCTTTCCAAGGAGCTTGTTTAACTCCAGTCTATCTTCAGCAAGCTTATGATAAAATCCTGCAATGTAATTAACAAGGCCCAAAAATTGTTGAAGTTCTTTGACATTGGTGACTGGAAGAAGAGCAATTTTATTCAGGATATGTGGTTGGGCCTCCATCCTCCCCCCCGGAAGAAGCTTGATGCCAATAAACACAATGTGAGTCTGAGCAAAGAAAGACTTTGAGGGATTGACAACAAGACCATTGTGTTGACAAATAGAGAGGAATTGACGGAGATGGTCAAGATGGTGAGGCATATCCTGGCTGAAGACAAGAATGTCATCAATATAGGGTTGGATGAATTTGGCATAAGGTCGAAATATAACATCCATTTTTTGCTGAAAAATGGAAGGAGCAGTTTTAATACCGAATGGAAGAACAGTCCATTCATACAGACCTTGAGGAACAGAAAAGGCTGTTTTATAGAAATCAACACTTTTAAGACTAATTTGCCAGAACCCTTTTGTCAAATCAAATTTAGAATATACATGACTACCTTGGATAGTCTGCCAGATATGATCTTTACTTGGCAGAGGATGCCTATTGTCAACAAGACAGTCATTTAACGGCTTATAATTGACCACAAGCCATTTTTTAGGTAGCTCTTTACCATTCTCATCTACCTTTGGTACATACATTGCATGACAAGAGAATGGGGATTCTGAAGTTTGAATAATTTTGAGCCTTTCAAGCTCGGCAACCTCTGCTCTGCAAGTTAAAACTTTTGATGAACTCATCAAAAAATAATTAGCTTTAGCTTTAGGCATGAGTTCATTACCTTGTGGATCCCACTTTAGAGGGAGATCATAATACAGGTTCCTTTTCTACTTCTTCAAGTCTTTTGTCTGAATTGACTGGTTTCTTTTTCTTTTCCTTTTCTAGCTTAGTGGAATAAGCTAGATCTTGATAAAGCCGTGGAAGCTGATATGTATTCTGAATTATAATGAAATCAGAATCAATGGTGAACGGTTCCCATTGTTGAATTGCTTTGCTTCCAATCATGCCATCATAGCCTTCAACTTCATACTGAACAAATATTAGATTATCTGTGAAACCATCAAACCCAATTTGAATAGGAGCAATGCAGGAGGAACTATCTTCCTTTTCAAAATTACCAAAAGTAATACCTGTAGTACCTTCCATCCAAGCGTCTTTTGGAAAAGCATTGTATCGTGCAATGTTTAAATCTGCTCCAGTATCAATAAGAAATGCTAGATGGTATGCCATTATACCTGGAAAGTGGATGGTGAGGATAACACCAGGGCGTGAAGTAGTTGGCTTAGTAGTCCGCTTGTAGGCTTTCATCTGGCGGCTACTCAAACCTTCTTCAAAGGTGATTCTGGTTTCACCTTCTTCAAAGGTGACTCTGGGTTCACCTTCTTCTTCTTCTATAGCATGATGAATGAGAGGGCTGTAGGGCTTTTCTTCACAATACAGTTGTTCTTCCGAGAAAGAGGCTTGAGCAGGCAACTGTATAGATCCAGTAGAATTAAACTGGCTGACAAATTTATCAAGTTCAGGGGCTTTCTCCATTTCTTCTGTGAGATAGAAATTTTCTTCATCATCAATTTCTGAAATTTCTACCTGAGCTTGAGTAACAACCTTTTCAAGAAAGGCTTTTCTATTTCTTCTCCAAATACACCTTGCCATACTTCTTGGAGCAGGGGCATTAAGAATGGATTGTTGATTCAACGGTCCAAGGACCCAAGGCTGTTGAGCTAGAGATCCAGGAGGCCAAGGCTCTCTTCTCTGTAATGGTTTATAAACATGTTGCTCTGGAATCTCAGTGGGAGAGACCAATAGACCATATTGGAGAATAGGAGATCTCTGAACTGGGAGCTTAGGGGTTCGAGAGGACCTGCTTTCAATGGACGGCTGAAGTAAGAAATACTTTCTGGATTTGAGCTGGTCTAATTGAGCTATCAGTTTCCTCCAAGTTTCCTGACCCATATCCATGGTATGGAGTCGAGATTCAGTTTGGACAATTTCTTCAATTACCTTGTCCAATTCAACATGGGTGTCCCTTCTGAGCATTCTGCAATAGAAGGAGACTTCCAAATCCTCATTAGAGGATTAAACTTCTTTGGTCATTAAATTGACCTGAGCTTGTTCTTGAGCTAAAACATATTCTTCAGACTCAGATTCTATACTTGATTCTGAATCTTCACTGGAGAGGATAATATCATCTGAGTCTGATGGATAAGCATTGATGAATTCAAATTCATCATTTTCAACTCCTGCTTCTCTAGCTGCAAGGACTTTACCTTTTCCTTTTTTCTTATTTCTATCCAGGCACTTATTTGCAAAGTGATCACCCTTGCAAATATAGCAGGTAGGTTTCCATTTCTTGGAACCTTTCGTCTTCTTACCTCTTTTCCTGAAGTATCCTTTCTTCTTGGGATACTTACATTTCCAATCCTTCTTTTTCTTCTTTCTTTTGTAGGGCTTCTCAAAACTGTCGCAATTAGAACAAGAAGATTTTCCCTTTTCGGGGAACTGATTAGAAGGCATAATCTGGTAACAAATAGATGAAGAAAGTAAAGGTTGTACCTTTTTTATTTCTTTCTTGGCTTTTCCTTCTTCACAGATCTCTTCATTGATCTATGTTAAGAATTGAGATAATTGTGGATACATTAGCTCTTTCATTTCTATATTCTCTGTTACCAGATTCTCAAGAACTTTCTTGTGATAGAATTCTCCTATCACAGTACCAAAACTTTTCAAAAAAGTAGTGAACATGAATTCATGATTCTGTTCATGGCCTGACAAATAGAAATTCTCATATTGGACATCACAATATTGCTTAAAATATTTGAGATCCTTGCATTTACCTTTAAGAAACTTGTTGTAGGCCAACTTTTCTCTGGTGTCTATTTTTCCAACAAACATACGTGTTAATTGAGCACAGACTTGATCTGTACCTCTGTCTAATAAACTTTCTCTGTAAGCATCATCGAGGCGATCCCAGACATGTCGTGCTACACCAGTCATTGCATTCAGAGCCTGCTTGATTACCTACTTTTCATCAACATCAACATTAGTGGATATATAATTTGTTATCCAGGCTCTCCTGGCATCTATACCTCTTGTATTCTCAATATCTTCAAAATGATCAAAATTGACAAGGGGTGGTGTAGCTGCTTTCAGAGTTTAAATATTTTTAAATGGATCAATAGGATTCAATCCATTAGGATTAGAACTAGAACCACAAGCCATTTGGAACTTTCCTTTGGCTTGTTCCTTTGGAGTGGTTTCTCTCAAATTCCCTATAGAGGGATCATAAACCTTTTCAATCACAGGCTGCCTAACTTCAGTCTTTAGCTTAGGTCCTTTATACTGAGCCTACAGATATCCCTTTGCACTGGAAGGGAAATTCTTTACCTTTACAGTCTGCTGCTGCCATCGAACTGTATGGGTTACGGACTAAATAGTCCTAGACTCTTCCTGAAGTGCAAACTTTATGTCAGAGGATTTTGATTTAATGGAATCACCCATGAGTAGTTGTGATTGTGCAATTAAATGAACTTCTTCAGAGATTTCCACAAGTCTCTGACTATTATGTTTCACATGTATATTTGTTGTATTCAATTGAGAACCAAGCACATCACAATCTAGTTTAACTTCACTTCTGACCTTTTGCAGAAGTTCTCTCTGTTGCTCCAAAGATCGTTGCTGAGCAACCCACCAGGTTTCAGCTTGACTTTTGAACTCATTATACTGGGCTTTGAGTTCCTAGAGATCTTTGTTAACAGAGTTCATCCACTGATCAGTAAGATGCTTTTCTAAGCATTCAAGAGTGGAAATTAGAGAATGGAAATTCTCTTGAGCACTAAGGCTTGCTTTCTCAGCCTTGACTGCTTCGATCTGATGCCAGATCTTTCTATCCTCAACAAGGAGCATAGATTTCCTTCAACAAAGGCTTGTCTAGTTAAGCAATTTGCTTTGGATGGTACTGTGGGAACTTTCAGCAATAGGAAATAAATGCAAAGGCCAGAAATCAGCTTTATAGGTTCCGGTTGTATCAAATAGAATAAAATCCCTAAATGGAGGAATGGTACCGGGAACAAGACAAGGACCAACAGGAGTAGATATAGCCTTTTCATGGGACTCAAAAATATCCTGTTCAGGAATAGTAGCTTGTCTAGCTGAAAACATTCAGAAATGGCCGGACTTAGGAGGAAACACAAAAGAGTAGTCTTCACATCTATATAACCCATTATCTAATTTAGAAAACTTTTTATGGGTGCATGATGAACTAGCAGGAATGGCTAAAGCTGTTGAGCTACTAGGCTTTGCAACAGTGGGAATTGTAAATAAACTTTCAAAACCCTTAGACGGTTGTAATCTAACGCTCTGGAAGTGGGGTAAGGAACTCACAGATGGACCAGGTTGGTTATAGTTGAAAACTCTTTCTGTTCTCATGGAAGGTCCAGTCTGCAAAATAGGCTGGTTGCCAGATGAGAATCTGATTACTACCTGATCATCTATTTCTTCAATTGAGATGCCTCTCAACTATGGTTGTTTCTCATTTTCTGCTTCTGCTTGACTGTCACTATCCCAAAGATCTAATGCCCATTCTTTAGGCATTTTGATATCTTTATGCTTAACTATTTTGGGAGCAGTCAGCTGCGTGTTGTCACTGGAAGATGTCCAGATGGTAGAAAGACCTTCTAACCCTTGGGATTTTCTGGGATTTATCATTAAGGGTATTACCTTATTAGACAATCTATAGTGGACCAGAAATGTCAAGGAATGGTTGACATACTTCTTCTTCATGAAGAGGTTCATTGTCTTGAAGTTATATTCAAGAAAGTCTTTGAGGTTTCCATCTTTTAGACTAACAGGAAAGTCTAACAGGCAATCGACATAGATTGGACCTTTGGACATGGAATCACAACTAGCACCAAGAAGGGAATGAGATAATTTATAAAAACGGGCATCTTTCAACATCATCATTACGATGATAGGTAAGCCTTTTCTATAATGGCCACAGATTCCTATTCGTACGTAGGACATATGCATGAACTGTGGGTTGTCAGGATTAGCTAAGGCTTCTTTCTGAAACTTTGCTACAAGGGCATCTGAGAAAATATTTAACTTGCCCTTACTTCCACCTGTAACAACATGTTGCAGGGTGGCTACATGACATCTTTGCGAAGTTTTATAACCAAACCAATTCTTCAAACCTTTATTCTTATTAAACATATCTATAACACCATTAGGCACATCTTTATAGATATCAGAAGCTTTAATCTTAGGCACATGAAATTCCTTATCAGGAAACTGATTACTAGCAGAAACTTCATCTAACACATTACTACTGGACTCAAGAGTAGAAAATGAACTTTCATTATTAGCAAAGAAATTGGTAAACTTAACTTCTGTGTTGCGATCTGTGGTAAGGTCGCTGCTTTCCATAGTCGAACCGGAAGTGCTTGCTCTATCCATTTCTGCGCTCGAACTTACGCTCAAAAATGTGCTCAAAATACAAATTATTGCCTCAAATCTGCCCTGATGCAATAAGCTTAAAACAGGACTTACACCACGAGGACTTACAACAGGATTCTGAGTTGTATGAGCAATACAGAGAGCAATATAAGGAGCAATACAGTGAATAGTATACCACTTATTGGCTAGTTATGGTTAGGCAACAATGATAACAACAGACAATAACATCATCAGCTTTGATACCAACTTTGTAACACAGCTGCAAATGACAAATGAAGTGCGGAATAGAATAACTGACTCTCAGATAGATCTGATGTATATTATTATGACAAACACTCAAGAACATTACATTCATCATCTTACAATGCGCGCTATCATAGACTTTGACATCTATGTGGAAAGAGGAGCTTAAAATATGGAACTGACAGTGAAAATGTCTATTGTAACAAATTTTGATGGTAGTGCATTTTGGGTACCCAAGGGTGCTCATGCTTTGGAAGTTAAGCTTCCTGCTAAAAAGATAATGTTATGGCATATGAGATTTGGCCACATTGGTGAGAAGGGTCTTAGAACCCTGAAAAATAAAAACCTTAATGAGGGGTTAAATGATTGTAATCTCGAGTTTGACTTTTACGAACATTGTACATATGGAAAGCAAAATCGTGTTCAGTTTTACTCTAGTTCTCACAAGTCTTCTGGTGTGTTGGATCTTATTCATTCTGATGTGTTTGGTACTATTAGTGTTCCTTCGATTTCCAAATTTGTATATTTTGTATCTTTCATAGATTATTACAGTAGAAGGACATGGATTTATTTTCTCAGAAGCAAGACTGAAGTCTTTAGTCAATTCAAAGAGTTTAAAGCTTTTGTTGAGAATTAGACTAGTAAAAAGATTAAGTATTTGAGGACTGAAAATAGTGGTGAGTTTTATTCGACAGAGTTTGATAAGTTCTATAAAGAGCAAGGGATTGAAAGACATAAGCCAACTCCACACACCCCACAGCAAAATGGAGTTGCAGAGAGGATGAATAGGACACTGATGGAGAGGGCTAGGAGTATGCTTAGTGGAGCAAGCCTCAAACAAAATTTTTGGTTTGAAGCTATAGACACTACTTGCTACCTAGTAAATAGGTCTCCTACATCATCTCTTGTTGGTAAGACACCTATGGAGGTGTGGTCTGGTAAGAAGCCTTCAGTTAGACATCTTCATGTTTTTGGTTGTGAGGCATATGCAAATGTGCCTAGGGAGAAAAGGTCTAAATTGGAGAACAAGGTTGTGTGAGGCCTACATCTTTCTTTTCCATTCATGTGAATATTTACATTACTGTTGCTAATACTTTTATACTTCTGGGACTGTTGATCTCGGATTTATTGAACTATTAAACCTTATTATGCTAAAGGAAAATTAATTGTGTGATGTTAGATAGATGTTTATTTTATAGGAAAACTAATTGGGTGATGTCTGATTAATGTTTACAATACTGGGAAAACTAATTGGGTGATATTAGAAAGAAAACAATTATAATGTGATTCCATTTGGTTTATATTGTGTATTAGGAATACATGTATTAAATTTGCTTTGGCTATGATATTTATATGTGGAAATTAACTTTGAAATTGAGTGTGCAAGTATTTCTAACAAAACCACAGATACAGGAGATCATTCCACACCCTATGTTGTATCCCTTGTGAAGCCGATCTAGTTCCACGAGGAACTAAGATCAACTCCGTGTTTAGTGAAATATTGTAATGTTGTAATGTTGTCTTGCATGAGGTTAAAGGGATTAGGTCTACCCTCTTGTAAAAATTGAATTATGATATGTGTTGTAAGAATTGTTGTTTTGAATTTCATTTTTTAAAATTTTAAATTTTGAGACCCCTTACTTGTGCTTTAACT
Organism: Cunninghamia lanceolata; assembly: GCA_027924645.1. Taxonomy (NCBI): domain Eukaryota; kingdom Viridiplantae; phylum Streptophyta; class Pinopsida; order Cupressales; family Cupressaceae; genus Cunninghamia; species Cunninghamia lanceolata. The sequence continues at coordinate 29,059 of BSBN01000337.1, forward strand.
TGACCCTGGGTATCCTAACTAGGTTAAAATTGACCCTGGTTTATACCCCATGGGTCTAGGGACCCTTTTGACTAGGATAAACTTTGGTTAACCTCTGCATGGTCACCTTAACTTCACAGTGAAGTTAAGTGACGAATTTGGAGGTATGGGGAAAATAGGATGAGTGGAATCAACACTCAAGCCCATTTCCAAGTCATCGAATGACTCCATGATCCACCAATAATGGAGTGGTTTGTCTTTTTGTTCCTCACTTTTGGTGGGAGTCCCCCATGAAGAGGTGTGGTGTGTCATCCACTCCCTCTTTAATTTTATTTAATTTAATTTATTTTATTTATTATTTCCTCCCATGTGTTTAAAAAAGACTAGGTGGAGGACCTCATGAGTGGGGTTATTTTTTTAATCCCATTGGGATAGTGGATAAGGAGTGGGGTTAATTCTTTAATCCCACTTGGGGATAAGAGAATTTGAAAAATTTTAAAAAAAGAGAGGGAGGAGTTTTTTAAAAAAAGAGGAGGGAGAGGGTAGAGGGGGTTAGATTATTTTGGAGAAGGAAGATTGAGAGAGGAGGCTAAGTGTGGAGCTCTTCAACAACTACTTCCATAATAGGGCTTGTAAAGGTTAGTATGCAAGGTCCTTATCATTGTATTTTCTGTTAGATGCTTGAAGAATGTTTGTTATGCATATGATGTTATGATGTTTTTCTATTATTGTGGGGAAATTATTGGGTGTTGAAAGAGCTTCTTCCACTTGAGAGAAATGCTCATCAAGTATGGGGTAGGGGAGGAGTGATCCTCCTCGAGTACATTCTTGTTCTGGAAAAATGGAAGCCTTGAGGGCATTTTTGGTGATTTAGAGAAAATTGGTTATGAGGCTTGAGAGCCTAGACATGATATTCCTAGAAAATTGATTATTTTGTTGGCTTGAGGCCATGGGGAAAGTTTATTTTGTTGGCTTGAGGCCATGAGAAAAGTTTATTTTGTTGTCTTGAGGCCATGAGAAAAAAATTGTGTTAAATGTTGTGAAGGGTGGCACTCTAGAGTTGAGTGTGTCCACTCTCCTACCCCTCTTTAAACTCACCTTAGTTGAGTTTTCGTGTTGTGAGTATTACCATGGGTGTAAGTGTGTATTGTAGTGCTATTATTCATTGTTGTGAAGTGGTATCAAACTTTTCCCCTAGGTGTGTGAATGATCTCCCTAGCTCGGGGGTGACCCTCTTGCGGGTCTACGGTAGGGAGGAGAGCTAGTTAAGTGGTGTATTCTTTCCTTGTTTGTTATGCAGATTTCTCTTGGAGCATGTTGTAAAGATTGGAGGAGCTTTCTTTGTTTATAGAAAATGTTTCATTTCCTTTACTTGTAAAGAGAGCTTGGTTTCTTAAAGTTTCATCCTGGTTGAATTTTCTAGAGGAAAGATTTTCTTCCTCTGAGTTTGTAAAATAATTGTAATTGGGAGAAGAGAGTAATTCCTCCCTTAATGTGTTGTTAGATGTGATTTTACAATTTTATTCATTTAACCATTTGTGAGTATAGAAAGAAAGAAAGAAATTGTTTTATTAGAATTGTCTATTCCTTCTTCACCTATCTGAAAGTTTGTAAATTAATCATTGTTGTAAACCAAGTTGTTATAATTTATTTAATACACTATTTAGTGGAAATTATTACATTTAGTAAATTATGTAAGAGGTAATTTTGTCTTTTGGAAAAGAAATAAGATTTGAATTAAGTTATGCAATTGAGATTTATTCAAAAATGATTTACATGTCTGCTATATTAAATATTGAAGCGAAAAATTAAATAATTTTCTTTGTATTTACTCTTAACCATAATCTTTAACTTTATAATGCTTTGGAAAGTACATTTGAAAAGATAAATTATAATTGACAAATATATATATATATATATATATATATATATATATATATATATATATATATATATATATATATATATATATATATATAATTAAATATTTATTTTCTATTTTTATACAAGTATATGTTTAATAAAATAACTGAGATTCTAAAGAAATTAAGAATTTGTGATGATCCTTTGATATATATAAATATATATATATATAAATAAACTGAGATTCTGAAGAGTTTATGAATTTGTGATGATTTTATGTTATAAATATATATATATATTTATTTATTTTATTTAAAATTAACAAAATAGCAAATAAGTTGTAAAAATTCGCAGTTGTCATACAATACACAGTCAAAAATTCATATGTAAAATGGTTGGGGTTTAAACCCCCACCAAAACTTATTACAAAGAGGGTGTGGGGAGGGGCGGAGCCCCACCCACACCCCACGAAGTGGGGTGTGGGTGGGGCTCCGCCCCTCCCCACACCCCCACCATGCCAAATCCCCGCAGCCTGCACACAGGCCACACTCTACGAAACTTCACCACCGCCACGGCCGAACCACCGCCCCTGGCTTTCTCTACCACCGCCCTCTGCGGCCTCCACAACCTCGCCCACTGCCAATACCTACAACCCCATCTCCGCCGTCGGGCCTCCATCACCACCGCCACTCCACCTTCCCTGCAACACACTTCAAACACAAGAAAATAAGGGGGTTAGGGTTAATCAGTGTCTAAGACATGAGGTTTAAATAAATAACAATACACTCTGAAATTTGAGTGGAGCATAATTTTAAATGATAAATAAACAATAATATATATATATATGTATATATATATGTATGTATATATATGTATGTATATATATATATGTATATATATATGTATGTATATATATGTATGTATATATATATATGTATATATATATGTATGTATATATATGTATGTATATATATGTATATATATATATATATATGTATATATATAGATATATATTTATATATATTATTTGTTAATAAAGTAGTGGGTACACTTACATAAGAAAATTTATATATATATATATATATATGCACTTAAATAAGAATATATATTTAAATCTTTATATAAATACATATATATAAATATAAAATTTATAATTGATCATTGCACTTTTTTTATTTAAACAAATTGTGAGAGGGAGATTTGGAAATATATATTTAAAAATATTTTATAACAAAAGTAATAATAGAACAATTTTATTAAACGTTAAATTATATATTTTAACTAGTTTGATCTGTAAAAGGAATTGTGTTTTCGGAGTTTAATAAATGCCAAATGAAATACCAAGGTATTGAAACAAATTAAATAAATAAATAAATAATTAATTAAATGAGTAATTAGATAAATCAATTTAAATAGAGGAGAAAATACGAGTCTATCGAAATGGACTGAGAAAACTAACTAAGACACAGATTATTTTTAATTAAATTTCAACGTTGAAAATTAACCAAGCATAAACCAGTGAACGTCATCGAAACAAAGATAGTAAGACCATCATAGAGAATGTGCACATGTGGTTATTATTCCGCTAATAATAGTTTTGTTGACGCCTTAAGTATACGCCACCAAGCACGCTTACGCGTGCGAGGGGGTTTTCAAAGTAGTAAGGAAAATTTTTGATAGTTCGTATCACGACCACATGACGCATGTGGACACAACACACGTAAATGCATGTTGTGACCGCATGGGAAATGTGGGCATGACAAGTTGTTAAGTGTATTCATTAGCTATGGTGTTAGTGTGAAAGGATACAAGCTTTGGGATCCTGTGGCTAAAAAAGTGTTGTGTAGCAAAAGTGTTATTTTCAGAGAGCTAACACCTTCTCCTATTATTCTACAACAAGAAGAAATAGAAAAGAAAGAGGATGTGGTTTAGTTTCCTTCTACCCCTGAGAAGACTGAACCGATAGACCTTGTGAGATCTAATGATGAGGAGAGCTCTAGCAGCTCTGAAAGTTCAGAAGAAGAAGCAGAACCTCAAAATCAGCCATTAAGGAGGTCTACATGAACAAGGAAGCAACCTGATAGGTTTGGTTATTCATTGCTTGATTCTAGTTGTACTTTTTCCTTCCTTACTAAAACTGATGAGCCTAGAACTGTGACAGAGGCTATAGGCATGAAAGATGCATGCTCCTAGAAGGAGGCCATGGAAGATGAGATAGCTTCTTTGGAGAAGAATAAAACATGGGACTTGGTGCCTTTTCCTGAAGGACGAAAACCTGTTGGATGCAAATGGGTGTTCAAGAAGAAATTCAGTACAGATGGCAGTGTTGAAAAGTACACGGCCAGATTGGTTGCGAAGGGGTAGTCACAAGTGGAGGGAATTGATTATGGTGAAATTTTCTCTCCCGTTGCAAAGCTAACATCTATTCAGTTCCTATTATCTCTTGCAATAGCTTATGACTTAGAGGTGGAGTAGATGGATGTGAAAACAACTTTCCTTCATGGTGATTTGGAGGAAGAGATTTACATGTCACAGCCAGAGCATTACATAGAGAAAGGTAAAGAAAATTTGGTTTACAAATTGAAGAAGTCTTTGTATGGTTTGAAGCAGTCTCCTAGGATGTGGTATATGAAATTTGATGCCTTTGTGTTGTCGATTGGATTTCTGAGATCAAAATCAGATCATTGTGTGTATTATAAATTTGACAATGATCCCATTCTCATTATTGCATTGTATGTTGATGATATATTGTTAATTGGGAATGGTAAGAATATGATTTCTGATTTGAAGTCTCAGTTGTCAACATAGTTTGAGATGAAAAATCTAGGGACAGCTAGGTACATTCTGGGAATGGAAATTAGAAGAGACAGAGCTAACAAAAAACTTTGGTTAAGTTAGAGTAAGTATGTGAAGACCGTGTTGGATAGGTTTAGCATGACAGATTGTAGACCATGTGTGTTCCTATTTTATTGGGGACAAAGTTATCTGTTAATGATTGTCCAAAATCTCCTTCTGAGGTGGAGGACATGAGCAGAGTACCTTATGCTAATGTTGTTGGCATTTTGATATATGCTATGGTCTACACAAGACCATACATTGCCCAAGCAATGGGAGTCTTTAGTCGATTTATGGCTAATCCTAGACGGGTACATTAGGATGCAGTAAAGCAAGTGTTCAGATATTTGAGGGTACTTTGGTAGCAGAAGATCCCAGTGCTTACATGTTTACTATGTTCGGTCATGCAATTAGTTGGATGAGTAAGCGGCAACCTATGGTTGCTTTGTCCATGACAGAAGCTGAGTATATGGTAGCAACTGATGCTTGCAAGGAATCCATTTTTCTTAAGAGATTATGTTCAGATATTTTGTTGATGCAGGACAGATTATGATTTGTTGTGACAGTCAGAGTGTGATTTGCCTAGCAAAGAATCTAACTTTCCATGCCAGAACAAAGCATATTGATGTATAGTTTTATTTCATGCAAGACATGGTAGAGGATTGGAAGGTGAATTTGGAGAAGGTAGACACTTTGAAGAATGTTGCGAATGCATTGATGAAACCAGTGGGTACAAAGAAGTTTAGATGGTGTTCAGAGTCTATGGGCCTCTCGGCCTATAGCAATTTAATCCTGTCATTTCCATTGGCTCTTACAAGGTGTTCGACAAGTGGGAAAATGTTGGGAATTAAGGTGTCTCAACCTTGGTAATTCCTTCCATTTATTTATTGTAATATATATATTTATTGCCTATTGTGTAATTAGGATGCAAATCATGTTTTGTCATCTTGTGGGAGTTGGCACGGTGATGTGTCATCCTACATGGAAGGTGACCACATGTAATTTTGTCCTCACATGAGGAGATAGGCATCCCACTTAGTAATTGTTGTCACATGAAATTGCACCCTGCTTGGAAGGATTTCCAAGCATTCCAATGACACAATGGGAATGATCTCCAGGTGTGGGACCTTGCTCAAAGAGATCAGAGCTCCGGAGAAGGCTAGCTTCCTTGCCTAATTTATCACCTAGAACTACTAAACTTTTGAGGGGAAAAGGGAGTAGGAATGCTTTAAAGTAAAGATGAAAAAAGAAAAACTTAAAAAACAAAAGGGTGATGCACCAGATAGGTTGAAAGAGACTTCCACAACACTGAGAAAATGCACAATATAATTAGATACAGCAAGTAAACATACACAAATTAGATGATTCTAGAAGAGGTAAGGTGCAATAGGGTTGAGAGGAATAGAACGTTCATAGGCAACCTCATGTAGATTCACACAAAACTGGAAAATCAGCAAAGGAGCTAAAATAACTTGCATATATCCAATGAAAAGGGAAGGTTACAATATATGAAAAAGCTCTGTTTGGAAACAGAAGAGCTTGTATGCTAAAAAGTTCCAACCCTATTTACATCATAAGCCTCTGCTTATATAGCATTCAATCTAACCTAAGTCGGTTACAAATTCACTCAGAGAGCTACCACCAAAAATATCTCTAAAGGGACGTCCTAGTTGCCAGGCGTAATGGCGCAAAAGATCTAGAATTGATGCAGATGGAAGATATTTTCAGTCTTTAATGCAAGTTGCTGCATCATTAACCCGCTCCTCTGAAACGGTGGGAGATATTTTGGTATTAAATGTGAGCAGCTTGTGTATCTATCCTCAACCATGACTATAGGTAGCGTCTGAAACAAGGTGGTGAAGATATCTTTAGATCATCAACGTGAGTTGCTTCCTCCTGGCGCAGCAATGAATGCAAGAAATATCTGCATCTGCCCCAAAATGGTCGCTGAAACATCCCTTTGGCTAGGTATGCAAATCCAAATCCTGTGCCCTACTTTTGGCACCAAAACTCTTCTTTGAAATTGCCCCTCGAATATGCACCTAGATCTACATACAATGTGGGCCCCTACATTTTTTGAATCGCCCTTGTATATTTCTCCTTATGAGGGATATGATGGTGACGTCACCCTCATGGATGGGCCTTATTGAAGCATGACAGGATAGCGTCATCATCATGGGCATCTGGGGGGAAATTACAAATATCAGGGTGATATTCAGAAGATATCGAGGTGATATTCAGAAGATAGGGTGATATTGTGAATATCGGGGTGATATTCGGAAGATAGGGTGATGTTATGAATATCGGGGTGATATTCAGAAGATAGGGTGATATTATGAATATTGGGGTGATATTCAGAAGATAGGGTGATATTATGAATATTGGGGTGATATTTAGAAGATAGGGTGCTATTAGGATATCAGGGTGATATTCGGAAGATAGGGTGATATTAGGATATCAGGGTGATATTCAGAAGATAGGGTGATATTAGGATATCAGGGCGATATTATGAATATCAGGGTGATATTTAGAAGATAGGGTGATATTAGGATATTGGGGTGATATTATGAATATCGGGGTGATATTCGGAAGATAGGGTGATATTATGAATATGTGGGTGATATTATGAATATAGGGTGATATTACGAATATCGGGGTCATATTCGGAAGATAGGGTGATATTATGAATATCGGGGTGATATTCGAAAGATAGGGTGATATTATGAATATCGAGGTGATATTCAGAAGATAGGGTGATATTAGGATATCGGGGTGATATTATGAATATCAGGGTGATATTAGGAATATTGGGGTGATATTCTAAATATCACCCGATGTTCGAAAGATGACCCGATCTTTGGAAGATGACCCAACGTTTTGAATATCACCTAATGTTCAAAAGATGACCCGACGTTGGAAGATGACCCAATCTTTGGAAGATGAGGCCTAACCAGATCATGACCATACATAACTTCCTCATTTTAGCGAAATTCAGGGTGATGTAAAAAGCAAACTTGCCTATTTTTTCAAGCTCTTTCACATGGTAAGCTTCTTCAGGCAAGCCTCAGACTTTGAGATTTGGGTTCAGACTTCAAGATCACAAACATAGCTTACATTAGGGATATGCACATTGACTAATGATGCTTGAGTTATTTGACTCCTGCTGGAGGAAAAATAGGTCAACAATTTGGTGACTTCTATGGGATGTCTGCCTACTAAACAATTTGATCAGTGGCCTTGAGCATCCATTGGGCATGGAGTCATACATAGATTAAAAATGTATAGATATTTTCTGACTTTAGCAAATCAACACAATAGTGAAGAACACTAGAAGACCAACCCAAGACAGAAATGCTGAAAGCAACCCCCTCAACTGTGCTAGATAGCACTTAGGGAAAGTAAAAAGGGATCAAAACTAATGTCCAACAACACTTATTGGAAACATAGAGACCTAGTCTACTAATTTACAAAGCACTCATACCTCAAAACACCTCTTCAAGTGTATCCCATTTACTGGGATAGGCAAATTTTGTCCATCAATACTTGATAACTGAAATGCATTGTGCTCCTTGCATTTAGTAATGAGAAATGGGCCACTCCACATGCTATCAAACTCGGAATGCTTTCCTGGTCTGCTTTTCAATTCATCCCCTTTGAGCACCATATCATCCATTCTAAAATTTATGGGGGTGGCCTTCTTATCAAAATTTATTTTTGTTTGAAGCTGATGATACTCCATGGCTTTCATAGATTTATCTCTACTTTCTTCAAGCTCCATCAGTTGAGCATATCTAACAGCCATGGGGCCCTCTGCTTCAAACATTTCCAGCTGATTCATGATGCCTAGTGCTGGCAGTTCCGTAGACATAGGCAATCTTGCCTCTCTTCCATACACTAGTAGATATGGGGAATTCCCAATAGACCTTTTAGGAGTTATTTTATCTGCCCATAGGGCAAATTTTAGATTAGTATGCCAGGTCTTCTGGTTGTCCTCCATTGATCTTTTAATAATCCTTATGAGATTTTTGTTTGTAGATTCAGCCAAACCATTAACCTGAGGATAATAATTTGATGAAGTATTCAAATAGATCTCATTCCTAAAAGCCCAGTCAGTTATCTTTAGGCCAACAAAGGCTAGAGCATTATCAGAGATGATTGATTTAGGCACTCCAAATCTGGATATCAAATCATCATAAAAATTTAAAATAGCACTCTCATTGGATTCCTTCAAAGTTACTGCCTTAGTCCACCTTGTGAAATAGTCTGTAGCTATGAGTATCCATCTATGGCCTGCACTTGATGGTGGGTTAATATGACCTATAAAATCAATGCCCCATCTCATAAAGGGCTGCTCTACCTGAATTGGCTGTAGAGGTAAAGCTGACAGCCTTTCCTTGCCTACAAAAATGGCACACTTTATACATTTTCTAGCCCATGCATGAGCATCCTTAAATAAGCTTGGCCAGTAGTAGCCAACTCTCATTACTTTCCAAGCAATAGTCCTTGGGGCAAAATGACCCCCTACTGTTCCATCATGAAATTCATGTAGCACCTTGTCAGTTTGACCTTTATCAATGCACCTTAATAATACACCATTAAAGTCCTTTCTGAAAAGGATGCGATCTATTAAAATATATGGAATGGATTATAGTCTAAAATATCTTCTTTTAGTTCTATCTAGACCTGCAGGACATTCACTAGTTTGCAAAAATTGAGTCATGTCATTGACCCAACTAGTGCCTACTATTGTTGTATCATTCTGATGCTCCTCCTTAATGATCAGAAGCACCTCCTTTCCCTTTTCTACCTCATTCTTTGAACTGGTAACAAGTTGCTCACTAAGTCCTCTGCCTCTGACAAGCTTGGTTATCTAGATATCCATGTCATATTCCATGACTTTAGTGATCCAGCTAGCGCTTTTCTCATTTATAGCCTTACTTAACAGGAACTCCTTCACACTAGGGTGAGCTAGCATCAAATGTATCTTGTTGTTAGAAACAAGATGCTAAAACTTTTTTAGAGTCCTTACCACTGCAAGGATGTGCTTTTCAATGAAGCTATACTTCTTCTCATAATCCTCTAGCCCCTAACTAAAGAAAGCGATTGGTTGCTCAAAACTCTCACTCTACTGCTGTACCAAAATTGCAAAGATTGTATCTAGGCCGCCATAAGCATACAAGATGAAATCCTTGGAGAAATTAGGATTTACCAGCATTGGTGCAGCCGCTAATGCCTCTTTTATGGACTTGAAGTTGAGCTTGGCTTCTCTTGTCCAACTGAAAACTATACTCTTCTTTAACATGGACGTCAAAGGCTTCAAAAGATTTGCAATATCAGGTATGAATCTTCATAGAAAATTAATTCTGCCAATGAAGCTTTGTAGTCCCTTCTTGTGACTGGGTAAGGGCAGCTCCAAAATGGCCCTTACTCTTTCAGTGTCAATGGTAATGCCTTCCTTTGACACCACGTGCCCTAATAGCTTACCTTCGTGCACAACAAATATGCACTTCCTAGGATTGAGAGATATCCCAAATTCCTTGCATCTTTCAAATACTAGCCTCAGATGAGATAAATGCTCAGATGCATTCTTGGAAAAGACTGTTATGTCATCAAGGTATACCAGCACCAGTTTATACAACAAACCCTTAAAATCCATGTCCATAGCTCTCTGAAAAGTAGAGCCAACATTTGAGAGGCCAAAAGGCATCCTTTTGTAGGCCATGGTACCCCATTTGGTGATGAAAGAAGTCTTGAACTAATCCTCCTCCTTGACTAACACCTGATTGTAACCAGAAAATCTATCAAACAAAGAAAACCTTTCAAAACCAGCCACTACTTGTAGAATTTGCTCCATTGAGGGCAATGGGTAGTGATAATTTAGGGAGGCTCTGTTGAGGTTTCTGAAGTCAACACACAACCTAATCTCCCCATTCTTCTTCCTCACAGGGACGAGGTTGGATACCCAATAAGTATGCTTGATTGGAAAAATGATTTTCCCCTCAATCATTTTGGTCAACTCTTTAATCATTAGAGGCTCAAGCTTTAGATTTAGAGGTCTTTTCTTCTGCCTCATAGGTTTAGTATCTAGTTCTAATTCTATGGTATGCTGGGCAATATGAGGGTCAAACCCCTTCAGGTCTAAATGATCCCAAGCAAACACATCTTCAAATTCTTGACAAAGAGCAATAAAAGCTCTCCTATCCTTAGCTGAGCAGATTTTACCTATTTTGAGAAGTCTACCCTTGAAAAATTCTAACTCCTCATAATGCTCTTCTTTTACCTGCATGGTAGTCTTGCTTTTCTTCATTTGATCATTTGTGCCAAAAATAGGCTCCAAGGTTACCAATCCCTTGGGCAGTTTGTTTGTTCTCAACTGAACAATTTGATCATTGCCATACTGTTGTTTGAGTTTATCCTAAATCATCATGGAAAACTCATCTGCTTCTAACAAGAAACGTAGGATCTACTCATCACTTTCAAAAACTTGCCAATGAATATTATTATCAGGGATAGAGGGCCTATCAACTATTTTTACATGAGGTTGTACCTTCTCCCTTTGAATATCCCTAGGGATGTCAAACTGAGCCCCAATTGAAGCTAACCTATCAGCATGAGAGTTTTGATTTCTTAGAATGGAGATCGGATTGAAAGCATCAAACTCTTCAATCATGGTTCAGACCTTATGTTTGTAGCATTTCAGAACATCACTTTTTGTAAGATGCAGTCCTCTTACCTAATTCACAATGAGTTCACTGTCACCATAATCCTGCAAACAACCTATTTTCCTTTTTCTTGCCCACTGCAAACCTTAGATCAATCCTTCATATTCAGCAGTGTTATTTGTACATGCAAAGGCAAAACAGAAAGAAGAGTAATATTTTTCACCTTGTGGTGACACAAGCATTGCACCACCTCTAGATCCATTCCTACTCCTTGAGCCATCAAAGTACATTTTCCATACTTCATTATGCTGCTCTATCTGTTGTTCAACATCTTTTACCAGATCTGGTATTGCTGTTTCAAGTTCATGCAATATGTAAACCCCCATACCAGTTTCTTGGATGTGTGCCTCAAGGTCATCTATAACATTTTCTGAGGCCCACTCCCTTAAGAGTACCTTTGGTATGCTTTCATCTTGTAGCTCTTGAGCAGCAACTAATTCAGGATCATCAGAAATAATACAATTTGCATTGACAACACTTGGTGTGTAAGGCTCTATGTGATGATTTGAAAGAAACTCAGATTTTAAAGTTACTTTGGTGCCATATCTAGTCCTGAAAAACATGTGGGACCAGTCTGAGGATAAATATCCTCCTATCTTGGCTGTAAATTCTCTTGATAAGCACATGGCAAAATAAGGAGGCAAATCTATGATGAACACCTCCTGTGAAATGGAAACATTAGGACAGGTATGCAAAATGAGACCTAGGTCTTTTATTACACCCACAATATTAATAGTTGTGCCATCTAATTGGAGTACACCCTTCTCAAGGGGCTGGTACTTGATCCCTAATTGTTCTGCAATCTGCTTAGGCATCATAGAACTGCTTGCTCCACTATCCACCATGCAATTATGAACTAATTTGTCTCCAATTATCAATGATACATAAAATGGGAGTGGTTTAGCATTTTTATTGGGCTGTTTGCTGTTATCCTGGGATGAATTAGTAAGGACAACCCTATTTGGGTCAATAGTTGTATCATTGGATACTTTCAAAGCAGATAAGGTAGATTGCAACATCTTCTTTTGGCCAAGGATGGCTAGGGAATCCCACATGGACATTGTCACATTCATCTTCTTCATATTTTCAATAATATTGAAGGATGGAATGGCACTTACCTTCTTATTTGATTTTGTAGCAACAGTATCAGCCTACAAATGAGGCATTTCCCTTATTGTTGTTGAAATATTTCTTTATAAAATGTGGGGAACATGGGACGTAGAAGCACCAGCATGACCTTTCTCTTTATTTGCTGCTTGGTCTATCTCATAACCCCTCTTCTTGGCTCTTGTATTTGTTGCAACTGAGGTGCTATTGCTATTTATTCCATAGAATTCACCTTCCTACCAATTCATGAAAGCAAAATCACCCTGAGGCTGCTCTTATTGTTGCACATCTCCATCATTTGGTATGTTTGGCTGTGAGACTGCCACATTCTGCACCATCAGAGCTTGATTTATGACTCCATTTGAATAGGCTACCTGACTGTGTGGCTAATTGCATGGATAGCACCATTCATACTCAGCTGCAAGATTGTTCTAAGTAGGGACAAGGTCCCTTACTGCATTTATAGGTGCAGGATTATAAGGCTAAAAAGGCCTTTGATTCACATTTTGCCTGGCACCTTGGTAGTTGCTTTGATAAGGTGGCCTATTAGCTTGAGAAGGTTGATTTTGGCCTTGATATGGCTGTTGATTTGGCCTTGATATGGCTGCTGATTTTGGCCTTGAGGTTGTGGTTGATAAGGCTGTCTATTCTAGGATTGCTGCCTTTTAATGTTTACTAGATCATTCCCAAAAGTCTATAGGATATTTTCTATTTTCTGTTGGCTATTTTTAATCTCTTTCAGCTCTTTAGATGAACTAGAGGTAGCTGGTTCAGAATTTGAAGTGCTTGGTAATGCTGCTACTATAGGTAAAGGGGCAAAATATGGGATTGGCAAAGACATTGAAGCCTTAATCTCAGGAAAAATAGGCACTGGTGGTCTAGGTGCTATTTTTCCAGCCTGAGTCAAACTATTCTTTGCCCTAATGGCTATTTCATAAGCATTAGGTAGGCTTGTTCCTCCTAATGATTGTATCATCACTGAAATATCACTATTTAGGGCTTTCAAAAAATACAAGAATGCATATTCAGCTGGAGGTCTTACCATGGTAGGGATTCTGTCCCATGTCTTCTGAAATCTGAAGTTAAAATCCATCATTTTCTCCTAAGGAGCTCTCTTTATAGTGGTCATCTGTTCAACCAATGATAGATTATCAGATTTATCTTGGAATTGTTTGTTTAATTTCTCTCCCAGATCATCCCAGGTTCCTATAGTCTACATTGGTAGACTCCTGAACCATTGCAATGCTTTCCCCTTGAATGAGGTAGCCAACAGTCTGATGGCTACATTCTCTTGGGTCATATGATGAACACCACATAGAGATGATATGTCTCTAATGTGCTCAATAGGAGTAGTCTGATTTTCCCCTATGAAATAGGGCAGACTCTTCAAAGCTGCCATGGGTATAACATCATGTACTGTTAGGTTTAAAGGGTTGCCCCCATCAAAAGTGACAAATCACTGATTTCTTGCCATCTGAATAGCTAGGGGTAGATTTTCTTGAGTTGCTACAGGGGCTACAGAGGCAGCTGTTCTAAAATTTGGTGGAGTTGACTGTATCCTTTTAGAAACTGGAGTCCTTACTGCAGCTCTCCCCTGTCTTCTAGGTGGTGACAGCTGCAAATAGTCAAATGAGCTTGAACTCCTGGTTTGAATCTTTCTCATAAAATGTTACAGCAGAACTGATCTGCTTGTCCTTCCTCAGTGTGAGTCACCAAATATGCAAGTTTAACCTCTTACAGGTCTAAAAATCACTAGCTGCACATCAAAACTAGCAATAAAAGTTGTATGGTCCCACCGGGCGTGCCAGAAACTATTGTCACACGAAATTGCACCCTGCTTGGAAGGATTTCCAAGCATTCCAATGACACAATGGGAATGATCTCCAGGTGTGGGACCCTACTCAAAGAGATTAGACCTCCGGAGAAGGCCAATTTTCTTGCCTGATTAATCACCTAAAACTACTGAACTTTTGAGGGGAAAAGGGAGAAGGATTGCTTTAAAGTAAAGATGAAAATAGAAAAACTTGAAAAATAAAAGGGTGATGCACCAGACACATTGAAGAGACTTCCACAACACTGAGAAAATGCACAATATAATCAGATACAGTAAGTAAACATACACAGATTAGATGATTCTAGTAGAGGTAAGGTATAATAGGGTTGAGAGAAATAGAACGTTCACAGGCAACCTCATGCAGATTCACACAGAACTGGAAAATCAGCAAAGGAGCTAAAATAACTTGCATATATCCAATGAAAAGGCAAGGTTACAATATATGAAAAAGCTCTGTTTGGAAACAGAAGAGCTTGTATGCTAAAAAGTTCCAACCCTATTTACATCATAAGCCTCTGCTTATATAGCATTCAATCTAACCTAAGTCGGTTACAAATTTGCTCAGAGAGCTGCCACCAAAAATATCTCTGAAGGGACATCCCAGTTGCCAGGCGTAATGGCGCAAAAGATCTGGAATTGATGCAGATGGAAGATATTTTCAGTCTTCAATGCAAGCTGCTGCATCATCAACCTGCTCCTCTGAAATGGTGGGAGATATTTTGGTATTAAATACAGGAAGCTTGCATGTCTATCCTCAACCATGACTGTAGGTAGCATTTGAAACAAGGTGGTGGAAAGATATCTTCATATCATCAACGTGAGCTGCTTCCTCCTGGCGCAGCAATGAATGCAAGAAATATCTACATCTGCCCCAAAATGGTCGCTGAAACATCCCTTCGGCCAGGTATACAAATTCAGATCTTATGCCTTGCTTTTGGCACCAAAACTCTTCTTTGAAATCACCCCCCAAATATGCACCTAGATCTACATACAATGCGGGCCCCTACCTTTTTTTAATCACCCTTGTATATTTCTCCTTATGAGGGATATGATGGTGATGTCACCCTCATGGATGGGCCTTATTGAAGTGTGACAGGATAGCATCATCATAATGGGCATCTGGGGGGAAATTACAAATATCAGGGTGATATTCAGAAGATAGGGTGATATTATGAATATCAGGGTGATATTTGGAAGATAGGGTGATATTATGAATATTGGGGTGATATTCGGAAGATAGGGTGATATTATGAATATCGGGGTGATATTCAGAAGATAGGGTGATATTATGAATATCGAGGTGATATTCAGAAGATAGGGTGATATTATGAATATCGGGGTGATATTCAGAAGATGGGGTGATATTAGGATATCGGGGTGATATTCAGAAGATAGGGTGATATTAGGATATCAGGGTGATATTATGAATATCGGGGTGATATTCAAAAGATAGGGTGATATTAGGATATCAGGGTGATATTGTGAATATCAGGGTGATATTCGGAAGATAGGGTGATATTATGAACATCGTGGTGATATTATGAATATCAGGGTGATATTCAAAAGATAGGGTGATATTATGAATATCGGGGTGATATTCGGAAGATAGGGTGATATTAGGATATCGGGGTGATATTATGAATTTTAGGGTGATATTAGGAATATCGAGGTGATATTCTAAATATCACCCGATGTTCAAAAGATGACCCGATCTTTGGAAGATGACCTGACATTTTGAATATCACCTAATGTTCGAAAGATGACCTGACATTGGAAGATGACCCGATCTTTGGAAGATGACCCAATCTTTGGAAGATGAGGCCTGACCAGATCATGACCATACATAACTTCCTCATTTTATCAAAATTCAGGGTGATGTAAAAAGAAAACTTGCCTATTTTTCAAGCTCTTTCACATGGTAAGCTTCTTCAGGCAAGCCTCAGACTTTGAGATTTGGGTTCAGACTTCAAGATCACAAACATAGCTTACATTGGGGATATGCACACTGACTGATGTTGCTTGAGTTATTTGACTCCTATTGGAGGAAAAATAGGTCAATAGTAATATAGGTATTTTTCCATGTGTCGGCACTTTGACTAGTGTTTAAGTGAATCTTGACCAAAACAGTTATGACAGATTCCTATTACAGAATATATGATGTGTAAGAGTCATAAATGGAATGTTCTATGATAGGTGAATACATGTGTCACAAGGCATCTTGGAAGAAGGCATCTTTGGGCATCCCAAGGAGAGTTATGACATGTTGTAATAGAATATGCTATTTTTAGTCAGTGTATGACAGATTCTCTTACAGCTGTAAGTGTTGTCAGTTATGATGGATTCTATGACAGTCATAAAATGTGTAAGAACATCTATCATTGCCCAACTTGGGAATAGGAAACCATATTGGGATGGGGTGATGTGACAAGTGTCATGACCATGCTGCAGTGTTGGATAAGTGTCCCTAGGCGTGGGTTTTGGGCCATGAGGCCAAGTTGGATGCCCATCTCAAGGAAAGTTCTTTTTTGCCTTGTAAACTTCTATTTAAGTAGGTGCTTTGAGAGGAGATGTATTATGTGATTGGTAGGTACTATTATGTTGTTGGATTATCTCCAGATACGAGTGTTAAAGACTCCTGTAAAGACTTGCATTGCAAGTGTGTTGTAAACCTTGTTTAGATATTACATTGTTCGGGTTTTGGAGTGTGGGGTTTTTCACCTATAAGGGTTTTCCCCATGTTATATCTTGGCTCTCTCTTCTTCTTTCTTACATTCTTGTGTTGTGTATTGCTACAATATCTCTGTTGTTGGGTTAATAACACTATAATTGTAAAGGTTAAAAAAAAGAATTTGCACTCATCTCTCCTCATTAGATTAGTGTAGGAAGTTATTTCCGCACACCTAGCTTCCTTTCAAAATTTGTGAACAAGGGTGTCCTATGCATCCAACCAAGAGTGCCAACTAAACCAAGTCTTAGTGGACCAAGGGTCTTGGGGTTTTTTCTTAAAGACTGGATGGAGTCCTTCCTTTGAAGTGAGTCTTTAAATTCTCACAACACTTATATACCACACCAGAACACATGGTTGAGTTCATCCCCTTGGTGATGAAATCCAAGGCAAGCCCCTAGAGGAAAGGATCCAAGGTGTTTTTTATCACCCAAGATCACAGAAAGCACAAGGGGAGAGTAAACTCACCAAGGACCTTGGCATTAACAATAAAACAAAGAGAGTGAGAGAAGGTTTTTGATCCCCAAAATCACCTAATGGTGCAAGGGGAGAGCATACACCTTCTAACACCCTAAGACAAAGCAAACAATTTAATTCACCACTAGACTAATTTAATACCTATTCTAGTGGTAAAAATGATGCTTTGAATTATGGGGTTGCAAACAATTGTTAGAAGTTTGATAATCTTGTCTTGGATGATCGAAATGGGCTACAAAAATAGGGATTATTCTCACAAAATTACCAAAAGTTAGCAAATCAAAATCAAAGACTGCAAAGCTATTCATTGGATTCCTCCTCCCTCCAATTGGCTAAAATTTAACATTGATGGTGTGTCCAAAGGCAATCCTAGAACATCAGGTATCGTGTGTGTGATCAGAGACCAATATGGTAAGATCATATGTTCCAAAGTTGTTAGAGTTATTGATGGGACAAATAATGAAGCGGAAGCCCAAGCTCTTTTGCTTGGGATCAAAAGAACTAAATACATGGGTATTAAAAATCTAATCCTAGAAGGAGATTCATAAATTATCATTTAGGCCTTTCAAAGGAGAAAAGGAAGTCATTGGAAAATTAGTTATATTTTGGATGAAGCTTGGAGATTGATGAAAGATTTTGATAATTTTTAATGCCTTCACACTCTCAGAGAAGGAAACAAGATTGAAGATTTGTTAACCAATATGGCTTGCCTTCTTCCTCAAGGGTCATTGGATATTGATCAAGACTCCTATTTCAATTATCCAAAGTTAATGGAACTATTGAAGGAGGATTATAACACCTAAACTTTCTCTCCTTGTGAGAGAAATTCTTTTTTCTAACTATTGTGTGATTCTTTTTGGGAAGGATTTTAGTTTCATGGCATTCCCACTCATTTGTTGCCTTTTTGGTCATGGTTATTGTTAAGGCACATGTGTGTGCTATAAGTTTGCTTACTGTTACCTGCCTTCTTGCTACATGGTGATTGAAAGGTTTTGGCATTGGGGTTCGAGGCTCTAGTTATATCACACATGAGAGACCACTAAGTATTTATTTATTTTTTTAGTACAAAGCATGTGTTGTGTAAGAAATTGCAAACGAATTAATTTTTCCCCTATTTTTTGTTATGGGATATATTCTTCCCTAGACTTGAAGGACTATGATAATTAATATGGCTCATGTGGAGTGGATATTTACCATAGGCTGAATGGAGTCTTTTCACACTTCTTCTTTGTTTTTCTTCTTTTGTTGTAAGGTAGCTGAAATGGTGACGGTTGCTAGAAATACTCGACTCTTTCTACCAGTTCAAAATTGGGAACAACCAATTTAAGGTAGCATCAATTCAGCGATGATGACTAAGGCTTTTAAATTGCATGATGTAGAGGTTGAAGATGATTTGATAGAAGTGTGTGATAAGGCTTTTCTTCTGCATTCTAAGGTTTGTTTTACATCCCATTTGGTTTCTCATTTTTTATCCAATGCTATGGATGCTCTTCAAAACATGGATATGTTTAAGGGAATTGAGGTGAATTTTGTGCATGGCTATCTTATCCCCAAAGATAAGATGCATCTTGCTTTTGGAAGCTATGATGTGCATTTGGGAACCACCAAAATAGGAGGGTTGTTTCTTTGTTCAAATATATTGGAGAATCCATTTGTGAACTATGTGTATCAAGCTATGGTTAGTAGCCTACAAAACAATAATAGTAAGCACTTGGATTGTTCATTGTGTGCCCATAAAAAAACAATCTGGGAAAGAAAAAAGGGAGAAAATTGAAGATGTTTTTAATGCATGGACTTTCTTGGTAAATTTTCAACCATGTCCTACTACTTTTAATCCAAGGTGATACAGTGACTGCTGAGGAGGAGGATACAGCGAGGTTTCATGGCTTTAAGGTTGTTGATCTGAATGGGATGAATCCTTAATAAATGTCTCTAAATAGTTTTTTTGGCTTTGTAATAGCTCTACTTTGTTGTTGAATATTCGTGAGCTATTTTTTTGCTCATGATTATCAAATGTAATATCTGCACTTTGGGCCCTTTTGTAAAAATGTATACTTTTTAAATATATATTATGATGCTTATAGCATCTTGTTGTGATTCTCACAACACGCCCCATTTTACTTCTTAGAAAAATGAGGACCCCTGCTATGGCTGTGGCTTTTGCTTGTGTGTGGATCTGCTTGGTGGTAAAAGGGAAATGGAGGTAAGGTTACAAATCCTATTAAAAAAAAGGATTAAGTACCAGAGTAGAATAGAGGTGAATTCTTTGTTGAAAATGAATGAGGGTTGCTTTTTGAACCATTTCAAAATTCCTAATATTTTGCAAGATATGCGTGTTTTGGTAAAATGCACTATAGGAAGGTTTGTATGTTGAGTCGTGGTATTAAGTGTAGGTTTCGGATTAAGAATCATGGTACTTGTATGCATATTGTTAATGTGTTATTTTTTACATACAAGTCGGACCTGACGGAATTCAGAGGTAAAATAGACAATTGGTTAAGTCCACAGTTTGTATATCAAGTTGTATGTTTAGCGAAAATAAAGATACAAGGTGATATACAACATGATAAACATATCATGGACCCGAGGAGAATATGAAATTTGGTTTTATCGAGGTATGTTTCGAGGTTTGTATGTTGTATGCTTCGGGTTTATACTTTTTTATATACATACAGCGTGGAAGTCAAAAGAATTAAAATCTGATAAGTGATGCATCATACCTTAATGTATATTGAAAGATGCATTCACTTTATATACATATATGGAGCCAAAGAGTTATGGAATGTGGTTTATAAAAGATGAAAAATCTGAGATGATTATACAAAGGAGTTTGTATGTATCAAGGCTTCTATCTAAGAGTAGATACAAGTATTGTTGTATCATTGAAATACAAGTGGAAAGTAAAGTGGGTCCCACAGATTGTATCTCAGGCTTGTATGTTAACAATATACATCTCTGATATACAAGCCGACATACAAGAAGGGATACAAACAAAAGATGCAAGATAGATTTGAAAAAGAAGTTAAATAAAAGAAAGTCTTTGTATGTTTGGGGAGATTGTATGTTAATAATATACATCTTAGATATACAAAGAAATAAAAGACATCGACAGGAGATAAAAGATAAAAGGGAGGTTTGTATGGATTGTTTGTATATGCGCTTATATCTATGAGACATACAAAGAGCAATATACAAAGCAAAAATACAAGTACGGATAAAAAGGAAAAGGGAAATAACATTGGTTATGGCTCGTTGCATAAATGTTTGTATATTGAAAAGCTACAAAGGGGACATACAAAGAGAAATATATAAAGAAAGATACAAGAAAGCGCAATGTATGCAGAAAATGAACTAACAAATAGAAGTTTAAAATAAAACACTGAAATAGAAAAGCCAAAGCCTTAGGCGCATTAATTGTTGTAATTAATGCTGAGCTAACAACCAAAAGAGTAAAATTCAAAGGGTTAGGGTAAATTTAAAGTTATTTTTTTGTTTAGATTTGCATTTGTCAAAATTCAAAATTGTAGAAAGAAAGAATTGCTACAGAAATTGAACAAAATTCATCAAAGGGACGAAATTCCAGAAGCTAGATGGAGTAAGAATGGTAAAGTAAGTCAACGACGGAAGTTGAGTGGTCAAGAGATACAGGTATTTATCTTAAAACACCGTTATAGTTTAGTTGGTAAAAATGCAAGTAAATTTCAGTAATTTCATTGTGAAGTGTAAACATTCGTTAAATTACTGGTTTAATTGTTAATTAGCTGGGTTGGGTTAAATAAATATGAAAGTCAAAATGGAAAAGACAAACGAGGGTTAGGATAAAATGGTAAAAAAACAAAAAATTCGTAGTAAAACCCTAGGTAAGAAAGTAAAATGAAAAGTTAAAAGGATGCATTTTCTACAAGATGGCCCCAAAGCAAAAAAAGGTAAGTACAGGCGGTGAAGTTAAAAAGGAGAGGAAGTCACGCAAAGAAATAGAAAAAGAGGTGTTGCCACTACATAGAGGGTATCCTTCATTGATCAGTTACATTGGAGTAGGGACAGACACCAACATCGGGAACTATGATGCAAATGATGTTTTACAAAAGATCACAGCTGCTGACGCTACACCTCACATGAGGTGTATATGGGAGAGTGGATTCTACAGAGCTGTGGGTTTTTTGTTGGCTATGGAAGCTAGAGATTTGTGTCTAGATTGCCTATACTTGTATGACCCAGCTACCAGGAAAATAATGTTTCATGATAGACTTATTGTAGATTTATCCACGGAAGGTATTGCAAGAACATTCGATCTGGAAATACATGAGAAAATGGTGGATATTGATATAGATCAATATAATGAAGATTTCCACAATAATGAAAGGGAGTGTAGGGGAAAGATCTTCTACAGTTGGTACAGTGCAAAAAACAAACCCAAAGCTGTGGCAAGAGTGCACAAGAATATGCTAAGAATACACTTTAAAGAAGAAATATACTTGATGATTACAATGCTCAACAGATTAGTGGGATTGAGAGATGGCACTAAGTGTGATCCCTGGATGTTTACTGTCATCTAGTTCATGAGGGAAGCAGAAAAAGAGCAAGGATAAATTCATTGGGCTAAGGCCATAAGCATAGCCATATGGAAACAGGCGATGCTAAAGAAGCAAAAGTTGCTACCTTTCTATTTGTCTCCATACTTATCATATTCATGTGTAGCAGAGGTTCAACCATTCATACATGGGATAGACAGGGTTGGAACCTTAGGAAATGGTCCAGGTCAAAGGCTAGTATATGAACATTACCCTGATTTACAGGTAGAAAATGCATTGAAGAAGTATGCCCTAGTAAATGATGTGTTCTATACATACATGGTTAGAATTTTAAGGGAAGAGCCAGATAAGAGGTTATCCAAAGATGTAAAGGATACAATTGGGCTGCATAGTTCTTGGTATATTCAATTTCCACATTTTACTTATATCAAAACTAAAGGATTTGAGGGAAAACCTTTCATGCTACCCATGTATCCTTCCAATAAATTAATTGTTCTGGAATTCTCAAGGATAAATTTGAATGCCTTTAGAATGTACAAGAAGAAGTTTAGTAGAGGAAAAAGAGGACCCCTGCTGTGGCTGTGGCTTTTGCTTCTATGTGGGTCTGCTTGGTGGTAAAAGGGAAAAGGAGGTAACGTTACAAATCTTGTTAAAAAAATAATAATAAGCATTAAGTACTAGAGTAGAATAGGGGTGAATTCTTTGTTGAAAATGAATGAGGGTTACTTTTTGAACCATTTCAAAATTCCTAATATTTTGCAAGATATGCGTGTTTTGGTAAAATGCACTATAGGAAGGTTTGTATGTTGCATATACAAGTTCGTTTGTATGTTGAGTCGTGGTATTAAGTGTAGGTTTCGGGTTATGAATCATGGTACTTGTATGCATATTGTTAATGTGTTATTTTCTACATACAAGTCAAACCTGACAGAATTCAAAGGTAAAATAGATAATTGGTTAAGTCCGTAGTTTGTATATTGGGTTGTATGTTTGGCGAAAAGAAAGATACAAGGTGATATACAACATGATATACATATCATGGAGTCGAGGAGAATATGAAATTTGGTTTTATCGAGGTATGTTTCATGGTTTGTATGTTGTATGCTTCGGGTTTATACCTTTTTATATACATACAGCGTGGAAGTCAAAAGAATTAAAATCTGATAAGTGATGCATCATACCTTAATGTATATTTAAAGATGCATTCACTTTATATACATATATGGAGCTTAAGAGTTATGTAATGTGGTGTATAAAAGATGAAAAATCTGAGATGATTATACAAAGGAATTTGTATGTATCAAGGCTTGTATCTAAGAGTAGATACAAGTATTGTTGTATCATTGAAATACAAATGGAAAATAAAGTGGGTCCTGCAGATTGTATCCCGGGCTTGTATGTTAACAATATACATCTCTGATATACAAGCCAACATACAAGAAGGGATACAAACAAAAGATGCAAGACAGATTCAAAAAAGAAGTTAAATAAAGGAAAGTCTTTGTATGTTTGGGGCGATTGTATGTTAATAATATACATCTCAGATATACAAAGAAATAAAAGACATCAACAGGAGATAAAAGGTAAAAGGGAGGTTTGTATGGGTTGTTTGTATATGTGCTTATATCTATGAGACATACAAAGAGCGATATACAAAGTAAAGATACAAGTACAAATAAAAAGGAAAAGGGAAATAACATTTGTTATGGCTCGTTGCATAAATGTTTGTATATTGAAAAGATACAAAGGGGACATACAAAGAGCAATATACAAACAAAGATACAAGAAAGCGTGATGTATGCAGAAAATGAACTAATAGATAGAAGTTTAAAACAAAACATTGAAATAGAAAAGCCGAAGCCTTAGGCGCATTAATTGCTGTAATTAATGCCGAGCTAACACCCAAAAGAGTAAAATTCAAAGGGTTAGGGTAAATTTAAAGTTATTTTTTTGTTTAGATTTGCATTTGTCAAAATTCAAAATTGCAGAAAGAAAGAATTGCTACATAAATTGAACAAAATTCATCAAAGCAACGAAATTCCAGAAGCTGGATGGAGTAAGAATGGTAAAGTAAGTCAACGACGGAAGTTGAGTGGTCAAGAGATACAGGTATTTATCTTAAAACACCATTATAGTCCAGTTGGTAAAAATGCAAGTAAATTTTAGTAATTTCATTGTGAAGTGTAAACATTCATTAAATTACTGGTATAATTGTTAATTAGCTGGGTCAGGTTAAACAAATATGAAAGTCAAAATGGAAAAGACAAACAGGGGTTAGGGTAAAATGGTAAAAAAAAAGAAAATTTGTAGTAAAACCCTAGGTAAGAAAGTAAAATGAAAAGTTAAAAGGATGCATTTTCTACAGGATGGCCCCAAACTAGAAAAAGGTAAGTATAGGTAGTGAAGTTAAAAAGGAGAGGAAGCCGTGCAAAGAAATAGAAAAAGAGGAGTTGCCACTGCATAGAGGGTACCCTTCATTGATCAGTTACACTGGAGTAGGGATAGACACCAACATCAAGAACTATGATGCAAATGATGTTTTACAAAAGATCACAGCTGCTGACGCTACACCTGACATGAGGTGTATATGGAGAGTGGATTCTACAGAGCTGCGGGTTTTCTGTTGGCTATGGAAGCTAGAGATTTGTGTGTAGATTGCCTATACTTGTATAACCCAACTACCACGAAAATAATGTTTCATGATAGACTTGTTGTAGATTTATCCACGAAAGGTATTACGATAACATTCAGTCTAGAAATACATGAGAAAATGGTGGATATTGATATAGATCAATACAATGAAGATTTCCACATTAATGAAAGGGAGTGTAGGGGCAAGATCTTCTACAGTTGGTATAGTGCAGAAAACAAACCCAAAGTTGTGGCAAGAGTGCACAAGAATCTGCTAAGAATATACTTTAAAGAAGAAATATACTTGATGATTACAATGCTCAGTAGATTAATGGGATTGAGAGATGGCACTAAGTGTGAACCATGGATGTTTACTGTCATCCAGTTCATGAGGGAAGTAGAAAAAGAGCAAGGACAAATTCATTGGGCTAAGGCCATAAGCACAGCCATATGGAAATAGGTGATGCTAAGGAAGCAAAAGTTGCCACCTTTCTATTTGTCTTCATACTTATTATATTCATGTGCAGCAGAGGTTCAACCATTCAAACATGGGATAGACAGGGTTGGAACCTTAGGAAATGGTCCAGGTCAGAGGTTGGTATATGAACATTACCCTGATTTATAGGAAGAAAATGTATTGAAGAAGTATGCCCTAGTAAATGATGTGTTCTATACATACATGGTTAGAATTTGAAGGGAAGAGCCATATAAGAGGTTATCCAAAGATGCAGAGGATATAATTGGGCTGCACAGTTCCTGGTATATTCAATTTCCACATTTTACTTATATCAGAACTGAAGGATTTGAGGGAAAACCTTTCATGTTACCTAAGTATCCTTCCAATAAATTAATTATTCTGAAATTCTCAAGGCAAAATTTGAATGCCTTTAGAATGTACAAGAAGAAGTTTAGCAAAGGAAATCTTAAGTTACCTTGGTCAGTTGGTAGAAATTCATGCTATAGTGAGGAGGTTGTTGGTTATATAGAACAGGAATTGAGGTATTATGGATTTGAAGAATTTGATTTGGCCAGAAGGTTTGATCCCTTTCATAGAATTCAAAGTACAATTGATAAAAAATTTAAACATCAAATTCATATTGAGGATTTTTGGTTAGACTGTAAGAATGCCAAAGAGGTAAGAAAAAGGGCTCATAAAAGATTAACAGTTGATCAAATGAGGTCTATGGGAGATATATATGTTCCCCCAAAGGTTAAAGAAGATGATAAACTGCTGCATCACAGTTATGCAAGTGCCAGGGTTGCTCTTATTACAGAGCCTAATTGGTCACAACCGTGGAATACTTCTTTGGACACATTGTCCAAACTAGTCATCTTGTTTTCAAAAACATGGTTAAAATATAGGATTGAAGAGCTTAAAGCTGAAGGGAGGGAGATCACATATCCAAAGAAAGGGAAAAAGAGAGCAAGAGAGCATAGTGATGATCTCCAATGCTTCTATGAGAAGAAAAGAAAGATTGTGGAAGCTAAAATTGTAGAGAAGGATAAAAATGCTACTCTGATGGATCCTTATGCATTGGGAATAATAGTAGCAGTATCATCTAATACATTTGTGGAGGCAAAATCATTAAGCCATGATGTAAGTACAGAAGAAGCATAGGCCTCCAATGAAATAACAAGACAAAAAGTCAAGAAAGCAATACCAATAACCATATCAAAAGGGGAGACTTCAAAAACGAGTGAAGTCATAGGAGCATAGCAAGTGGGAGCCAAGTTGAGTGATATACCTGGTGCATCCACCTCAGCAAAAAAAAGACAAGTATATGCTCAAGTAAAGACAGAATTGGCTAGAGAAATGTTGCAAGGATCAAAAGCACATGAAGCCAAACAAACCACTAAAATTGTCCACATTGAGAGTGATAGCAATGAAAGTGCAGAGAGAGAAATAGATTCAGAAAAAGAAGTTGGAATTGAAGGAGAGGAATCCAGTGAATTCCTAAGTGAAGAAGAGGAGCAAAACACTCAGGCTGAGATGGAAATTGAACAAGGCTTAGAGTCTAAAAAAGAAAGGGTACAAGAAAAATCAGGAACAGTAGATCCATTTGGTACCCTGGTGTCTCCTGAAATAATAAAGGATGTGCAGGATGAATCACATAAAATTGAAGATTCTGAAAAGGAGGAGGCACCTAAGGAGACAATAAAGGAAACACTTGCCCAAACCAGAGAGGAAATAGGAGTTGGTACCTCAGATGTAGATGTACTAAACATTTTAAATATGTATGGTGAACAAAGTGAAGAAGAGAAGAACATAGAAAGTGGAAAAGAATAGAAAAAAGAAGCAAAAGAGGATGATACAGTGGTAGGTTCACTTGCACAAATAGAGCAAGTACAAAAAGAGGGTGAAACTATAGAGGATGTAGCCAAGAAACTTGAGGGTGAAGAACATACAGAGAACATTAATGAAGGTAAAATTGAAAAGAAAGAAGAAGATATAGACATGACAAAGATAGAACAAGCACATAAGGAGGAGGACCAAGAAAAGGAATCATCGAAGGGAGAAGGTCCTGGGGAAGAAGATGAAGGTGGAGGGGACACAGAAATTGAAGAAGAAGAAAATGAGGGTGAGTCTCAACATTAGGATGATCAAATGATAGAAGAAGCAACCCCTCAACAGCAGCCTCCTCCACAACAGCAACAGGAACAATAGAAACAACAACATGGAGAAGTAGAAAGACCTTAGGAAGAGGTAATTAATGAAGAAAAAACTGATGAAGGAACAAAAGAGGTTCCTGCCTGGTTAGGGGCAGAGATAAGTAAAGAAAAGAAGAAGGTACAATTAGTACCTATTGACATCAAAAGTCTACTGGGAGATACAACACCAAGGAAAGAAAGGAGAAAGGCCAGAACAATGTCAACCATACAAAAAGGTCCAGATGGATCCAGGACGTTGAACTTGGACATACCACAAAAAGAGAAGGCAAAAGGAGAAATGACAATAGATAAATATAAAATACTCAATTTTGACCTAGGGCATACAACCAAGGAGCAACACATAATTGAATGGGAGGATATGCACTAGGTTACGGGAGAAATGTTAAGGAAGGATAAAGATAAATAGGAGTATTTGAAAGGACACATTGTCCAATTACAACAATTCATTAAGGAAATATTTGATCCCAATACAACAATGCCAAAATTACCTAGTGAGATAACAGTTGTATCTAAAGATGAAATAAAATATATGGAGAGTAAGAGGCTTAAAGCCAATGTTTTTGAAGAATGGTTCAAGGACTTCATGTAAGAAGGAGAACAGGTAATAAAACAAGTAGTGGAAAGATGGGAAGTGGCTGCAAGGGAAAAGAATAAATGCAGTATACTTATACATAATGGCTAATTTAGAAGAGAGGAATGCAAGTTTGAATTGGAACAGTTAAAGGAAATTGAAGAGAGAGTAGAAGAATTAATAAATTAAGGAGTGATTACCCCTTCAATGGCAAATCAAGTGCCACAGGTAGGGTTGGAATTAAAACTTGAAGAGGATAATCTCAAAAGATGTATAACAACTGCTCAGGACTTAGAAGAAAAGGTAGATGACATGATCAGAATGCATAAAAGAATAGTAGAAAGGCTCTTAGATCATGAGTACATGGATACACCAGCATATGAACTACAAAGAGCTTTAACAGAATTTAATGCTATTTTTACACCATGTATGGAAAATATGGAGGCATATCTCAGTAAGAAAATGATTGATTCAGTGATGGAGGAAAGTGCCAAGATGAAGAAATACAAGAAGAAGAGTGAAGGTTCAGAAAAGGAAGAAAGGAAACTGGAAGAAAGGGTTACAATTTAAGAGTATGTATGGACAAAGAGTCCAGGAGGAGATCACACCTTTATAGAAGGTGTAATTAATAATTTCAAAACATATTTGAAGGAGTAGAAAAATGTAAAAGGAGCAAACAATATTGAAAAGGATCAAGTAAGGGGGTATCTGCAGGCAAAGTCTACAAGAAAGTAGAAGTCAAAGAAAGGGGAATCTTATTTTGAAAATATTCCAATGGTATCCTTTAAGGAGGAGAAGATACCATTAAGATATTTTGAGAAACGGTTAGAGATGAATATGCACCCTTGATCAATAATAGATGGATCTTGACCATAGATTAAGTTTTGTAGTCATAGCAGTATGAAGCTTCAAAATTTATATAAGAAGCTCTGCTACTTGTACATTAATTACACAAGGATTTTTAAAAGATAGCTTGCACTTGTAATTTGTTTGAACATTTTGATTAGAGAAGAATTTTAGTTTAGAGGAGGAGGTCGCCTGTGTCTACATTAAGATATGCGTGGAATATCTAGCTTCCTTACTGTATCTGTATGACATTTGTAAGTTTTTCTGTGGATTTGATTAATGAAGCAAAAGGATCATTCATACATTGTAAACCATACATGACTGTGTACTTTAAATACAAGTAAATCTAGGATTCTGCACCTATTTTCAGAGTGTTTTCTGGCTCTTACTTGTAACTGAAATATTGTCTCTTTAAAAGTTTGCAATCTTGGATGTGTGTTCATGAAAATACTCAAGGCTTCACATTTGAAGATTTATGTCTGTGGATTTGATCAAGTTTGATGTATTTCTTACAACGTGAATAATAGAGAATTTAGATCCTATAGTAGAATAATATTCAATTTGAATTTCTCTAACTTTTCCCCAAATATTTGAAATAATTAGCTGAAATGCAGAGATTTTAAGGAAATTGTCTTACATTTGAAAGGAGCATGCAAAATTGTGTTAGTATTTGATATTTTTCATATCAATTTGAAAAGAAAGGCTTGTTTCATTATAAATCATACAAAGCTTTGTGATGTAGTAGTAAATTTATGCAAAGGAGTGAATAATTTGTTTTTCTTTACAACAATTTGCATAATTCAAGTCCAGTGAGTCACAGATCACCTTAAATCAAGTAAGGCCCCTTGCATATTACAGTTTCACATTAAACTACTGAATTTTCCACAAGGTCAAGACCTGACCATACAAAAACTTGGGATCAAGAACTCTTAATTGATTTATTCATATTTTTCAAGACAGTTTAGGTTTATTTTGTGAATTTTAACTTTTGGTATGAATGTGTAAAAATAATCATCAACACATCCTTACTGATAAAAAAGAAACCAAACAAGGCCATATGTTGCAATAATCTAATTCAACACTGACAGACACAGGCACTAAAATAGAGAGTACAATCGCTGATCCTAACACTGCAGGTGTTAAAATAGAAAATGTATACCTAACCCAACAGGTACTGATGCAGTCTATCGAGTTGCTAATTCATCCTATCAACAGTGATGGTTTGAAAACTTGATAAAACCTACAAAATAGAGAGCTACAATCCTGCAAGATAGCTTATTATATCAATTAGATGCACAAACAAACCAATTTGAACTCCTGATGCTAGGATAATATGAAAAATTAAAGTTCAAGAGGGATCCAACCTGGGTGCTAAACCTTGAAGCCTAAGCACTACTCCTTGCTATGTGGGTGTTGAAGTCAACTGTCTAAGCGCTAAACCATACTGGGCAGAGTGGATGCTTGTGAATCAATTTCAACCTTAAAAATAGAGGACTACCACCTACAAATAGAGTGTTAAATAGACCAAAAAATACACTAATACAAATGCATGTGAATTGAATGTTAGTTTCTTGTGTAATTTTGAAATGATACTTCCATGATCCCGGATGCTAATGTATGAGATGAAAGTGCTACTCCCTAAAGTAGAGGTGCTAATCCCTAAAGTACATGCACTACTCCCTAAAGTACATGTGCTACTCCATGAAAAATAGGCACTGATAGGTGGTAGAGTGACCCAGTGGACAATAGGACCTAGGCGCTGAACAAAGAGGTGTGGGCGCTAAAAGGTGACATGTAAGCGATGATCCCTAAAATTTGAACGTTGTTTCAACCTGCACAATAAAATTGTAACACAATTGCATGTAAAACACAAGGTTAGGAGGTGGGGGTCCCATCGGGTCTGCCAGAATGTATGCAATTGAGAGTGAACTATCATAAACAAGCTAAAATAACTTCAACCTATTTAATTCACAACCAATTACAACCTCAAGATTAGACTAAAGAACTATGCAAGTAAACTATCATAATTGCACCCTAACTGATTATGCAAAGCTCTTAAAATGTCATAATTGATATGATTTATGTTAATTGCTAATGGATGTTAAGTGCTCATAGAGGCATAATTTCTTTGCATTCAAATTCCTTGTTGGAAATGGAGGGGAAGGGCTCAATTTATAGATTTTTAGAGTTGAGGATGAAGTGCTAGGATCAATTGTGAAGATCAAGGGCTCATATTGCTTGAGTATCCTCAAGCAAGGATAATTGGACAAATGGAATAAAGAGATTGGATGAGGGAGATGCTCCAAGATTCAAGGGGATATCAAGGGATGAAATTGAATGGTTGAATAGATGGATAGCTAGGATTGGGTAGGTTTATGACATGTGAGGACTTATTTATGAAAAGGTATGGTTTGGATTTTGTGAAGAATTTAAAATATGGAGGAGAGTACAAGTGTAACATTAAATTCCATGCAACAGTGTCACATGTAATTTAAAATTAGAATAGTGGAAAGAAGGACAAGTATGACAAAAGGAAGCTTTACCCATACTCCCAAGGCACCACTTGTCATGTACATGCATGTACATGAGATGACAATTGTCCATCTAGAAGCATGGGGGAAAGGGGTAATCTAGGATTAATTTAATTAACCCATGTGCACACACTTAGGAAGAATTTAGTGTTTGATTACAAAAGTAATCAAAATATACACAAAATAAATAATTAAATAAATAGGTATATTTATTTAATTTTGGAAGGTGAATATGAACCATAGTCTTTTAAATAGATTTTTCACTTTTGGACTATAGTAGAAGAAAATAATTTTTCTGTGATGAGAGGGGATGAGAAAATATTAATTAAATAATTACCAATTATTTAATTAACATATGTGTTGGGTGGAATGATGGAGTGTCTTTGATTTGGATTGGTTTATTGTGTTGGTGATAACAGAAGATGGTTGTGACCATTTTCAAGTGTCTACACCACCCAATGAACTAATAATGGTAAAAAGAGAAATTTAAAGTTTCAAATATTAGTTGTAGAGGAAAAAATAGAAAATACCTATGAAACTTAGTGTACAACCAGAGAGATTTATCTCCTATTTACATCATAGACCTCAGGGGAATCCAACCTCATGACCCCCTATTATCACCAACAACCTCTACAACCATGCTAAAGTAACCACCTTGCCTTTACCATATTTTTTAGACCAACATTATCTACATGTATGTAAATTAAATATTAGGATCAACTAAACCCCACTTCAAAGCCTGATTTAAGCCCACATTAGATAATTTATGAATATAATAAAACTTCTCATAACTATATGGTAGTGCCCTTTCCAATTAATACTCAAAGGTGACTGATGTCTAGATTCAAGTCTTTGTTATAAGATACCAATTCCTCCCTCTACATATACACCATGTGAATCTCTTGATGCAATTCTTGAATCTCCTCATGAAACCCATTCATATCTTCTTCCTCTTCTCCTGCCACTTCTACCATGTCAATATTGCCTTTTACATTACCAATCTCATGGTTAGGGAGAATCACATGAAAAATTCATTCTTTTTTATCCATATCTATGATATTCTTAATAATTTTGTCCCTCAAATGCTCAAATAGAAAGCCAAGTTCTAAGAACTTATATATGTCCAATAGCTTCTAGACTTAGAGTGATTTGAACAAATTTCAAGGTTTCCACTTGTTGGCCAAAAAATATGTTCGTGAGATGGCAATCTAAGACCACACCCAATAGGAGTTCCTTGTACCACCAATATATTTTGTTAATATTTTCTTTTACATCCTTGGTGCTTTCAATTTCAAACTACAACCTATAACTAAAAAGATAATAAAATAAATTATAATCTTTGTGAGATCTAAGAGTATTAGTCTAGATGTGATACATTAGGGGAAAGGGGAAAGTTAATACACTCATTTTACTTCTCATAATCATCCTCCATTTGCACACTTCAAACATTTTTATCCAACAAAACAATTTTTCCTACCCTCTAGACATACCAAAATAATAGAGATTTAAAACAAATCACCACCTTAATACACATTTATATAATTGAAATGGTCACCTTAAGGTTAAGTGGTAAATTAAAATGAAGGCCCCAACCATTGAATAAAAACCAAAGAGGATTTATCACTTAGAATGAGGGGGTCCAAACAAACCCTTTCTTTCATCCTATCAGTCATCTCTATTGAGAAGGGGAGATGATCCACACTGACATTATCTAGGTGACCTATAAGCTTGTTACATTCTCTATAATAGTGGAAGGAAAGGTTTCTTCAAAACTCACATAAGTTACACGATTCTACAAGAAAAACTAAATAATATTTTAACTTTGTAAGTCCCATTTTGTAACCCTATTAATAACCAATAATGAATCTACCTCAACAATAATCTCTTTATAGCCCACTTAAATCACTAAACCCAAGCCTTCCAACCATGATTTTTTTTTTCTTCATTGTTTGATTCACACCCTAAAAACAAAGAGTCCATTTAACAAACTAGGCCTTAAAGAATCTCTCAATAGGCATCTATTGGTAAATTGACTTGGATTCCATCAAGAGGCCTGATCAAAATTAATATGTAATAATCCTTTGAGAGGCCTCTTCCAAACTTGATTGAATATTTAAAATTATTGATGATCATCTCATTAATAGGGGAGGAATCCCTATATTAAATTTGGTCAACACTTAAATTTATAGAGATGATATATTGTCCCTCTTTACATTCAAAGAAGAATTAGCAAAGGATATTATTTGGACTTTGTTGCACCTCTACCAAAACAAGGATGTAATCTTATGAACCTTTCATGGAAAAAGACACACATACATACATACATACATACATATAAGTATGTATTTATGTATGTATATATACATATATATGTATATGTATATATACATACATACATATATCTATAAATGTATATATACATATATACATACATATATATTCCCTAGTCCCACCTAAACTATTTATAGATTCATTTATGGATTACAACTAAAGAATCCTTACTTTAAAGCTAACAAAAAATTGCATGTTAACTTTATTCCAAATTCATCTCCATGCATGATTGTACCCACAAATATTATTATATACCCTACAAAACCATGCATAATCTATCTATATCTACATGATATATGTGGCATAAATATAAATTGCTCTATTCTAGCACCTACATTCTCTTAGTACAATACAAAACTAGAACAATTAAAATTTAAAAGCTCATTCCTTGGGTAGTGATCTCTTATCTAGATTTTGGTGTAATCTTTGAAACCTTTTAAAAATATGGGGGGAAATTTAAAATTATAGTATACAAGACTTGAAATCAAATATGAAATATCAATTGAGGAAGTTGTAATGATGACCTCAAGATCTACTTTTACAACTATTGTAATGTTACCTGATGTCCAATAGAATCTTTAATCATGTGGGGAAGTTGTAGGTGCAATTGAGAGTTTACTTTGGTGAAAAGCTTTATGTGTTCATCCTAAGTAGTCACTTTGTTCTCCGACACAATGACTTTGATAATTAATAATGTTCCACTAGGAATTAGAGATGTCCACATTACCTAATTAAATTATAAATTTCATGTACTCTTAAGTCAATGGGGGTGATGTGCACTTTCAAACAATTTGGCCAAGCTCTAGACATTGCTACCAAGTTATGTGAAAATGTAACTTCCTTAATATAGTTCATTACTAGGCTTGTAATAGTGTTGATAGCCTTAGTGGTCATGGAGTAGTGTGTTTCAAATATTGTTAATTTATCTTCATGTTGCTTGCAAATAAATTCCTCATTTTTTGGCATTATTCTTCCTCTACAAATCTCTTGCATTCTTCCTTAGAATTATGCTTTTGATCAACCTCCTCATGTTTTAATATTTATTTTGTTACTTATTTTAATTTATCCTCTTCAACTTTATCTATCTCTACTTTTGCATGTTGCTTCTCCTTTAGTGCATGATGATCTTCATCATCCATCTCCTAGATTAATCGTTCTAAACCTTTGCACACTTGAAGAGGTCTGAGAAATGACTTTACTAGTAAGTTGAAGGTAGTAATGTGATCCTCCAAACATTCCCTTTCTCTTGTAAACTACATATAAATTTCTACCTTAGTTAATTCATTGAGTCAAGCTATCATGATCTCTTGTTGCACTATATGTAAATAGTGACCTAACTAAAACAAATGTTGACCAAATCCTTCTTTGGTCTCTTTAA
The DNA here is from genome assembly GCA_027924645.1 of Cunninghamia lanceolata. Taxonomy (NCBI): domain Eukaryota; kingdom Viridiplantae; phylum Streptophyta; class Pinopsida; order Cupressales; family Cupressaceae; genus Cunninghamia; species Cunninghamia lanceolata. The sequence continues at coordinate 64,091 of BSBN01000337.1, forward strand.
ATTCCACAATTATTCATATTTGAGCCATTGCATGGGAGTTTTTTCTGGCTATCTATTGATTTAAGGTATTAACCTAATCATTGGTAGCTTTTTGTCCTTCATATGCCTTAGCTTACTCTTTCAAAAAGTAGCCCAGATCTACTTTTTTCATTTAGGCATGTTGAGAAACATCAATTCACAATCTTTTAACAATCTTTAGACATGTGATGATTCCATGTAGCTAGAAGCATTTTGTGTCATTATTAGATATTTTATCAACTCTAAACAATACTCTGCAATGATCTATCTTAGTTTAAATTTTTATGCCAAATCTTGGTATGGATATTTGAAGGAAGTCACTTTCATGTGTCTCACAAGCCATAATATATTGAAATGTCTTATTAGCATGTGACTCCTTCATGAAGGTGTTAGGTGATTATTACATTTTAGTATGTTGTGAATAATGATCTCCATCCAACACTATCATGTTTGATTATACAATAGTTGGAAACAATATAGAGTTCTCATGGAAGTATTTGATATAAGTATCTCCAATTTTTTATTTCCCTATTTAAGACTAGGTACTATGTTTATGCATGTGCACCCTTTATAGGAATTCTTTTGGGAGAAATGGAGATACTTCTTGGACAAGAGTTTGGTACTACTTCTCCCCAACTCTTGAATAAGGATCTCATTGATTAAATGATGTTTTACATGTTTTAGTCGACTAGGTCAACCAATTTACACTTACCCTTATCAAGTAGAGGAGCATCCTTCTTCTTAGCTAGCGATAGTGATAGAATTGGTGCATGATCTTTGTAATTATCATCCAAATATTTTCTCTATTCTACATGCAATAGATACATAACCTTAGGTACATGAATAAATAGTACAAGCATTCCTAATAGTAAGTACTTACTCTCTATCACTATATCCTTCGTTTTGACTAGATATGACAAAGTATTTTCCCTATAGACAATTTTTATGTCCACAAATTGGAATTTAGTGAAATGTCATAAAATTTAAGCCCATTGGTTAGAAATTTTGAAATTACCTTTAGGTGCAACCTCCACTAATATTAAAATTGCAGCTTCAAAGACTTTACCCATACCTACACTAGCTCCATATGTGCAACTATTTCAAACACATCATAGGATATGTAGATAGGTTTATCAATCACCTTGTGGAAATTAAATTAGGATTTCCCACCTTGTCTCGAGTGATGGGACTATAAATTTTAAGACATGAAGAATAAGAAATTGACCAAAATAAGATCTTACACCTTTACTACAAGATATAGTATATTTCCCACAACTTAATTTACCAAGTGGAATATTCAAACATAGACATGGTGATTGTTAATTTGATAACCTAAATAAGCTAGGCCCCTTGGGATCTAATCAACCATAGCCTTGTGGAGGATCTTGAGACTAATGTATTCAAATCCTTCCATCACTATTTGGTCTAGTATATAATCTATTATTACACCTCTCGTTCCTTGGTAGTTTTGTACTAATTTATATACCTTATCCCTCTAGGTGGGTTAGCCATTATTGGAACTAAATCTTTGTAAAAATCATATTTTCTATTTGACATTTCATTATAGTTTAGACCTATAAGTTCATATATTATTTGTGGATTGAAATATTATCTATGAATCTTCCCTTAAATAAAAATGTTATTATGAAATTGGACAACTAGAAACTAACTGGATCATCTACATTTCTAAAGGTTGATAACTTTCAGAACCTAAGAACTCTAGTTTAATTTAGTGACTTGTATAGCACATACCATCATGCATATTTACATCAATGGACCTCTCTACATTGTAAACCAATGCTTGAATTGTTTTCTCAACTACCTTCATAGATAAATTATTTTATTTTCCAATGTCAATTGTGGTAATTATAACCTAAGTATTCCTTCCATACACAATAGTTTAAATCAATCACTTTCATAAGCTCAAGATGTAGAGGTGAAAGTACATCTTTGTCTAGGTTATTCATAATGTTGATGTTTGCCTATGTTCTTTCCATATTTTAGTCACTGTTGGGATTTCCCATGGTGCCTATGAAAACATTCTATCTTCATGGTGTCATTTCTATTCCTTTCAACACTTAAAAATGATTTCAAGCAAAGTTTTCCTTATGTGGAAAGTTTGAGTGTCCGATAAATTTATAGTGGGAAATTACTTGTTTTGTAGATTTTTATGGCACATTGTGATATTAATTGTGCATCTTTAGAATTGATATAACAATACTTTATTTTCCTTGACCACCTCTATTAACAATATTTATGCCCCATTACATTATGTTTTTAGTTTCCAAAGTGCTTTGTTGTCACTTTTTTGTTATTTTCCTAACAACTATACTCTAACATAGTTCTAGTCATCATTGATTAAATTTAATTTAAATCTCATGCTAATCTATAAAATATAAGTGTATCCACATGTAAATTTATTATATTATATGGCCCTTCCTTTTCCACTTCTCATCCTTCATTTTACACATTCATTGTGCATTCTTGTAGTTTGTTACTATGCTTAAGCTTCCTACTAGTCTATAACACTATGAGCATCCCCATATGTATATTTATCATATTATGTGGCCTTTTCTTTGTCACTTCTTATCCTCTATTTCTACACATTTCTTATGCATTCTTTTGGGCTACTAATGTGCCATCCTTTATTGTGCACTCCAACTTTTATTTTTGATGTAGGAGCATTACAGGGGTCTAGCAATCTTGCATCATCCAAAAATATATTTGAAGAGAAGAAAAGATTAAAAGTAAATAATAGGAAGATAATACAATATACACACAAAACCTTCACCTTAAACCCTTCTTTCTCCTTAGATAGAGCGGATTAGAATGCACCCTAGTTCCAATGGCTATGCTCTTGATAGGATGATATGTGTATTGTTGTAGAAACCTGCAGCATAACATTACCTTCTTGTGTGATGATAATGGCTTGGTTGAGGCTAGATTTATAGATTCTTGATAAGGATAAGGATAAGGATGGAAGACTCATGATAAGGATAAGGATATGATAAGGATGGAAGCTTTTAGGGCTTTCTAAAAAGACAAAAGGATAAGATAAAATATAAATGGATTTTTATGAGATAAATATAGAAGCTTATAGTTAGTCATGTGATGAACTTTGGATTTATTTATTTATGGTAAATGGATGAGGATGAGAAATTTAGAAATAATTAATTAAATAGGATTATTTAATTAGTTATAGGAGATGGAGGACATGTAAGGATAAAATAAGTAAATTATTTAATTAATCATGGCTATGGAGAATAATAGATTTAAATAAATATAATTTATTTAATTAATTTGGGAATTAGGATCTACAAGGATTTAATTAATTAAATAAAATGTATTTAATTAATTAAGAAGGGACATGGTAAAGGGGACATGTTAGGATGAACATGATGTTAAGATAGTGTTAGGATGATGCCGAAAGTTATGGTGAAGGTGGAGTCAATTTCACTTGTGTCTACAATATAATTTTCAATCTTGTTTTATTTTTCAAGTTTTAAACAATTTCCAAGTTATTTCTAATTTATAGACTCCCACCATAAAAGATTTTTCCAATTGTAATGACATTTCTATTCTAGTTAGCATCCCTTGTTCATATCGAGTCTAGGATCAAGTTCTTACAATGCAATAATAGTTATAGCTCTATAACAATAATTAAAGACATGGTTAGAGAATACTGGTCCCAAGGATGGTCATGGAGTTAACCACATCAAGTACAATAACATAAATCTTACAACACACAATATCCACCTTATGATTCCTCTTAAGTAGTATGTCATCATGTACAAAGGGCCCTTTTGAGGTTCCATGCCAAATTTAGAATACTACACCAACCAACATCATTTGAATTAATCATAGTAAGAGCTATGAACAAAGGTTCATGAATATTTGATTGGTAGTACCCTATCCTTAAAGGGATCGGATATAAATGAGACAATAAACTCTTGGAAAAGGTAAAACATAAAAGAGGTAGATTTGAATAAGAGGATTAAGTCTCTCTAAATTTAAATAGAATGTTGCATGTAGGTATATGATATTATAATGAACATATTTATTTTAAACTTGTTAATATCTAAGAGTCAAGGCATGTAACAATGGAACGTATGTTCTATGATATGATTTATTTTAATACTCTATCATGTTAGAAGATTTGAGTTATGGTGCCACATAGGTCTCATATCCTTGTTTCTTATTGTATACTTGTTGAAATACTAGTTGTTTTTATTTCGATGAAAGAATATATAATACTTCAATATAATTTGTATCTATGAAAACATTAATTAGTTTTATATTTGATATAGGAGCATCCTTGGGCATCATGGAAATCTTGCATGATTCTAGAAAAATGAACTTTTGTGCTTTATTTCAGTTGTTTGTTTATCTATTAGTTTATGTTTACCAATGTATGATAGAGAAAGTTAGCCCATTTCACCACAATTTGAAATTGGCTTTCACAGTTTTGAGAACAGTTTGAATTATGATTGATGGGTATCATATTAAATTTTGAGGAGAAATAGATAAATAATATATTGTAAATTGGTTCAAGAGAATCTTCTAGGTTGATAGTTGTGTGCAATTGTGATTGTTTTCATTTGTAATAGGTTATTTAGAGTTTACACCAATAGAGGAATACTTTTAAGGATTTATTATACCATTAAGGTTGAATGTTCAGTGTCATGTGGTGCTTTTACCCAATTTTACCATTTATATTTGGAAGTTTATTATTTTTGGTTGATGACACATTTCATGTGGTATTAGGCTTTGTGCCATCTTGAAGCTAACACAGATTATTGGAAATACTTGGGAATGCTATTATACATGGTTGAGAGTTGTTTGAGAGAAATACAAGTAGATAGAACAAATTAGGGGAGTAGTGAGTGAGTTTTACTAGTGAGGGAAGGAGACAAGAAGTGAGGTTCGAGAGGTAGAGTGGGGAGATATGAGTATGGTGTGGAGTGTAATCTTGAGGAGAGATGATATTTAAGTAGGAGTTTGAAAAAGTAGTATATAGTGGGTGTCATTGTAGTATTAATATATTTATACTTAAAATACCATTGCATACTAGTAATATGGGAAGCCTATGTAATAAGGGTTGAAGGTAATAATTCTAGAGTGTAGTTGTTAATCAATAGCTAGTAGGTGAAATGACTACAACCTGCAATGTAACCTGAGTTCACTATGGAAAGTTCTATAATCATAATGATAATCATGAAAGCATGAGATCAATGAGGATGTTGGTGAAATCCTATATTATTGTGATTTTTCGTTGTGTTGGCTACATGGTTGGATAATCCTTCATTGGATCCTCCATCTACGACTGCATCAGGTGGTATCAAATAAAGGTAGATCATGGGGTGAGTTTTGAGGAGTTGATGTTGATGTGAGTGAGGTTGATTGATGCGATTTTTCAAGAATGAGTTGACCAAAAGAGGGGAAGGTCTAGTCAGGTAAATTAAGGTGTAAGCAATGGAAGCACACCACATTTTGTTATTGTAGTTTATAGGAATTAAATAAGTTATCTTCCAAGAAGAGAGTGTTGGGTAGAAGATCTTTGTGAGTAAGTAGATCATGAATTGTGACAATCTATAAGAATCTTCTAAATAAAGAGCCAATTATGAGGAAGTTTGTATGGGTGATTGTAGGTAGATCAGCAACCTAAAGGATGTTTTCATCAAGTCAAGATGTCACCAAAAGAGGGTGTGGTATTACCAATGTTGCTAGTATAATGGAGGATATGTATGAGATGTTGAAGGCTATGTAAAATTGAATGGATGCATTTGAGAAAGATTTCCAAAGAAATCCTGAACCTAGGGCCAAGGAGAGTGATGAAGAGCAAGGGTAAGATCTCGTAGAATCAAGTGGAAGTGAAGAGGACAAGGAAAAGAGGATATTGAAGGCCATAACTATAATTCATAAGAGGATTAGAGTAGACATTCTAAAGTATTTTGGAATTTGGATCTTGAAGACTTAGTAGATTCAATCACTAATTTAGAAGACCATTTTGAGTATGAGGAAATTGTGGACCTAGATAGGGTAAAATTTGCAAATATTAAGATAAAAGGTCATGGTTCAATATGGTGGAAATAATTATAGTTAGAAAGGAATAAGAAAGGAAAGCTAAGCATTAGAAAATGGGACCAGATGGTGGAGAATCTCAAGTCCAATTTCATTTTGGAAAATTACTAGTTGGATCTATTGAAGGATTTGCACAAATTTTGGTAGAGAAACATGACTATGAAGGAATGCACCAAAGAGTACTATAGATTGACAATTTAGTCAAGATATCATGAAGGAGTTGATAAAGTGGCAAAGTACATCAATGGACTAAGGATAATGGTGTCCATCCAAGAGGAGTTGTGTATGTAGAATATCCAAATAGTAGAGGAGGCCTACCAATTAGCACTCATTGCAAAGAGAAAATTTAATCAGAAGATAGAAGAGAGGTAGAACTAGTAGAGGGATAGGGAGGAGAGATGCAGTGACAAAAGAGAGAGATGTAGTGATATAGGAGCATACTCAAGGGGTCAAGGGAGATGTATCACTTACCACAATGGAGGAAGCTAAAATTATCTGTAGAGAGAAAGAAGATAACTCCTACCACAAAAGTAGGAGAAATGACAATAGTACCAACCATAGAGGCAAAGATGTAGGTAAGAGTTGTCAAAAGGATGAAGAAGGTGAGGAAACCCACTATAGAGACTCTTAGTAGGGTAGAGGATATGAGAGGAAAAGACAAAAAGTCTTCAAAGGGACCTATAGGCTATTTTAGATTTGGAGAAGAGGGACATAGGGAATTTGACTACCAAGGAAAGAAGATAGGGAATACCACACAAGGTACATTTGGATGTGAGAGGTCACCTATCTCAGAGAGGTACCTAGAATGTGGAGATTCATTTGTTTCACAAAGTGCCTTGAGATGCAACAAGAGGGATGAGTCAACACAAATGAAATATTTGTTTAGGACAATATGTAAAGTAGGAGGAAAGTTTTGTGATGTTGTTGTGGATAGAAGTTGCATAAATATTTTAGTATTTGAGGAAATGGTTGACAAGCTAGGGATAACAAGGTTGAAGCATGCATGCCCATATAGTATTCATTGGTTGAAGCAAGGAGACCAAATTATAGTGGAAAAATAATGTTGGGTGAGGTTCAACATAAGAGTGTATTATGATGAGGTGTTGTGTGACATTGCACCAATGGATGTGTGCTATTTGTTGTTGGGGAGACTATTGCAATTTGATAGGGATGTTATATATTATGGAAGAGATAACACCTACATTATATGGAAGGATGGTCAAATATACATGTTAATGTCAATGAGGGCAAGTGAGGGATATATTTAAAAAATTATTGGAGTGTGCTTTGAGGAGGAACAATATGGATTGATTCCAAAGATGTGCACATTGTTGGACTTTCAAAAAGTGCCATAAATGTAAAAGAGGTATCATAGAAGAGAGAATGTAAGAGAAAAGGTCACCAAACTGAGGTCATCTAGAGCATAGGATATATGAATGATACAATGAGAAGTCATACTAAGGAACATGCAGTAGCAGGACACATAATAGAAGGCTATGTAATAACCAAGAAAGAGGTCGATAGACATTAGGAATTGGTTGATGGAAATGGAAAGAAGATTGTGAATGAAAATATGTTAAAAAGATGTGACACTGAATATGATTGGTGGAAGAGAGTATTGCAACCATAGAATAGGATTTTGGATGAGATGACAAATGATGGAGGAGAAAGTAGTACATAGGGTGGATCACTTGAAGCATACTTGAAGAGATGCAAAGAATGAGTTGATGAATAAATATATTAGAATCTACGGGTAGGGGTATAATGTCCTAGAGAAAGAGGAACTCATTTTTTTATCAACCCCAAGTATTTAATGTAGGATCATCCCTCGGCATTGTGGCAATTTGACATGATTCTAGGAAAGTAGATTTTTGTGGTTTATTTTAATTGTTTGTTTTTCTATTAATTTTCTATTATCGTTGGATGATGCAAGAGCATCCTAGGGCATTGTGTCAATCTTGCATCATTCTTTTAAAGTGGAATTTGATGATTTATTTTAGTTTTTTTCTATCTACTAGTTTATAGTTACTAATCTATGATAGAGAAAGTTAGCACAATTCACCATAATTTGAAATTAGCTTTTGAAAGTTTGAAAATATTTTGGATTGTGGTTAATGGGTATCACATTAACTTTTGAGGAGAATTAGATGAGTAAAGTATAGTAAATTGGTCTGGGAGCATCTTCCAGGCAAATAGTTATGCATAGTTGAGATTGTTTCCATTTATAGAAGATTAATTGGAGTTTGTACCAACAAACAAATATTTATAAGTGCTTATAATACCATTGAGGATGAATGTTGAGTACCTTGCAAGGAGGTTTTTCATTTTGTTATCATTTGTATTTAGAATATTGTTAATTTTGGCCAATAACACATTTCATGTGATATTGGACTTTGTGCCATCTTGGGGCCAATGCAAATCATTGTAAAAACTTGGGAATACTATTTATACATGGTTGAGAGTTGTTTGAAAGAATGAAAAAAAGACAACAAAGTAGGATAATAGTGAGTGAGTTTCAAAAAAAGGGATGGAGAGAGGGAATGAGGTTTGAGAAGCAAAGTGAGGGAAAAGGGGTATGATGTAGAGTGCAGTTGTAAAGAACGAGAATACTAGTGTAGGAGTTTTAAATAATTTAACATTTAGTGAATGTCACTATATTAGTAATGTAATTGTACTTGAGTTATCATAGTAGAATCCTATTGCAACAACTATCCAATTGTGAATCCTAGTCAACAATCAAATAGTTTTAGTCTAGCATGTAGGAAGACCCATCATGACAAGTTGTAAAGGTTGTAATCATGCAAGTATGAATCTAATAAGAATGCTATAGTTTTTATGAATTTTTGTAGTATTGTGATTGTTTGTTGTGTTGGATACATAGTTGGATAGTCCTTCATTAGATTCTTAATCCATGACTTCATTAGATGGTATTAGAGTGAGGTCAATCATGGGTAAGTGTTGAAGAGTTGATGTTAATGTGAGCAAGCTTGGTTGATGCTACTTTTAAATAATGAGTTGAGAAAAGAGGGGAAGATCTAGTTAGGTAAACTAAGGCATAAGTAGTAGAAGTGCACCACATTTTTTTTTATAATTTACAAGAATTAAATAATTTTTCCAAATTATGGGAGTCAATGAGAGTTTTGTAAAAAGAGTTGCCAACTGTGAGGCTATTTAAAAGGGCTAATTATGGGTAGATTTCTGACATAAAGGTATTTCTGATCAAGTCAAGATGCTATCAAAGAGTGGGTAAGGTCTTATCAATGTTGCAAGAATGATGGAGGAGATATATGAGATGTTTAAGGTTATGCTAAACTAGATGGATACATTTGAGATGGAATTCCAAAGAAACCTTAGGGCTGAGGAGAGTGATGAAGAATATGAGGCAAATCCTATATAATCAAGTGGAAGCAAAGAGGACAATGAAGAGAGGATGTTGAAGGCCATAACCAACACTGGTAAGAGGACTAAAGTAGATATTTTGAACAATTTTAGAAATATAGATGCTGAAGAGTTGATAGATTAGATCACTGATTTAGATGAACACTTCAAGTATGACGCCATTGTGGACCTGGATAGGATAAAATTTGTAATGACTACGCTAAAGAGTCATGCCACAATATGGTGGAAGTAAGTTTAGTTAGAGAGGAGTAGGAAAGGTAAGCCTAGAATTGGAAAGTGTGACTAGATGGTGGAGAATCTAATGTCCAAGAACTTATTCTAGAAAAGTATCAGTTAGAGCTATTGAAAGAGTTACAAAATTTGTGATAGCTAAACATGGTTATGAAAGATTCTATCGAAGATTACTATAAATTAACAATTTAGTTAGGAAATCATGTAGGAGGAGCCAAAAAACTAGAAATGTATGTCACTGGCTTGAGGGAGTCCATCTATAATGATTTGGGTATGTGGAATATCTAGATAGTAGAGGAGGCCTACTAGTTGGCACTCATCACAAAGAGGAAATTGAATCAAAGGCTATAAGAGGTATAAATACAAGAGAGAGAAAGAGGAGAGATGCAATGATATAAGAGCAAGGTGTGGTGATATAGGAGCATACTCAATTGGTTAAGGGAGAGGTAGGCCTTACCACAATGGAGGAAGATCAAATTCCCACCATGGAGAGAATGAAGATGATAATTTCTATCACAACAATAGGAGAGATGAAAATAATACCCACTATAAAGGAAAAATGTTTGGTAAGAGTTACCACAAGGATGAAGGAAGTGAGTAAATCTATCACAAGGACTCCTAGTAGGGTAAAGAATATGAGAGGAAATGGAAAAAAGACTATAGTGGAGCCTGTTTCAAATGTGGAGAAAAGGAAAATAGGGAATTTGAGTGCAAAGGAAAGAGGACAAAGGATATTGCACATGCATGGGCTACATTTGGGGATGAGAAGTCACTTATCTCAAAAAGTGACCTAGAACATAAAGACTCACTTGTTTTGTGGAGAGCCTTGAGATGTGATAGGAGGGATCAGCTAGCATAAAGGAAGATTTTGTTCAAGACTAGATGTAAATCAAGAGGAAAGTGTTGCAATGTTTTTATGGATAGAAATAACACATACAATTTTGTGTTGACGAGGTTGAAGCGTCCATGCCCATATAACATTGGCTAGTTACAAATGGGAGACAAAATTCTAGTGTAAGAACAATATTGGGTGACATTCAACATAGGAGTGTATTATGACGAGGTGTTGTGTGGCATTGCGCCAATGGATGTGTGCCATTTTCTATTAGGGAGACTGTGGCAATTTGATAGGGATGTTGTGTATGATAGTAGATCTAACACATACATGATACAAAAGGATGGTTAAAGACACAAGTTGATACCACTAATGAAAAGTGAAGTAAATTTTAGAAGAGTGCTAGAGTGAGTGTTGGTGAGGAATGATATATATTGATCCCAAAAATGTGTGACATTGCTAGAGTTTCTAGAAGCACCACAAATGAAAAAGATGTATCACAAAAGAGAGAAAATGAGAGAAGAGGTCGATGAAGAGCAACTATCTAGAGGATAGGATAGATGAATGAGATGATTAGGAGCTATGTTGAGGAGCATGTAGTAGTGGATAACATAAAAGAAGGGTATGAAAAATCCAAGAAAGGGTCTGACAAATGTGAGGAACTAGTTGATAGAAAGAGCAATAGGATTGTGAGTGAAAATAGGTCAGGAAGATATTGACATAGTAGATGATTGGTAGAATAGTGTACCATAGCCACAAAAAGGTATCTAGATGAGATGATCAATTATGTGGGAGAAAGTAGTGCTCATGGTATATTTATTGAGGCATACCTAAAGAGGTGGAAAGAATGAGTTGAGAAAGCAGTAAGTTGGAACTTCAAGGTAGGGGTAGACTATCTTGTAAAATGAGGGACTTAGATTTTTTATCAAAACTAGGTGTTTGATTTAGGAGCATCCCAAGGCATCATGGCCATCTTGTATCATTCTAGAAAAGTGGATTTTGGTGATTTATTTTAGTTGTTTATTTGTCTATTAGTTTATGGTTGCAAGTTTACAATAAAGAAAGATAGAGTATTGAACCACAATTTAAAATTGCCTTTCATGATCTTGAAAATAGTTTGGATTGTGATTTATCGGTATCATATAAACTTTTGAGGAGAATTGGATTAGTAAAATATCGTACATTAGTTCAAGAGCATCTTCTAGGTTGACAATTATGTACAATTGAGATTGTTTCCATTTGTGATAGGTTAATTAGAGTTTAAACAAACAAAGGAATATTTGTAAGGGTTTCTTCTATTGTTGAGGCTGAATGTTGAGTACCTCATGTAGGTTTTCCACCATTTTACCCATTTTATTTAAAAGTTTTTTAGTTTTGGCTAACATGTTTTATGTGGTATTGGGTTTTTCACCATCTTGAGGTTGACATAAATCATTTGAAATACTTAGGTATGCTATTTATTTATGGTTGAGAGTTATTTGAAAGAAAGTGAAGATAATAGAATGAAGTAGGAGAATAGTGAGTGAGTTTCAACATTGAGGTATGGAGAAAGGGAGTGAGCTTTGAGAAGTAGAGTGAGGGAATAGGAGTATGACATGACATGCAATCTTGAGGAAAAAGGATACTGGAGTAGGAGTTCAATGATGTGGCATATAGTGAATGTAAGTATAGTAGTAATGTAATTGTACTTGAATTATCATAGTATAAGCCCATTGCAGCAACTATCCCTTTTTAATCTTAGTTAATAATCAAATAACTATGGCCTAGCGTGTAAGAGGGCCCATCAAAGTAAGTTGTGAAATTTTAATCATGCAAGTGTGAACCAATAAGAATGTTCTCATTATTTCTTTAAAATTTTATGGTGTTGTGATTGTTTGTTATGTTGGTTGCATAGTTGGACAATCCTTCATTACATCATCTATCTATGACTGCATCAATCTATGATAGAGAGAGTTAGTGCATTTTCCATAACTTAAAATTGGATTTCATGGTTTTGAGAATAGTTTGAATTGTGATTGATGGGTATCATATTAAATTTTGAGGAAAATTGGATGAGTAAAATATTATAAATTAGTTCAAGAACATCTTCTGGGATGATAGTTTTCATAGTTGTCATTGTTTCCATTTGTTGTAGGTTATTTGGAGTTTGTGCTGACAAAGGAATTTTTAAGGGATTTATTGTAAATTGTTGAGGATGAATGGAGTATTGTGTGGAGGTTTCCTAATGTTTTACCATTTGTGTTTTGAATTTTATTATTTTTGGTTGATCCCATGTTTCATGTGGTATTGGGCTTTGTGCCATCTTTAAGCCCACACAAATCATTGGAAATACTTGGGAATTCTATTTATAAATAGTTGAAAATTGATTGAAAGAAAGAAAACAATACATAATAGAGTAGGAAAGTAGTGAGTGAGTTTCAATAGTGAATGAAGGAGAGAGGGAACTTGGGGTTTAAGAGGCAAAGTGGGGGAAAATGAGTACGATGTGGAGTCCAATCCTGAGGAGAGTTGATATTGAAGAAGAAGTTTGATAGTATAAGATATAGTGGGTGCTATTGTAGTAGTAATGTAGTTGTACTTGCTGATTGTCAAGACAACTGAGAGGGGGGTGAATCAGTGTTCTATAAATCTTTTCTTAAACTTTTACTTTTAACCATTTGAAAACAATAATCAAACAAAAGAAAAATATACAACTGAATAGCATCCACAAAAGCATGATACATAACACCAAGATTTTATGTGGAAAACCTAAAAAGGGAAAAACCACATAGAGGATTAGCTCTCAAATATATATTGCAATCTTTACAAAAATGATGTTCAGGCTTGGTCACTCCACGGGCCTATAACATGCTGGCTCACATTCATGATGTAAAACTAAGTTTAGCAAGCTCACTGCCTCAACCCTAAACCTAGCAAGATTACAATAAGGGCTGTTAAACCCTGCTGGAGGCTCACTATCAGCTTACTGCGTTGATGATAACAACATGCTTCCAATCAGATCACACATGATAACTAAATACTACTTAAGCATCTGCCACTATGCTAGGGTGCAATCATTTAACAACTGTATTCTGAATCCAAAGTCTTCATTGATGTTGATCCTCTAACTCTACTCTACTATTCTCATCTTCGCATCACACACACCTCTACACCACCACTCAACTAAATTTCATTGCCTTTATATATCTGCATCATGATTTACTCCATAATTAGGTCGGCATCCAAGAAGTGAAACATTGTTGGTAAGAGACACTACTACGCATATCAAGTGTTGTCATTGATGGCAACTAAACCTATCTTACACATCCACATTGTATCAGTTGATCATACCAGAAGTCAAACTACAGATTTATCTAAGTCTGGAAAGACAAGAACAGAGCATTTGACAAGGTTTAGTATTTTGGTCTGCATTTCTCCACAAGTAATCATATTCAGCTATAGATCTGAGGGAATGTTAGGGGATGTCAGAACTACCTAAATCCAATATTTTAGCCTTTGATGATGAAGGGATTGTAAGTTACAAGCATCTGAGTATCAGGTTTTGGTTAGGCAATTCAATTCGTTGAAGAACATGCCGACTAGGTGTTTGATCCTTGTGTGGATGAAGAGAAGTGGTTGGTCAAGTAATTAATGAGATCCAATGGTATTTTCTAACATGTGAGGTGACTTGGATACATAAGTTTTGGTCCGCATTAATGTTTGTGCATGGATTCAGCCGACAGAACAGTGATCTTGAAAAAGCTTCTAAGTTTTCTTGAGGTTGACTGTAATTGAAGAAATCTCATATTGCAGATATATATATATTTGATGGATGCTAGTATTTTATGAGATGGTTGAGCAAATATGATGTGAGAGGTGTGAAGTGTGTCAGTAAAAAAATGCAAAGCAAGGAGATCTGAGGTTCGGATCATGATAGAATAGCAAAGTAGAGTAGAGAAAGATGAAGTGTGTAAAGTCAGTGTACTGAGATCAACCAGAATTGTAATCTTACATGATTAGATGCTACTCTTCAGTTCAAATACTTTTGTGATCTCTTTGTAATCAATCTTGTAGGAAGTGAGCCTCCTTTGAGCAGTGACCTCTAGGCAGTGTGCCCAAAGACATGTGCCTTCCCATTCTATAATACTTTTAATAGAGTATAAAATCCAGTGGGTTAACCCCCACCGTGGTTTTTCCCTTAACCAGGTTCCCACGTAAAAATCCTAGTGTCATGTGTGTTGATTAAGTTTCTCCTCATGTGTTATTAATTCATGCTTTCATGGTTACATTATTTATCTATTAATAAGTTGGAAAGAAGAATAAATATAGAAAGAGATGAAGTTTTGATATAATTGATTCACCCCCCCTCTCAGTTGTCTGCCCTGATTTCAACAATTGGTATCAGAACAAGGTTCCTTAGAAGAAGTTTAACAACTTGAGGAAGATCTGGGAAGGTGTTTTCAATGGGTTCATTCAAGCACTCTAATAGTATCAATTAACAACTTTAAGTAGCCTTAGATGATCTTGACCTATCCAAAGAAGAAATCAAAGATCTACAAGAGAACCTTAAAGATGTTGAAGATTTCATTGAGACCTTGAAAGGACAACTGAGCAAATCTACCAAAAAGAGGAGGGAGCTACTTCAGTGGTTAGCAAATTAGAATGAAGACAATGGTATGGATGAGGCTCTGAAAGAAAAATCAAAGGAATGTGACAAGCTGGCAAAAGAAGATGTATTAAAACATGAAATGGAATCTGTAGTAATGAGGCTAACTAAGGAAATAGATAAAAGGAAGAAGAATGAAGAAAACCTAAGTCAGTCTTTGAAAGAAAGAATAGAAGAGTACTATAGATTGGATAGAATAATTGGTCATCTAGAATCTGATCTATAAGAAACTAGGGATAATGAGGAACAACTTGAAAGACAAATTGTCATTCTCAAACATGATCTAGAAGTTGCAAATGAATATAAAGAGAAATTCAAGATAAGATCATCTAAACTTGAGGTGTTGCTTGATAGTCAGAAGAAGGCAAATGATAAGCATGGTCTAGGATTTGAAAAAGGTGAAAGTTCTAGATCTGATCAAAGAAATCGTGAAGAAAGAAATCAAAGAAGGCAGAAGACCTCTGATAAGACAACCTAATGCTCAAAGGTATCCATATTTCAATGGCAATTGTTTAAAATGCAATAAGTATGGTCATAGAGATAATCAATGCAGAAGTAAAGTGAATCAAAATGCATCATATTTCTCTGGCCAATGCTTTAATTGCAAAAAGATAGGTCATAAGGTTGAGGAATGTAGAAGTGGATCAAGGAATCCTCCTAAGAACAAACAAGTGTTCACTGGAAGATGTTTTACTTGCAATAAGGTTGGGAATATTGCAATACAATGTAGATCTAAGCCTGCTCCAACATGTAATTATTAGAAAAATAAGATTGTGTGTTTCAACTGCAACAAACCCAAACATATTGCTAAATTTTGCAAAAGAAAATAGAACTCACAAGAAGGTAAAGGAAAAATAGAGAAGAAGTTGGACAAAGGCAAGGGTAAAGTAGATGTGAATGAGATCTAGAATGAAATGAACAAAACAAGGGTGAAGAATAGTGTAATGAATGACAGTGATGAGTCCGCACCAGAATCCAGTGTTGCTAATTCCTCTGAGAATTAAAATAGGAGCTCTAGCTCAGGGGGAGTTGCATTGAAAATCTAATTCCCCCTGCCAGTAAGTGGGTGCCTGAATCTAGCACAATGAATGAAGTTAAGGAATCCTACTACAGATCTATTGAAGCAAATTCTAGAAGAAAAGAAGTTAAAGCAATTGATTGCGGAGCAATTGAAGATTGACTATGTTTAGAAACAGAGTAACCAGATGTATCAGGGAAAAGCATTTATTACAATGGCAAATTAGATTTTGCAAATCATAAAAAGGTCATTTACTCAACATTTGAATCACTTTGCATTCAAAGAGAACAAGGATAAGAGCATCTGATCTAAAAATTCAAGGATTTGGAGTATGAAAAGTGAATTCAATAGCTAACCCTAACTAGAGAAACAAGGTATTTTCTGTAAAGCTCTCTAAATTTGCAATCTTTGATATGGCTACTCCATTGGTTGTTGACTTCACCGAAAGGCCACGACCTAAATTCAAAAAGCATCCACATAAATCTGTAGAGGTCAATCTATTAGGTGCCTTTTTAAGTGTTATGCATGGTGTGTTGCACGTTGAAGATATTAGGGCATATATTCATGCTAGCATAGATGAGTTTGGGGATTCCAAGTTAGTAGATTTGTTCAAGAATCATCTGAGGCATGAGATTCATGGTCTTAAACTTGAGTACAAGGCGCTGCAAGTCAAACATTTCATTTAGGTTATTGGGTTCCCGTCCTTCAGTGAAGATGAGTGGGTCCGGTATGTACTGAGTCAGATGCATGCTGAATTCATGTGGTTGATGAAACCCTTCAAGATCATCAAGGATGCCATTAAGGTCGTGATAGGATTGAACTCATCCAGTGGACTGCTAATGTTGAAGTCAGTAAAGAATCAAACTAGAATTAATGCTACTTGTTCAAGGTTTGACAAAAGGGCAATGACAATAAATGACATCATTGATCTGGATGTCAAATTTGCATAAATGGTGATTGGATACAAGATATATCATTCCAGTAGGGAGAGTTCTGTATCTGGTATAGCTATCTATGCAGCCTATCAGATGTTGAGAGAGAACACTGACTATGACTTGTGTGAGTTGCTGCAGAACTAGCTGATGGAAAATTTGAACAAGATTAAAAAGGATAAGAAGAACACTTTCAAATATGGTACGTTGGTATTGTGTTTATTCTTCTATTTCATGAATGAGTTACCTAGGAAGAAGAGCATGTGTTGGACTAGTGATAAGCCTGTTGCCATACAAATAAGAGAACACCTCCACAATCTTGGTGACTCCAATGCTCAAAGAACTGCTCTTTGGGGATACTTCAAGAACTTTCAGAATATGATGCAAACAAGGGAGAGAATCCCAATATCTGTGGTAGAAAAGTACGAGGATACAATTTGTTTCATGGTGGAAACAGACCAATGTCTGATGGAAGCAGTTGAACCAAGGACTGTATGGATCATGCCCATGGGGTATGTAGTTGATGAATAGATACTAGAAATGTATGCTCAACACCTTCTGAGAAAACCCAAAGATACCTCAGTTGAGAGATTCAGAACATATAGTGAGCTTAGTGTGAAATTGTTTGTTGAGCTCCGAAAACTAGAAATCAAGAGAAATGTTCAAAGGCAAGTTGAAAGGTATGCAAAAAGTATTGGAATAACAAAGGAAGTTGTGAAACAAAATAGGGAGAGGATAGAGAAATATGAGAAGGAGAAGCAGGGTAGGGAATAGAAAAGTGTTTTGGTAGAATCCTTCTCCAAATCAAGAACTACAAGGAGTTCTGGTACAGCCTCCGATGCATCACCTTCTCCTGTTGCAGAGAAATCCAAAGAAAAACCTACTGGTAAGGAAGGAAAAAGGACTAAAGTAAAGAGAAAAAGAACATATGTCAGTGTGGAGAAAGAAGATGAAGCAGAAATTGACTCAGATGATGAGGTTAAAGAGTTAAAGGCCTCGGGCACTAAACCTACTAAAGTGTCTAAGGAGAACCCCTCCGGAAGCAAAAAGACAAATAAAAGGCATAAATCAGAGGCTTATGTTGAGAAGCCTACTCTTTCTGTGGATGATATCATTAAGTCAGTTACTATAGATGGAAACTTGAAGCCAATGACTGAATTTTATGATAATTACAGTGATGCTGATAAGAGAGTTTTGGAGGAAGCAACAGTTAAATACTTGAATATCTATAATAAGACTTTATTTGAAATAACTTCTAAAATTCTGAAAAGTCTTACAAAAGTTCTAGAAATAAGAAAAAAAAATGCAAAAGTTAAAGATATTGAGCTTCGGGAGCATGTGCTAGTAAATTATGTCCTCAAATTACTCCAGAACAAATGAACCTGATATTCAAAGAAATGAAATGGGTCTTTAGGAGTAAGTTCAAAATGAATAATCTCATGCTGGGTGAAATTGATAAGGTAGTTGAAGATACTCAGGAGATTCTTCTGAAGGCATTAAAAAGGCATAATCTTCCCACTGTTGAAAAAGAAATTGATAATGTAATTGATTCCTCCATTCCAGATGTTGAAGAATTTGATAAAAATGATGAAAATCTTACTGCTGAGGATACAAAAAATCCTCCAAAAAAGAATGTAGAAGATATTTGTGAGATAGATAAAAGCAAGGATGCTTCTGACAATGATGTAGAGAAGGTAGAAGCAGAGAAAAAGAATGAAAATTATGAGCAAGTCAATGTGGTTAACTCCAAAAAGGGAGAAGATGGAGGTCCTGAAGAGCTTAAATATGTAACATCATATTGGGCAAGAGACACTGCAGAAGCAGTGAGAAATTTTGGAAAGAGATAAACAAATTGAAGAAGATTAGGATATAATACAAGGACCAATCAATTTTGATACTTTATCACCGGTGCAGAAGATAAAGTTGGCCTCTATTGCACAAGCTAAGGCTAGAGAAGAAATTCTAAAGTCCCATATAGAAGATAGCGAGTTGCTTGGCCTTGCATATGGGATTTTGGAGAAAATCATGCCTACTTTTTAGGACTCATTAGCATTTCCCTCTAGTTAGTTGAAGAATCTGATAAACTCTGTAAGTACTCATTTTGAAACCTTAGAGAAGTCGACAGAAGTTAAAGTCAGAAATGAATTTAATGAGAAGAGGTTTGTTGAAATAAAGAAAATAATTAGTTATGACAGATCAGGGCTTGATACTAGTGTAAAGAGTATTCAAAATGCCCTCTCTGAAGGTACAGAGATTTATTATTTTTTCTTAAATTGGTCTAAAGCTGTTGAAGATATTGAAAAGAAGATTAAGGACTTAGAGCTCAAATTATCTAACATTTCTCAGTCATATAGTCCTTTAACTAAGTTTGTAACTACCAAAGAATGCCAAATAGTGAGTTTACGAAATGAGTTGAGTGATTTGGAAAAGGAAAAGGTTAAGGTTTTGGGCAGATTGGATGAGCTCCGGGGACTAATTTCCCCCAAGTTAGAAACTATGTATGATCTATTGGCAGATCCTAAGATGCTGCTACTACTAGTGATCCTACTAACCTTCAAAGGGTAGAATCGTAGGCATTTTTGTTCAGTGGGCATATATCTATTTTGAGAAGCATTAAGAAGAACTGGGACAATGAATTGGTACAGTTGAAAAACATTTTTGGTGATATCTTTTTGATGATGAACAAGGCTTAAGGATTGTATGTTCATATGTGAAAGTATGTGGAGTTTTGACTCATGTACATAAACTTTTTGCATGAATTTTGATATGTGGACCCCAACCTTTGCCATTGACGTCAAAGGGGGAGAGGAAAAAGTAGTGAAAAATAAGGAATTCATCTTAGGGGGAGCATTAGAAAATCACAAGTGTACTTAGTAAGGGGGAGTTGTTCTAACACTTAGTCATTTTTCACTAAGTGTTGCCATCAATGCCAAAGGGGGAGATTGTTGGCAAGAGACACTACTAGGCATTTCAAGTGTTGTCATTGATGGAAACTAAACCTATCTTACACATCCACATTGTATTAGTTGATCATTCCAAAAATGAACTGTAGATTTATCTAAGTCTCGAAAGACAAGAACAAAGCATTTAACAGGGTTCAACATTTCGGTCTGCATTTCTCCACAAGTAATCATATTGAGCTATGGATCTGAGGGAATGTTAGGGGATGTCAAAGATACCTAAATCCAAGATTTTAGCCTTTGGTGATGAAGGGATTGTAAGTTACAAGCATATGAGTATTGGCTTTTGGTTAGACAGTTCAATCCAGTGAAGAACAGGCCAACTAGGTGTTTGATCCTTGTGCGGATGAAGAGAAGTGGTTGGTCAAATAATTTATGAGATCCAGTGGTATTGGCCGACATGTGATGTGACTTGGATACATAATTTTTGGTCTGCATTAATGTTTGTGCATGGATTCAGCCGACAAAATAGTGATCTTGAAAAAGCTTCTAAGTTTTCTTGAGGCTGACTGTAATTGAAGAAATCTCATATTGCGGATATATATATTCGATGGATGCAAGTATTTTATGAGATGGTTGAGTGAATATGATGTGAGAAGTGCAAAGTGTGTTAGTAACAAATGCAAAGCAAGGAGATCTGAGGTTCAGATCATGGCAGAATAGTAAAGTAGAGCAGAGAAAGATGAAGTGTGTAAAGTCAGTGTATTGAGCTCAACCGAAACTATAATCTTGCATGATTAGATGCTACTCTTCAGTTCAAATACTTCTACAAAATCTTTGTAATCAATCTTGTAGGCAGTGAGCCTCCTTTGAGTAGTGAGCTCTAGATAGCGCGCCCGAAGGCATGTGCCTTCCCATTTTGTAATACTTTTAACAGAGTATAAAATCTTGTGGGTTAACGCCCACCGTGGTTTTTCCCTTAACCGGGTTTCCACATAAAAATCCTAGTGTCATGTGTGTTGATTAAGTTTTTGCTCATGTGTTGTTAATTCATGCTTTCATGGTTACATTATTTATCTATTAATAAGTTGTAAAGAAGATTAAATATAGAAAGAGAAAGTTTTGAGACAACTGATTCACCCCCCTCTCAGTTGTCTACCCTAATTTCAACAAACATGTACATAGAAAGATGTACCTTATCACTCAATCCAATGCACTATGTGTCATGTGAACCCAAATCTTCTCCCAAGCATGTTCATATAGGTCATATCTAATCATTCAATTGCTTACATAAATCCTCCAAATAGTAACTCTTCTCCGCACAATGATTTATCTCACCGGTTGGCCTGCTCCTCAAGAACATGCTTAACCACTTCATCTGTTGACTTAAAACTTCTATTATTGATCACAAAACACTTCCAAAATCATGTCAAAGACTCTTTACACATTCCCAATCTTACCCTCAGAACCACAAGGCATCATATTATCTTGTGGAGAAATGCAGATCATCAGAACTCAGACTCTGTCTCTGTCAAACTCTGTCAAACACTTATGTCAATACTTATCAACTTGTAGCTATCCTTCCAATGAACTTCAGATCTCCTAACTCTTGAATAAGAAACTTCATATAAGTGTTTACAACACCTCAAAACCACATAACAAAATACTTATATGCAAAGGAATGCAGACCACTACACTAGACCCTGTTCACTGTTCCTACTATACCTTTGCTTGCTGGGACTTAGACATTTCTTCAAGATGTCTTCCAGAGAGGATCATGACTTAATCTCTGAGGAATAACACTATAAAACAACTAAGAACATCATACCTAAACTACATTACCAGATCATCATCTAGAAGGAGATGCGGGGTAGCCTACCAGGCTGTTCTTCAACATACCACTCACTGTCTATAGTGCACTACACTGTACAACTCACTTGTTTCTTCTGGAGAGGCTAATTTTCTCAATATCCTCATCATACAAGTCTTCTAAACAAGTAATAGAATAAGATACAGGTGACACCAATGACAACAAGAATATGTTGACATCAATGACAACACCAATTAGGCACATACTTGCAACAATCTCCTCCTTTGTCATTGATGGCAACATATGATGTGAAGAACTATAACAACCATCAAGACAAGATTCTCCCCCTTTCTCTTTACACACCCGCACTCTTTCTTTCTCCAAAATTCTTCTCCTTCCTCTTACGTATCTTCACTCTAAGTTTTTCACATGACTTCTCTCCCCCTTTGACGTCAATGGAAAAGGGCACATACTTGCACTCATCTACTCTGATCTAATCTCTCTTCTGAACTCTTCTTCAACTAACTGCTCCCCCTTACTTGATTCTTTCCTGACTGCAACTTTGGTTCTTCCTATGAAATTCTCTCCTTCTTGGTTTGTCAATTCTCACCTTTGGATCTTGTTGGTACTGCCCTATTTTCTTTGCTTAGCAATACTGCAATACTTATTGCTCTTTATCAGAAATTCATATTAGCATAATTTACCTACTTCCCTTGAGAGATAATTTCATAATATTCTTGTCTTCAGTAACCATCTCTGATTATTACCTACACTGCTACACTTTTTTTGTATTGCTTCTGACTGCTCCCTCTCAAGAGTACTCATCAGACCATCTCTAGAATCTTCACATGCTGTCACTTCTAGAGTAACATATATTGTCTTCTCAAATCTTCAAATATGACTCTGTCTACAAGTTTTCTTCTACAGCCTTCCCTTATCATCTTTTTCCTCCTTTTCAGTTTCCATATTAATGTGAGCCTTACTCTCAACAAGTTCAATTTACATTGTATTGACCTCTTCCTTTACTTTACTATTATATATATGCCTTTGAGTTTTATCTCTAGATGTCATGGTCTTCTGCTAGCAAAGCCTGCTGAGAAGTTGCAAATAGGTCCATACTTATTCTTCTTTGTCTCATATTTTGGTTTCTCGAAGCAATTTGTTTCTCCCTTGAAACATCGGATAAAAACCCCTACTTGGGCACTGAATTGTTTTTCTCATTTAAAGTTAATATGTAAGCTTCTTCCTTCTGCTCATTGGTTGATGATTTGCCCTCTGCCTTCTTCCTTTGAGGCTTCCTTTTCTCCTTCTCTTCTTTCAATAATGTTAACTTTTCTTCTATTTCCCTCACGAATTTTGGGACCTTTTTACCTAGAAGTTTAGAATCTTTCATTTAATCTCCTTGGGTTTTTCTTCTTTGGTATCTGTCCTCTGTACATCTAATGGCGTGTTAATTAGTGCAAGTGATTTCATCGCTTCATCTACAACTTGTTCCCTTCTAGCACCAACTAAGACATCGGTAATGTCTTTTTCTCTCTTAGATCTTCTCAACTTCATTCCAGAGGATCTGTGCTTTGTTCTAGTGTAGGGCTCCTTAACTGTTCCCTATTTTCTACATCCTTAACTTGATACTTAGGAGATAGATTTGTTTCAGTTCTACCTATATTGCCTCTATATTTGCTTCTATAGCACCACTCTTTGCATTGTAATAATTTTGTGATCTAGTCCAGCAACAAGAGAAAGGATCATACTCAGTCTCACCTACTTTGAGATTAAAGTTAGCAAGCTTGATCATTGAAACATTCTTAAAATTTGTTTTTCTTATTCATCTCTTCATGCATTATGGCTTTTGCATCCTTGCCTCTTCTCTGAAGTGAAAGGACTTCTAAGTCTTTCAACCTTGTTTTGATCATGTCTACTTCTAAATAATCATGTTTGCTTTCTACAAGCTTCATCTCCTTCCTCAGCCTATCCTCTCAACAACCAGATTTGATGGCCTTGTAGAAACCATCTTCTTTTCTTGCAGCATCTACTTTAAATTTTTTATAGAATAGACAAAATTATTTATTTCTTTCAGTGCATTTTTCTTCTCTTTTATATCAGCTTTGCCAAAGATTTGGCCCTCAGTGCATTCTACTTCCCATTCTCATTCCTTAAACTCTTTCTCAAGAGGTGGTGAATTAGACACCCTCTTCGTCTGCCATCTAGCTGCATTATCATCACTGCCTCAAGCATAATTCAAGTACTTGTGGATAATGCTATTCTCAAATTTGTAATCCTTGTCAGCATTGGTTGCATCTACATTTCTGACCATGCAAAGATGGTAAATATGTTTTCCTGACCTTGACATACCAATCCCAATTTTCACAAGACAACCCACAATGATCTTTTCATGAACCTCTTGGCAAGCTTTGATCTCTAGATTGTTGTACTCTTAACATCTTCAAAATAAGGAGTATCAGAATTGGTGCCTTCTCCATCTCTGTCATTAGGCTCTCCATGACTACTTAGACTTATGATCCCTATTACTAGAGGATGATGGAGTAACACTTGAACTATCATGAGATTTTCGTTTGCTAGGTGAAGAATCGTATCCTCTAGATGACCCAGCAGTGTCCCTTCACTTTCTCTACACGTTTGAATCATGTGCCTTCTGTCTCCTTACAACTAATTCATTTAAGGCATTTTCTTTCATTGTCCCAATAGATTTCACAGAAGAGCGCATCTATGAATATGGTGGTCCTACATCTCTTCCCCTCTGATTTGTACTCTCATTTGGTCAAGCTTCAGCCCTCTTCCGTACAAAAAATTATCCCCTGCCTTTGTTCTTTCTACAAAAAAAATCATCTCCCTGTCTAGTTCAGACAACTTTCGAAGCTATTCCCTATCTTCATCATCTTTGTACAAATCACTCTCAAATGATAATCCATCACTATCTGAATCATCTCCACATTATCATTTTTATAATCAAATCTCTTCTTCAAAGGCATCCTTGTCCCAGATCAAAATCATTTCCATTATCAAAATTGGAATTACTGCCATCATTAGAAAAAGAATCAGATTGCTTCTTCTTTGTTGGAGCTCAATTCCTTATGCTTTCCATCATGAGCGTTAGTTTGACCAGCTGCCTCTAGCAGTGAGTTCTCAAAATTCACCATAGTCCTTGCTTGATTTACAACTACTATAAATACAACCTTCCAATGGCTTCTATATGTGAGCATGACAAAATAGAATCATTTATCCTTAGTCAAAAAGAAGAATTTCCACGGTGCTAGTTGAAGAATCCCTTTGCGTGATTGACTTAGTCGCCATTAAATGCTCATCCTGAAGGGCTATTGAGAAAACCCCTCACTGTAGAATAGGATTGCTCTGCAATATGCCACATTAGTTCTTTTTCTTCCAGTTCTTCCTTCTAAGAGTTGTGTCACATCAGATTTCATCATATGCCTTCGTGGCACCCATTTTCTAGATGGGGGAATTAGATTTTCCACACTGCTCCCCCTAAGGCAGAGCTCTTAATTTACTTCCCAGAGGAAGTATCTGCACCAAATATTTGTGCAGATTGATCTCTGACTTTAATTGCTTCTTTCTTGATCCATACCTTGTTCATTTCTTTCTTGGTTTCAATCGGATTAACCTTTTCTTTTCCTTTCACTTTTCTACTCTGTTTTCCTTTCTTCAGAATAATGATTTCTCTTCACATTCCGACTTCTGCAAAACCTTGCAATATGTCTAGATTTGTTGCAATTGAAACATACCACATTTTGTTGTCCTTGAATCCATCTATTGACTGAATTTGATCTGCATTGATTAGCCATGTGTCTAAATATGTTGCATACAAAACACTTTCCATTGAATGATTGACTATTCCTGATTTTTTGAAAATTAGTTCTTATCGAACTTCTGCAGTCATTTGACTTTGTGTCCCATTTTATAGCATGCATTGTACCTAATAGAATTCTAACTTACTTTACTTCTACAAACAATAACTCTATGACCAAATTTCCTACAATTAAAACATTGACCAGAGAATAATGGAGTCTTTTGATTCATTCTACTCCTACACTAAGTAGCCCTATGACCAAACTTATTGCATGAATTACAATAACCCTTGAAAGATGGGTACCTTTGAGAATTCTATTGTCTAACTGGAGGTCTTCTAGGTCTTCTTTGATTTCTAAACTAGTATCCTTTGTTTTGCCTTGACTCAGTGCTTATTTGACCAGAGTTTGAACATTCTCCTTTCTCAAATCCTAAACCATGTTTGTCATCAACACTCTTCTGGCTAGCAATCATTTCATCAAGTTTTGTAGAACTTGTCTTGAATTTCTCTTCAAAATTTCTAGCCTTTTCTAGATCTGTTTTCAAACTTATAATTTATTTTTCAAGTTTTGCACAATCTTCTAATCTATTCTTCACAATTAAATTTAGATCATCTTCTGCTCTTGTTATTTCTATAACTTCTGCTTCCAAGTCATTTAGGGCTTCATTTGCTAATAGAAGTTGGTCACTGACTTCTTTGTATTTCTATTTGAATTTCTTGACTTGCTCTTTTAGCTTTAAGATGCATTCATTTGCTTGTTGCAAGTTTTCTTTCAGATCCCTGACTTCTGCTTCAGAGTTTTCAAGATCCATAAGAGCTACTTCTAGTTGATTGTACCTTTCATAATTTCCATACCTTCTTGCTGTCATGATCACACTATCCCAGATCTTCCTCAAGCTATTAAACTTCTTCTAAGGAAACTTGCTCTGATACCAATTGTTGATTGTGAGGAACACTGAGAGGGGGGGTGAATCAGTGTTCTATAAATCTTTTCTTGAACTTTTACTTTTAACTATTTGAAAAGAATAATCAAACAAAAGAAAAATATACAACTGAATAGCATCCACAAAAGCATGACACATAACACCAAGATTTTGTGTGGAAAACCCAAATAGAGAAAAACCATGAAGAGGATTAGCTCTCAAATATATATTGTAATCTTTACAAAAATGACGTTCAGGCTTGGTCACTCCACGGGCCTAGAACATTCTAGCTCACAGCCATGATGTACAACTAAGTTTAGCAAGCTCACTGCCTCAACCCTAAACCTAGCAAGATTACAATAAGGGTTGTTAAACCCTCCTGGAGGCTCACTGCTGACCTACTGCCTTGATGATAAAAACATGCTTCCAATCAAATCACACATCATAACTGAATATTGCTTAAGCATCTGCCACTATGCCAGGGTGCAGTCATTTAACAACTATATTCTAAATCCCAAGTCTTCATTACTATTGATCCTCTAACTCTGCTCCACTATTCGCATCTTCACATCACACACTTCTACACCACCACTCAACTAAATTTCATCACCTTTATATATCCACATCATGATTTACTCCATAATTAGGTCGGCATCCAAGAAGTGAAATGTGTACATAGAAATATGTACCTTGTCACTCAATCCAATGCACTATGTGTCATGCAGACCAAAATCTTCTCCCAAGCATGTTCATATAGGTTTTCTCTAATCATTCAATTGCTTACATAAATCCTCCAAACATTAACTCTTCTCTACACAATAATTTATCTCACCAGTCGGCCTGTTCCTCAAGAGCATGCTTAACCAATTCATCTACTGACTTACAACTTCTACTGTTGATCACAAAACACTTCCCAAATCATGTCAAAGACTCTTTACACATTCCCAATCTTACCAGCATAATCACAAGGCATCATATTATCTTGCGGAGAAATGTGGATCATCAAAACTCAGACTCTGTCTTTGTCAAACTCTATCAAACACTTATGCCGATACTTAATAGCTTGTAGCTATCCTTCCAGTGAACTTTAGATCTCCTAACTCTGGAATAAGACACTTCATATAAGTGTTTAAAACACCTCAAAACTACATAACAAAATACTTATCTTCAAAGAAATGCGGACCACTGCACTAGACCTTATTCATTGTTCCTGCTATACCTTTGCTTGCCCAGACTTAGACATTTCTTCAAGATGTCTTCCAGAGAGGATTAGGACTTAATCTCTGAGGAATAACATTGTCAAACAACTAAGAACATCATACTTGAACTGCATTACTAGATCATCATCTAGAAGGAGATGCAGAGTAGTCTACCAGGTTGTTCTGCAACATACCACTCACTATCTATACTGCACTACACTATACTCACTTGTTTCTTCCGGAGAGGCTAATTTTCTCAATATCCTCATCATACAAGTCTTCTAGAAAAGTAATAGAATAAGATACAGTTGACACCAATGACAACAAGAATATGTTGACATCAATGGCAACACCAATTAGGCACATACTTGCAACAATACTTGTTATCATTACATAATAATAATGTGGGAATCCTATGCAACATAGTCTAAAGATAATAATTGTATAGTCTACTTTTTATTCAGTAGCTACTTGAGGTTAACTGGTTGCAACTTTGCCTGTAAGGATCCAACTATGGAAAGTTATATAATTATTGTGATAATCCTGCAAGCATGAGATCAATGAGGATGTTGTTGTTGTTGTTGTGAAATTTTGTGTTATTGTGATTATTTGTTGTGTTGACTTACATGATTGGATAGTCCTTCATTGGATCCTCTATCTATGATAGCATCAAGATCCTACTCATGTCTAGGTTGGAGTTTACATCATAATAGAAATTTATGCATAGTTGTACTATAAGTTATCCATAAGCAAAGATGGATAAAAAAAGATGTGGTAATTGATTTCAAAGAGAAGAAGAGGAGGGAAGGGGGTAACAAGATGGAAAATTGGCTAGTTTCCTTAGAGCCATTGAAACAAGGTTGGGAGCCTTGGAGACTATGCAAAGGAAAGGAAACATCCTAGGGCCAGATGCTTAGTTCAGTGAGAAACTAGTCATGAATTAGATGGTGATGAAGATTTCCAATTCAAGAGAAGAAGAATTGAGTGTAGAAGATAAGTTCCCTAAGGCATTGCTGAGAGTAGGAAGTAAACCAAAGTTTCATCTTCCTTGTTATTGAAGGGGATTGGATCCTTGGTTTGGAAAAGTATTTTGAATTTAAATATATTGAAGACCCTAAAAGACTAACGTATGCAACCACCTTAATAAAAGAGCATTCAGACTTGTTGTGGGACTATGTGAAAAAAGATAGGGTAGGAAAGAGTAGGAAAAATATCACTAGGTTAGATTGAATTGTGGGTCAGATAAAGTATAAAATCTTACCAACAAATTAAAATTTAGACATTTTTAAGAAATTTCAAATTTGCAACAAAGGGGAATGACTGTGAAGGAGTACATCAAGGAACTTTACAAACTCAACATCTAGGGAAGTCACATGGGGGATGACACTGTTATAGAGTAAAAAGTGGACACATGCCTTTTTACCTCCTTGTTTAGCTCCTAGGTCCCAGTGATACATTATACATGCAAAATATTCATCCCGATACAAAATCCCCTGAAAATAATGAAAATTGGGAACTAGGGGCCCATATTACACCTTACCCCAGACCAAAAAGGTGCCTTGGCACTTGGGTACCCATGCCCAAGTCTTCCCTATTTGGTTGGGACAAATTTCAATGTATGTCGGCATAGGACCTTTAACAGGGTTTCTCCTTTTCAACTCTTTTGGTTAATTTCACGAATGTTAGTGGGAAAGCATATATAAGTGTGTTCTTGAATTCATTTGTAAGCTAGATAGTGATAGCTAACTTGAAGCATTGGAGTAAAGAGCATTCATTGTGATTCTAAGAGAAGATTTGTATTGTCATTGTGTGTTGTTGCAGGTTCTGAAGTTATCATCTATCTCTCCTTATGAGTTGAAGAGCATTGATCCTCCTAAGGTTTTCATCACATAGGTGATATTGTTTGTGTTCATAATCATTTCATTATCATTGATTTGTGTTTATCCTCTGCCCTATTAGGGTATGTATTCTCTATCAAACAATGATGTTGGGAATCTTGAATGCTATCCTAGGATTTGACTGAGGCAATTCCCTAAACACCGTAAACCCCAAACCCCTTTTGTTCTTGTGTACAGGTTACAGGTGCGAAATCTGAAAAGGTGAAGGTATAGGAAGATTGAGTAAGGGAAAGGGTTTCAGGATCTGACAACATTTTTGGAATATTCCTTTGCGAAAGACTTGGGTGCCCACAAAATAGTCTTTCTGCCTAAACAAACATCAAACCTAGCATCAAGACATCCACTATGACATTTCTCCAATTTTATGTTTCTAAAGATTCTATCCTTCTGGACTTGGGTACTTGTAAATAGTCCTTTGACTCTCCCACTTCTGGGACATAGGTTCTGATATCTCTATGATCACTCTTGTGAAATTGGTTTCTAAATATCTATTGTTCATCTCCTATTATGATCAAATCTTTACAAATCTTGGGTTTTGTGCATTAGTTGACCTAGGGTTTGATAAAAGGTTTGATTAAATCAGATCTTTCTATAACACTCTTGAGTACAATTTTTTTAGCTAAGTCCACCTCCATTTGGTAGTGATTTGTCTTGGTTTTGTCCTTGAATGTTATTGTGGAAAAGGGTTTAATCTAGTGTGCATACTAGTCTTCATCATTCATCTCTTTCACACTTAACATTTTGGTGAACCCAATGTATCTTACACTTTGGAATCCTTATTGCATCAGATATGAGCTACTTTCCACCTTAGATATGATTAGATTCCATTCATTCATCGTTTTGCATAGTTTCATAGCTTAATTTCATTGTTAGGGTTTCAAAAATCCTTGCATTGTTAAGTAAATCTAGCTAATCTTCAACCTAGGGTTCAAGATTGGCATGTTGTGGTAAATCTTGCTGCATTATTGGATTTATTAAATATTTTTAAGATTTTTTACCTTATCATCCTCATTTTTTCAAGACATCATTTGCATATTTGCATTGAAAAAAGTGAAAAAATCAAGCATTTTAGGCTTGCAAAAAGGCATAGATTTGCATTGCTATCATTGCATATGATAGAAAGATTTAAATTTCTGATTTTTACATCAGATCTGATCCATATTATAGTATAAAATCATTTCATGGTGTTGTACCTTGTATTTGAAGATCTCATTTGCTAGGGTTTTGTTGAAAAACTTGCATTTTTCCTAAAACCTAGGCAATTTCAAAAGCTAGGGTTTGTAGTCAAAATCTCACTTCAGATTTTGCTACCATCATAAACATTTCAATTCAGATATAACATCAATTTATAGCATATTTTAATTGTTCATTTGAAAATTTTGCATCATTTCATACCTTGGTTTGAAAATTCAAATGTTTGTAATTACATATTGTGTATTTCAACATAAGAAATTTGACATCTCTTTATTTCTTTGCAAGAAATATTAATATTGTGTATGTTGCAATTATGTGCCTAATTGGTGCTGTCATTGATGTCAACATATCTTTGTTGTCATTGGTGTCAACTATGTCCTATTCTATTACTTGTTTAGAATCTTTGTATGTTGAGGATATTGAGAAAATTGGCCCCTTCGGAAGGAACAAGTGAGTTACAGTGAAATGCAGTATAGATAGTGAGTTGTATGTTGAAGAACAGTCCGGTAGATTGCTCCACATTTCTCTCTAGTTGAATATCTTGGTTTGCAGATTGGAAGTTATTTAAAGGGATTTATGAAGATGCTAAATCTTGAGTTTGAGCCTCCCATATGAAGAATTAAGAGAGTTGCATTCACCAGAGTAAAACCTACTTTCTTTGATTATTCTCTAGTGACAAGGAGAAAGTACTTTACTCCACATTCCTCCACAATAAAGTATTTTGCTCTGTGGTCCTAGAGGGAAATTTGGGATGATTATAAGTGCCTACAATTGTAGTGGTTCATGTTTTGGTGGTCCGCAAGCTATCTTTCTTTTATGTCAGTTGAAGACAATGAAGTTCATGTGTTTCGGTGAGAAGATTCTTATGGCTAAAGTGGTTAAGGTCCGTACAGTTGCTCCTGATTATTATAACATGCTTGTGGATGTCTCCTAATCATGTTCCTATCTATACATTGGTCCGCATTAAGGAATTGAGATTGTGTTTGAAGATTGTTCCCAGATAATGTAGCGTGTAACCAGTCTTAGCCAACTTGGTTAATTCCAATAATTGCAGAGATTCCTTGAAGATTGTGGAAGCATGTTGTGGCATGGAAGATCATGTTTGAGTCCCATCTAAGGAGTGGTGTGACCCGCATACATATTTACTTAATTTCCTTTGCATAGTGTTGTAATAGGTCAGGACCTATTTTGTAAATGTTTGTAATGCCGAGCTTGGAGATTGTTCTAATGGTTGATGATTGCAATGACAACCTTGATGATCATTCCAAGGTTGATGAAGTGTATAAATACTTGTGATTGAGTCATGAAAAAGGTGTCCTTGAGCGAAAATGGGAAGTAAAGAAAAAGGGCGAGGAGATAAGGTAGAGCAGGGCAGAGCAAAGCAAAGGAACTGTTGTACTTCAATTTAATAATTTCAGACATGAAGAAGATGGTGATTTTGGTAGTGAGTCTAGCAGTAAGTTGCCAATAGGGTTTAATAGCCCTCAGGGTTTAACAACCCTTATTGTAATCTTTCTAGGTTTAGGGTTGAGGCTGTGAGCCTACTAAACCTAGCTACACTTCATAGCAGTGAACCAGTATGTTCTGGGCCCGTGGAGTGACCAAGCTTGAACATCATTTTTCAAAGATTACAATATATTTTGAGAGCTAATCCTCTCCATGGTTTTTCCCCACCTTGGGGTTTTCCACATAAAAATCTGGTGTCTCTTGTGTTTAATGTTGCATCTATGTTTAAGCTTCTGATTTCATGCATTCATTGATAAACCATAATAATTATGGAAGTGTTTGAGTTTTGGGACAACTAATTCACCCCCCTCTCAGTTCTCCAGTACATTTCAACAATTAGTATCAGAGCAAAATTCCTTTGGAAATAGTCTAACAGCTTAAAGGAGATCCTAAATGGAGTCAAAAGGAAAACAAGTACTCATCATTGCACCCGAATGCTCATCAATAATTATCAATGAAAGATTGTCCAAGGAAGTGATTCATGGAGAAAAGAATGGCAATCATCAAAGATGTTCTGAAGTATGCACTAGTGATGAAGTCATGTTTCAAAGTGAAAACCATTGGGTTATTGATAGTAGCTTCTCAAATGACATGACTGGTGATAAGAGTAAGTTTGTAAGTATGGAAGGATGCGATGAAGGGCTAGTTACATTTGGAGATGATTGCATTGCTAAAATTTGTGGAATTGGATCAATCAATTTGGGCAATAGACAAATTTCTAAAGGTGTTCTTTATGTAAAAAATTTGAAACAAAACCTCTTAAGCATTGGACAATTATGCAAAAAGGGTTTTAAGTTTATGTTTGAGAATGAATCCCTTGAAATCAAACAAAAGTCTAGAGCTACAATAGCAATTGGAAAAAGAACAAAAGAGAATCTCTATCATCTTAGAAAAAGTGACTTTCTTGGGTTCACATCTTAGACCAATGAAAGCTAGGTCTAGCATAGAAGACTTTGTCATACAAATCTTGATAATTTAATCAAAACAAGCTCAGTTCAAATTGTAAAGGACCTACCAGAAATTGATTACTCGAACAACATCGCTTGCAGAAAATGTCAAAGGCTGTCAAGAAAAATATTGCAGGATAAAGAACGATCTTTCACTGGATGATTGGAATTGATTCATACAAGCTTTTGTGGTCCTACAAGAATACCAAGCCTCCATGATGACAGGTACTTTATGTTTTTTATTGACGATTTTTCTAGAATGACTTGGGTCAATTTTTTAAAGGATAAATCAAAGATTCTAGATGCACTCAAAGTTTTTAAAGAAATGGTTGAAAATGAGCTAAGCATGAAAATCAAAAGTCTAAGAATTGGCAAAGAAGAAGAGCTCACCTCCAACGATTTCAATATGTTTTGTGAAACCTATGAGATAGAAAAACAACTCTTTGCAAAAAATAAGATAATGGAAGAAGCAAGTAGAACTATTTAGGAAACTGTAAAATTAATGATGGAAGAAGGAAATCTGCCAAATACATTTTGGAAGGAGGCAATTCAAACCACTGTCTATACATTAAACAGAGTTCAGGTAAAAACCAAAGAAGTAAAGACTCCCTTTGAGTTGTGGTATGGATCGATACCTACTATGAAATATTTCAAAATCCTTGGAAGCAAATGCCTATTAAAATGGAAAAGGACAATGATAAGTATGAGGAAGGCATTTTTCTTGGATATTCATCTTGGACCAAAGCTTACATCTATTACAACAATCGCCTAGTTAGTAATATATATATATATATATATATATATATATATATATATAATTGTGTAATCATGTCTTCTCCATGTATTACATGCTTCCTTACTATAATCATTATGTTTTGGGTGACTGTCAAGTGTTTTCTTATGTTTGTCTAAGCTTGGAGGCTGGAAATGGTCCTTCAAACATAGGGTGTGTTTTCACTCTAGTGTTTGATGTGTTTGATATGCTTTGATTGTACTGTAATGCATGTAATGATCATAAGATCATACACACATTAAAGGTGGGGCTAAATGTTATGGAGTAAAAATTGGACACATGCCTTTTTACCTCCTTGTTTAGCTCCTAGGTCCCCATGATACATTATACATGCAAAATATTCATCTCGATGCAAAATCTCCCAAAACCAATGCAAATTGGGAACTAGGGGCCCATATTACACCTTACCTCAGACCTAAAAAGTGCCTTGGGACTTGGGCGCCCGTGCCCAAGTCCTCCCTGATTGGTTAGGGAAAATTTTAATGTATGTCAGCATAAGACCTTTAAAAGGGTTTCTTCTTGTTAACTCATATGGTTAATTTTACAAATGTTAGTGGGAAAGCATATATAAGTGTGTTCTTGAATTCATTTGTAAGCTAGATAGTGATCTAACTAACTTGAAGCATTAGAGTAAATAGCATTCAAAGCATTCATTATGATCCAAAGAGTAGATTTGTATTGTTAGTGTGTGTTGTTGCAAGTTTTGAAGTTATCATCTATCTCGTTTTATGAGTAGAGCATTCATCCTCCTAAGGGTTTCATCACATGTGATATTGTTTGTGTTCATCATCATTGATTTGTGTTTAGCCTCTTCCCTTCTAGGGTACATAATCTCTATCAAACAACGGTGTCAGGAAGCTTGAATGTTATCTCAGGATTTGACTGAGGCAAGTCCCTAAACACCATAACCCCCAAACCCCTTTTCTTCTTGTGTGCATGCTACAGGTGTGAAATATGAAAAGGTGAAGGTACAGGAAGATTGAGTAAGGAAAAGGGTTTTGGGATCCAACAACATTTTGGGATTATTCCTCTACAGAAGACTTGGGTGCCTATGAAATAGTCTTTCTTCCTAAACAAACATCAAACCCAACATCAGGACATCCACTATGACATTTGTCCAGTTTTTAGTTTTTGAAGATTCCATCCTTCTGGACTTGGGCGCCTATGAAATAGTCCTCCAACTCTCCCACTTCCAAGATACGAGTTCTGATATCTCTATGATCACTCTTGTGAAATTATTTTTTGAATATCTATTGTTCATCTCCTGTTATGATCAAATATTTACAAATCTAGGGTTTTGTGCATTAGTTGACCTAGGGTTTGATAAAAGGCTTGATTAAATCAAATCTTTCTATAGCACTCTTGAGTACAAAATCTATAGCTAAGTCCACATCCATTTGGTAGTGATTTGGCTCAGTTTTATCCTTGAATGTTAGCGTGCAAGAGGGTTTGAACTAATGTGCATGCTAGTCTTCACCATTCATCTTTTTCACACTTAACAAACACAAATAAGGTGTCTTAGTATCTAAATTGATTATAGAGTGAAATCCAAGATGAGATCTATTTGTTTCATATCCAAAATATGGAGAGTTCCTACTAGCTCACATTGAGAATAGAAGACAAGTTATCCAAGAAGCATGAGAGAGCAGAGGGTAAGGGTGGCAGTGGAAGAAACAAATAGAACAGGTAAGGAAAAGTGAAAAAGGAGACTGCAACATCTAATGTTGGCACACAAGACTCCAAAACGATGAGTAGACTTCAAAGAAAGGGTAAGCTAGAGGTAGAGGAGGTCATGGAAGGACATTAGTGGTACTTTCTTTATATGTGGAAAGGTAGTTCATTAAGCATTTAAATTTCTAGAAGTAGATAAGTTATATTGATGCATTGAGAAAAAAGTACACATTGCTTACGGGAGTGATGAGTTAGGTAGTATGATGGAAAGTGTGACATTGATAGGAGTAGAGAACCTGATTCTATGTCAAGTCTTTCTCAATCTTACTTGTCATGATGGATAACTATAGCTAGTATAGAGTATTTTTTGCACTACATAATTAAAGCAGTAAGTGTTTTAATAAGATCATAGATAGGGAAAGCACAATCAACCTAGTGTTTACCGAGATGGTAGAGAAATTATTGACCAAAACTAGTATAATAGCCTAGCCCCTACCATATTTCATGGATATATAAGGGATAATATATGACTATGAGAGGGCAATATTCAATGACTTTCCATATTAGAGGATATGTAGATAAAGTATGGTGTAATATGATTCCAATGGATTCTTATCATGTGTTGTTGGGGAGGCCTTAGAAGTATGATATTTCCCCCATCCATCATGGATAAAACAACATAATCACCATCACTTAGGAAATAAATAAATTTGAATTATCCATTGAAGGTGGAGGAAGACATGTTGAATGGTTACATAATGGTTTTATTGACCAAGTAATTCCTGAAGGAATTTAAAGAGTTTGAAGAGTGAGCAACAAAAACCTATAATAGGAGAAGAGAATAAATTGTGCCACTCTAAGGATACATAATTATAAGCACTAGTTAAAGAGTTTAAATATGTGATAGATAGTAGGATTCCATAGGGATTTCCACCAATGTGGAGGATTTCACACTACATAGGATTAGTTCCAAGCCCTAGTTTCCCTAACAAGATGCCACATAGAAGGAGTCTCAACATGAAATAGGCAAGTGGAAGAAATGATGAAGAAAAGGCTAATTAGGGAATTTATGATCCTTGTTCTATACCCATTGTACTTGAACCAAAGAGAGAGGGAGGATGGAGGATGTGTATAGACTTCTATGCCATAGACAAGATCACCATCAAGTATAGGTTTCCATTTCCATGCATGAATGACATGATGGGTTGTGCACGCTACTTTTCCAAGATTTACCTCAAAAGTGGTTGTCATTAATTCAAAATACACAAATGAGATGAATGGAAAATAACGTTCAAAATAAAATATGGACTATATGAATGGTTGCTCATGCCCTTTGGATTTACCAATTCACTAAACACCTTTACAAGATTAATGAATGAAGTTCTAAAACCTTTTGTAGTTAAGTTTATTATTATTCATTTGGATTATGTTTGGTGTTTATAAGCACTAGGGAGGAGCATCTTCAAAACCTATAGCATGTATTAGCATAGTTGTGGAAGGAAAATCTATGCATAAGCCTAAAGACATGTAGTTTTATGTGAAAGGAGTTGGTATACTTGGGATTTGTGATATCTAAATATGGATTTAGGATGCATAAAAAGAAAGCGAGTGATTGTTGAGTGAATAGTACCACAAAACACCACAAATGTCAAAATTTTTGATGAGTGGGCAAACTTTTACTAGAAGTTCATTTGGAACTTTAATGAGATCTATGCACCATTAACACATTACATGTGGAAAGGTAGATTTGAGTGGATATTTGTCGTGAAAAAGAATTTTGACCTATTTAAAAAGATGGTAATGAAGGTTCCAATTTTAGTTCTCCTAAGTTTTGAGAATGTTTTCCAAGTGGATTGTAACACCAGTTTTATTTATTGTCTTGAGCCAAGAAGCTAGGCTCATTGCATAGTTTAATGATAATTTGAATGAAGCCAACTAAAATAATTTAGTTTATGATTAGGAGTTTTATTGCATTCAAGCCTTTTGAAGTGGAGGAATTACCTATTACCAAGGGATTTTGTTTTATATATTGACCATCAAGCATTGAGTTTTACTAATACCCAAGAAAAGCTAAATCAAAGTCACATGGAATGGGTGGAGTACTTGCAAGGATTTTATTTTGTTATAAAGCATAGAGTTGGTGTAACTAATAAGATGGAAATGTATCGAGTACAAGATAGACACTTTTTACTACCATGCTAGTAAAGTGGGTTGGAATGGAGGCGATGAAAGATTTGTATTCCATAGATTTAGAATTTGCAGATGCATCAAAAAGTTGCTAGGAGCCCTGGATTAGAGAGAAGGGTTGGTTTTAGGACTACTTTGTGCAAGGATATTTATATTCAAAAAGGAAATTGTGTGTACCATAGAGTTACATAAGAGATAATATAAGTAAAGAACTACATGGTGGAGGATTAGGACACTTTGGTTCAAATAAGACATTGACCCTATTGAAGGAGAGGTACTTTCGGCCATGCATGCACAATGATGTCATAAGATTTGTTGAGAGATGTATAATTTGTTAGATTGTGAATGGTTTTCCTCAGAATATCGCACTATATAAGCCATTATCTATTCCAAAGAAACCTTGGGAGGAACTTTCCATGGACTTTGTCCTTGAACTACCATAAACATAGAAGGGTAATGATTTGGTATTTGAAGTAGTTGAATCTTTTTAAATGGACAATTTTATTCCTTGCTAAAAGATGAATCATTCTTCTAGAAGTGTAGATTTATTTCTCAAATAGTGAGGTTGCATTAGTTTCCATAGAGTATCATCTTTGACAAGGATACTAAGTTTTTGATCCACTTTAGCACATGTTGTGGGATGATTTGGGCACATAGTTGAACTATAATTTAGCATGTCATTCAAAAATAGATGGTCAAATAGAGGTTATTAACCAAAGTCTAGGAAATATTTTGACAAGTTTGTGGGAGACAAACTAGCATAGTGGGATATTTTGTTGGCACAAGCTAAGTATGCATTCAGTATCTCAATAAATTAGTTTACTGGTAAGACCCCCTTTCAAACATGCAATATTTTTATATCTTTATAAATGTTAGCACATTGGATAGTAGTGCATCCTTTAGACCCTACTACCCATTTTGGACACTAGCATGCCTAGAGGACTCTAGCATTCCTAGAGGGCCCTAGCACATCTAGTAGATGCTAGCATGGACCTTGGAAACATACACAAACTAATGATGTTTTCATGTCTAGAAGTTCACACTGATGCTACAAAAACTATTAAAAATTAACTAAAAATTCAATTTCTCTTACCTTTCTTAGTTGGATGCCCTGTTCCATGCACAACCTCAGCTAGTCCAATTTGGAGCACCATAAATCTTGTCATCATGGAATGTTTAACCACTAAGTGCTCATGATTCTTGAAAATCTCTAAAGTTAATAGTGAAGATGAATAGTAAAGTTTTCTAAAAAAATTACTATTTATAAAAAAATCAAATTTTTTAGTACCTCCTTCAGAGAAACTCTCATACTTTTGGCCATGAGCTTAGATTTTTGTATTGTTTTTTTGTATGAGCTGATGCTTTTCCTTGTTCTTCATCATGTTATTTTTGTTATGTTTTTATTTTCTAAAATAACCCTTTGGACAACCTTTTTGTGTAAATTTCTTTCAAATTTTGAAATGCTAAATTCTCTTCTTTTTCTTACCTCCCTAATTATTAGGTAATAATAGGATGGGCATGCATTCACCCTTATTCTTTCTGATTTGTCTTCCACTTCATGACATTCTTCTCATCATATTAGATTTCTTCAGTTACTACTTTCATTTTCGAACTGACATATACTTTTCTTTAGTATTTTATAATTTTTTGACATTATGATTTTGTAGGTTTATGGTTTCTAACATTGTGATTTTGTAGGTTTTATTCTAGGGGCATAATTATTTTGATTAGAGAATTATTATTAATATCTACAGTATCCTTTTGGGTATCCTTTGTGATGATACATTTCATTTATGTACTTTAGCATAGTTTATCATTTAATGTCATTAGCCTACTAAAGTGGGGGAAAAATGGAATGTAGAAAATTGCATACCCTCACAATTTCATTAGATGTTTTGAACTCACTTTTGCATCCATTTCCCTAACATGTTTTAGGGATCACTTTAGCCTATCCTAGGCCTCTTTTTACCTCACTAGATTGCCACACTTTTGCATTGAATAGTGTAATTCTCTTCATTCATTTGAGACCATGTGCAAAATTTGA
The DNA here is from genome assembly GCA_027924645.1 of Cunninghamia lanceolata. Taxonomy (NCBI): domain Eukaryota; kingdom Viridiplantae; phylum Streptophyta; class Pinopsida; order Cupressales; family Cupressaceae; genus Cunninghamia; species Cunninghamia lanceolata. The sequence goes on from BSBN01000337.1 coordinate 104,145, forward strand.
GAAAATTTCCTCAAGATGCCAACATGACATGCTATCATCCCATTTTTTTTTTAAATTTAAATTTTGGTTTTCTACTTAGGTACTTGTTGTCAACTTTTGCAATTCTCATGTATCCGAAAACAACTTTTGTATTTAAATCCAACACTTCAAATTCCCAAAAAACCCTATTGGAAAAGAACTTTTTGGGGAATTTGGCTTAGAAGAAGACAATCCACACACTACATGAAACTCTTTTGGCTCTTTTGACTTCATGCTACTAAAAATACCACCATTGTTGAAGTTTGCTCAAGAATTTATGTTGTACTATGGTTGACTCCTCCAAAAAGATCACTTTTCTTCTTCTACATGATATGGGTAATATTGTTCTCATTCTTGTTTGAATAATATTGTTGTAACTCTCTTTATTATACATCCTTTCTATTTCTCTTGGAATATATCTTGGTGAACATTACCTCCTCTCACCATTCCTAGTTCCTAGATGCACATAGGCTAAGAGCACACAATCTGTAGTATATTTTCTATCTTGACTTCTTGTGGAGGCCAAAGGACCAAAATAGGGGCTTGACCACTCTTGGAAAGATCCCAAGCAATCACAACCAATTTTTCCCACGGATACAAGTTTCTTGGAGATCAACATACATGGTCGTTTGCATCTGTTTATTTCCCTCTTTGCCATTTATATTTATGGTTCAAAATACATAGATCAAATGGGGTCTTTAGCATTTCTCTGTATACTAGTATATCCTAGTTAGCTAATTTTGTTGTGCATATTTATTGATATGTAGATTTATCTATTTCAAACTATAAAATTAAGATTATTAGTATTTCATATGACAACATGGGAACTAGACTACAAAGCATCATGTCGATGTCCATGATTTGGCTTAGCATCTTGGATAGTGACTTCCATCTTCTCATGCCAGGTTCCTTTCATTTTTCTATTTATGATTCTAAGTCTAGTTTATTAAATTTGTGTTTCTATTTCTTGTAAATCAACATTTTATCATTCTACTCTATGTTTTAGCTTAGAAAATAGTTATCATTTTCCAAGTTTAAAACATTCTAGGATATTCTAGTATTATTTTGTTCATTTTGTATTTATAACAAAAACATATTTCTTTCATAAAACTAGTTTTATCCTAATGTAGTGCCCTAAAAATATTTAACTTCGAAAACAAAGTTCACATTCTATGTTAAAAAAATGCTCCATTGTGTGTGTGTGTGTATGTATGTATGTATGCATGTATGCATGTATACTATATATATGCATATGTATGTACATATACATACAAATATGTCATGTGAGCTACATGTGTTGAATCAAGTTTGGCTAGATGATTGTAGCCTAAGTAGGAGTACGGGAAGATAAGGGAAGACAATGATATTTCAATGAATAGGGAAAGTTTTAGCCACAAAATAAATATAAACAATAATTAACTTGTTGGAACCATACAAAATTATGTAGTGGGATTAGGTTTTGTACACCTTACACATCTAGGTAATATTGTATTTATTTAATATGTCTAAGGTGTTACATATATGGGCTACATTAAAGGAATACCAATACTTCTTGGATGACACACTACACTACTTGGAATTTGTATCATGACATGTGTAAGATCTTATCTATGTCATTATAAGATGTGTAAGACCATACATTACATTGTATCTTGATACATAAGAGAGTCTATGACACATAAGAGCATATAAGAGGGAGTTATAAAGAAGACTTGTAAGGACATGGAAAGGACCTTTGAATGGTGACGATGACATGTGTAAGAGCATCTTGTAAGAGGTTTGAATGGACTGAATTGGAGCACCCAAGTTTGGTGAGTGGAATATCTAACCTTGGGAGTTGCATACTATTCCTAAAAGTTGGACTCATCATAAGAGATTGGAATTTAAGGGGACCAATTTGGGTGTCTAAATTGGATCCTTTTGTTTCCTCCACAACCAAGTTCACAATTCTAGTTGCTCATTCATGACTTTTTATGTCTTGAGGTATATTTTTATGAATTCTTGATTTGATAACTTAAATAATCACTTTCACTATTTGAAATATATTAAAAATTACTTTCTCTAATTTGTCTAGATTAAAATCCCCATCATTGACATCCTAAAGATTGTAAATATTTCATTTTTAACATTGTACAAATGAGACCATGACTTTGATTTTGAATTCTCATACATTTCCCTTCCTTCATACCTAAATTCTTGAAAGATTTTATTGTCTCTATTTCAAACTAGTCTTGGCATACATATCTTTCTTATCAAATCCTAATTAATCTCCACTTAAGGAATCTTCACAAGTTTACTTAAGAGGTGTTGAAGATTTGTATTGATTAATATTTCCCACTTGGTGCACTAGTTTTTCCTTGTATGGCCCATTTAAAAGTCTTTTTCATATGTATTTTAGGATCTTTGTGTTCATTAGACTATTATTTTTGTCTCTTGGTCATCCATATACATTTTGACATGTTAAAATCTTAGATATGTGTGTTGTATGTATATTGAGATCCCTCCACTCATTTTAGTATTCATTCAAACTTCATTCTCATGGCTTGTCAACAAGTCTTCTCTTCATGCACATTAGGCTTTGGCAACTTGCAAGATAAAAATATCCTTTAGGTCATGGAAGGCTCCTTGTTCTTGTAATATAAATCAATTAAATCCTATTCTTAGTTCAAATTTGAAAGCTAGTTATTTATCTCCATCACAATGATCAAAGTCCTTTACATGTTTGGTCCTAATTTTGCATTGGCAATGAAAAGCATTTGAATTACAGTGAGAGGGACATGTATCAACTTAGGTGAAATGGATAAATTAATAAGTGAGCATGTTGAATATGAATTTGATACTAGGTAATTAATATTAATAGATTTTTCTTTATTGTTTGATCATGCTATGCTTTAAGCCCTTGTGTCCTATGCTTTCTTCTTATAAATTGGAGTTGACTAGTTGGTAATGGTTACCAAGCTTTCAAGCAATTCATTATAATGATTTGGTAATAAACTATTAGTCCTTAGGTCCATCGACACTGATTGATCTACTTTATAATACTTATCCTATTGGCCAAATGTCCTTTCACCCTAGTTGCATTCAAGCTGGCCATTTATAACTAGCTAGTCAGTAGTATCCCAGTGAGTTAATTCCTACCTGACACTTTGTCTCACCCAATGGACCACTATCATAGATATTAAGTGACATGATTTATGACCATTAGACATGCTTAGGGGTTGATACAATTGAATTCTTATTAATGAAATATTAGTCTTCAGAGATCAACAAGCTTTAGATGGTGTTTCAATTTAATTGGTCAAAACCTTAAACTTTTGAATCTAACATGGCACTACAATATTAAGGTCCAATTAAATAATGATACGTAGGATTAGAGAATACAATTATTGCAAGTATGTGCCTAATCGGTGTTGTCATTGATGTCAACATATCTATGTTGTCATTGGTGTCAACTATGCTCTTATTTTGTTGCTTGCTTGTCATGAGTAAGAAGCTTTGTATTTACCTATGTAAGTGATTTTGATGTTGAGAATATTGAGAAAATTATCCCCTCCGATGGAAATAGTGTGTTGTAGTCGAAACAATGTATTAGACTCTTAAGAATAGCCTAGAAGATAGCTCTACATTTCTTGTAGAATGAATATCTTTGCCTATGGATTGGAAGTGATTTAGAAGTCTGTCTAAAGATGTTATATTCCAAGTTTGAGCCTCCAGCATGAAGAATTAAGTGAATTGTGTTCACTAGTGTAAAAACTACTTTTCCTTTATGTTTGGTGGTGATAGGGAGAAAGTGTTATCCTCTGCACTGAAGTATTTTGGTCTACGGTTCTGGGATCAAGTTTGTGATGATGTTAAGTGCCTTCAACTGCAATGGTTCGTGATTTGGTGGTTTGCAAGCTATCTTTTACTTATGACAATGGTTGACAGTGTTGTTCTTGTGCTCCAGTTTGAAGAATCTTCTTGATAGAGTGGTTAGAGATTGTGCGGTTGTTTCTAGTGATTACAATGTGCTTGTGGATGTCTTCTGATCATGTTCCTACATTTGGATTGGTCCGCAAAGAGAAAATTAGATCGTGAATGAAGAATGTTCTTATCAGACCTAGTGCTCTCATCAGTCTTAGTCGACCTAGTTGAATTTATTATTTGTGGAGATGCATCAAAGATTGTAGAAGCATGTTGTGGCATGGATGATTGTGTTTGAGACCTAGCTAAGACATGGCATGATCCACATACATCTCTACATCTTTTCCTTAGCTTAATTTGTATTAGGTCTAGACCTATTTTATGTATGATTGTAATGCTGACCTTGGAGATTGATCCAATGGTTGATGAATGTAATGCCGACCTTGATGCACATTCCAAGGTTGATGAATTGTATAAAATCATGTAATGAAGTTGCGAAAAAGTTTGTGTGGTGCAAAGATGAAAAGATAAGTGTGAAGGTGTGAAAGAGTAGAGCAAAGAAATAATATTGTGCTTCAATGGGATTGAAACCTGGCATGGAGTGGATGTTGCTGAATCAGTTCACCTTTTTTGGCAGTGAGCCACCCTTTGGCAGTGAGCCATTCTTTATAGTGAGCAATTTGGGCAATGAGCCCTGTAGGCAATGAGCCTCTATTTTTCGGTATTGATATAACTTATACATTTCTGTGGGCTAACACCCACTGTGGTTTTTCCCTTTTAGGGTTTTCCATGTAAAAATCTAGTGTCTCCAGTGTTGATTATGTTATTGTGTTGAACTTCTCATTTCATGCTTTCATGGTTATATCAGAATATAAGTAATTGATAAGTTAATGTTCATAATTGGTTAAAAGTTTTAGGACAACTGATTCACCCCCCACTTAGTTGTCTGGTGTAGTTCAACAATTGGTATCAGAGCAAGGTTCCTCAGAAGAAATCTTAATAGCTTAAGGAAGATCCAGGATGTCTTATAGAAAGGAAGCTCTGCAGTTTGATGGGACAAATTATGCTCTTTGGAAGGTACACATGAAAATCCATCTCCTCTTTCTTGGTTTTAAAATATGGTTAGCTACACAGTCACAATTTGTCATGTTTGAAGATGGTTTGACAATTGAAGATGATAATAAAGATTATGAACTAGATGTCAAAGCAAAGGATGCCCTATTAAGTTCCTTAAGTGACTCGGTGTTGACAAAAGTTGTGGACCTTGAATCTGTAAATGAGGTATGGAGAAGCTAACAAATCTATATGAAGGAGATGATTCTATAAGAGTAGCTAAGCTACCAATCTTGAAAGTGAAATATGAGAGTTTGAAGATGAATGAAGATGAAAATGTAACAACCTTTATGCAAAGAGTTGATGAACTTGTCACTGGAATAAAAGGTATGGGAGGAACTCTTAGTGATAAGGAAATTGTAATGAAAATTCTTAGATCACTACCAAAGTCCTATAGTCACAAGGTAGCTGCTATTGAAGAATTTATGATCATGAAAACTATTGACGAAGATCAATTACTTGGAAAGCTTACAACCTTTGGGATGAGAGAATTTGGTGATGTCCTACCAAAAGTTGAATCATCTTTTAAAGCTAGTACTTATGAAAAGATTTTCAAAGCTGAGAAATATAAAGTGGATGATGAATTTGAGGAAATTGAAGCTCACTTTGTTGATAGGTTGTAAAGAGGTTCCGGTAAGTTCAAAGGTAAATTCCTTTCAAATGTTTCTCTTGTGGTAAAGTAGGACATTATGCTTCCAGATGTCCTGAAAGAATTGAAAGAAATAAGAAAAGATATAAGTGAAGGCCTAGATTTCCAAAGAAATGTTACTATGTTAGAGATTTTGATGATGAAGGAGTGACTGATGATGAATCTAATGATGCTAGTAATAGTGTAAATGAATGCCTATTCATTGCTATTAAATAAAATCTTATGTCTACTAATTCTGCTAGCAGTGTGGAGGAAGAAAAACTTGTGGAATAAAGTACTTTGGTTGTTCAAGTTGAGAAAGATAAGGATGAATGGATTATTGATAGTGGATGCTCACATCACATGACCAGTGACAAAAGTAAGTTTGTAAGTTTGGAAAAGTATGATGGAGGACTAGTTAGGTTTGGAGATAATGCAGCTGGTAAGATTTGTGGAAAAGGATCTATTTCATTTGATGGAAAGCATAATACTGACAATGTCCTATATGTGAAGGGTTTGAAGAATAATCTTTTGAGTGTTGGTCAGATGTGTGACAAAGGATATGATCTGAGATTCAAAGATAATAGGTGCTAGATCATGGAAAGCTTCGGATATGTGATTGCTACCAGTAAGAAGACCAAAGGTAATATTTATCAATTAAGAGGAACTAGTGATTACTGTTTATTGGCTCAAGTAGATGAAAGTCAGTTGTGGCATAGAAGGATGTGTCATATAAACTTTGATAATCTGGTAAAGATAAGTTCAAGTCAGATTGTGAGAGATTTACCAAAACTTGTGAAACCATCCAATACAATTTGCAAGGAATGTCAGTTAGGGAAGCAGACAAGAACAAGTTTCAAGAGCAAAGAGTAATTTTCTATCATTTTTTTGGATCTAGTGCATATAGATCTCTATGGTCCTACAAGGGTGAGAAATCTACAAGGTGAGAGGTACTTCATGTTGCTTATTGATGATTATTCTAGAATGACTTGGGTTACTTTTCAAAGAGACAAATCAGAAGCTCTAGATAAGTTCAAATATTTCAAGGCAATGGTTGAGAATGAAATAGAGTTGAAAATCAAATGCTTGAGGTCTGATAGAGGAGGTGAATTCACATCAAATGAATTCAACATTTTCTATGAAGAGCATGGGATAAAAAGACAACTATCTGCACCTAGAACTCCTCAGCAAAATAGAGTTGTGGAAAGGAAAAATAGGACAGTTCAAGAGGTTGCTAGAACAATTATGAAGGAAGCAGATCTGCCAGAAGTCTTTTGGAAAGAGGCTCTTCATACTGCTATCTACATTCAAAACAAAGTTCAAGTGAAAGGTAAAGGTACTCAAACTCCTTATGAATTGTGGTATGGAAGAATTCCTACAGTAAAATATTTCAAAATCTTTGGAAGCAAATGCTATATTAGGAGAGATGAAGATCTAGGAAAGTTTTATGCAAGGTGTGATGAAGAAATTTTCCTTGGATACTCTACCAAGAGTAAGGCCTACCGGTGCTACAACATAAGGCTCAAAAAGATTGTTGAGAGTACAAATGTGAAGGTGGATGAAGGCAAGGAAAGAATATCAAACCTGAATTGCTATGAACCAAATGAAGCTGTGACTTTAATGAATAAAGAAAAAGATGAGCAAGAAGATAGTCAAGATGAAGAAGAGGTTCTAAAAAGTATTGTCAAGACTCCCAGGTATGTAAGGATCAATCATTCTGAAGATCAGATTATAGGTGACAAAAAGAAAGGTGTACTGACAAGGAAAAAAGATGTAGAAGAACAAGTGAATTACTATTTGCTTTCAAAGGTTGAACCAAAGACTGTGAATGAAGCATGAAATGATGAAATTTGGGTAAAAGCCATGGAGGAAGAGATAATGCAAATAGAAAAGAATGATACTTGGGAATTAGTTCCTAGACTTACTGACAAAAATGTTATTGGAACCAACTGGGTTTTCAAGAATAAGCTAAATGAGAATGGAGAAGTTGTAAGGAATAAGGAAAGACTTGTGTGCAAAGGATATTCACAGATTGAAGGAATAGATTTTGAAGAGATTTTTTCTCCTCTAGCCTAGATTGAAGCGATCAGAATATTTCTAGCATTTGCAACCCAGAAAGATTTCAAAGTGTATCAGATGGATGTAAAGTCTGCATTTCTGAATGGTGAGTTGGAAGAGGAAGTTTACACTAAGCAACTGGAAGGATTTAAGTTATCAGACCAAGGTGATTTTGTGTACAGGTTGAAGAAAGCTTTGTATGGACTCAAGCAAGCTCCTAGAGCCTGGTATGCAAGGTTGGATAAGTATTTATTGCAGTTAGGGTTCAATAAAGGTACTGCTAACAGTAATCTTTATTTCAAGATTAATGGTGATCAAATTTTGATTGTTGAAGTCTTTGTTGATGATATCATATTTGGAGGCAATGAAAGTATGTGTATGAAATTTGTTGGTGAAATGCAAAAAGAGTTTGAGATTTCCATGTTTGGTGAGGTGAATTTCTTTCTAGGTCTGCAAATAAATGAATCAGATAAAGGAATCTTCATATCTTAGTCTAAGTATGTGAAAGAGTTATTGAAGAAATTTGGGATGGAGGACTCTAAACTAGTATGTACTCCTATGGTGACTGGCTACAAGTTATGTAAAACTAATGAATCACCTAAGGCTGATCAGAAAAAATACAGATCCATGATTGGAGGATTGCTTTATCTAACTCAAACTAGACCTGATATTATGCATGCAATTTGTCTTATTGCAAGGTTTCAAGCTGATCCAAGAGAATCACATGTGATGGAAGTTAAGAGAATGCTAAGGTATTTAAAAGGTACTCTAGATCATGGCTTATGGTATCCAAAGGACAATGATTTCACTCTTAGTGCTTATACAGATGCAGATTAGGTTGGAGATGTTGATGACAAAAAGAGTACAAGTGGAGGGGTTTCTTCTTGGGAAATAGATTGGTCTCATGGCTAAGCAAGAAACAAGAATCAATCTCTTTGTCAATTGTAGAACCAGAGTATATTTCATCAGCATGTTGTTGAACTCAAGTATTATGGATGAAGTAGACTTTGAAGGATATAAGAGTTGTGTATGAAGATCCAATTGCAATCTTTTGTGACAATACAAGTGCCATAAACATTTCAAAGAATCTAGTGATGCACTCAAGAAAAAAGCACATATTAATAAGGTATCACTTTTTGAGAGAGAAGGTGATAGAGAATGAAGTAAAGTTGAAATATGTGTCCACAAAGGATCAAATTGCAGACATTTTCACTAAGCCTCTACCTAAGGATACCTTTGAGTATCTCAGAGAAAAGTTAGGGGTCATTACCCCTCCTGCCCTGAACTAAGATGCATAGGAATGCATCAATCCGGTGGAGCTCAAGTGTCATTCTTTGATCTGGATTGATGTCTTAAGGGTTACCTCTCAGGGGGAGTAGCCAGATGTTTCTGACAAAGTAAGTATTGATAAACAAAGAAAGTTTAGTGGATTAGAGTTGCAGCATGCAAGTATGTGCCCTTTTCCATTGATGTCAAATGGGGAGAGAAATCATGTGAACAATTAGGGGGAGAAAGAATGTAGGTGTGTAATGAGAAAGGGGGAGAATCTTGTCTTGATGGTCTTTTCAATTTTTCACATCACATGTTGCCATCAATGACAATGGGGGAGATTGTTGAAAGTATGTGCCTGATCGGTGTTTTCATTGATTTCAACATATCTGTGTTGTCATTGGTGTCAACTATGCTCTTATTTTGTTTCTTTCTTGTCATGAGTAAGATGCTTTGTATTTACCTATGTAAGTGATTCTGATGTTGAGGATATTGAGAAAATTACCACCTCCGATGGAAACAATGTGTTATAGTCAAAATAGTGTATTAGACTCTAAAGAATAGTCTAGAAGATAGCTCTGCATTTCTTGTAGAATGAATATCTTCTCCTATGGATTGGAAGTGATTTAGAAGTCTGTCTAAAGATGTTATATTCCAAGTTTGAGCTTCTAGCATGAAGAATTCAATGAATTGTGTTCACCAATGTAAAAACTACTTTTCCTGTATGTTTGGTGGTGATAGGGAGAAAATGTTATCCTCTGCATTCCTCCGCATTGAAGTATTTCAGTCTGTAGTTCTAGGATCAAGTCTGTGATGATGTTAAGTGCCTTCAACTTCAATGGTTCATGATTTGGTGGTCCGCAAGCTATCTTTTACTTATGACAGTGACTGACACTATTGTTCTTGTTCTCTAGTTTGAAGAATCTTCTTGACAGAGTGGTTAGAGATTGTACGGTTGTTCCTAGTGATTACAATGTGCTTGTGGATGTCTCCTGATCATGTTCCTACATTTGGCTCGGTCCACAAAGAGAAAATTAGATCGTGAATTAAGAATGTTCTTAGCAGACCTAGTTCTCTCATCAGTCTTAGCTGACCTAGTTGAATTCATTATTTGCAGAGATACATTGAAGATTATAGAAGCGTGTTGTGGCATGGAGGATTGTGTTTGAGACCCAGCTAAGGCATGGCATGATCTGCACACATCTCTACATATTTTCCTTAGCTTAATTTGTATTAGGTCCAGACCTATTTTATGTATGATTGTAATGCTGACCTTGGAGATTGATCCAATGGCTGATGAATGTAATGCCGACCTTGATGCACATTCTAAGGTTGATGAATTTTATAAAAGCATGTAATAAAGTTGCAAAAAAGTGTGTGTGGTGCAAAGATGAAAAGATAAGTGCAAAGGTGTGAAAGAGTAGAGCAGAGAAATAATATTGTGCTTCAATGGAATTGAACCTTGGAATGGAATAGATGTTGCTGAATCAGTTCACCCTTTTTGGCAGTGAGCCACCCATAGGCAGTGAGCCATTCTTTGCAGTGAGCAATTTGGGTAGTGACCCTCTATTTTTTGGTATTGATATAACTTATACATTTTTGTGGGCTAAACCTCACTGTGGTTTTTCCCTTTTAGGGTTTTCCACATAAAAATCTAGTGTCTCAGGTGTTGATTATGTTATTGTGTTGAACTTCTCATTTCATGTTTTCATGGTTATATCAGAATATAAGTAATTGATAATTTAATGTTCATAATTGGTTAAAAGTTTTAGGACAATTGATTCACCCCCCTCCTCAGTTGTCCAGTGCAATTCAACAAGAATGTGGTGAGTTCTTTGTTGAGTGTATGCATGCCATGGGTAGTATGTGGAATGAGTTTCAACATCATGCTAAAACACAAGTTAAAATACTGCAACTAATCTTAGGTGGATTAACCCCCACTGTTGGATCTTAAACGCTTTTCCTACATTCAATGCTTCATGTGAGAATGATGAATATAGAGAATCTTACATGGAGAGGATATGAGCTTCTAAGAGCCATTGATGCAGGAGCATCTAGGTCTAGAGGGAATCATGCATTGCCCAAAAAAATTTGTTGTTTAATTTTCAGTTTTTATTTGTTTTGGTGGTTTCAAGCAATTCTGTACTTCAGGAAAACTTTGAATTTGGATCAAATTTGCATAAATGAAGTTTAATCTCAATGCGGTTTTGAAGTAGAGGTCTTTCTGCATATCATGGCTAGTTTTCAAAAGAAAAGGAGCAACGAGTTAAAAGTTACACCAAAAGTCAATTTTCTGCAGCTTTTCAGCACTTGGTGCTAGTTTCTCAAAAATCATTTTTTTGCATTTCTTATTTTTGATTCATTTGAAGGATCACATGCATATGCACATGTTCAAAATTTTAGTGGATAAGCCTAGGAGATACTCAACTAGAAGATCATAGAGGATCTGTTTAATCTACTAATTAACAAGGTGAGGAACTACTAGATGAATGTTCCTTTGTGTGTCTCAATCCTAAAGAGAACAATACTTGCATCCAAAATACTTCTAGAGAAAGTGCTCAAACTGTATATTAAGGAACTCTCATTGATGAGCTATGTTGAAAACACTAGAAAGGAGTTTCCATTTGTTGAAAGATGTGTCACTGGCAAAAAATACTGCACATTGCTTCTAAAGTGTGATGCAATTCTGGGAAGTGAAGAAGTGTTGGCTACAATAAATTATCAAATGTTTTCTCCTGATACACAATATGCAAAGATTCCTCTTGTTTCTGTTATTAAACATTACCAACACAAGGATTTTGTTGGGAATAATTGCCAACTACATGCATTTAACACCTCTATGTTCCATCATTTTAACTGGATTGTTCTCATGCACAAGACTTCTTTCACGAGCAACTTAGTCCACATTCTCTACATCAGGATAGAATTGAATGAGATTTGATTTGATATCTCCATCTGCCAGATTCCTGATGCTGCCATCAAACTCAGAATTAATTGTAATTTATTACCTTTTTGTTTTTGCTCCTTTGTTGGGCATATATGATGCTTTTGAAATACCCTTTTGTATGGTATGAAAACATAAAACAAAACAAGGGTTGTAGCAACAGTCAGAGAAGAACATATTTTTCTATTGTTCATTGCAAGAAATAGGGATCTTCATTATGCACAAAAGAGAGCTGCAGCTCTCACTGTTTTCAAATATATGTATGAAGAAAACAGAGAGTGCATAATTGTTTTGTATTTTTTGAACATTTAATAGAAAGTATATTATTTTTTGTTGTTGTTCATCTCTTGTTTTTGTTTTATTTTTGGATTTCCTTGCTTTGTTTCCCTCTACCTCTCCCTTCACCTAGTATCAAAGTAGGTAAATATCACAGCAAGGTTTTTAAGTAGTTATCAAGCAAAAGTTTATTAATAAGCAAGGTGTTTCACAGTCAACAATGGAAGCAAGCACAAGCTTGAAAAACCCACAAATTCCAAATTTTAATTTGGCAAGAATTATGACTATTGGGCAATCACAATGAAGGCATTTTTTGGTTTTCAAGATATTTGGGAGCTTGTTGAGAATGGATTCCTAGAACCAGTGGATGTAGCAGCATACAATGGATTGACACAAGCAGAGAAAGATTTGTTGAGAGATAATAGGAAGAAGGAATCAAAAGCTCCATTCTACATCTTTCAAGTAGTGCATGAGAGCATTTTTCCAAGGATTGTAGTAGCAACAAAGTCCAAACAAGCATGGGATATACTCCAAACAACCTATCAAGGAAAGGTAAAAGTGAAGACAACTAAGTTGCAAATGTTGAGAAGGGATTTTGAAACAATCTACATGAAGGATAATGAATCAGTAGATTCATTCTTCACCCAAATTATTGGACTAGTAAATCAAATCAGATCTCATGAGGAGAAACTTGAAGTTAGGAGAGTGGTTGAAAAGATTTTAGGGAGTTTGCCCACAAAATTTGAGTCAATTGTTGTAGCCATAGAGGAAACAAAGAACCTCTCAAAGTTTTTAGTTGATGAGATCCATGCATCTCTCATATCACATGAACATAGGCTAAATAGGTCAACAAACACCTCATTGGAGCATGCATTCAAGTCACAAGTTTCAATCAGCCATGGTAGAGGCAAAAGAAGATCTAATTTCAAAGGTAGAGGAAGGAATTCTTATAGAGGTGGAAGAAGCAACCCGTAAAGCTCAAGTGGAAGAGATATCATCCAAAACTCAAGCCCAAACCCATCTCAAAATCAACCACAAGGTCAAAGGTATGACAAATCTCAAATCCAATGTCATTATTGTACGAAGTATGGGCATTATTCAAATGAATTTAGGAAGAAGCAATATGATTTTAGCAAACCAGATGCAAACTTCACAAAAGAAAATCAAAATCAGAGCAATATGTTCGTAGCATGCAATGTAGCACAAGAGAATCAAAAGGATGTATTGTTCTTAGACTCAAGTTGCAGCAATCACATGACCAAGAACCTAGAAATGTTCTCAAGTTTAGATGAAAGTGTAAAATTAGATGTCACATTGGGTAATGACAATAAAGTGTTAGTTATGGGTAAAGGAAACATCAACATTCTAATTAAACAGAGGGAGAAGAAGTATATTTCATATGTGTATTTTGTGCCTGGTCTAAAACACAATCTAATGAGTATTGGGTAGCTTGTTCAAAAGGGTTATAAAGTCTTTTTCAAAAACAAAGTATGCATTGTTTTGGATAAATTTCCAAGTAACCAGCTTATTGCCAAAGTCCAAATGACAAGAAATAGAATGTTTCCCCTAAAGATTAATCCAGATTTGAATGTGGAATATGCTCAAACACACCCCACAATGAACACACAAGTGGATAAAGTAGAAGTTGCAACAGTCACACAATCAATCTTTCAAGTAGAAATAAAAGATGAAAATTGGTTATGGCATCTAAGATTTGGGCATCTCAACTTTGGATGTTTGAACCTACTAAAGAGGAAGAACATGGTAAAGGGTTTTCCATTAATAGAGAAACTAGAAAGAGTATGTGAAGGTTGTATCTTGGGAGAGCAACATAGAGAGACATTTCCAACCGGCAAGTCAATTGGAACAAAGACACCTTTGGAGATTGTGCATTTAGATTTGTGTGGACCTATGCAAACACCCTCAATTGGTGTAAGCTACTATTTTTTGACCTTTATTGATGACTATTCAAGGGAAACATGGGTCTACTTTCTAAGGCAAAAGAATGAAGTTGTTGATTACTTCCAGCAATTCAATGCACTTGTTGAGAAGCAAAGTGGGTACTACATCAAAGCTTTGAGAACAGATAGAGGTGTTGAATACGTCTCAAATGAATTTCTAAATGTTTGCAAAGACCATGGGATTCACAAGAAATTCACAACTAGATACACACCTCAACAAAATGAGGTAGCTGAAAGGAAAAATAGAACAATCATGGAAATGGCAAGAAGCATGTTGAAAGCAAAGCATTTGACAAATGAATATTGGACAGAAGCTGTAGCTTGTGCAACATATGTTATGAATAGATGTCCAACCAAGAGTGTGAAGAATATGATTCACGAAGAAGCATGGACTGGAAGAAAACATAGTGTTGCTCACATGAGAGTCTTTGGATGTGTGGCATATGCACATGTGCCAGATGAGTTGAGAAGAAAATTGGACAATGGAGAAAGTGTATATTTGTTGGATATAGTGATGAATCAAAGGCATATAAACTATACAATCTAATATCCAAAAAAGTAATAATCAATAGAGATGTGTAGTTCATAGAAGATGAAGCATGGGATGGAATTTTGGGGAAAACAATCAATATTGTAGCCAACTTACCTCAAGAAGATAGAGAAGTTTTTATACGAGCAGGTACTCCATCAAATGTGACTCCTTCCACACCCATTCAAGGTCAACAAATTGGTCAACAAATGACACCATCATCAAGTGTAAGGAAAGCCCTATGCATTCAAGCATCCACTCCTTCAAATGTACAACAAACACCATCTACAAGTGGCAATCAAGGTGCAGGACCATCAAGTCCACATTCCACATGTTCTAGTGCAAGTGATATGTCAAATCCAACATTGGCAAGCTTAAGAAGACAAAAAATCAGAAGTTTAAGAGACATTTATGAGCAAAATGAAGGTGAGTCTGATTTCTCTTTTTGCATTTTAGTCACAAATAGAAGATCCAATTCATTATGAAGATGCTATTAAGGATGAAAAATGGGTAAATGCAGTGGATGAAGAAATTGATGCAATTGAAAGGAATCAAACATGGAAGTTAGTGAGTCTTCCAAAAGACAAGGATGTCATAGGAGTGAAGTGGGTTTACAAAACCAAATTACATGCAAATGGTGATGTGCAAAAATATAAAGAAAGACTAGTGGCAAAAGGATATTCACAATAGCCTGGGGTTGATTACAATGAGACATTTGCTCCAGTAGCTCGATTAGGCACCATGAGAACTATACTTGCAATAGTAGCTCAAAACAAATGACCAATTTACCAAATGAATTTGAAATCATCTTTTCTGATTGGTTATCTTGAAGAAGTTTATGTGGAGCAGCCACCTGGGTATGAGATTTTTGGGTCAAGAAGACAAAGTCTACAAACTGAAAAAAGCACTCTATGGACTCAAGCAAGTCCCAAGAGCTTGGTATAGCGGAATTGACTCTTATCTTTTGCAAAATGGCTTCAATAGGTGAAGTAGTGAGCCTACATTGTATACCAAGATGAATGAGCAAGGTGATATCATAATTGTTTGCTTGTATGTTGATGATTTGATATTCATGGGAGATTTGGCAATTGATTTGTTCAAAAGAGCTATGAAAAAGGAGTTTGAAATGACTGATTTAGGTCTCATGAAATATTTTCTTGGCATTGAGGTAAACCAAAGTGATAATGGTATATTCATCTCCCAATCTAAGTATGTAAATGACATTTTGAAAAGGTTTAATATGATAAATTGCAAATCATCTCCCACACCAATTGTCAGAGGATTGAAATTAAGCAAGGATGACAAAGGAGCCAAGATTGATCCAATTTTGTATAAAAGGCTTGTTGGCAGCCTCATGTATTTAACAGCCACAAGGCTTGATATAATGTATGTAGTTAGTCTCATTTCAAGGTTCATGGAGTCTCCAAAAGTTTCTCATTAGCAAGCAAGAAAAATGATTCTTAGATATGTGAGTGGAACAAGGAACTATGGCATTCAATATTCAAGGTCAAATGAGTTCAAGCTGATAGGTTACACATATAGTGATTGTACAGGAAGCATTGATGATAGGAAGAGAACTTTTGATTATGTTTTTCATTTTGGAATAGGTGTAGATTCATGAGTTTCAAAGAAACAACCAATTGTCACTCTTTCATCAGTTGAAGCAAAGTATGTAGCAGCCACAAGTGTATCATGCCAAGAAGTTTAGATGAGAAGAGTTTTAAAATATCTAAGGCAAGAACAAGAAGAGGCAACAAGGATCTATTGCGACAACAACTCCGCTATAGCATTGTCCAAGAATCCAGTTTTTCATAAAAGAAGTAAACATATTGACACAAGGTATCATTTCATTAGAGATCTAATCAACAATGGAGAAATCTTTTTGGATTTTTGCAGGTCTCAAGATCAATGTGCAGACATTTTCACCAAGGCATTAGGGAAATAAAGTTTTGTGTTTCAAAGAGATCGATTGGGCATTATAGATGGCAGTAGTTGTGATTAAGGGGGAGTGTTGGAAATAATCACCAACTACATGCATTTAACACCTCTGTATTCCATCATTTCAATTGGATTGTTCTCATGTACAAGACTGCTTTCACACAACTTAGTCCACATTCTCTACATCAGGAAAGAATTAAATGAGATTTGATCTCATATCTCCATCTGCTAGATTTCCCATGCTACCATCAAACTCAAAACTAATTGCAACTTATTACCTTTTTGTTTTTTCTCCTTTGCTGGGCATATACGATGCTTTTGAAATATCTTTTTATATGCTATGAAAATAGAAAAGAAAACAAGGGTTGTAGCAATAGTCAAAGAAGAACATATTTTGCTATTATTCATTGCAAGAAATAGGGGTCTTCGTTGTGCACAAAAGAGAGCTGGAACTCTCACTGTTTTCAAATATATGTATGAAGAAAAGAAGAGATTGCATAATTGTTTTGTATGTTTTGAACATTTAGTAGAAAGTATATTATTTGTTGTTGTTTGTCATCTCTTGTTTGTGTTTTATTTCGAGATTCCCTCTACCTCTTCCCTTCACCTTTGGCCAGCTTTTGTATGGGGAAGTTAAGAAAAGAATGAAAGATTGAAAATAGAGTAAAACAAGAAGAGAGATCGCGGGTGGTTAAGGGATAATATCAAAAGAAAAATAGAAAAGTTTAAGAAAATGAATAATAATAAAAGACCATGAGATATAAGAAAAAGGAGGTGACTTGAAAAGATAAAGAGGCACAACATCTTGGAGAAAAGTAGATAAGGAGAAAACAAACAAAGGAGAGGAGGAAAATCAAAAGGCACAGCTATTTAAAGGGAGAAAATAAGGCATAGATGTTGTAGAGGTGGCCACCTAAGAAAAAATCAAAGAGGAGTTTCAGTTTGGGGGAAAGAGTGTAACAACCCTACCATACGATAGATGGATATGCAAGAATTGATTTGAGTGATAAATGCTGCCAGAAATATCTGGGAGTTTAGGTGAGTTGGTTTATGACAGAGGAAAATATCTTGGTGGGAGGTGATCAATTTGATGGTAGGGGAGAAAAAATGGCATACAGTGAAGGAAAATATCTGTGCAAGTAGGTGAATATGTTTAACGCTGGAAGAAAATATCTGGGGGAGGACGTAGAAATAGAAAGAGGAGTCAACGCAGTAGTTTTGGATGGAGGTCTTGAAAAGGGGATCGAACCACAGAAGAGACCATGATATGGCAGAAAGAAAAATAGGGGAAAGAGAAAACGTGTGGGCTAGGAGAAGAAAAAACATATCTATCTGCAAGCTTTGGACGTGATGGAGGGAGGTGTACGATCAACACACTCAGACAACCATATCAAATGGCAAGATCTGAGGTGAGCTAGGGGGAGTACGAAGTGAGAGAGGTATTTACCTCTATTCTTTGTCTTTTCCTGCACAAGATGAAACCCAATACTGCCTGTCCAAAACTAAATCTATTTGCTGCTATATCATTAAGAACAGGAAAATTGAAACCCCACATAACCAGAATGTATTTGTAAAGATTTTTACCGAAGGAAACAAAATGTGGGATGTAGGGGTTAAGCTCATATTTTTGCTCTTGCTGTTAGAATTTGGTGTTCTATACCCATTTGTAAACTAAGTTATTCTATACATCTTATAACATCGTTATTTAAAATAGTTGTCTTTTAGCCACAGGTTCTGGCAAAATTCCTCTGTCCTTCATGCTTTGACAATGTCCATACCTTGTTCCATTGCTTCCATTTTGGTACGAGTAGTGAGGATGCTGGCTAAGGTTGTGGCATCTAGATTTATAGCTACCAGTTGCATATGCTTAAAAGTTTCTAAATCCTTTTCAACAAATCCATTTTGTGTATGTCCTGCAATCGTTGCATTGCATGAGATCCCATTTCATTGAGTCATTTCATCAAATAGTTTACATGCCCTCTCTACACGGGCAAAGGTTATGGAGTCTGGGTTTACCCCTCCAGTTGCATTGTAGGAAAGTTTCTAAAGTCTTTTCAGCAAATCCTTTTCGTGTAAATCCTATTTTCCATGCGATGATGCCCCTTTGAGGCATTTAGTCAAATAGTTAACATGCTTTGTCTATATTTTCTTTCTGCATACGAGTCTACCATGGCAGTTGTAATTATCATATATGTTGAAAACTCCTTTATCCTTATGTTTTGACAGACATTCTTACCTATTTCCAAAGCTCCCATGATGGTGTGTGGTAGGTAGATACTTGTATAGGCCATGGAAATATGATTTGTCTCGGTCATTGCATTTGTGTGAAAGTTTCTATTTTTTTTAACTTATCCATGTTGTCTATATCCTATCGTCATGACAGTCCATGAGGCCACATTCATGATACAATTTGTCAACCAGGTCACGAGTATTATCTATGCATCTAATTCTTGCATTCGTGCCTACCAAGGTAGTCAGACTATCTTATCTATTGATGATTAAAACATTTCCTTCCTGTATGCCTTGACAGACCTTTATACCTTGTTTCTAAGCTCCCACTATGACACAGGTAGGTAGGAGGCTGGCATGGGCCATGGGAATAGGCTCACATTTTCTAATTGCTTTGTTGAAAGTTTCTGTAACCATTACAACAGATCCATTCTTGTCCATATCTTGCCATCGTGGCAGATGCAAGAGTTCATATTTCTTGAAAATGGATGAGATCACACCTCTTAAAAGTGCATCACTTAGATACAAGCCTTTGTCAAGGCCAAATAAATATGAGATATTGGTATAATAACTTAGACATGATTAAATAGAGCAAGAGCTATTCCTCATGTAGTTCACGTGCTTTGTTTATGTATCCAATTGCTGCATACGAACCTCCAGGGCATTGGAAAAACTAAACATTCATAGAATTTCTCCTTTTGTAATATTTTACTGGCTGTCCTGACTTTGTTTCAAAGCTCCCATTGTGGTGCGGGCTAGGAGGATGCTGGTAGCACCATGGAAACTGGCTTTACATCTTCCATTACATCTGTTGAAAAGTTTCCTAAGTTGTTTCATTGTATCCATTATGTGTATATCCTACAACCATCTCTGACCATGGGAACATATTTAACTAAAACATTCTATCAAACAATTTGTGTGTTGTGTCTATCTCCTACTCATTGTGTTGACCTGTGTCATATCTGTAGAGTGGATAGTGTCTCCTAGTGGGTTATGCTTGAGAGCTTGATTGTCATGTTTGCACCATGTTTTGCGTGAGTGTATACCTTTATTCCCTTGCTTGCTTAGTGGTTGATGGCCTTGTGACTATCTCTGAGCACGGTGGGGTGGTCTCTTATGAGTCCACATGGTTGGGAGGCATCACCACCACCATTAGGGACCGGTGTACAGGTTTTGGGGCACCAATTGGAGATGTTCTCACTCTCTGTTACCCTATCTGTTGTATCTTTTCAGTCATTGTATCATATCAGGACTATGTTATTGTACTTGTATATCATACTCATGGCTATGCCATTGCACTGTATATTCTTTTATGTAATTATACTCTCTTGAGAGAGAAAATGTAATCATGTAATTTAATGAGAAGATATGAGATGTTTCTTTTTGGTTTATAAATTCCAGTGTGGAATCGGATCCACTTGTACTACGATGCTTTTGGATTAATGTTTATAATCTGGAATGGGTTATAGGAACATTTGGGTTGGTGTTTAAAATGAACGTAGTTGTATTAGTGTTTCTCTGGAGAGTGATTTAGACCTCTCCTTTGGAATGTGCATTTTCCATGCGTGGCCATGAATGTTGTCGATCTGTCGAATCCACAACTGTATCTGGTTATGTTATCTACTTAGGTCAAAAAATATATATCTTGTCCTCTTTTGGCCCTTACCCTTCGGGGTTGCGGGGTGGGATGTTACAAGAGAGGGGAAAAAGAGAGGAGAAGCTACCAAGAGAATATGGCAGAGAGGGCATAAAGGATCACCCATTTTGGCTAAGCAGAGAGAGCCATAGTGAGAAGGTTTGACACCATTTGTGTTGAGTTTAGAGAGGCCACCAATGGAGGTAAAAAGAAGTCATTCTAGTAGAAGGAAAAGGAAGTGTGGAAATTGGAAGAAAGATACAGAGTCAAAGAGATGACAGTAGAGGAAAGTGATTGATCTAGAAATGTGTAATTTGTTTTCCTGATGTAATTGTATTTTGTTGAAATTATGAAATGAATAAAATTCAGATTGCTTTCATTGTTTTGTGCTTTCATTGTGTGATGATCTGGAGTTGGCTGCAAAATTTGGCTGGTAAGGTCCCCATATCTTGTCCACATCAGCCATTGCATTGAAATGTATTCAATTCTTAGTTCTTGAGATGGCCTTTTATCTCTTACACCATATGAAATTTTGAGGCCCATTCAATCTACTTTTATCAATAGTTAGGAATGAGGGTTGTTGCCACACAGGATTTACATAATATTAAAATTAATAGTTTGAACTAATACAAGTTGATGTTCTCAAGCTTGTTCCTTATAGATTCCAATGGCTTGCTCAAGTATTTGTGCATCCATGACTAATTCCAAAGGGATTTCCTAAGTTTGTAAGCCTGAATGAGAGAGAACATTGAGAAATTTACAAAGCACAAGCTATGATCTAGCTATAGTCCCTACCTAAGAGTGTAAAAATAGTTACTAGATCAAACATAAATTATTTTGAAATAAAAGGAACTAGCTTTCACAGCCAACAAAAGTTTTCTTTTACTAATCTTCGATTCATGGAGATTCTTGCTACACCATCTCCTATAATGCTATTTGACAGGCAATGAATGTAGATGTTTAAAGGTCTAACAACAATGTCTTCTATAGAGTACTCAGCCAAGAGAAGCATTTGTTGACATGAGTTGTAGAAAGGTTGGAATGGAGCTAGATAAACAATTTTCTTTTGCCTTGAGTATGCCTTTCACTTATAATGGATCTTTGGAACTCTTATTTTCTTAATTTGTGTTTGTTTTTTAGCAATGTTGTTTTGCTATAAAGGCTTCTTTCTGCCTTGAAATTTGGCATTGCTATATAGAAGTTAGGATGTAGTCACTTATGATTCTTGGCAATGATAGGGTGAGTACAATCTTACTATGGATAGAAGCACTTCCCTTTAGAGTACTGCTTCCTAGTTCTTGCTGAGTGACTAGGAATTAATGCTTCCACCAAGTAGCTAAAATTTTGTAGACACCTAACTTGCCTTCTGGATGCATGTTTTATTAGAAAATATAGAAAAATCAAAACAAAACAAAAATCTATGGATGCATAGTAAGAGGTGTTTCCTTGAGGAGGTAGGTTATGGCATAAATTTATACACAAATCTATAAAGAATTCTTAAATATAATTGCTTTGTTTAAGCTTTCCCATAAAATCATTATTAATTATTGTATTTTGTTAATTAATGAAAAAGGTCGGATTGTAAGTTTCTAGATAAGGATGGAAGATAGAATAAAGTTTCTAGATGAAGATGTCATAAGCACACAAATATTAAATGTTGTACTGATAAGTCCTCTGTAAATAGAGGCATCATGTAATGATTTTTTCTCATCAAGTAATAGAAATTGCTTTGATCATGAGACAATACAAGTTCTGTTGAATATTGTAGCATTCCAATTCCAAGCATTCTAACTTTGGACAATTTGTGTGTGTTTGTCTCATCCGCCATCATAATGGTATGAGAGCAGGAAAGATCAAGGGTTCACAGGTTATCTGAAGATAGCTGAGATATTGTGAAAAGGTAGATTGTTGCCCCAGGAGTAAGGCAGAAACAAAGAAATCAATGGAGGTCGCAGCTGTTACAAGGTATAGTCAAAGAGATTGAGAGCTGCAGAAATGTTCATATGAGTTGATGAATTCAGACAGATTAGTGATATAGCGGAAGCCAAAAAGAGCTGCCAAATCGTTTAAAAAGGAGGAAATCATTGACCGTAGATTATTTGCTAGAGAATACAAAGGAAGTCACTGTTTTTTTTAAAGAAATAAAACCACACGTTGTCTGTAGTCATCGTGTGAATATCATGGCTTATGACAACATCAGAGAATAGTGGCGCTAGGAAAGAAAGGAAGGTGTAAAGTCTGTAGCACTTGTAGAAGTTCGCCATCACAGGTGATAAGAAAAAAGTTAGTCAAATACATAATATCGAATATGTGATATGTTGTCAAAGGATCGCATTGAAGCCACAAAGATAAAAATCTTCATCTTTTGCAGTCGCCAAAGTCAAAATGTTGATCACAGGTGAAAGGAGATTAGCTGCTGAAAGAAAAAAGGGAATTGTAATTTTTAGCTATTGCCAAGGAAGTTTGGCCGCCATCCAGAAAAGAAATTGCCCAAGCTTGGCCGCCATCAAGAAAAGAAATTGCCCAAGTTTGAGCTGTCAAAGGAGGAAAGGAGGAAACCCAAGTTGCAAGGAAAAAAAAATAGTCACATCGAAAAGAACATGAAGAAGCTGTAGTGAGTTGGCGCTTGGTCCCATAGACTGTTTGGTCTCGTTATTAAAACTCATTCATTCATTCATTAATCAAATCACCCAAGATTTTAGCTAACTACTGCCAAAGTGAGATCGCTGGGAAGGAATTTTTGAGGTTATAGATCAAACATACAAGCTATCAGTTTAATATAAAACACCAGCAAAGAAAAGGACAATTGCCCATGGAAGATCAGTGAAATCTGTGCAGAAAAAACATGATTTGAAAGGAGGATTTGACCACAGAAAAGAATGTTGAAGTTGCAGCATCAAGGAACCACAGATTTTTTTCCCAAGTTTGCATAATAGACTGCAGACGCCAAGGAGTTTTTAAACCGTAGACCTAGAGGTCAAAGATCTCTAAAGATTCAGTAGTCACCAAACAAGGTGAAAAGTGAATCCCAGATCTCTGAAGAGAATAGATCAGAGATCGCAGCATTTTAGAAGGCCACACAAGAAATTCGCTAACAGCACTAGCAGAAGCGAGACCGAAGACTGAAGTCATTGTTGAAAAGAGAAAGATGAGCCATCGATAGTCAAATGAGGAAAAAGAAATTGCAAATTGCAGTACAAGAGAAGGGAAACTAATTTCGTAGCAAGAGATTTCTTGAGAATAACTATTGTTTATAACTATGGAAATGCGGCCACATAATCTTGATGCTAATGATAAAACAACGTACACCCATAATTAATTCCAATTTATACATGTAATTTAATGAAAATGCATGCTAATATAGTGATTCTCTTGACTTATGTAAGAACTCATAGTATAATAAAATAGTCATTTGCGAACAATAAGACTATGTTCTTTGACCTTAATTTTACCACAGTTAAGGAGATATTAATTATAACAAATCTTGATAGTTATTCTTTATCACACGAGGAAAAAGCTATCCAAAATTCTCATGCACAGCAATGATATTGGCCTTAAGTAAAATCTGCTCGTTCCTACCAAATTGGCTTAGTGACTGTCCCTACTTCGGACTCATTCTTGACTAGTAAATGTCTAGATGGAACTCTAACATATACATAGACATATTAATGACATGCGTTCAATTAAATAAAGATAATAAGAGGTATTTGAATCTGGACTCTAGGTCTTAAACTCATTAATAGAGGTGGTTACATTAAATAATGCACTAGATTTATATCCAATTATTAATAAAGATATTTGGACTTGACTCTAGGTCTAAATCCCTTCAAAGAGATAGTTACATTACACAACTCTCTAGCTTATCTAGTTAATAGAACGTCTAAATAGATGGTGCAAACAATAATTAGTGGTGATCAAAAGGATTAGAGGATATAAGATAGATAGTAAAGACATATATAGTTAACTAGATCGAATGCTTTAAGATTGACAAAGATAACACTGGTTAAGAATATACATAGTAATAACAATTGTGGTAAGAAGATCAAATTATCTGTTTTGACAATGATA
Source organism: Cunninghamia lanceolata (assembly GCA_027924645.1). Taxonomy (NCBI): domain Eukaryota; kingdom Viridiplantae; phylum Streptophyta; class Pinopsida; order Cupressales; family Cupressaceae; genus Cunninghamia; species Cunninghamia lanceolata. The sequence continues at coordinate 128,715 of BSBN01000337.1, forward strand.
ATAAAATTCATTAAGAGAATCAAATGATCGTATAAGGCCAAGGTGGTAGTCCACATGACTTGACAAATTCAGATCATACACCTTATCACAAATACATCTAAGCCTTCTCACAAAGAGGTTACAAACCCAAACAAAATGATGACTTATCAATATAAATTGATATCACAACAAATTCATAATATAAGATTTTTTACCACCTATCTATTTATTGAACAACTAAGGATTTCCATTGCAAATCACTAAGAATATAGATTTAACACCCACATACATGTACGATCCGTGCTTCTATCTCTGCCAACTATGGCCTCTTCCATCCATGTCAATCTTGGTGTCACCAATAGCATAGACTATTATTCCTTCTTACATTGTGAGTATATCATCTAGTGTATCGCCTTTATGAAAAATCTATGCTAAACTTATTCCTTTTATTTTCTTACTTAACTATCTACAAAAATGAATATCATTTTCTCCAAGCTATGCCCAAAAGAAGAGGAATGGATTCCTTTAAAGCACAACTATATTTTTCCTATTATCCTCCCACTCTTGTTCTATTTTTAGCCTCACCACTATGGGAAGTGCACCATAATGGCTTCTCTCACCCATTCCTAGTCAACATTGTTGATATGTGATGCTTGCATACATGCAAGAGTGCGAGAGTTTCTTGAAGACTTATTTAAGAAGGCTTTTATCTTTTTAGGAATGCATGTTCAATGCATGATAAGTTGTATTTTTAGCACAGTTGTTTTTAAAGTTTATAATGATCGTGCATGATCAACTTATTTTTAGACTAGTGGTTTATTTTTATTGCTGTTCTATTTTTGGGGGCTACAAAGTCTTTATAAAGGATTGCCCTGTGCTTTTGTAACAAGCCAGAAAAATTAAGAGTAAAGTGTGTTGGTTGCTCAATTTGAGCAGATATGTAAGGTGGAGATTAATATACAGAGTGTTTTGAGTTTATGCTATTGTGTATGGAGTTTTTTCTTCATGGCTGTAAGTTGTGATTTGTAAATGAGTATTCATTGTAAGTGTTGTTTCTACTGTTATAATTTTCTAGTTTAAACAACAAAGTTGGGTTTCAAAATCTTCATTTGGTATCAGAGCCACAATCAATAACCCAAAAACCAATAATAACCTACTCTGATACCAAATGATTTGCATTCTTCATTTGATGGATTGTTTGATACATTTGATATAGCTAAATCTTCTTCAAACAAAGAGTGTAAGGTTAAAGATGCATTTGAATATACAAATATTTTTTATGGTTATGATGATAATAACAAAGGATGTTTTGTAAAGAATGTTGGTTTTAAGATTATGAAAACACTGGGTTATGAAGGAAAAGGTTTGGGAAAGCATGGGCAAGGAATTAGAGAGCCCATTGAACCAAGCATGAGGTCAAAGAATAAAGGCCTTGGATATGTTAATGTAAAGTACAAGAAGATGATTTTAAAGATATAGGAAAAAACAAATCAGTTCAAGAAAAGCTAAATTTATAGTGTTCTCATTGTAAGAGGCAAGGACATAAGATGGAAGCTTGCTAGGATCTTTATCCTTGTAGTATTTGTGGATTGAAGAATCATTCTGAAAAGATGTGTTGGAATAAAGAGTGGAAGAAGGAATCTATGACAGATTGTATGGCAATGAATTATGGATGGATAGATGGATCAAATTGGAAAAAGGTCACGAGTATGTTTAAGAAGTTGTACCGGCATAAGTATTCACATGTTGAATAGAAAAAGAATCATGCAAAGATTGAATGTTCGAGTTGGGTGACTAATGATTGTTTGTTATGACTCAAAAGAAGTCATTCTCTTATTGTATGAAAGGTTGATTTGCACTATCATCTTTTGAAGATGAATGTTTTAATAGCATTTGGTTGCAAGCAATGAAAGAAGAAATGGATTCCATTGATAAGAATGATATTTGGGAGTTTACAAAGCTTTCATGTGAAAAGAAATGAATAAGTACTAATTGGGACTACAAGACTAGACAGTGAAGCTCCATGATCAACTAGTTAGCTTCACATGAAGGGGGAGTATGTTGATAAGTGATGCTTGAATGCATGTACAAGAGTTTCTTGAAGACTTTTATCTTTTTAGGAATGCATGTTCAATGCATGATAGAGTGTATTTTTAGCACAGCTATCTTTAGAGTTTATAGTGATCATGCATGATCAGTTTATTTTTAGACTAGTAGTTTATTTTTAATTGCTGGTCTATTTTTGGTGGCTGCAAAATATTTATAAAGGACTGCCCTGTGCTTTTGTAACAAACTAGAAAATTGACAGTAAAGTGTGCTGGTTTCTCAATTTGAGCAGAGATGTAAGGTGGAGATTAATATACAGAGTGTTAAATTGTGTTTATCTACTGTGTATGGAGTTTTTTTCTTCATGGTTGTAAGTTGTGATTTGTAAATGAGTATTCATTGTCAGTGTTGTTTCTGCTGTTATAATTTTCTGGTTTAAAGAAAAAAGTTGGGTTTCAAAATCTTCAATCATTACAATATGCATGCAAATTAAAATAGAAATATAGTAAAACTATAAGCACACCATGCTAATAATAGATTTACAATAAGATCACATTATCAAACACTATTAAATAATTGGTTTCAACTAATACAAGACTAGGCGTATGAGCAACTATATAATACTATCATGATAATTATAATAATAATTGACTCTTAATTATTAAATTAAATAAAAATATTGGTGAGTGCAGGATCATGATGGGCCAAACACTACACCTAAGTGGCAATGTAAATGTGAAAAACAGACTTAAGTAACTTCATGTCAAAAATTGAATGAGTTATCTACACAATAGAAAAAGAATCATGCAAAGATTGAATGTTCGAGTTGGGTGACTGATGATTGTTTGTTATGACTCAAAGGAAGTCATTGTCTTATTGTATGAAAGGTTGATTTGCACTATCATCTTTTGAAGATGCATGTTTTAATAGCATTTGGTTGCAAGCAATGAAAGAAAAAATGGATTCCATTGATAGGAATGATATTTGAGAGTTTACAAAGCTTCCATGTGAAAAGAAATGAATAAGTACTAAGTGTTAGCATTAGTATTACATTTTGTTTAATATCTGCTTAGTTTAGACAACGATTATACTACCGGTTATGTAGACATCGGTTATACTACCGGTTATGTAGTTACAACTTCTTAATTACATTTCTCCCTACATAAATGTTTCTGTAGTTCATCGAATAAATCAATCAATAAAGATATTACTTTTCTTGAACATATGGTATCAGAGCTTCTACAATGTGCATCAGCTTGCTGCGTAAATTTAATGGGAGAGCAATGTGATCTTTGCTAGGCACATGTAGTTGGAATGAGATAATATTTTTTTATTGCTCAGGTATATCTTGTTTGAGTGCCATTCGGGAGGTGGTAAGGAGCAAAAATGTTCATATGGGAGTACATATATAAATCTTGTGTGTATACAGAAATCTCAAGACAACTTTCTATCTCCATTGAAGAATTTGTGGGAATACATCTCAAATCCATCCTTGGATGTTGCTAGGGAGGAGGAGCACATTGTTCAAGGTAACATTGCCATCAGACCATGTTCATAGTTGAAGACTTCCTAGAGGCAGCAGTAACCAGTTGAGGGGATATCTCTGCGAAGATTGGCACTAGCAATCCAAGATCTGGATAGTGCATTGTAATTGGTCAACAGATGGGTATGTAAGCTCAATGTTATATCTTTGAATTGTAATGTCATTTATCTAATTGAAACTGTATATAAAAAAAATTGGATTTGCAAATAGAAATGATCAAACAATGAAATGCATAACCTAAACCCAAATCATCCAATACCTTGAAGATGCAAGATGAATTGTTTGATTGATTTGATATGTTGGTTGCTCACAATTCGGCAGCATAACATTTGCATAGGATTGAGATGATAGATGGAAGATTGATAGATGGAAGATGATGATGATAGATGCAAAGGCTCTAAAGATATTTCGATAGCATTAGAATACTCCAACTCAATGCATCTTACAAATGGCTTGTGAGGGGGTTGATTTATAGGAAAGGCTTGGTTCAAATGGATGGTTGAGATTAAAAGGCTAAATGATTGATGTGAACGACTAGGATTGATTAGTTATTCCCACTCTTCAAGGGAGTTGTAATCATGTGACAAGTGTAATGAGGATAGGGCTCATGTGTGACCATGTACACAAATACTAAAATTAGGTCCCATTAGTTGTACATGTGAAAGATTTTAAATGAAAGTTGTACTACAACACATGAGTCAATTGAGAGATGGACAAGTGTCAAAATGTGGTGAGAGGTGAGGACTTAATTCAAATATTTTATTTGAATTAGTTGGGATATGTGAGGGAAATTAATTAAATAAATAAAATTTATTTAATTAATTGGGAAGATGATTAGGATAGGATTGGGATATGATGTGGAAATTAATTAAATAAATAAAATTTATTTAATTAATTGGAAAGTGGGATAAGGATGGGATTAAGATGGGATTTTAATTAAATAAATAAAATTTCTTTAATTAATTGGCTAATGGATTAATGGGATTAAGAGTGGGATTAGGACAAAATGCTACATGATGTCTAAGTGATGTTTTTAACTAGGTGTTGCAAGACATGGAAAAATTTGGGGACAAATTTGGTTGTCTACATTTTGCCCCTCTTTGAGATGATGTTCGAGATGATAAGATTTATGTCGAGTAACATCATTTCAAAGAAGCTAAGGTATGGATAGAGGAAAAGGATGGGGTGATGGAAAGATATGATGGTGATGCCCCCTCGAGAGGATAGGCGGGTTGGACAAACATGGGTAGGCTCTCAAAATGAAAAGGATTGGCCAAGAAAGAAAGATAAGGGAATGGATAGAAGAAATGAATGATGCGTTATGCTGCAATAAATGTGAGCAACCATGATGTTTGATATAGCACTAGACGTTATGCACCAAGGTATAAGGACCAGGGTGATGATGTGTCTCGTGCCCCAGTGTAATACAACCTTGTCTAACGTATGAGGAAGTAAACTTAGAGCATTAAAGTCCTAGTGCACAAAAGGTATAATGTGACCTTAGATACAAAGGATAGTTCAAAAAGCTATTCCCACATACACAAGATATGAATATTAGTTGGAATGATACAGATGTGACACAAATGCAAGATAAAAATGATAACACACACAAGCAAGCAAGCATGCATGCACAAATGATTCAAAAACAAATAAGGTATTGCCCCTGTCAAGCTGTAAACCAATGATTGATTGTTTGATTGTTTGATTGATGATATTTGAGAGTGTTGTCATGGTGGGGAAAGCTATATCCCTAGATCAAGACAAGGATGTTTGTTGAGTTGGTTGACTAGTTGGTTGATTGATTTGGCTTACAACAAGGCTAGGATCAAGACCATGGATTGCATTTGGATAACTTGGTTTGATTGATTAACTTGACCGATATAGATTTAAAGTTTGACTTGCACTTGGATCATTGTTTGGAATGATTTTGAGTATGATAAAATGATGGATGAAGATTGATGAAGGATTGGAAGAAGTGATGATTGATTAGATTTTAGGTGTTTATTGATGACATGGGAGATAGATGATAGAAGAAATGAGGAGAGGAGAAAGAGGAAAATTGCCTATGCCTGAATCTGGGCACTTCCTTCGTACTCTAGACTCCCTACATACCCTGTATCCACGGGATCAAGGCACTTACCGATCGAAATGAGATGTAGTTCTGATTATTTTATTGATGAGATGATGAAAAATGGATTGAATCGATCAAGTTATGGATTGATGAAATGTTGATGATGGGATGATATGTGGTGGATTGAGCTACTTTTAATTTGTTGAAGTGATTGGATTTGTTTTGATGGTTGGCTTGATGTGCTTTGGTTTTGATGTTTGTTGTTGCTAGGTTGATTGTTTTGAATGATGATAATGATGGTGTGATGATTAGAGTGTCCACTCAATCTAAGCATAAGCAAGTGTTCTCAGTGTGCTCAAAGGATGCAAAACAAACAAGGTATTACCCTTGTCAAGTCATAAACCAATGATTGATTGTTTGATTGATGATGATAGTGTTGTCATTGCGGGGAAAGCTATATCCCTAGATCAACACAAGGATGTGGGAACACTATATCCCATTGATGATGATTGATTCAGTTTATGACAAGATTAGGATAAAAAACTTGTTGATTTGATTGGATAATGTTTCTTGATTGATTAGCTTTCATGATATGGATTAGTGTGACTTGGATATAAGATCATTTCTTAGATTGATTTGATTGATATGATTGGAAGAAGTGATTGATTGAAATGGATGAATGAATGTTATTGATAGGAAGAATTGATGATGATGATGATTTGATTTTGATTGAATGTTGATGGAGTGGATTGTTTTGGATGATGTGATTGGTTTTATTTCGTGGATTTTTCATTGGATACTTAATTTTTTGGATTTTTTTACATATTTTGATTTTTTTTGTGTTTTTTGGGATATTTTGATTTTTTTGTTTTTTTTTAAATGTTTTGGAAAATGCCAATGGATTTACAATTTAGGTAGCCTTTGTGCTAGTGTAAGGACCTGACTCATCCTAAATCAAATAACATTAAAACTTTGATTTCAAAAATACCAATGAATAAAAATTTTGATCTAACAGATGTAGGAAATGTGAAATTCTTCCAGAAGTGCTTAATGTATGCTATAGCAATGCGATGAAACTTGAAATTTAGTTTCCTAGAATCATCAGGTTCTTAAAAGATCACCAATTTTAAATCTAGTAAAGAGAGAGTACATTACGAGAGAAGATAACCTAGAAGCACAATGGATCAGTTCATACCTTAAATCATGCATTACATCCTGCATTCTTTTTCGATAGCTTGCTTCTCCTCTAGTAACTGTATCCTTATCATCTATACAAAATTAACTTAACAATCTCATGTTAACACAACTCAGTAATCACTACTCAGAGAATTCAGATCACGATACTAATTGTAGAACACCCTACATCCAGGGGACCTGTGTACTGGGGGCATCCTTCGCTGTCCAGACTGCCTACATACCCTGTATCCATGGGATCAAGGCCCCCTCCTTAGGATGTGACTAACGCAGGGAATGCGAACATGTAGTTCTATTTTGCACTATGTTTGATGTAACTGTGAGTGGGTACCCAGCCCTTTCTAGGGTTATTCCCTGCCCTAGACAGTTCTTTGTCAGCTGCCAACCACTCGGTGAAACAGGGACGGAAGTTAGTCCACTACCACAAACACCTAAAGGGGTGTTTGTCAGTTAGTCCTAGTGTGGAGGAATCCCTATAAGGTATCTACCCATGAAATCTAATTTGCTTCCCCAAGTCAAATTAGTTAATTATCGTGACTAAGTCCGTTCCTGATCTCCTAGTACTTTCACCACGATCTACAAGGGCAAGGTGAAAGCATATGATAGATAGTGTTTCTGGATTGACCTAGTTGCCCTATCTGACATTTCATATGTCCTCCCTGACCTATACCCACGTGTCAATAAGCCTCATTTTCTATTAGTATGCTTGGAGTGTTTTCCTAATGAGCATCATGGTAATCATTAGTTCAATAGACTCATCCTCTCTTTTTAGGTCCATAATGCAACTTAAAATTGACTTGTATAACAAATCAGGATGTTAGTTCTAAATAGGCATAGTAAAACTTGTTTCTCCAAAATGGATACAATTTACCAATGGAAATTAGCATGGATAGACAAACTTTACCATTACAAATATTAATTCACTAATTATATTTTGAAGAAAACTTCCTTGTATAACAGGGTACTAATTGAATAGAAATGTAAAATATATAAATATAATACTACTAAAGATGTCACCTCTTTATTGAGATCTTGTGATGTATAAATTAGTCTCCTTAGAGCTTCATGAATCCTCCAACTATTGGACTTATATGAATGAATTATAAAGGTTAAATGAACTATAAAGGTTACCCTTATAAGGGAGTTAAAGCTAAGTTCGAATTATAAAAATGCTCACATGAAGGTAGCCATAGAGAGGAGAACAATATATTTAACTTGGTTATATTAATCTTAATATCAAAATATTCCATACACGTGTAGGAGAATCCTAAAGAGCTTAGGGACTTTGCTTACAAAGAGAAAGAATGGTCAATATCCATCAAATTCAACATATATATATACTCAATCACTTGTAAATATTTCAATGAATAACATAGTTGCTTCATTCATATCATTTAAATAGTAACTTTTGTAAATGTTGATTATGCTATAATGAATTGTTAAATCTATTTTTCGTAAGGTTTAGAAATTTGATCCTTAAAAGTTCTATGCCTTTTTCCCACTGACCAAGTTCAAGATAGAGAAGTAAGAAAATTGTTAAGTCTTTTCAAGGAGGATTTCTCCAGAGGATATGTTAACACATACTATTTAACTTTTACATAGCTAATAAACATAGCAAGGCTTCAAAAGGTTTTTGAGGCTTGTAACACCTTTGGATTTGGAAAGGAAATGTGGTAGATTAGTTAGTTTTGCACCTTTCAACAAATATGGATCCTCCCCAACTAAAGCATTCTTAGGCTTCCCACAATGGCTATAATACAAGAATGTAATATTCAACCTCATCTTTACACATAAATTCAAAACTTCACAAAGATAATGATAATAAATGCTAATTGATTTCTTTATTGGATTTTTGCTTAGTCATATATGTGTTCAAATAAAATAGTTCTAAAGTAAAATAAATAACTATTTAGTAAATAAAATAACTCAAGACATATCTCTCGTTTTTTTTTATATATAATAACATTTCTCCATTTGCAAGACTAACAGTTAAATTTTGGGAGAGAACTGATATTTTATTATTACTTATTTGAATTGTCCCTTAATATTTTCCTCACTTGGAAGACTCATAGTTGAATAGTTTATACAAGTTTTGGTTAATATATTCTTTAGCAAGCCTAGAAACATACTATTGTCATCAAATTGACCAAAGTTGCTCTATTTCTAAAGGAAGATATTTGGATATGTGTGTTTGTTTCTATGTGTGGAGAGGAGACTGTTATTTTATTATTTGAATGGTCACCTAATATTTCTCCCATTTGCAATGGCTGACAGTTGTATCGTTTATGCAATTTCTTTTTTTTGGTTAATTTTTTTTTACTTATACATCCCATAGCCAGTTGGAAGAGGCTATTCTCCAACTAAACGGCATCCTAAATCATCATAATACACAGATCGCCATGCAAAATGTCATTAATGAATATATACTCCAAACAAAAGAGTGTGCCAGTGCCATTGGTTTTAACGGCAACCACTTTCCCTTCTCTATCAGGATGGCATGCCAATGACAGAAGTGGCTATTATCCCAATAGAATGGCACTGGTAGCCATATATGTAAAATGAGGAAGCCCAGACAAGGCACGTCGACCGTTTGACAGACTGCCTCACAGAAATGTCATCTTATGGAATGCAATGATTGCAGGATATGCACAACTCGAGTTTGTGGATAAGGACATTAAAAACTATCAAGCAAATGCAATTCCACAATCACTGCCAGCGTCCTCTCTACCAGTGCCAGTGTGGGAGCTTTAGCGCAGGGTATGGACGACCTTCTAAGCATAAGGGAAGGATGGATTTGTCAGAGATTATAGTTGGAAATCTTGCACGTATGCAGAATGCAGAAGTCTACAGGGCAAGTGATAAATGTATATCTTAATCCAGAAGTATCGCCTACACGCTACCTCCTCTAGAAGGTTTGATGGCAACCCTAACCCTAAATTATGCTCTAAAACTTATTTCATTTTCTTCCGTTTCATTATTATCTCTACCATCACTCTCTGTCCGCTAGTGCACGGCTCATGGTTTTCTCTATTCTTGAGCGACTGAAGGTTATGGAGGATGCCAGAGGAAGTTTCCTTGATATGTTTCGCAATTCTTCCTAACTTATTTAAATCACTCAGGTTGCTGTATTTTTTTGAATCTACAGGAAAAGATGCATCTAAAATCTATGGTGATAAGGGATGGTTTAACACGTAGCATACTCATACTCTCTCTCTCTCTCTCTCTCTCCTCTCTCTCTCTCTCTCTCTCTCTCTCTCTCTCTCTCTCTCTCTCTCTCTCTCTCTCTCTCTCCTCTCTCTCTCTCTCTCTCTCTCTCCTCCTCTCTCTCTCTCTCTCTCTCTCTCTCTCTCTCTCTCTCTCTCTCTCTTCTCTCTCTCTCTCTCTCTCTCTCTCTCTCTCTCTCTCTCTCCCTCTCTCTCTCTCTCTCTCTTCTCTCTCCTCTCTCTCTCTCTCTCCTCTCTCTCTCTCTCTCTCTCTCTCTCTCTCTCTCTCTCTGTAAATGAGATCTTACAGAAATAGAAAATGAAGCATACTCTAGGATATTTTATTTCCACTAAACAGATTATGTTCCTTAATCTATTTTAATTCTGCTGCCAGCAAATGGTCTCCTTTTCGCTGTGAAGAAAGCTTTTGTAATGCATATGCTTATTCGACTATCAAGTCACCCGAGATCATAACTTGGAATTGAGATTGAAACATCTACAATTATGTTAAACATAATTCCTGTGTATTGTAAACATGCATTTAGTTTGTTAATGCACAAAAATATAGACTAGTAGATACACAGCTCCTAGCAGAGCAATTTAATACACATAAATATAAACCATTAGACACACAACTTCTAGCAGAGTAATTTAATATATAAATATAAATCATCAGATACAACAAAATAGCATAACAACATAATACCACAACACAGAAATAAATTCATTCTCTAACACGACACCAAACACACCAAACTGATAATAAGTAAAACTTATTTCCCAGCCCATTAATTAAACAAAAATCATCACAGACCGTAATTCACATACCAACTAAGTTTTTAGTTCTTTATGATATAATTTAAGAAATTGGTGCTCTCCCAACAACACAGAAGATGAACTTATAACCCCAGGCGATAGGTTTCTCCAGCTCTCCAAACTAAAGATTCATGTCCTTCTTCCTTACAATCGAGGAATTTTATAGCAAATTCCATGCATCCCCACTATCTTTGTTTAAGGAAAATGCTTCCTCCACTGTCTTTGTTTAAGGAAAATGCATCCTCCACTCACTAGTGGATTTGCAAATCTTATCATCTATTCCTTATGTGTAATCCATTTTGTATTTAAATGAATATATATTTTTTATATTAGTTTTTTAAAAAATTGAGGTTGTGATAGCTAGATACCAATTACAAGGGAGAAAACCAAGTCTAGGTGCAAAGATGTAGGGAGGATGGATATGAGGATGGACAAATAGTAAATGGGATGGAAGGCTCATGATAGATGGATGGGATGGAAGACTCATGAGAATTGGATGGATAGATAAGAGGATAGGCCATATAAGGGATGGATGCATGCCTCATGATAAATGGATAGGTAGGCTATAGTGGAAAGCTCATGATAAACAGATGGGATAAGCTATAAGATGGAAAGCTCGTGATAAGGATACACCATAGTGGATGGATCATAAGGGAGCTAGGATGTGATCTCCAGAGGCTATGTTGTATAGGAAGAATAACTTGCCCCATTCTAAGTGGTAATGCTTAGGATTTTTACATGAAAAAGTTCATGACCAAGGGATGACATGATTGGATTTTACATGGAGCTTATGACGATAGGATGACATAATGGATTGGTTTAAATGGGATGGATAAATGGTCAATGGATAGGACTTGGTTTGGAAAGAAGGTATGTCAAGAAATATCCAAACATGTTTCAACATTTTGCCCCCCTGTCTTCATCAAAATCAAAAGGCGGAAGGATGGATAAATGGGTTCAATAGGATAGGCATGTTTATGTAATGGCTAAGGATGGTAGGATGGTATGGTAATGGTAGGATAGGATACGATGGAAAATGATATAATGGGATAGATAGTTTGGAATTGGATAGGTTGGATGAGACAATGTGCCCCCAAGTGTAAGTGACATAGAAGATCAACCTACACATGACGCCTATTGCTAGGTTTTCATCATGGTACATATCCAAGGTGCCTGTTTACCAGGTTTTCACCATTGGACGAAGGGATTACTCTTTACTATTTTGATTTTCTTTTTCTTTTTTTTGATGGGATAGCAATTACACATGACGCCTGTTTGCCAGGTTTTCACCATGGTAATGGATAGGAGGGACTCAAATGTCTAGTGCTATTAAAGATGAAAGTGTCCTAGTAGAGATGAATGTCATCGCATGGACCATGTCAAGTGAGCTCATAGATGTTGGTAAGGGATTGCGTGGATGAGAGAATGGATTAGGTAGATAGTGGATGATGAAATAGATTATGAAAGGTTCATGCAAGGATAGATGGATGGGGATAGTGGATTATGATATGGATTATATATGCTTATGGAATGAAGATGGATGAAAATTTTATGCCAAAGCATGGGCCATAGGGATAGCATGGGGGAGATATGTAGGATAATGGATGGAACATGGGGAGATGTAGTTATGTGGAGGTGATGCGGAGTGGAAGGGAACCATGACCAATGGCTATACACACCGTGATAAACATTGAAGCTTTTGATGAGATGGTGGTGTAGGAAGCAATGGAGATGTTTGCTTAGAGATGGTTGATGAAGTGATTTAGGAACCCACATAGATTTAGTATTTTTAGTGCTTTTGTTTTTCTTGTGGGATTTTTGAAGGGAATGGAAGTTTTGGATGGAAGTGGGCTTTTGGATGGATATAGGTGGTTGGGATTCTTGAGAGGTGGATGCCTCATTCACTTTGCTATTTGTTTGCTTAGGAACCCAAACCATTTTACTTTTAGGCTTTGCATTTGGAGGTAAGGGTTTAGATGGTTGCTTAGATGAATTTTGCTTTGATTTTGATTCTTTATGTCCTAAGGTATGAAGACACTTAGGATTTTTGGTAGGATTTTTAGCTTTATAAGTAAAGGCATAAAAATTTTTGCTTTTGAATCCCATGGGATGGGTGGAGTGGATGAATGATTGGAAGCTTTATGCTTTAAACGATGTGTGCTTTTGTTGGTCATGATTAGGATTGTAAGGGAATTTATGGATAAATGGATAAGGGGATTGGATGATAGGGCTATTAGGTGTTGGGAGCAATGGTGGTAAAGTAGTTGGAGGGATATTAGGAGTTGGAAAAAGTGGAGGCAAGTGGATGGTGGGGAGGTGTACGGTCACATGCTTTTGACATTTATAGGATGGTGGAGGTGGAATGGCAACATATGTTTTGGGTATATGGTGGGGGGTGCGATGAAAGTGGTAGGTTTAGGATGCATGAAGGGATTACCAACATCTTGGCCTTGTTTACCTTGGGGTGTGTATCCAAGGCCATATGAGCATGGAGGGATCTTGACATGAATCAGCTCCAAAATACCTTGTTCATAAAGGCCCTAGACCTTTGCCTTGGTAGTTCATGTTTTGGAGTATGCGATGGACAATGGGACTAGGTGTGCTTAGGGAACTAGACTTGAGATCTTTATTGGATGGAGAAGGTGAAGTGGATAAAGGTCATTGTTTTCCTAAGGAAGAACATTCATGGATGAAGGTGGTAAGAACAAGGGGATATGATGGTGGATTTGAAGTGGAGTTGATGGTGGATATGGATGAATGATCATTAGGATCTTGATTATGTTCATTATGTTTGCTAAGATCCAAGCTATTTGTTTCATATTTTATGCTTACTTGGGGAACAAGTGTCTCATCATGACAAGTGGATGTTGTGGGATCATGGCTAGAGGAAGAGATCTCTTTGCTTTGAAGGAAGGCCATGAAACGGGGTGAATACTGAAGTAGGTCAACAAGACTTTCATTGGATAAAGCATGTAGGTCTTGGGTGTCTTGTTCATAGATAGTTGTAGGGGTATTAATAGGATCAAGATTCTCATGGATAGGTTCATTAATATGGATATCATCTTGATCGTGGAAAAGAAATATGATATGGATGGGGGTGGAGGGAAGTGTTTTGATCTTGACTTAGACAAGGGGTTGATGTTTCCACATGCTTAGTATTAAACTCTTGACATATCTCTTGGGTTACTTGAATGGAAGTGGAAGTGGGATACTCTTGGATAGGCTTGACATGCTCTTGAGGGTTGTCGACATAAGGGTATGATGGCTCTTGACTTGGATTCATGGGGGTTTCTTGAATAGGCTTAATGGATTGTAGGTCAAAATGATGGGACTGTAGGATTGGACATGACCTTTGGAAGTTCTTTGATAGGCTCATTTGTGGGTGTTTGGCATGGGGATAATTTATTCCTAGCTAATAGCCATGGATCACATCCTTTGCAAGTGTATGGGTATAAGGACAATATAATGGATGAATGATAAGGGTAGATGGTGTTGTAAGCTGATGATTAGGATTTGGTTGAGGGCTAATTGGGTTGGATGGATTAGGATTAGGATTGGATGGGGGGATAATGAGATTGGATATATATTGCTCTCTTATTGTATGTCGATATACCTTGTAAAAAATTGGGACAAATATTGGGCATTTATTTGTATTATGGCCTTTGGTCCTATGGTAAGCACAATAATCATGTTCATCATACGAACTTTCTTCACCATGGTTTGACTTCAAGAAGTTCAATGAGTTTTTCTTAAGCATCCTTTATAAAACTATCTCAGCCGCATCCTTTGGTGAAGGATTAGAATGACATGGCAATGAAGGTAATGGAGGGCTTGTGGTTTAGAAGGTAGAGGGATTAATGGACTAGGAATGGGATCACATGGTGGTGTTAGAATAGGACTTGTTGGATCATGTGTCGGCATATGATTGGATGATGGAGGCCACTCATGGGATGAATTAGCTAGGTTGGTATCTCCTTGTCAAAGGTAATTAAGTCTTGTTGTATTAGGCTTGCATGGTTTATATACAAAGGGCCACTTGGAGTTGCATATGCTTCTTGTTACAAAGGTGGACTTGGGCTCATTTGTGCTTGTTGGGGAGGCCATTGATAATCTTGGTAGCTAGGTATAATGGTAGGATATGTAGACAAAAGATCTCAAGGTGGACTCAAAGATGCGAGACATTTGATCTTGTTGGCAAGGTTGACCTGTGCTAACTTGATTTATATACAAGAGGCCATTTGGACTTGCATGTTGTTCTTGTGAAATCACTTGATTGCCTTGTGGATGGGCTTGGTAGTGCATTGGAATGGTGCATGAGAGATTGGATAAGCTTGAGGTGGATGTTCATAGGTTGATGTGCATTGACTTGGTGGATAGGTGGATTAAGTTGATAGAAAGTGGATGGATATGACATGTGGCTATGAGGTGGATTAGGTTGGTATGGAGTGGCTAAGGATTGATGTACTTGTCAAGCTTGACTAGTGGCTAAAGGTGTTGGACTCTTGGGCTATGAAGTGGTTGCAGTTGAGGTGATTGGCTTGTGTGGGGTTGAGCTTTTTGGATGAAGAATTGTAATGTTTCAATGGCGTCTTGGTTTAGGGGTTCTGATCCTTGATAAAGATTTTGGAGGAATTTTTAGAATTTGATTTCTGGGTCTTCTGGTGTAAACATGTTGTCACACAAGTGTTTAAGTCTTAAGTCCTTTTAGAAAGTGCTTGTTTAGGGTTTGGATGATGATGTGGAAATGACTTGGATGGAATAGGGATGACTAGAATAGGTTTAGGATGGTTTGAATGACTTGGATATGAAGGGTTGGATGATGACTAGGATGGTTAGAGTGATGACAAGGATATGCTTTAGGGTTGGTTTACATGACTTGGATAAGCTTGGATGATTAGGATATTACAAGATTGGATGTCTTGGGTATGGTAGGGTTGACTAGGATGAAAGCGATGATTAGGACAAGTGTAGGGTGATTAGGATGATGACTAGGTTTGATTAGGATGATTAGGATTTTGACTAGGATGAAGATGATGTGGAATGGTTGAGGTTTGAATTAGGATGTAATTGGATATGATTAGGATATGGGGTGGCTATGAAGGATGATTAGGATGAAAGTGATTGGGTTTGAATGTTACTGGAGGAATGTGTAAGATAACTTGTCTTTATGTGTTTTGGTGTTTAGAGCTTGATGTGGCAATATTCAAACAAATGATTATGCATATAAACACATGAATCACTCACGCAAGACACATAAGCAAGTTGTTAGTTTGGAAGAATGTGATGATGGTTAAGCAAGCACGTGAAGACACTTCAACAAGTCCTAGTCAAGGCAAGGCTACTATCACAAGGAGGTTTTAGTGAAAATATGGGGGATCGGCACCCCATGAGCATCCAGCAAGCCACTTAAGGCTTTAACTAACCCTACTAGGAGTTTAATATACACAAGGTACACCTCCTTTCAAGCCAGCACTGTATGGTGAGCGCTAGTACTAGTTAGACTTGGCTTTCGCCTTATCCTCTAATTTTTATAGCAGAGCGGATGAAAGTACCGCTTGAGATCATTCCCTTGGGGTGATTATCTCTTTTCCCACCAAGGCAGGCCTCTCTAAGGCTAAACAAAAGCAACACAAGTAAATATTTTTGATCTCCAAGTTTGTGTTAGGACGCGAGGAGAGAGCATACACATTTACTTGGTCACACTCGCATGGGGTTCATTAACCTTCGAAATTCAATGTGTGGAAGATAATGCAAGCACTTGTTTGTTTTAAAGCCTGAATCCAAATGTGATGAAAGACAATGGTTTGTTTTAGCCCAATTTTTGATGTGATAGCAAACAAGTTGTTCATTTTATGTCCAAATCAAAATGTGTTTGCAAACAAGATTGATTGAAATGAAAAGATGAAAGATAGAAATGAATGCACCTGGATTATTTTTACTTTTCAACATGTTGTATATGATTGATATTACTACTACTAAAGCTCCTTATGATCACCTACAACATCAAAAAATGATATTATAATGCAGGCATAAAAAATAAGCTCATTAGGCAAGGAAAATTGTAATTTTAGATACATAGCTGACTTAGATTTGATTATTTTGAGACATTTTTGGTTTGAAAATTAAAAAATAAAAGAAGAGACCCCTATTAATTTTCTGAGAGCTTTCAAAAAATGTAAAAAAATCAGAAAAATTCTCTGTTTTGCACCTAGAAATACGGATTTATGGAAAAGCTACAGTCAGCAAAGATCTAATTTTTATACACTGTATATGATCTCTAAATTAAATCTGTAAAACATAGACCCCTATTAGAATTTCAAGAGATTTCTAGAAATGTAAAAATTTATGAAAAATTCACTGATTTGCACCCAAAATTGTGATTTTATGAAAATAATAATAAAAACATGATAACTCCCACAAAAATGGTGATAAACCCATAAATTTTGCTTTGTAGCTTCCTTATATCATGGACAAGCTTCTATAAAAATCTTGTCAAAAAATTCACAGCCATTTGGAAGATATGATGAAATCTTTAAAACCTAGGGTTTTGTCCAAAAAATAGCGGATCTGCAACAAAAAGTTAATTAAACCTGCAAAACTTGACAATGGGGGTTAGATGAATGCAAACTTTTACTACAAAAACTTGTAAAAATGATCAAGCGAAGTGAGTCCCATCAAGCGTGCCAAAATGTATATAAAAAAATTTGGATTTGCAAATGGAAATGATCAAACAATGAAATGCATAACCTAAACCCAAATCATTCAATACCTCGAAGATGCAAGATGAATTGTTTGATTGATTTCATATGTTGGTTGCTCACAATTAGGCAGCATAACATTTGCATAGGATTGAGATGATAGATGGAAGATGATGATGATAGATACAAAGGCTCTAAAGATATTTTGACAGCATAAGGATACTCCAACTCAATGCATCTTATAAATGGGTTGTGAGGGAGTTGATTTATAGGAAAGACTTGGTTCAAATGGATGGTTGAGATTAAAAGGCTAAATGATTGATGTGGATGGCTAGGATTGATTAGTTATTCCCACTCTTCAAGGGAGTTGTAGTCATGTGACAAGTGTAATGAGGATGGGGCTTATGTGTGACCGTGTACACAAATACTAAAATTAGGTCCCATTAGTTGTACATGTGAAGGATTTTAAATGAAAGTTGTACTACAACACATGAGTCAATTGAGAGATGGACAAGTGTTAAAATGTGGTGAGAAGTGAGGACTTAATTCAAATATTTTATTTGAATTAGTTGGGATATGTGAGAAAAATTAATTAAATAAATAATTAATTGCGAAGATGATTAGGATAGGATTGGGATATGATGTGGAAATTAATTAAATAAATAAAACTTATTTAATTAATTGGAACATGGGATAAGAATGGGATTAAGATGGGATTTTAATTAAATAAATAAAATTTATTTGATTAATTGGCTAATGGATTAATGGGATTAAGAGTGGGATTAGGACAAAACGCTACATGATGTCTAAGTGATGTTTTTTACTAGGTGTTGCAAGACATGGACAAATTTGGGGACAAATTTGGGTGTCTACAGAAACTTGTAGATATTTATAAATCTATTGAGAAGTTAAAATTGGTATCATTTTAAAATGGACTTTCCTCTAGACAAGTATTTTGGATTCAATTTTCATACTTGGAGAATGAAAATTCAGATGCAACTAATGAATAAAAATTTATGGGGAATAGTAAGTGGAAACAAAAAAGCACCTACATATGCAAATAAGATATTAGATTGGAATAGTAGAGATGATAAAGCCAAGGCCATAATTGGTCTTGCTCTTTCTGACACTGAATTGCATCACATTGATTTGGATAAATCATCAAATCAAATTTAGGATAACTGGAATAAATTGTTTGAGCAAAAGTTGTCAATGCAAAGTTCTCCCTAAAGCTTCAGTTATTCAGGTTCAAGATGGAACCTAGAATTACAATGTCAAATCATATAAGTAACTTGTAGTCTCTCATTAGACAGCTAGTAGAGGTTAAGGCTACGGTAGATGATGATGATGCTAAGGCCATCTTATTAAACAGCTTGCCTTCAAAATACAACAATGTTATTTTTACACTCAGTCAAATACCTTCGCAAACTTTGGAAGGTATGATTTCTACCCTTCTAGCAGAAGAGAAGAGAACAACAAAAGATTCAGAAGATTATCCTTAGGAGAAAGCATTATTCTCAAGAAGCAATTACAAAAGATCAGAGAAAATCAAGTGTTTTTATTGTAAGAAAAAGGGTCACACAGCTTGGGATTATAGAACTCGAGCTAGTGATGTTCTCAAGGGAAAGGTCAAAGATGAAGGAAACCTTGCTTGCACTAAGGATGAGGATTCAACAGATGATGAACGTTTTAAAGATGACTCTTCTCCTGGTGTCAATTACGCATTAGTACTATAAAACTTCAAATTAGAGGCAGGCAGCATCGGAGGATGGAGGAATTGTCATCATCTCAAGTTAGCTTCTCGCTTTGAGATGATGCTTTACATGAGAAGCATTTTTTAGATTTAGTTTTTTGTTTTTTCCTTGTTGTTGCTGACATATTTGAAGAATACATGTTTTGTGAATATTATGTTCTGGAGACAGGTTTGGGATTTGGTGTTGAGCTCAATATGGATTGTTGTCAAGCGAGCTTCAGAGTATATGATCAAGAATTATACCCTTTTGCGGTCACTAGACAATGATAGAGATTTGTCGTATCTCTTAGAGATTGTTGTCAAATAATTCAAGACTCTATGATTTGAGAGTTCGGGAGTGAGAGCTCAAGAACATAGCTTGAAGCTACACCTTTCCGAGGGTCAAGAGACAACTTGATGGATCCCCACTTGGTTTAGGATTTGTTCTTTTAGGAGAAGATCTTCTATAAAATATGTATTCATATTATGTAATCAGCTTTGTTGGGTATATTAGCATTTAGGGGGGTCCCTTGGTACCATTGCAGGAACAATGTAATAAGGGGGGGAATGTTAGCATTAGTATTACATTTTGTTTAATATTTGCTTAGTTTAGCTAGTGGTTATACTACCGATTATGTAGTTACAACTTCTTAATTACATTTCTCTCTGTATAAATGTTTCTGTAGTTCATCGAATAAATCGATCAATAAATATATTACTTCTCTTTCACTAAGTGGATCTACAAGACTAGACAGAGAAGCTCCATGATCAACTAGTTAACTTCACATGAAGGGGGAGTATGTTGATAAGTGATGCTTGAATGCATGCAGGAGTGCAAGAGTTTCTTGAAGACTTATTTAAGCAGACTTTTATCTTTTTAGGAATGCATGTTCAATACATGATAGGCTGTAGTTTTAACACAACTTGTTTTAGAGTTTATAGTGATCATGCATGATCAACTTATTTTTAGACTAGTAGTTTATTTTTATTGCTGGTCTATTTTTGGGGGCTACAAAATATTTATAAAGGACTGCCCTGTGCTTTTGTCACTGTCTAGTCTTGTAGACCCACTTAGTACTTATTCATTTCTTTTCACGTGGAAGATTTGTAAACTCCTAAATATCATTCCTATCAATGGAATCCATGTCTTGTTTCATTGCTTGTAACCAAATGCTATTAAAACATGCATCTTCAAAAGATAATAGTGCAAATCAACCTTTCATACAATAAGACAATGAACTCCTTTGAGTCATAACAAACAATCATCAGTCACACAAAGACATCATTTAAGTTATACATACTAGTTTACATAGAGTTTTGCAAGTTTAAAGACTTCACAAAAAAACACAGTGATATACTATAATGTCAGCTCCTCCTAGCATAGAGATAAACTCAATTCTTTGACTACTCAGTACATAGTGAGATACAAAACTCTTCGATTTCTAAAACACAGTGATAATAATATGTTTTTGTATTCACAAAACATAGAGAAATACTAAGCTTTTTGACTACTTAGAACACAAAGATGTATTCATCTTCATATATCACAGTAATCTATTAAGCTCTCAACTTTTCTAGATATAGAGCTAATACTAAGCATATCTGCAGATCCGATAATATACAAAAGAATTCACAAACTCTAAATAACATTTACTAGGAAAGGATGAACCTGTGAGATTGAAGATACATTATTTGATCCTTCGGCCACGTCTTTCCTCAACAATGAACTTCAAAAACTCTTTCCCTATCACCGTCCCTCCAAATAACTTCAAACAATGTTCTCTTTTTTTCTCTCTCGATGAGTATATGTGATTGTCTTTGTGTCCGAACAAAGAATTCTTGGTGGTGATAAATAGATCTCTCCTCTATAACCGCATCCCATCACTCTTATTAATGCCTATCATAACTTCCATGATGGCATGCAAACAATAGGAGATGATGGCCATAAAAGACCACACAAGAATCAATGAAAGGCTCCTCCACTATCCAAATCAATTGAGAGTAAAAGGGGTCAAACAACCACATTCTAAAAGCAACTAGCATGACATAAAATCTTAACCTCTTTCATAAAGAAGTTACCTTGACACAAAGGTCTCACTTAAATATCACACTTAATATATATATATAACATCGTAAAGAAATCATACTCAACGTATACTTATGTTGTTTGATTAAACACTTGACAAGATTACAAGAATGGGGCCGACATATTCTCCCTCTCTGCCTCGCGTTTATAGGAAACTAGTCAAACATAATTTAACCTGATAGGATACCACAAATGAATTTAATCTCATTTTTTAGAACTTCGAAGGGTCCTACATATCTAGGAGCTAGTTTGGAAGACTTCCCAAACTTTATGTGACTTTTCTAAGGCTTGACCCCCAAAAGAACTTTTTCTCCAACTGAGAATTTCCTTGGTGTACACTTGGCATCAGCATAACTTTTATGTCTATCATTTTCTCCTGCTAATTTTTTCCTTATCAGATTAACCTGTACTACCATTTCTACCAACATTTTTTAACCAATGCTAATCATATCTTCTAGTTTATCCCAGCTTATAGGAGTTTAGCATCTTCTTCCATACAATGCTTCAAATGGAGACATCCTAATAGCATAATTATAGGATTTGTTATAAGCAAACTCCACAAGCGGTAGATACTCTTCCTACTTGTATTGCTAATCCATACAATGCATTCGCAAAAAATCTTCAAGAACTTGGTTTACGCTTTCTGTTTCATCATCTATCTCAAGGTGATAAGTCATGCATGGATCTCTATCTGAGATAATCTTCTCAGGAACTCCATGCAATCTAAACACTTCCTACACAAACTTGTGAGCTATAACTAGTGCTCCATATGTTAAATTTCTAAGTATAAAATGAGCTACCTTGGTGAGTTTTTCAAGCACTACTAAAATAGCATCATGTCTATTTTGAGACATTGGAAGAACTTGTACAAAATCCATGCTAATAACTTGCCACTTCCACTCTAGAATATCATGTGGATACAGAAGTCCTACTGGATGCTGATGCTTAGCCTTGACTCTCTGGCACTCTAGGTAACTGGCTACAAATCTTGCAGCATCATTCTTCATTCCTTTCTAGAAATAAAGAGGTTTCACATCGACTAAGAGTTTAGTTACTCTTGGATGGCCTGAATATGGAGCGGAATGAACTTCTTTCCACACAAGATTTCTTAATTCTACCAAATCTAGAACATACATTATTCCTTTGTATCTTAGAAGCCCATCTAGTTCAAAATATAACCCATCATACCTCGAATATTGAGGATTTATAGAGAGAGCTTGCTTAACTTTCTCATAAAATTCGTCACCTGCAGAATTCTGCAATACCAAATCCTTGATGTTGGAGTGGATAGAGACAATTGATGAGATATGTCTCCGTCAGCTCAGAGCATCTGCTACTTGGTTCTCTTTTTCCTTGATATAATTTATCTCAAAATCATAGTTAGATATGAATTCCAACCATCTTCTTTGTTGAGCATTCAGATGGGATTGGGAAAATATGTACTTAATACCATGATATCAATCTGACTTTAACTCAAAAGGCTTTCCTAGAAAGTAGTGCCATCACACTTGCAAAGCATGCACAACTACTGCTAACTCTAAATCATAGCATAATTCTTCTCATATGCTCTCAACTTCCTGGATTCATAGGCTACCACTAGCCCATTATGCATAAGAACTTCTCCCAAACCTTCTCCTAAGGCATCAGTAATGACAACAAATTGATTTTCTGGATCAAGAACTTTCAATATTGTTGAAGTTGTCAACCTTTATTTCAACTGGTCAAATGCCTCTTGACATTCTGTTGTCCATTTGAAATGCTTTCCTTTTCTCTAAAGTGAAGTGATGGGCTTGCAATCTTAGAAAAGTTCAAAATGAACTTCCTATAATATCATAGTAATCCCATGAAACTGTGCACTTCATGCACATTATTTGGCACAGGCCACTCAAGTATAGATTTTATATTCACACAGGGTCTACAGATATTCCTTCAGCTGAAATAATATGCCCTAAGTATTGTATCTCTTTCTGAAAGAAAGTACATTTAGAAATCTTCCCAAACAATTTATGCTCTCTCATCCGCTACAAAACTATTCATAGATGTTATAAGTGCTCTTCCTCATTCTTAGAGTAAATAAGAATGTCATCTAGAAACACTAGAACAAATTTATCCAAGCAATCTCGGAAAACATTGTTCATCAAATTCATGAATGTTGCAAGGGCATTCGTAAGTCCAAAAGGTAAAACTGTGAACTCATAATGCACATATCTTGTTCTGAAAGTTGTCTTATGAATATCCTCATCTTTTATTCTTAATTGATGGTATCCAGATCATAAATTGATCTTATAAAATAATGTTACACCATGCATCTGATCAAAAAGATCATCAATATGCAGTCAAGAATACTTATTCTTTATCATTTCTTTGCTAAGCATATGATAGTCTATACACAGATGCAAGGTTCCATCCTTCTTTTTGACAAAGATCACTGGGGCTCCCCAAGGAGAAACACTGGGTCTAATCAATCATTTAGCCAATAGCTCCTGAAGCTAGGCGTTCAATTCCATCAACTCTGTAGTAGTCATAAATTATGGCACCTTTGAAATTGGCTCAGATTGAGGTATAATATTAATTGACAAATCGAAAACTCTCTTCAAAGGTAATCCTAGAAGTTCTTCTAGAAAAACATCCCAAAAATTTCTAAGGAAAGGATAGTTCTCCAAAGATACACCTTGTTTACTAGGATCTTATTCTACTTGCTCCATTTTGACTACAAAAAGTTGGCAACCTTTTCACCTATCTCTCTTCAGTTGCATAGAAAAGATTGGTCTAATCTTAACTTCTCTTCTAGTGCCTTGCAAAAAGACTTTGTTTCCTACATCGTCTAGACACTACATTATTTTTGGAAAATAGTCGACATTGGCTCTATACCTCCATAGCCAATTTATTCCTAAGAAAACATTATAGGAACCTAGGCGGGCTACAAACAAATTCACCTCAGCAGGAAGATCAATCATAGCTTCAAATAGGCATTGCTCTACCTGAGCTCTATTCTGGTTAGCATATTCTACTGACCAAGGTTTAATAGCCATATATCTAGCTCTTCTAGGAAATTTACTTAATACTCTTGGAGAAATAAAACTTTTAGTTTCTCCAATATCAATCAAAATAGAAATAGGAACTCCAAACAAAGTACATGTCTCTATGGGAGTAATCTGGTACTCTGCTTGGTGATTGTCCAAAGCCACATGGATCCTCTATTGAAAAGATGCTTGCTAAGTGGGTAAAGCATTACCACACTGTTGAACTCCCTATTCTTAGTTGGACATTGCTTGGCATAGTGATCTCCACCACAAGCGAAACATCCTCCAGGAGGTCCTCACTTCTTAGCAAGTTTACTTGAATTATTATCATTCCTTTGAACATTTCCATTATTCTTCTTCTCATTCCTGGGTCCACTTCTGCTACTCTTGGAACCCTTTTCACTTTTCTTAGCCACATCTTGCTTTCCATTCCTTTTCTTGAAAGGTTGAGAAATTGGTGTCTTATTAAACCTCTTGCGATTCTTCTCGTGATATGTAGAAATTGACTTCAATTTTTGCTCTTGATTGATTTCCTTCTCCAAAACTTGGTCCATAGTAGAAGGGCCATGCACATCCACTTCTCCACTTATCTGGGCATTCATACCCATGATAAATTTCTTGATCTTGAACCTTTCATCTTTCTGATATTGAGGCACATATTTCAGGAGATAGATAAACTTTTCCCAATATTCGACCACTAACATATCCCCTTGTCTCAGATTCTGAAAATCTATTAGCTTTTAGTCAAAGAAAAGCTACGGTAAACACCTCTGGTGAAATAAGACCATAAATTCATCCCAAGTTAAGCTTAAAGAACTTAACCCAATTCCATCTTCTTATTCATCCACCACATGGATGCTTCTCCTACCAATTGAAAGGCACCCCAAACTACCTTGGTTATCTCAAAGTAATTTCATATCTCAAAATAGTTTTCCATCTCTTTCAACCAAGCTTCAACAGCATCACCACTTTTTGTTCCATCGAACTTGGGTGGCATGACTTTCTTCATATCTCTAGATAGCTTAGAGGCAAGTCTACTTCTCTTCTCTTCTTGAGACTTAGTCTTATCAACATTCTCCCTTTACTCACTATGACTACTGGACTCATGGACATATTCATCATCTCCTTGATGTCAATCCTCATGTCCTACTTCGGATCTACCTTGACCCCTAACCTCCTATTCCAAGTTTCCAAGCCTTTCCTAGGTTTCATTCAACATGGTCAATATCTAATCTAGCTTAGCCATAGGGTTTTCAAAAGGATTCAACTCTCCTTGACTATCTTCAAGAGTTGTTTGAGTTCAAACCACAATGATACTCTATATCACAGCTGATATTTGTATCAAATTATAAATTAGAATTCAGAATAATGCATCTCATTAATTCAAAATTCATCAATAAAATTCATTCACAAAAACTCTGATTTGGGCAAACAATCTCATCTTTATTATAGTTTTTTTTGGGTATAATTACATCCTTATTTAAATAATTAAGATGACAAGACTACATGTCACTATCGGTTAAAGGATATTCCTCAGGTTCCTCTTTGCCATCAGAATCCAATAAAACAAACTTAGAGGGTGGATGTACATGCAAGTACTCCTCCAACACCTCTTTTCCTAAAATAGGAGCATCATGACCACATCCAAATGGCATGTCGTGTTTAGCAGATAGTTTACTCAGTTTAACCACATAAGTAGGAACAATAGGATTCTTGGCTAGTTTAATACATTGTTTTCTCTCTAGCCATATATGCTTAAGAGCATTACCCAAATTCTCTGAATCCTTCAGCCAGGCACCCTCAGCATAATTTATATGCTCCTTGAGTTCAACCTCCTTAGTAAGTTCTTTCTAACTACTAACTTGGGCAAATGCTAGGGAATAGACTTTCTGGTGGTTTTCTTGGTTCTTCTCCATGTCATTTTGGCATAAAACTAATTTCAAACATTAGCTATCTTCTTAATGTTGACAAATTTTCTTGTAGTGAGCTCCTAGGTCCATGTGTTGAATCCGGTTAGCTCTAATACCATATGTAACATGCCTTCTCATATTACTCAGAATTACACACACCATTTACTAGGAAAATAAAAGAACATGATATACAAGAGTGAAATATTTTTTTTAATCATTTGCTAAAATTCAAAGAAATAAATGTATATCTTTTTCAGAATATTTTTCAACCTTGAAATTCATTATATTCAAAGATAAATTATAGTGATAACATGTCACTTTACATTTACAAATATATTTCTCTTGACAAAAGAATAGTTTTACATCATAATCATAACATGATGTTTTACATAAAGAGTATTATCTCTGGAATTTTGATATATGTCATACAAGTCTTGGCGAGTCTTCTACTATAAAGGGAGAGCATCATCTGAGTGATTTACCCCCAACCATAGATAGGTATTCCCCTACACACCTTCCTTCCTGGAAGTGGCCCTACCCTTCATGAAGAGTATAGACATGTGGATCTAACAAGTTGCCATCTGAGTCCTAGTGTTGTGTCCTACAAACTCAACCGACCATACAACTCTAGATTATCTTCTAGCTAAGTATGAGCATACTGACTAGTTATGCCATCTAGATACTATGAACAGACTAATGCATGCAGAGACAAATGCATCACTTTGGCCAAAGTTTCTATATAAATAGATGTTTATGATAAATGTAGTCATGTGTTCACACACCTCTAACTCAACTTGAAGACTATCTAATCCTACAATTTGACTTGTTTGACTAGTAACATTAGACATAATTGTCTGAACTATACTCAATTCTTAGTCCATCTAACCTAGAAATATTCCTTATCTAGGATATACATACAATATGTAAGTTTGGATAATTTTATCCTTTTTGAGAGTCCCTTATTGCATATTCGTGATTCATCAATGTCTATGACTTCCTATCATTTTACTCTCTACTCAATAATAACCATACTTGGTTTATATAACTAGTATTGAATTTCTGACAACAAAGTGCTTCTTAGTCTCTTAATGTTGTCTTGATCTATGGTTTCTCAACCTTTTGTCTATCAACCAAAGTACACAATAGACTAAATCAATATCATAATTGACTTAAGAGTTCAATTTTTCTAAACTCTTCAAGGTAAAATCTAGGGTTCTTATCTCCCTTAATCCAATACTTTGCAATATCAAAATACCCCTAAAAACTAATAAATTATATCCATAACATAGCGTGAATAAGATAACTACTCATCAAATCTTGACTACTTGGTCATTGATCGAATTCACCATTTCTCAAAAACATAATACACCAGGTTTATCCTCCTCTATGTCAAGTCTTAATAAATACTAACAAAACGATAAGAACTCTTGATTAAGTTTAATCTTTTCATCTGATAAAGGATATAAGTCTAGATAGATAATAAAATAAAGATGACTTCGACATAATGGTCTCCTTTCGTTCACTGATATAGAAGGATTAAGAATGATAGTACAATTGAAGAAAACATATATGTTGATATTGTTGGAATTAGACTGGACAACTGAGAGGGGGGCTGAATTAGTTGTTAGACAAAATAATCTTTTTCTACTTTTAACCTTCTTTATTAACTTACTATAAGATTAATGATGTAAACATTAAAGCATAGATCAACCACATATGAGCAAAAATATAATCAACACACTTGACACCAAGATTTTGGCGTGGAAACCCAGTTAAGGGAAAAACCACAATGGGGGTTAACCCATAAAGATTTGTACCTTGTTAAAAGTACTTTAGAAAAATAGAAGGCGCACTGGCCAGAGCTCACTACTCAAAAGAGAGGCTCACTGCCTACAGAATTTATTTAGAACAGAAAGAATTAATTGACAAATAGCATCTACTTCATGCCTGGTTCAATTTCAATGAATGCTCACAAAACCTTTTCTTTGCCCCAGATTCTTCTTCTTCACTAACTTTCCACTCTACACTGCTCTCACTCCTTTTCTTCTCTACTCTACTTCTGATCGTTTATTCAGATTTAATCTGTTTTGCTCAAAGATGATTTTTAACAACTCTTCAACAAGTATTTATACACTTCATCAACCTTGGAATGATCAACAAGGTCAGCTAAACTTAACGTAGATCTTTACACTATCGGCCAAACATAGCTGAGACTTGAATCTTCCTCTACTAACATGCCACGCTTCATAAAATGATCTTTAGATCATCTGCAACATTCTAGGAACATCCAGTCGGCCAATACTAGGAAGAACATCAACTTCAAAGAGGAAATCTTCAATAACAAGCTCAAACTCCAATACGAACCTCTAACATAGTAGCCACATGATCGAGAGACTTCCACAAGCACATTGAACTCACCAATAACATCCACTCTAAACCAAATTACCAGAATCATTTGTATCTTCCTCTGGAACCTCAAGAACACTGTCTGCCATGATTGTCAAACTAGAAGGATGGCTTGTGGACCTCCAAACCACGAACCACTGGAGTTGATGATACACACTAACTTCCCAAACATGCCTTCAGATCCGTAGATCATAATATTTCACTATGGAGCAATCCGGATCAACTTACTGTCACTCTGTCTCTTCTAAATACTACAAGATCTGATTCTATTCAAATGTCCATAACATATTCAAATCTTCATGCGGACTTCTCAATTCTTGACTAGAACAACCTCTAACAATCCTCTACATAGCCATAAGGTCTGCAAGTATTGAGTCTTCATTAATTTTCTCAATATCCTCAACATTCCATTCTCTTGAACAGGCAACAAAATAAGGCACAATTGACACTAATGACAACAAGAATATGTTGACATCAATGACAACACCGCTTAGGCACATATTTGCAACAATCTCCCCCTTTTCCATTGATGGCAACATATGTTGTAAAAAATTGATTCAACCATCATGACAAAAACTTCTCCCCCTAACTTCTGCAACCACTTCCTTCATTGCTCCCCCTATCATCAGAAATTAGTTTTTCACATGTCTTCTCTCCCTCTTTGACATCAATGGCAAAGGGCACATATTTGCAATCTTTACTCACCCTTTTTATTTCAGACTGATCTCCAACGTTTGCATACTGACTACTCCTTAGAGTAGTATTTTCTCAACATCAATCCAGATCTCAAGATATGACTGAGAATTCCACCGGACTGATGCATCTTAGTTCTAATTCAGAGGGGTAATAACCCCTAACTTCTCTCTGAGATACTCAAAAGTATCCTTGGGAAGAGGCTTAGTGAAGATATCTGCAAGCTGATCTTTGGAAGACACAAACTCCAACTTGACTTCATTCTCATTTAACTTCTCTCTCAAGAAATAAATATTGATAGATATATGCTTTGTCTTTGAATGCAACACTGAGTTCTTTGAGATGCTTATTGCACTAGAATTATCACAAAAGATTGTGACTGGCTCCTCAAACACAACTCTGATGTCCTTCAACATTTGCTTCATCAACAAAACCTGAGTACAATTATTTGTTGCTGCTATATATTATGCTTCTGCAGTAGACAGAGATATTGCCTCTTGCTTTTTGCTCATCCAAGAGACCAATCTTCTTCCCAAGAAATATGCACCACCACTAGTACTTTTTCTATCATCCACATCTCCTACCCAATCAGCATTTGTATATGTATGAAGAGTGAAATCATTGTCCTTTGGATACCATAATCCATAATCAATTATCCCGTTGAGATATCTAAAAATTCTTTTGACTGCCACAATGTGGGATTCTTTTGGATCAACTTGAAATCTAGCAACAAGTCCAACGACATTCATGATGTCAGGTCTGGTCTGAGTCAGATAGAGCAATCCTCCAATCATTGATCTATACCTTTTCTGATTTGCATTGGGGGAATCATCATCTTTACTTAACTTGCATCTCGTTATCATAGGTGTACCTACTAGCTTTGAATCTTCCATTCCAAACTTCTTCAACAATTCTTTCACATACTTGGACTAAGATATAAAGATACCTTTATCTGACTGAATAATTTGCGGTCCTAGGAAGAAATTCATCTCTCCAAACATTGACATCTTAAATTCAATTTTCATCTGATCAGCAAATGTTTTGCACATACATTCATTTCCACCAAAAATGATATCATCAACAAAGACCTCAACAATCAGGATGTCCTCATGATTAATCTTGAAGTAAAGATTACTATCAGTAGTACCTTTGCTAAAACCTATCTTAATCAAATATTTATCCAGTCTTGCATACCAGGATCTTGGAGCTTGCTTGAGTCCATACAAGGCTTTTCTCGGTCTATAAACCATATCTCCCTGATCAAACAACTAAAATCCTTCCCGTTGCTCAATGTAGACTTCTTCCTCCAAATCTCCATTCAGGAATGCTGATTTGACATCTATCTGATACACTTTAAAATCTTTGAAAGCAGCAAATGCAAGAAACAATCTAACTGCCTCTATTCTTGCCACCGGAGCAAAAGTTTCTTCAAAATCAATTCTTTCTACTTGAGAATAGCCTTTGCATACCAACCTTGCTTTGTTTCTTACAACTTCACCATCTTCATTTAGTTTATTCCAGAAGACCCATTTGGTTCCAATCACATTTTTGTCCTCAGGTCTAGGAACAAGATCCCAAGTGTGGTTCTTTTCAATTTGCATTAATTCTTCTTCCATTGCTTTTACCCAATTTTCCTCATTGCAGGCTTCACTTACTGATTTAGTTTAATCCTTGAAATCAAACAAATCTCTTCTTGATCTTTAGTAACTCTTCTCCTAGTTCAAACACCTTTATTTCTATCTCCTATGATTTGATCTTTAGGATGATTCATTCTTACATACCTGGGGGTTTTGGGAATTTCTTGAACTTATGTTTCTTGAGCTTGTTCCTCAACATCTGTATTATTTTCTTGAGTTCCTGGAGTTTCCAAATCAATCTAAATCTAAGTCAGAGTTTGAACTAACATACCTTGACTTTGACTTTCATCTTGATCATCTAAATCATATCCGCAGAACCTAGAATGTCCTTCCTTTCTCTCATCAACT
The DNA here is from genome assembly GCA_027924645.1 of Cunninghamia lanceolata. NCBI lineage: Eukaryota > Viridiplantae > Streptophyta > Pinopsida > Cupressales > Cupressaceae > Cunninghamia > Cunninghamia lanceolata. The sequence goes on from BSBN01000337.1 coordinate 160,100, forward strand.
CTAACATTAGCACTTTCAACAATCTTTTTCAACCTCTTGTTAAAGCACCGATAAACCTTACTTTGAGTAGAGTACCCCAAAAATATTCCCTCATCACTTCTTGTATCAAACTTGTCTAAATCCTAATCGCTTTTGATATAGCATTTACTACCAAAAACTCTAAAATATCTCACGGTAGGAGGATGACCAAACCATAGTTCATAAGGGGTCTTACCAGAATTGTCTTTGATCTGCACCCGGTTAAAAGTGTAGACAACAATACTTACAGCTTCTCTCCAATAAACTTGAGGAACATTTGTTTCCATCATCATGGTCCTGGCAGCTTCTTGAATGGTTTAGTTCTTTCTTTCCACAACTCCATTTTGTTGGGGAGTCCTAGGAGCAGATAACTGTCTTTTTATGCCATGCTTTTCATAGAAAGCATCAAACTCATGGGAAGTAAATTCTCCACCTCTGTCGGATCTCAGACATTTCAATTTTTCACCAATCTCATTTTCCACCATCACTTTGAACACCTCAAATTTGTCAAGAGCTTCTGATTTTTCTTTTAGGAAAGTTACCCACATCATCATGGAGTAATCATCAATCAGTAACATGAAATATCTATCTCCTTGCACACTCCTAATTCTAGCAAGACCACAGAGATCAGTATCTACCAATTCCAATTGACAACTTGAATCTTGTTCCTTACTTTTGAATAAATTTTTTCTCTGTTTCCCCAATTGACATTCTCTACACATGCTATTAGGTTTCACAAGTTTTGGAAGATCTCTTACAGCCTAAGTGGTACTTATTTTGACAATGTTATCAAAATTCACATGACACATCCTACTATGTCATAACCAACTTTGATCTATCTGAGTAATCAAACAAATTTTGCCAGAACAACTTAAATGAAAAATGTTACCTCTAGTTTGAGTACCGGATGCAATTTTAGTTCCGGGACTCTCCAAGATTCTACATTTTCCATCCTTGAATTGAAGATCATAACCTTTATGAACCAACTGTCCAACACTGAGAAGATTATGTTTCAGTCCTTCCACATACAGAACATCATTGGTGCTATTCTTACCATCAAAAGGGATGGATCCTCTACCACGGATTCTGCCAGCTAAGTTATCTCCAAATTTCATAAGTCCTCCTTCATAATTTTCAAAATTCACAAACTTACTCTTGTCTCCAGTCATATGATGAGAACATCCACTATCAATCACCCATTCATCTTTCTCAACAACCTGAGCAGCCAAGGCACTTTCCATATTTACATAGCTAGCAGATTCAGTAGACAACGGATCTTCTTCTTTGATGGCAATAAACACCCAATCATCTTCAGAGGAACCTCCATGATCAGATTCATCATCTGTGACTCCTTCTTCTCCAGCTTATTGGACATAGTAACATTTGTTCTAATATTTGAATCTGTTAGGGTTTGGTTTTAAAAACCTCTCCGGACATCTTGAGGCAAAATGACCAATCTTATTGCAAGCAAAACATTTGAGTGGCAATTTTCCTTCATACTTACCGGATCCTCTTGGCAATCTTTTGGCAACAAGAGAGTCAAGATCTGCAATTTCAATTTCAACATCTTCAAGATTCTTCCTTGTCTTCACGAATCTATTTGATCTTGTAGAAGAGCTTTCACCTAGATCATATATTTGTTTTCCATATACACTGGCCTTAAATGCAGATTCAGACTTGGGAAGAGAATCACCAAACTCACTTAATTCAAAAGCTAAAATTTTGCCAACCAGTTGATCTCTTGTAACTTATGAGATAATCCTGATCTCCTCTATAGTTTCAACTTTATGTTTGTATGAATCAGGTAAAGATCTTAGCACTTTTGATACAATCTCTGATTCTTCCAAAGTTCCACCAGCACACCTGATACCACAAACAAGTTCATTTATCTTTTGCATGTAGATTGTGATGTTTTCATCTTCACTCATCCTTAGAGTTTCAAATTTTCCTCTCAAACTTTGCAGCTTGGTACATTTGACAAATTTATTACCTTCATACAGATTCTCCAACTTTTTCCATATTTCATAAGCAGTTTTTAGACCAAAGACATTTGTTATTTCTCAATCAGTCAGGGCACTTAACAAGGCTTCTTTAGCTCAAAGGTTATTTTCAGCATATTTGATTTGATCTGGAGTTGGACCTTTCTCTGGAGCTTTATAGTCAACACTGGTTATCGGCCAATAGGCATCGCCCATGCATTGCAAATGACACTCCATACGATTCTTCCAAATAGAATAATTTGTTCCATCAAATCTCAGACTATCCTTCTTGTAGGTCGACATCCTGGATCTCCTCAAGCGGTCAAGCTTTTATAAGAGGATCTGGCTCTGATACCAATTGTTGGAATTAGACCAGACAATTGAGAGGGGGGGTGAATCAGTTGTCACACAAAATAAACTTTTTCTGCTTTTAACCTTCTTTATTAACTTACTATCAGATTAATGATGTAAACATTAAAGCATAGATCAACCACATATGAGCAGAAACATAATCAACACCCTTGACACCAAGATTTTGATGTGGAAACCCGGTTAAGGGAAAAACCACGGTGGGGGTTAACCCACAAAGATTTGTACCCTGTTAAAAGTACTTTAGAAAAATAGAAGGCACGTGCCTTCAGGCGCACTGCCCAGAGCTCACTACTCAAAAGAGAGGCTCACTGCCTATAGAATTTATTTAGAACAGAAACAATTAATTGACAAATAGCATCTACTTCATGCCTGGTTCAGTTTCAATGAATGCTCACAAAACCATTTATTTGCCCCAGATTCTCCTTCTTCACTAACTTTCCAGTCTACACTTCTCTCGCTCCTTTTCTTCTCTACTTTGCTTTTGATCCTTTATTCAGATTTAATCTATTTTGCTCAAGGATGATTTTTAACAACTCTTCAACAAGTATTTATACACTTCATTAACCTTGGAATGATCAACAAGGTTGGTCAAACTTAACGCGAATATTTACACTTGAGTCTTCCTCTACTAACATGCCATGCTTCATAAAATGATCTTTAGATCATCCGCAATATGCTAGGAACATCCGGTCGGCCAAGACTGGGAAGAACATCAACTTCAAAGAGGAAATCTTCAATAATAAGCTTAAACTCCAATGCGGACCTCCAACATAGTAGTCACATGATTGAGAGACTTCCACAAGAACATTTAACTCACCAATAACATCCACTCTAAACCAAATTACCAGAATCATTTGTATCTTCCTCTGGAACCTCAAGAACACTGTCTGCCATGACTGTCAAACTAGAAGGATGGTTTGTAGACCTCCAAACCATGAACCACTAGAGTTGATGATACACACTGACTTCCCAAACATGCCTTCAGATCTGTAGATCATAATATTTCACTGTGGAGCAATCCGGATCAACTTACTGTCACTCGGTCTCCTCTAAATACTGCATGATCCGGTTCTATTCAGATGGCCATAACTTCTTCAAATCTTTATGTGGACTTCTCAATTCTTAACTGGAACAACCTATGATGATCCTCTACATAGTCATAAGGTCTGCAAGTATTGAGTCTTCATTAATTTTCTCAATATCCTCAACATTCCAATCTCCTGAACAGGCAACAAAATAAGGCACAATTGACACTAATGACAACAAGAATATGTTGACATCAATGGCAACAATGCTTAGGCACATATTTTCAACAGATATACAAATATATAACATAGCTTCAAATGCTTCTTATGGCTAGGGTTTAGGATTTCAAACATGTAGAAATGAAACTACAACAAACCCTAACTGCAATAGAGAGCAATCTAGCCTAGAAATCTATCAAATAAACATGTAAAAAAACCAAAATCCAAGCTACCATTGTCTTATCTCTATTGTCCTCCTCTATCTTGCATTCTTTGTTCTCAGATTCATAGGTTTATACAACATCTTGAGAATCTCATAGGTGTGTTTGTTAGATTTAGGGTAGACAACTGAGAGGGGGGGTGAATCAGTTGTACAAAACTCTCTTCTAATTTAAACACTTAACTCCACATTGTTATTCAGCAGCATAATAGTAAATCAATCATGGAAACACAATGCAACAAATCAAAATAGAAGCACATTAACACGAAGATTTTAATGTGGAAAACTCGGTTAAGGGAAAAACCACGGGGTGATTAACCTAAGATTGTATTCTCTGTTAGAAGAATAGAAAGAAAAAAATGGCACATGCCAATTAGGGCTCACTGCCCAAGCACACTGCTCACAAGAGACTCACTGCCTACAAGAGACACACTATCTACAAAGAAATAAGTATTACCTACTTGAACTGGAAAATAGCATATTCACCATGCTTGAATCAGTTCCATTTAAGTCCAATACTTCTGCTCTACCTTTCGCTCTCTTCCTCTCTACGACACACTCATCTCCACAAGGACTCCTTTGAAATGACTTCGTAATCCCTTATTTATACAATACATCAACTTAGGAATGATCATCTAAGTCGGCAAACATCAACAAGAACATCCGCAAGATGTGTAACTCATCTGGTCGGCCAATCTCAAGAAGAACACCATCATTTAGAAGTTATTCTTCAATTGCGAGCTCCAACTCCAATGCGGACCACCAACACGAACTAGACATGATCCAAAGACCTCCACAAGCTTGCCTGAATCACCAAGAACATCCACACTTCATCTACTTATTGAAAACCTTCTCTCCTTCATCTGAAACCTCAAGAACACAATCGATCATGACTATCACAAAGGAATAGATGCTTACGGACCTTCAAACCATGAACCAATCAAGTTGATACTTCACAAAGGCTTCCTCAACACTCCCTCAAATTTGCAGAACAGGATAGTGTATTTCTGGATCTCACCGGACCTATCTGTATCACTCTATCACCACTAAACATCTGTTGGAACTAGTTTTACTTGAGTGGCCACAACTTCTTTAGATCTTCATGTGGACCTCTAAAATCTCTATTGGACCACCTTAAGACATATATCTACAAACCCTTTAAACCGCATCCTCTGATCCTCATCCTATCTTGGACTTTTAGCTTACTATCATCACTGTTCTTCACTGTTCCTAATTGAGACTAATTTTCTCAATATCCTCAGCACACAGCTCATCCAATCCATATCATTAATGCAACAGGAGTATGTTGACATCAATGACAACACCAGTTAGGCCCATACTTGCAACAATCTCCCCCTTTGTCATTGATGGCAACATATGATGTGAAAAACTATTTTAACCATCAAGACAAGAACTTCTCCTTACTGTCACAACTCCCCCTATCAGAAACAACCATTCACATGTCTTCTCTCCCTTTACTGCTCCCCCTTTGATCAACAACCACTCATTTTTCACATGCCTTTTCTCCCCCTTTGACATCAATGGCAAAGGGCACATACTTGTAATTTCCACCACTTCAGAATCATATCTGCTGCTCCCCCTAAGTAGCAGCTCCCCATCATCAATCTAGACCACAAGATGTGACTGTGATATCCACCAGACTGATGCACATCAGTGCACCTTAGTTCATCACCGGAGGGAAAATAACCCCTAACTTCTCCCTGAGATACTCAAAAGAGTCCTTGGGTAGAGGTTTAGTAAAGATGTCTGCAATCTGATCATTGGAAGGCACAAACTCCAATCTGACTTCATTCTTGTTGACTTGCTCTCTCAAAAAGTGAAACTTGATGGATATGTGTTTAGTCTTTGAATGCAACACCAGATTCTTAGATATATTTAGTGCACTTGAATTATCACAGAAGATTGTGATAGGTTCCTCATACTCCACTTTGATATCTCTTAGCATCTGCTCCATTCACAAAACTTGAGTGCAACTACCTACTGCTGCAATATATTTTGCTTCAGTTGTAGACAGAGATGTTGCCTCTTGTTTCTTGCTTAGCCAAGAAACCAATCTCTTCCCCAAAAAGAATGCTCCACCACTAGTACTCTTTCGGTCATCCACATCTCCTGCCCAATCCACATCTGTATATGCATGAAGAGAGAAATCATGATCTCTAGGATACCACAGACCATACTTAACTGTCCCTTTTAGATATCTAAAAATCCTCTTGAATGCCATGACATGAGATTCTATAGGATCATCCTAGAATCTAGCAACAAGACCAATAGCCTGCATAATGTCTGGTCTTGTTTGAGTGAGATAAAACAGTCCTCCAATCATTGACCTATACTTTGTCTAATTAGCCTTAGGAGAGTCATCATCTTTGCTCAATTTACATCTAGTTGCCATGGGAGTATTCATTGGTTTTGAGTCTTCCATCCCAAATTTCTTTAACAATTCTTTCAAATATTTAGTCTGAGAAATGAAGATTCCTTTCTTTGTTAGAGTGATTTGCAGACCCAAGAAGAAATTTATTTCACCAAGCATGGACATCTCAAACTCACTTTTCATTTGACTTGCAAAAGTTTTACACATACTATCTCTTCCTCCAAAAATGATATCATCAACAAACACTTCAACAATCAAGATCTTTTCATGATCAATTTCAAAATATAAATTACTGTCAATAGTACCTTTATTAAAACCAATCTTCAAAAGATGCTTATCCAATCTTTCATACCATGCTCTTGGGGCTTGCTTCAGTTCATACAGTGCCTTCTTCAACTTGCAGACCATATCATCATGATCAAACAATTGAAATCCATCTAATTTCTCTATGTACACTTCTTCTTCCAAGTCACCATTTAGGAAGGCAGACTTGACATCCATCTAATATACCTTGAAATCCTTGAAGGCAGCGAAGGCAAGAAATAATTTGACTGCTTCAATTCTTGCCACTGGAGCAAAAGTTTCTTCAAAATCAATTCCTTCTTTTTGAGAGTAACCCTTGCAGACCAATCTAGCTTTATTTCTGCTTACTTCACCAACTTCATTCAGTTTGTTCTGGAAGACCCATTTTGTTCCAATCACATTCTTGTTTCTAGGTCTGGGAACAAGATCCTAAGTGTGATTTTTCTCAATTTGCATCAATTCTTCCTTCATTGCTTTAGTCCAGTTTTCATCATTGCAAGCTTCATTCACTGTCTTGGGTTCAATCTTTGAAATCAGACAATACTCTTCTGAATCTTGAGCAATTCTCCTTCTTGTTTGTACTCCTTTGCTTTTATCACCTAAGATCTAATCTTCAGAGTGGTTCAGTCTTACATACCTGGGAACTTTGGGAATTTCTTGCACTTCTGATTCTTGAGCAGGCTCATTGAAACTCATCTCTTCTTCCTAATTTACCAGATTAGTTTGAATCTGACTTTCAGAGGAGGCTTGGGCTCCTTGAATCAGAGCACCATTCTGATCATCTTCATCAGATTCATGAAACCTTGAGGGTTTTTCAATTCCTTCATCAACCTTCACATTTGTACTTTCTATTATTTTTCTTAGTCTCTTGTTATAACACTGGTAAGCTTTGCTTTGAGTAGAGTAACCCAAGAATATTCCTTCATCACTTCTAGCATCAAACTTTCCTAGATCTTTGTCTCTTTTAATGTAACATTTTCTACCAAAAACTCTGAAATACCTCATAGTAGGAGTGATGACAAACCAAAGTTCATAAGGAGTCTTACCAGTATTACTTTTGATTTGAACTCGATTGAGAGTATAGACTGCAGTGCTGACAGCTTCTCTCCAATAGATTTGAGGAACATTTGCTTCCATCATCATGGTCCTAGATACTTCCTGGATGGTCTAGTTCTTTCTCTCCACTACTCCATTCTGCTGTGGAGTCCTAGGACCAGACAACTGTCTCTTTATTCCATGTTTCTTATAGAACTCTATGAACTCACCGGATATGAATTCTCCACCTCTATTAGATCTCATACATTTCAATTTTAATCCGGTTTCATTCTCTACCATAGCCTTGAATATTTTGAATTTCTCAAGAGCTTCTGACTTCTCTTTCAGAAAAGTTACCCACATCACCTAGGAGTAGTCATCAATTAGTAACATGAAGTATCTATCACCTTGTACACTCCTAATTCTTGCCAGACCACAAAGATCAATATGAACTAAGTCCAATAATCCGGTAGAAGATAGTTCCTTACTTTTGAATGTGACTCTGCTCAGCCTACCCAACTGACATTCTTTGCACAAACTATTAGTAGGTTTCACCAATTTTGGAAGAACTCTTACAGCTTGAGTATTTCTTATCTTGATGATATTATCAAAATTCACATGACACATCCTCCTATGCCATAACCAACTTTGATCAACTTGAACAAATAAGCAACTTTTACCAGTACCAACCAAGTGGAAGATATTACCTTTAGTTTGAGTACCGGATGCAATCTCTGTTCCGAAACTTTCAAAGATCTTGCATTTTCCATTCTTGAATCAGAGATCATAGCCTTTGTCCACCAACTGTCCAACACTGAGAAGATTGTGCTTCAATCCTTCAACATATAGGACATTATCGGTTTTATTCTTTCCATCAAAAGAAATAGTTCCTCTTCCTCTGATTCTATTAGCAGAATTGTCACCAAACTTTACCACTCCTCCTTCATACCTTTCCAAATCTATGAATTTGTTTGTCACCTATCATGGTGAGAGCATTCACTGTCAATGACCCAGTCATCCTTTTCTTCACCTTGAGCAGCCAGAGCTCTTTCTACAACAGAGGATATTGGTTCTTCTTCCTTGATGGCAATAAACACCCATTCACTTCCAAATTTGTTTCTTGTCTCTGATTCATCATCTGTTACTCCTTCATTATCATCTTCTTCATGAACATAGTAACAATTCTTTTGGAACCTTGATCTGTTAGGATTTGGCCTTGAAAATCTTTCCAGACATCTTGAGGCAAAATGGCCAATCTTATTGTAGTTAAATGCTTAAAAGGCAATTTTCCTTCATACTTACCAGATCCTCTTGGCAGTTTTTGTGCAATAAGGGCTTCAAGTTGAGCAGTTTCAGCTTCTTCTTCCAGGTCTTTTCTTGCTTTTTCATACCATGAAAGTTTCCTTGATGAGTTCTCTCCTAAATCAAACTTTTGTTTACCTTTAACAGAGGCACTGGCTTTGAATGCAGATTCAGTCTTAGGGGGGTCATCTCCAAACTCGGTCATTTCAAATGCAACCAATTTGCCAACCAATTGATCTCTTGTGATAGTTGTATGGGCTCTGAATTTTTCAATGGCAGCAACCTTGATTTTATAAGAAGCAGGAAGGGATCTGAGAATTTTCCCAACAATCTCATTTTCATCCAAGACTCCACCAGCATTTCTAATTCCACAAACAAGCTCATTTACTCTTGGCATAAAAGTAGTGATATTTTCATCTTCTCTCATTTTCAGATTTTTGAATTTTCCTTTCAGACTTTGTAACCTTGCACATTTGACATACTTGTCTCCTTCATGCAAAAGTTCCAGTTTTTCCCAAATCTTAAAAGCAGTTGGTAGGTCAACAACATTTGAAAGCTCTGAATCAGATAATGTGCTTAGAAGAGTTCTATAGTCCGCAGATTACTTTCAACATCTAGGATTTCACTTTGGGATTTCGGACCACCCTGTGAAGGAGTATACTTTGTTGAAGTCATGTTCCAGTACTGCATGCCCATACATTTCAAGTGACATGTCATGCGACTTTTCCAAAGATTAAAATCTGTTCCGTCAAACTTCAGACTGTCCTTGTAGGATGACATCCTAGATCTCCTCAAGCGGTTAAGCTCTTGTAGAGGAACTTAGCTCTGATACCAATTGTTAGATTTAGGGCAGACAACTGAGAGGGGGGGTGAATCAATTGTACAAAACTCTCTTCTAATTTAAACACTTAACTCCACATTGTTATTCAACAGCATAATAGTAAATCAATCATGGAAACACAATGCAACAAATCAAAACAGAAGCACATTAACACCAAGATTTTGACATGGAAAACCCAGTTAAGGGAAAAACTGCGGGGTGATTAACCCAAGATTGTATTCTCTGTTAGAAGAATAGAAAGAACAAAATGGCACATGCTAATTAGGGCTCACTGCCCGAGCAAACTACTCACAAGAGGCTCACTGCCTACAAGAGACACACTATCTACAAAGAAATAAGTATTACCTGCTTGAACTGGAAAATAGCATCTTCACCATGCTTGAATCAGTTCCATTTAAGTCCAATACTTCTTCTCTGCCTTTCAATTTCTTCCTCGCTATGACACACTCATCTCCACAAGGACTCCTTTGAAATGACTTCGTAATCCCTTATTTATACAATACATCAACTTATGAATGATCATCTAAGTCAGAAAACATCAACAAGAACATCCGCAGGATGTGTAACTCATCCGATCGGCCAATCACAAGAAGAACACCATCATCCGGAAGTTATTCTTCAATTGCGAACTCCAACTCCAATGCAGTCCACGAACACAAACTGGACACGATCCAAAGACCTCCACAAGCTTGCCTAAATCACCAAGAACATCCACATTTCATCTTCTTACTGAAAACCTTCTCTCCTTCATCCAGAACCTCAAGAACATAGTCTGTCATGACTATCACAAAGGAATAGATGCTTGCAGACCTTCGAACCACAAACCAATCATGTTGATACTTCACAAAGGCTTCCTCAACACTCCCTCAAATCCGCAGAATAGGATAGTGTGTTTCTAGATCTCACCAGACCTATCTGTATCACTCTGTCACCACTGAACATCTGTTGGAACTAGTTTTACTTGAGTGGCCACAACTTCTTCAGATCTTCATGCGGACCTCTGAAATCTCTATTGGACCACCTTAAGACACATATCTACAAACCCTTTAAACTGCGTCCTCTGATCCTCATCCTGTCTTGGACTTTTACCTTACTGTCATCACTATTCTTCACTGTTCCTGATTGAGACTAATTTTCTCAATATCCTTAGCACACAGCTCATCCAATCCATATCATTAATGCAACAGGAGTATGTTGACATCAATGACAACACTAGTTAGGCCCATACTTACAACAGTGTTAAGCAAGATTTTGGAGGGTTTACAACTGAGAGAGATGAAAAATGAGCATAAGAGAGCTTAAGGGGTCAAAATGAGGCTAATTGAGGTGTTTTATAGAAGAGGGATTTTGAATGGAGGGCTAGGATTCATTGTTGACTTAGAGGCAAGATCAATGGTTGAGGTTGATTAGGGTTTCTCGCATCGCTAGAGGACAAAAGTGAATTTAAAATTCACAAATATGGTGAGGTGGGAAATGTTTAAATTAAATAAACTTGATTAGTTTATTTAATTCATTTGAGGAAGGGGACATGTGAAAGGGGATTTTTGATGGGATTGATTTATTTATTTGAATAAATCAAGTGAAGGGGACATTAGGGTATGATCGAATAATTAAATAATCAATTGAAATTAATTATTTAATTATAGAAGAAATATGGACAAATGGACAAAAGGGATGAAAGTGAATTGTCCTATCGCCTCTGTGACATGAGGACATTTTTCATTGTCTACATTTTTCCCCTCTTTGAGATGATGTTATGACCAAGTAACGCCATTTCAAAGAAGCTGAGGAAATGGATGGCCGAAAAGGATGATGATAGAAAGATAGGATGATGATGCCCCCTCGAGAGGATAGGCGGGTTGGACAAACATAGGTAGGCTCTCAAAATGAAAGGGATTGGTTGGGGAATGGATAGAGGAAATGAATAATATGAGAGAGAGATGGTGGAGGAATGAAAGATTGGCTAGAAGAATGGGAATGAAATCTTGCTTTAATAGAATTTTTGAGCTTCTTTTTTTTTGCTTATCATCATAGAACTTATTATGTCAAAGGATGACAATCACCATGGCATGTCAAAGGCCAAGGTGGAAAGTGTAGTCCCTTACGAAACAGGCACAAAATAGATAAGGATTACCTAACTCAGACTAGTAACTGTGATACCTTGTCGGAACATGCGATGAGATAACTGTGAGGTGTGTAAGTCCTTATGCAAGGAAGCAATTATTCTTTCTAATGCATATGATGTCTTTGATTCACACCCAATGGAATCCCGATCACATGCAAGGCACCAAGTTGCCCCAATCATTTTGCCAAGACAAACCGCAAATAGTAATCAAAGAAAAAGGTCTCGCCCTATCCTCGCTTCTCTTCATCACTTAGGGACTGCCTTGAGAAGCATAAGAATTAGATTGCAAACAATCTGAATGAAAGATAAGACAAACTAGACCAACAGCCATGTGGACCTTTTTGCCAAGTGATATGTGTTTGATTGGTTGTGATAGGTTGAATGAGGAGAAGGAGCCTGGTTTCAGGAAAGAAGCATGTCGTATAAGACACCTAGTCTGGTTTTGACAATGCCCCTACCTGTCTAAGGCAAGTGATATGATTGATTGACACTAGTGTTGGTCATACGAGCAACACCAGGCCTTGATTGATCATGGATTGAAAAATGATGCATGTCATATAAGGAACAAAATCCTGGTTTTGACGATGCCCCATTCTGTATGAGATATGTAATAGTTGATATTGATAGTGACATGATTATCACAAGGTGATTGATTGGTTTGACTGACCGGATACTTTGTCTTGTTTGATGTTTGGCTTGGTTTGAAGTGCGGATTGCTGTGAAAGATTGATTGTCTGATCAAAGTGTCCATTTTGTGAAAGGATGACTTATTATGATGGTTGACAGGACAGGCCCTAAGGGACTGACCTAATGCCTCGAGGGTGCATCAAAGATGGCCTTGCCTATGTGAAAGTTCAGAGGCAACGTAGTTCGACCATGCAGACTGTGGATGATTGTAAGAAATTGATTTGACTGAGATGATGGTGTGAGTAATTAGGAGATTTAGTTGAAGAATTGAATGATTGGAAGAATTTATGGAAGAATTTATTTGGTTGGAATGATGTGATGAATGATTTGGTGGATTGATGAGTTGATTTTATTACTTGGATTTTTGTAGGATATTTGATTTTTTTGTATTTCAGGGAATATTTGATTTTTTTTGGATTTGTTGGAATATTTGAATGTTTTTGGGTTTTTGAAATATTTGGATGTTTTTGGAATTTTTTGAATATTTAATGTTTTTGGTTTTTTGAAAATATTTCAATTTTTTTGTATTTTTGAATGTTTCAATTTTTTTTGTGTTTTTGAAATGTTGTGATTTTTTTGGATTTTTGGAAATGTTTTGATTTTTTTGTGTTTTTGGAATATTTGGTTTTTTGGTGTTTTTGAAAATATTTGATTTTTTTTTGTATTTTTGGATTGTTTTGTGGAATGGCATTGGATTGCAATTTTTGTAGCCTTTATGCTAGATACCAATGACAAGGGGAAACCAAGTCTAGGTGCAAGGGAATGAATGGGATTGGATGAATGGATAAGAGGCGAGCGATAGTGGATGGAAGGAACCCACGCATAAGAGGGAAAGGATGTCATCTCCAAGGACTATGTCGCATAGGAATAACATACCCCATTATTGGTGGTATACTTAGGATTTTTCATGACAAAGCTTATGACAAAGGATGATGATAGGATTGGTTTAAAAGGGATGAGGTATATCAAGAGATAACTAAAACATTTGTCAACACTTTGCCCCCATTTATTTATCAAGATCAAAAGAGGAAGGGAGAATGAATGGACTCAATAGGCTAGGTGTATGTATGTGGATGGAGGGAAATGGCATGATAGGATAGAAATGATAGGATGAAAGTGATATGTTGGATGAGACAAGATGCCCCCAAGTGTAAGTGACGTAGAAGATCAACTTACACATGATGCTTGTTTTCCAGGTTTTCATCATGGTACTTATCCAAGGCACCTATTTGCTAGGTTTTCATTGTTGGACGAAGGGATTTCTCTTTACTTTTTTTACTTTTTTCTTTTTTTGACTATTTTGACTTTTTTTTACTTTTTGAATGGGATATGTGGATATGGATGAGAGGGACTCAAGTGTCTAGTGCCATGAAGGGTGATAGTCCCAAAAGGTATCTCGCATTGACCATGTCAAATGTCATTATGCTCATCGATGTTGGTAAGTGATGGCATGAAAGTGAGATGGAAAAGATAGACAATGAATTATGGAGGGAACGATAGTGGATTATGTAGGGAACAAAAGTGGATTGTGATGTGGATTATGTAGGGAATGAAAGTGAATTATGATATGGATTATGTAGGGAAGAGAGTGGATTATGATGTGGATTATGTAGGACTTATGGAAAAGCATGGACCATAGGAATAGGATGAGTGAAAAATGTAGGATAATAGTTGAATGATGGGGAGATGGAGGTATGTGTGAATGTTGCAAATGGAATGGGATCATGGCCAATGGTTGCACACACCATGTTAAAAATGGAATCTCTTGAGTGGAAGGTGGTGTAGGAAGCAATGACGATGTTTGCTTAGGAGATGGGTGATGTAAGCATTTAGGGACCCACATCGACGTAGTATTTTTATGATTTTTGCTTGACTTGTGGGATTTTTGGAATGTTTGAATGGAGTGGATGGAAGGATATGTTTGGGATTTTTGAGATGTGGATGCCTCTTTTGACATGATTGATTTTTTCTTAGGGACCCAAACCATTTTAGTTTTTGACTTTACTTTTGTAGGTATGGGCTTAGGTGGCTTTTTGAATGTACCTTGCTTTGAATTTTTGGATTGGTTTCCTAAGGCATTAGGACCCTTAGGATTTTTAACTTTATGAGTGGAGGCATCCAAATGTTTGTTTTTTGAATCCCATGGGGTGGATGGAATGAGTGGAAGCTTCGTGCTTAGACAATGTGTACATTTGTTGGTCATGACTAGGATATTTAGGGTATTTATGAATGATTGGGATATTAGGTGTTGGAAGCAATGGAGATAAAGTGGATGTAGGGATATGTAGAGTTGGGAGTAGCGGAGGTAAAGTGGATGGTGGAAGGTGTATGATCACATGCTTTTGACATTTGTAGGATGGTGGAGGTGGAATGGCCACATATGTTTTGGGTATATGATGGGATGTGCAACGGAAAGTGGTTGATTTAGGATGTATGGAGGAAGTACCAACATCATCAAATTGTTGTCCTTGGGGTGTGTATCCAAGGACATATGAGTGTGGAGGAACTTTGACATGGATAGGCTCCAAAATTCCTTGCTCATGAAGGCCTAGGCCTTTACCTTGGTAGTTCATGTTTTGGAGCATGCGATTGACTATGGGACTAGGTGTGTTTTTGGAACTAGACACGAACTTGTTATTTGATGGAGAAGGTGAAGTGGACAAAGGTTGTTATTTTCCTAGGGAGAAACATTCATGTAGGAAATTGGATAGGCCAAGTGGATATGATGGATTTGAATCATGGTTGATAGTGGATGATATGGAAGGACCATTAGGATCGTGATCATCATTTTGTTCACTAAGATCCAATTTATTTGTTTGATCTTCTATGTTTATGTGTTCTTGGGAGGCACATCTCTCATCATGACAAGTGGTAGTGGTTGGATCATGAAGTGAAGGAGAAGTTTCTATATTTCAAACGAAGCCCATGAAACGGGGTGAATGCTCAAGTAGGTCAACAAGACTTTCATTGAGATAAAGCATGTAGGTCTAGGGTATCTTTTTCATGAATGGGATCAAGTTTCTCATGAATATGTTCTTCGTCATGCATAATATCTTGATCATGGAAGAGATAAATGTTATGAATGGGTCAAAGAAAAGTGATTTGATCTTGACTAGAATGGGGGTTTAATGTTTCTTCATGCTTAGAATTGTGCTCTTGACATACCTCTTGACTTGGAATGGAAGTGGATGCAGATGACTCTTAAATAGGTTTGACATGTTTTAAATGGTCAACCACATAAGGGCATGATGGAGATTGACTTGGATTAGTGGTGGGAGACTCTTGAATAGTGTCGATATGTTTTGGACCACATGATGGGGTCGACGGAATGGTCATAGTATTTAAAAAGATAGATGTTTGACATCATGGAGACAAGTTATTCCTAGCTAGTAACCCTTGGATCACATCCTTTGTAGGTAGATGGATAGTGGAAGTTGAAGGCTTAGGACTGTGATTAGGTGGAGTGGCTAAATCCCATGGTGGAGGGATAAGCAAGATGGATGGTGTTGGCTTAGGGTTTGGACTTGGATTAAGTGGAGTGTCAAAGGGATCAAATGGATTGGTGGATATGGACAACCCCTTAGGTTTGCTTTTATAATGTTTGATTATAGGACGTGGGGTTGATGTAAGATTACGGTATGACGATAGAATGTATTTATAGGATGGATGAGGTAGACTTATGTTCCCCTTGTTAAAGGTAGAATGAGTATTTAAAGGCACTTCGTCTTGTCGCATTGGATAGGCTTGGGGTGTTACGACCTTGTTCTCTAGGATTGTCATGGAATGACACATGTCTTTGTATCGATGTATGTCTTCTTGTGAGATTAGGACCATGCTGACAAGTGGTTGACTAGGATGAATGATGATGGTGTGGAATGACTAGGTATGTGATAGAGTGTGGGATTGATTGGATGATTAGATGGGTGATTAGGGGTGATTAGGTTATGGCTAGGGTTGTGATTTGGAAATGATTAGAATATGATTAGGAAAATGATTAGGTTTAATTTGATTGAATGATGTGATTATAAAGGGCGATTAGGATGTGAAGGTTGAATGATGAATATATGAATAGGATGTGATTATGATAAGGTGAAATGATTAGATGATGTGTTGGAAGGAATGTTTGGAATGAGGGATGACTAGGAGAATCTATTCCCTTTCTCTTCTTTCTGCAACTATGTCTTCACCAAATAAGACTTGTGAAATGTGGGATGTTATGGGGATGACAATGGAATGTGATAAGGCCCAGGCTATGATAGAGGCTAATGATATTAGTCTTCAAAAAGTCTACCTCCAAGAGGGTACTCTCATCTACTAATGACCTTTCAAAGTACAAATTGGTTTTGTCGAGACCTTGAGGTATGGAAGAGATGATTGATTAGAGTGAACCCATGAGTTTCAGAATTCACTTTTAAGGATGGACTTAAACTAGTCGTGGAGTATTAAGCCCAAATTTTGATTGATGTGAAAAGATGTCAAGGTCTCTTGGTCCACAGATTTGTACTTGTGATACAATCAAGCTTCGACAGTTTCTCTCTATGTTTCAACATTAGAAAGACTAATGTTTAGGGTCCTCTATAGATGTCAAGGACTAAATGAAATTAAATGTGTAGTGGAATGAAATTGAACGGTAATGAAATGTTATGATGAAATGTGATCATAAAGTGATGGAATTGGATATGTAGTGGGTGAAGTTTGACATAGTTGCAATCAGATTCGATAGGGAAAGTAGATGCTCAAAGTTCTCCCTACGGTTAAGGCGTATTGTGATTTGGAATGATTAGGATGAAAGTGATTGGATTGGAATGAATGGTGTGATATGATTTGGATGTGATCGATTGGATTAGGAATGAATGGTTAGGGATGATGACATGGATGGATAGAATATGATGATTAGGATTAAGGTGTGATTATGATATGATTAGGATGAGGTGAAGTGATTAAGATATGATGAATAGGATATGTGATTAGGATGAAAATGGGAAGGCTTAGGAGGGTGATTAGAAATGATGAATAAGATATGGTGACTTGGACAGATTGTATGATGTAGAATGTTTAGGATGAAATTGATTGGCTTATGGGAGTGATTAGGATATGATGACTTGGAATGTTTAGGATGAAATGGGTTGGCTTAGGAGGGTGATTAGGAATGATGCATAGGATATGATTGGGATGAGGTGGAAGGATGAAAGAGGATGATGAAGGTATGATAAGGATGAGGTGTAATGATGATGAATGGGGTAGGATTAGGATGAAGTGTAATGATGAGGATACAATGAATAGGATATGATTGGGATGTGATGTGATGACTAGAATAATGTTGATTGGATAATGTAGAATGAAAAGGATATGATTAGGATTGTATTGGGGTGACTTGGATATGATGCGTCTAAGATGGGTGATTAGAATATGAAGGTTGAATGATGAAGATATGAGTGGGATGTGATTAGGATGGGATGAGTTGGAATGATGAATAGGATATGATGTGGAATGGATGTAATGATTAGGGTATAATTATGATGAGGTGGAACGAAGCAGATGTGATAAGAATGTGACTAGGATATGATAAGTAGGATGATCAAGGTGTGGATGGTTGGATAGTGTGATTAGGAATGATTGGGGTATGATAGGATATGATTAGGATATGATGTGGAATGATAATGTGAAATTGATTGGATTCGAATGGCAAGGATAATGAAATGTAATGATTAGGCATGATGACTAGGATGGATGATGGTTATATGTAATGATTAGGAATTATGATATGATGAGGATGCGATTAGGATGTGGTAGAATGATTAGGATATGATGTATAGGATGGATTAGGATGATGTGATTAGATGAAAGGGGTGGTTAGGGTTTGATAAGGGTGACATGCATATTATGAAGATATGATAAGGATGAGGTGTAATGACTAGGAATGATATGCATGTGATTAGGATGTGATTAGGGATGTTTTGGATATGATGAGGTGGCATGAAGAAGATACGACAAGAATGTGATTAGGAATGATTAGGATCGATGTTGTTCGGATATGATAAGATGATGTGTAAGGATAATGGGATTAGGGATGTGGTTGAGTGATGAGGAATGGGATGATTAGGATGTTTGAGGAAGGATAAGGATAATAACTAGGATGAATTAAGGTGAAATGGAAGTGACTTGGAATGAGGATGATAAAGTGTAATGATGTTAGAAGAATGAAGTGCTTCTGGAAGTAACTATGTAATGATGTTGTTAGGTGATTTGGATGGATTACGATAATGATTAGGATAGTGACAAGGATGATGATTAGGATAATGATTATGTTGAAGTGGAATGATTAGGATGATGGTTAGGTGCTGGTTTAATTTGGAATGTTGGTTGAATGATAAGAATTTGGTATGAATGTGATGGTGACATGATGACTTGGGATGAGTGGATGGGTTTGAATGTCTAGGGTGATGATTAGGCAAGCACACACATCAATCAAAGAAGACATTTGGCAATCAATTGGTTGTTTTTGATGATTCATGATGCTTTGCAAACACTTGTAGATATGTACAATCCTAGGCTAGGAAAGGACAATACTTGTTGAGTTCCCACTTGGTTTTACCTAGCCGTGCCTACTTATGGTGTAAAGCTCCAAGAACTTGGGGCACGGGCTCCCCCTTATAGTGCACTCACTTCTCAGGCACACCAAGTTCCAAGTCCTTAATATGCGCAGATCTTAAGATACTTTGCTATCTCTACCATAAGCCGCAAAAATGTGGGAAGGCTATCAGAGTTCGATCATCCTACCTCTTGTATCAACAAGTAGAGGGTTTTTGGCCACTAAACAAAAGGGGTTCTAGTGAATATCTGGGGGACCAGCACCTCACGAGCATCCAACAAGCCACTTAAGGCTCTAACTAACCCTACTAGGAGTCTAATATACACTAAGGTACAACTCCTTTTGAGCTAACACTATATGGTGAGCGCTCATACCGGTTAGACTTGGCTTTCACCTTATCCTCAATTTATATAGCGGACATTATGAAATTACCACTTGGGGTTGCAAATGAGTTCTCCTTTCGGATGTGTCTCAAGAGCAGGCCCACTCTAAGGCTCAAACAAAAGCAAGACAAGTTAACATGTTTTTGATCCCCAGGCTCGCACTAAGTCACAAGGGGAGAGGATATACATGTGAACTTGCTCACACTCGCACATGTTCATTGACCTTAGAAAATAGATGTGTGGTGTGATCTATGCAAACATTGTGAAGTATTTTTTATTCCCAAGATTGCATAAAGCACGAGGGAAGAGCATACACACTTCACAACATAAACACAATCACCAAGAATAGCAGATAGTGGTTCATTTTAATCCCCCAAACCAAGTGTGAAAACAACAAGATATGTTCATTTTAGTGCACCATAACCAAATGTGCCTATGATAACCAACACACATGCATATGAAAAGAGGAAATCCTGCATCAAAATGTGTTAGTAGTTTTAGATTTATAGTCTTCAAGCCACGAATGCCACATGCTACAAATTAGACATTAGTGACATAAAAATCTCTATGACATTGCAAAAAACAAGAAATTTAAAGTGAATGCCTTGTTTTGCGAACCATAAGTCAAAGAGGTCAAAAAAGGAATTTGATAAAATCTACAAATTTTGATGAGTGATAGAAAAATTAACAGCATAATCAAAAAAATTTCAAAATTCCATGTAATTTGAAAAAAAAATTTGTCAAAAATGGAGCAAATTTGCATGAGATATGGACGTTTGAAGTTTGAATTGAAGGTTGACGTTGACCAAAAATATACCTAATAAAATGACATCATTACCTAAAATTGACTATGCCACAGTGAAATTGGGCGAGTCTTCTCCGTAACGCCACTCATTATGTGCGATTTTGACCTGTTTTGCAAAAGTTATGAAAATTTGAAAAAAATCACCTATTTTGGCATGTGGGGGAAAAAAGGCGCAGGCTAATGGCTAATGTTAACTACTGACGGTTAACACAGCAGTGGTCATATGTTGGTAGGAAACTATCTGGCAGTTAATGTTTCCTATGGTGGTTAAGTTTAGTGATGCCCCTAGTCATCCATATGACCAGGGACCAAACAGTTTTTTTTAAAGAAAAGAATATATAGGGGACCCGATGGGCCTTTCTCCTCAGTTGCCAATGGGACCACACCTCCACAAATGAAAAGAGGTCATAGTTAGACATGTAGGCCTTTCCCCTCAATTAGGTTTATGATTTAAGCTAACACAGAGGGTTAGGAGTTAGGTTTTCATGACCAACGACTTAAGATTGATGTATAACAGTTACGGGGTGGATTGTAGCCGAGCGGCGGTTAGGGGTTTGGAGACCAATAGAAGAGCTAAGGGGATGTTGATTGGGGGTGTCGTACAGGGTTTATATGAAGTGAATGGTGATAGAATAGTGGTGACCAGGGAGCAGGTCAGCGCTGACGATACATAAGGCTGGCGATAGAGGCACCAACGGTGTTGACTAGGCTGATGTGGGTGGTGACAAAGGTGGGAGGTATAAGGGTTGAATGGAATGGAAATTTGAAAGGTTTCGACAAAGATCTACAAGGGTTTCAAATGGGCATCGACCAGATCTAGAGCAGTTTCGACTGTGAACTCAGAGCAGCAGACAGGGGTGGTCGGGTGGAGAAGTCAGGGTTGAAAGTTTTAGGGCAGCGGTAGTGGCACCCTAAAGGCTAGGGTTAGGGTTTCTGGAGGTCGAGGAAGATTGACACCAGAGGACAGTGGAGGCGGAGAAGAAGTGGCAGCTGAGGGGGTTTTCAACAAGACTGAAAGGCCAAGATTTAGCAGAGGTCGAATTCACACGACAAGCAGAGATTGACAAGGATGTTAGGGTTTTCGACCTCCAACAAATAAAAACCTACAATGAGACAACATCTAACCTGCAACAAGATTCAAAGATTCAAACCTGTAAACCCATAATGTTAGCCTAGGGCAAAATTTACAATATTAAACTTTGCAAAAAAACAAAAAAAAATCTTAAACCTACAAACAAAGAGTGTGACTAGAGACTAGAGTGGTATGGCTTGTCTGTACAGTACAGACAACCGTACTATTTTTTTTTGAAAAAAATCAAAAAATTTACATAGACCAAACCCTATCAATTTTATGTTAGTTTTCATTAAAAGTGCCTCCCGGACTCAACGGTGAGGTCCATTTGAGCTCAAGTGGTTGCCTGCCAATTTTTCCTTTCAAAAGTTGACAAAAACTGATCTTTTCACATCAGGTTCACCATTTGTGGCTAGGGTTTAGGATTTCAAACATGCAGAAATGAAACTACAACAAACCCTAATTACAATAGAGAGCAATCTAGCCTAGAAATCTATCAAACAAACATGTAAAACAACCAAAATCTAAGCTACCATTATCTTATCTCTATTGTCCTCCTCTATCTTGCATTCTTTGTTCTTAGATTCACAGGTTTATGCAACATCTTGAGAAGCTCATAGGTGTGTTAAGAAAGATTTTGGAGGGTTTACAGCTAAGAGAGATGAAAAATGAGCATAAGAGAGCTTAAGGAGTCAAAATGAGGTTGATTGAGGTGTTTTATAGAAGAGAGATTTTGAATGGAGGGCTAGGATTCATTGTTGACTTAGAGGCAAGATCAATGGTTGAGGTTGATTAGGGTTTCTCCCATCACTAGAGGACAAAAGTGAAGTTAAAATTCACAAATATGGTGAGGTGGGAAATGTTTAAATTAAATAAACTTGATTAGTTTATTTAATTCATTTGAGGAAGGGGACATGTGAAAGGGGATTTTTGATGGGATTGATTTATTTATTTGAATAAATCAAGTGAAGGGGACATTAGGGTATGATCGAATAATTAAATAATCAATTGAAATTAATTATTTAATTATAGAAGAAATATGGACAAATGGACAAAAGGGATGAAAGTGAATTGTCTTATCGCCTTTGTGACATGAGGACATTTTTCAGTGTCTACACTTCTAATGATATTCAAACCATTTCTATACACTTTTTAGAATAAGGGAAAAACCTTTTCCTAAAGTCTTGGATTGAAAGACAATAAAATTAAAAATAGTTAAGAGATAAAAGAAACATCTTTATCAAAACTTCTAGTCTCAACTTCTAAGACTTAATAAAACAACATTTGTATCCTTTGCTATCTCAAGTGCAAATAACTAAGGACAATTAGATTTTTTGGGTATTTCTGAGTATATCAACTGTCTGGTCACTACATAGACATTGACTAAAAGTTCAACCATGATAGGGTTACTTGATCTTAGCACAAAAACATTCTAATGATTAATTCAAACTGTCTCCTCAAACTACTAAAGTTTACTAATGTTTTCCAGTAACTACCTTTTGATAATCACTAGCCTTTTCAGCCTGATACAAGATAATGTCTCAATGACCATTTGGCCTACACTTGTTTTCTATCTTTATAAGATAAAGATGAAACATAGAGAGTTCTCTTTCTCTAAAACATAAGTTGAAAGAGTATTAGCTCTACTAGTTCTATCCAAAATATGAAGAGTGTGAGACTAATCGACCTCTTATTCCCACTAAACTATGATTAAGCTTTTGGCCTTAAACATCACATAGACATTGTTTAAGTTATACATACTGGTTTAAACAGAGTTTCACAAGTTTAAAGACTTCACAAAAAAACACAGTGATATACTATAATGCCAGCTCCTCCTAACATAAAGATAAACTCAATTCTTCGACTACTTAGCACACAGTGAGATACTAAACTCTTTGATTTCTAAAACACAATGATAATAATATGTTTTCATCTTCACAAAATACAGAGAAATACTAAGCTTTTTGACTAATTAGAACACAAAGATATATTCATCTTCACAAATCACAATAATCTATTAAGCTCTCGGCTTCTCTAGACATAGAGCTAATACTAAGCATATCTAAAGATTTGATAATGTATAAAAGAATTCACAAACTTTAAATAACATTTACTAGGAAAGGATGAACCTGTGAGATTGAAGATGCAGTCTTTGATCCTTCAGCCACATCTTTCCTCAACAACGAACTTCAAAAACTCTTTCCCTATCACCGTCCCTCCAAATAACTTTAAACAACATTCTCCCCTTTTTGTCTCTCTCTCTCTCGGTGAGTATATGTGAGTGTCTCTATGTCCCAACAGAGAATTCTCAATGGTGATAAATAGAGCTCTCCTCTATAACCATGTCCCATCACTCTTATTAATGCCTCTCATAACTTCCACAATGACATGCAAACAATAGGAGATGATGTCCATAAAAGACCACACAAGAATCAGTCAAAGGCTCCTCCACTCTCCAAATCAGTTGATAGTAAAAGGGGTCAAACAACCACATTCTAAAAGCAACTAGCATAACATAAAATCTTAACCTCTTTCATAAAGAAGTTATCGACCTTAACACAAAAGGTCTCACTTAAATATCACACTTAATATATATATATATATGAATATATATATATATATATATACCATCATAAATAAAGTATACTCAACGTATACTTATGTTGTTTGATTAAATGCTTGACAATATTACGAGAATGGGGTCCAGGTATTCTCCCCTTCTCTGTCTCGGGTATATAGCAAAATAGTCAAACATAATTTAACCTGATAGGATACTATAAAGGAATTTCATTCAAAAAATACCAAAAATGAGTTAGGTAACAACTACCATATATATATTCTCCTGAATATAACTATATTCACATCATATAAATAAAAATAACAACTATTGACCACATCTTGTTGATGGTCATACCATGCCATCATCATTTTTCGACAAAACCTGTACTAAGGATTTTAACGTCAAATTGACTATTGTCGAATCAAAATCCATATTAGACCAATAAAGTCAAACTCAACTTACCAACTAGATGGGGTTCACAAAACTGATCAATCACGAGACTTAGATGGCAACAACTTGTTCTTTCCATACGTCTATTCACTTCTCTCCAATGATGCTCTCCCTCTCTTTCTTAGAGGGTGGAAAACATGTTTGCCTGGTTACACTTACAATCAACCAAACTGGGATTAGTGTATCATTAGTTACTTCATATATCTTATGAATAAAATAATCATGACATCATATAATCACATGTCTAATTCTAAACATATAAATTCAAATTCACGAAATCATTGATTTATCCTAACATTTTCACATAATGTCAAATCATTAAATCATGCAAGATTATCTACTAATTACATACAAGTAAAAAGTAAAACATAGTCAAAATTAGGGATGAGACACTAAAGGAATGGATAAGGCCTCTTTCAAGAATATCTTCAATGAAAAAGGAAGAATAGAACAAGAATTGGAATCCCTTAATCAAAAATTCATCTGCCATAGAATGTATCAGGCAGATTTTTTAAAAGAAAAGGAATTGATGGCTCAACATTCAAAGGTTCTTACTAGAGAAGAGATTTTTTGGAAATCCAAATCAAGGGAGGTGTGGTTGGTAGATGCAGATCTCAACACAATTTTTTTTCATAGCACAAAAAAGGTAAGAAGATAGCATAACATAATTGATTCAATCACTTCCACATAAGGGCAACATCTAGAAAATAATGAAGAAATTCAAAATGAAGCCATTCGTTTCTTCAAGAATTTTCTTTCCTTGGAAGGTGCATCGAAGAAAAGAGATATGGATGATCTTTTGAATAATATTCAGCATCTTATAACTGATAAAGATAATAATATGTGATGAGCTCCAGAGAGAGCTCACCAAAATCTATAAATGCATCTCCCTTTTCTGCCTTAAATCCACTACATCCTTTGATTTGTACAGGAAATTGTTAAAAACCTCATTTAATTATGTTAATTGTAGATGTAATATTGAAAGTAACTTCTGAAATTAGATGGTTTCATGTTGAAGGTTTTACCTAACAAAAGATATACAAAAATACATTTTTTCTGCAGGGATCCCTAAATTGTAAACAAGGTTTTCATGAAGATCAGAAGAAGTTTCTTTGAACTTTGGAGATCGATAGCAGAGTTTTTTGAAGAAGCTCTGGAGATGCTTTCAACACTTTAGAGTTATACAAGGGACTTCGAGGATTGTTGAGGAAGACTACAATAAACTTTTGACAGCACATACTTCTGAAATGTCGTAGAACAAATCAACCCTTGTCCTTTTCTGATTTAACTGATCCAATTTGAGGTGGAGGAAGCGCTAATAGATTGATCATGCAAGAGTTACAAAATATATTGCCAACTATGTTTTTTATGTTATTTCTTTTAATGATCGACTTTCACGGCCTTTGAAACATAAGTTGAACTCTTTGTTTAAAGCGACACAGTTAGTGCCACTCTATAGTTTCTTTTAGTTTTGCATAACTTTTCTTAGAGTTAGCATTTGCATGTTCAATAAATTGAATAAATGAGTTTGTATCTTTTACAAATATGGTAGTAAGAAGAATAGCCTCCAGAAATATCTATCAGTAAATGAACAATTGATATATATATGGGAGCTATAGAATAGATATAGAATGATTTTTTTTAGAAATCAAGAAATACTTTGTTATCTTTGTTAGTGTCTACTTTTTTAGAATTAGAAATAAAAGAAGGTAGTTCTATATTTGTGTGTTCTGAAAGTTGAATTGGTCTTTTCTCTAGAGGTGTGGAGCAAGGGGCCACTCTCACCCAAGGATTAAGGACTGATATTTAGAAATTAGATTTACTATTTTGTCAATCCCTAAATTTAATATTTTGTCAATTCTTGAATTGCTTAATTAGATTCATTACTTTGCTAAATCTTTGAGTTTGTTAAGATAGATTTATTGCTTTATTACAGTAACTATTTTCTTTAGATCTTTGTTAATGTATATTTGTTTCAACAACTACAATCTTTCAAGTTCTTAGAATGAGTCCTTTCAAGCTAGAAATAGATGAGTAGAGTAGCATAATTGAAACTTTAGTTTCTAGGAGTAGTTTTAGGAGGACTGCTAATTAACAACCTCCACTGCAAATAGCCATGGACACGCCCTGGATTTGACAACCTAGACAACTATTCTAATTAAATGCAAGGTGTATAATGACCCTTGTCATTTTTGGCACCGTTGTGAGGGAACTAGTGTTAGTAGATACTCTAGTTAGTAGTTCTTAGAGTTACGAATAGAATCATTTTTGCATGGTTAGGCCAAGAGATTCACAAGGTAGGTTTATTAAACAAAATCCCCAAACACATTCTATAGGAAAAACTAGTGGGGCAGATCAAAATCTAGTTGATAAGGAAAATCACCCATCTGACACCTTGGAAATACCACAAAACCTAAATGTTCCTACATCCCCCAAGTATCACATAATTTTGGAATACATCCAATGCTTGCAAGAAAAACACAAAAAAATTTAAATAGACATCTTAGAAGGATTCACTTCTAAGGAAATTAAACCTAATCCACTTGCCATGGGGGATATAACTAATTGTTAGCAAGATGCAGAGCATAAATCAAAGCCAATCGAAAGCTAGCACATACATTATGCGGAGGTTGCAGGCCAACAGAGGATGCTAGAAGACACATCCCTAGATGTAATAGATATAATATATATAGATATAGGATATGATGATATAGCATAAGAGGATAGAAGTAAGATATGAGATAATATGATTATATGAAAAATGACATAGAAGTCATGTATGTAGATGGATCAGGCAGAGACTTAGACCTGTCGGAGGATGAATGTATGACATTTGATTGTTTATATATATATGGAGATCTACCGATACCAGATATTTCTTTGTTGTCTTATGGTTGTGATCTATATGTGATACTTTGTTTTTGTTATTCTTTATGTTTTGCTATCACTCTCTAGCTACTTGATCAGGGTATAAACTGACTACAAAGAATTGACTGAGGACCAAATCTTCAGACCAGTATCCTTCCACATTTCTTTCCAACATTTGGTTCCGTTTCTAGGACCCTGGAAGAAAGTAGTTAAAGATTGAAGGGAAAAAACATTTGAAGGAGCAGCGTGGAGTACCAGAAAGAAGAAAAGGCTAGATTGGCAGAGAAAATTTTCAATTTACAGAGAAATTTGAGTCTCCTTAAGTTCCTACCTCTGTGAGAGGGGGCAGGCACTTAAGGGGATGGCAAGTGGAAAGGGGATAGGGTCCGCAAGGACCTTTCAAATGATGTGACTCTTCAAACAAGGATATTGTGGGATATAAAAGGACCAATGGAACACCAAATCAAGAAAACCCATGGCAAAAGGGGAGAAGCGGAAGAAAAGAGAGATCGGTGAAGACAACAGAACCAAAATGGAGATAAGCAAAGAAGAAAGATTGAAGTAAATCAAGGAATGACAGGAATTTACTGCAGAAGGATGGAAAGAGCACAAGAGAGTGGAAAAGAGATGACAATAGAGGTTGTAGAAGGAAAGGAAGAACAATTTGTTGAGTGCATCATGGAGGGTGATTCCAGAAGGGAAGAAGAAGACAAGCGCGTCATGGAGGATTTTGCTGAGTGCGCCATTGGGGGTCTTGCTGAAGAAAGGAGGTCCGAAAGAGAAGTAATAGAGCAAGTCATGGAGGATGTTGTGAGCATGCCACTATGGGTGCTACCAAAGAGGAAAGCGGAAGGGAAAAGGAAGAAAGAGGTGAACTAGGGTTTATGTCGCAGACTACCAGAAAACCTGAATTAACACCAGAAATTTTGAAGATGGATGAGGAATATATAGAGGAGTTAATTTGCCAAAGCGAAAAGGAGATAAGAGGAGGAGAAGATGTGGTAAACATTGAGAGGAGTTTTGACAGTTTTGGAAGGTTATTTCAATCATCGTTTGATGTCAACATGATGTCATTCACAAATAGAAAAGTATCCCCTAATTTGAAGAGACACTACGAAGAGACACAACCCCTAGACCATGAGTCACCCTGAGTGCCATATAAAGTCAAAAGAATTTTAGTTGAGAAGGAAAATATTCAAGTAAACAAGAAAGCAGACAGAATAGAAGAGATCTGGACTGATTTCACAGAAGTTTTAGGAGAGGAGTACTTTGATATCTGACTACATAGTGACAAGGGAAGAGAAAGAAAGTGAGTTGAGAGAAGACAACCTAACTAGAAGTGCAGACTGGAGGAAACCTACCGCAAACTACTAGAGACATTGAGAAGATCAATCATGGATATTCCTATCAAGTTAGCAGTCTTTGAAGACACTACTAAAGCAACAGAGTACATTTTCATTTTGGAGTCTATTTGGAAATAGAAGGGGGTAACAAGAGATGAAATCAAGTTGTTTGACTTCATCGGCACCTTGTGGAATGAAGCATTTAAGTGGTATCTAGTCCAAATAGTGATAAGGAATGGGATGATATTAATAAACTATTCTTGGACAATTTTGGAGTTCCAAATATTCCTATAAAAGGGGTCAGTAAGATGAGAGATTTGATGCAATTAGACAAAGAATCAATAAAGGACTTTGATAAGATATTCAAGGAGACAACTAGAAAGTTGGAGGAAATACTAACTAAGAAACAAAAGATAAAATGGTTTATTTATGGAATAAGCCTTGAAATAAGATCATCCTTAGATGGAAGAACATTTGAAACATATGCAAAAGTAGTGACACTAGCCTGCTAGATAGAGTCTCAATCTTGGCGCAGAGAAGATAAGATAAAGGAAAACTTAGAATTGGAGAATTTGAAATTGGAATTAGAGCAATTGAAGCTAAGACAAGAGATTTTGGCTAAGGAGGAGAATACACAAAATAAAAGGCCTAATATTTGGTGCTCATATTATTCAAGAGAAGGTTACTTGAGAAATTAATACCCTAGAATAAAAGGTGAAAGGAAAGTTACTACAATGAAGGTAGACATCAAAGAAACAACAAAAAAGAATGGATTCAGTATATTGTGGATTATGTAGAGAATGGGATGACCATGAACCACCAAACTGTCCTTCACAGAACTTCTAGAGGAAAAGAGAATTTGCTGATAAAGAATATGGAACATGGTATAGTGGAAATAACCCAAACTCGGTGGAAAGCAACAACATGTCATATGTAGAAAGAAACTCATATGATCAAGGCTACAAGCAACCAAATTGGAGAAAACAGAGGATTATCAATGCAATACAAAATTCAAACTTTGGTGGTCCATCCTATGGGAATAGCTACAATAATGATGACAGAGAGAAATTTGGAGGCTACAAAGGAGTCAGAGGCCATGGAAGAGGTCCAAGAAGGAGAGAGGATGCAACATGTTTCAAATGCGGTAAACTAGGACACTTTGCCAATGAATGGTGGGGCAAAAGGAAAACACAATGTTCATTCTGTAGAAATACAGAGCATGATCTATTTTCTTGTGAGAGAGAACAACAATACTTCTGAGATTCAACACCACAATCTAAGAGTGATGAGTTACAGAACTTGAACAATAAAAAAGGGGCTAGGATCATAAGAAGGGAACCTAAGGATCAAGGAGCAAGAACTTGTCAGAAGAACAACAGGGAGGAAATAGACACATATTCAACTAAATCTACAAAAGAAGAAGAGTATTACTGGAGAAGCAATCCAAAACATACTGAAAAAGAGAGAAGAAGAAAGAAGGAGAAAGCTACGATATTGACAAGATAAGGAACAAACACTGGAAGATATTACACCATTGAGATAGAAGAGGAAGATAGTGAGGAAGAAGAAGAATTTGTGCCTACTATGAAACACCATGAGGAAGTTGTGAAGGAAGCCAAACAAACAATAAGGAAGGAGCAAGAAAAGGAGAAACAATACAAGCAGTTTTTCACTGAAGAAGAAGTAGAAGCTCTCAAGCAGTTAGCCCAATTGACAGAACAACACAGACTCATTGAGAAACTAAAGTAATTCTCTAAATATTGGAATAAGGAGCAAGGTCAAAAGAGCCAACTCTGGAGGATAGGTAGAATAGATAGAGAATGGAAGACAAAGCCACTTATGGTGAATGTTCATATCAATCATAGAAAAGTCTAGAATGTCATGATAGATGTGGGAGAAGATGTTAACATGATCACAAAAAAGCTTTGGGCATAGTTGGGAAGACCTAAACTTACAAAGAAAACTTACAATATAATCTTGGTAGATGGATCTAACATGCAAACAATGGGAACATGGAACCAAGTGGAAGTTAACCTAATGGGGGTCAAACAAGTCTTAGACTTCATTGTTGTAGCCATGAAGGATCAAGGAGAAAATTTCAATGCACTTTTGGGTTTGAGATGGTTTGTAGATGCAAATAGTTTCATAGACTCCCAGAAAGAAGAGCTATCATTTGCTAATGATAATAATATTGTCCATGTTCCTTTGGGATCATCAATGGAGGAAGCATACATAGAAGAATTCAATTAGACCGAAGACAATGATAAGGATTCAAAGAATATCTATACAATTTCAAGGTTGGATGCTGAAGAAACAATAGAAGAGCCTAACTCTAAGGGAGAACTAGAGATAGAATATGATCACTACAACATAGATAGTGAGGAAGTTCTAGAAGCCTGGTTAAGAGAAGAACCAGAACTAAAAACACAGAAAATGCTTAGTTATCAAAGGATATTCATGGTCAAAATTGGTGAGGAAGACATACTGCAATCCTTTGCACTAAATCAAAACTCACCGAAGATCACATGTGGTGCATCTATGGAGGATATGAAAGATATGGAGCAAAGACCTCACCGAGTAAGTCACATTTTGAAAGGAATTTCACATATCAAGTTGCCTAGATTTTCAAGAGTACAAAATCTACATACATATCTAGCAGAAATGGAGGTAGTTTTTTTAGATGAAGGCATAAGATTACAAGTTGTACAACACACATTGGTATGCCATACCACAAATTGGTGGAACACACACAAAGATACAATCAATCAATGGCTAGTATTCAAAATACTCATCAGGACAAGATATTTGCCGGAGGAAGGAAAATATGACATAATACCCAAATACTCAGGTCAAATCTCACTGCAAGAACATTTATCCATGTGTACAATGGTATGGAGAGAAAGGAATGAATATAATGAGATACCCATTTCTTTTATTGGATATTATCACCAATTACACAAACATGGTACATAAATCAAGAATGAAGGAGAGAAACTAGATATTGGGAAGAAATGCAAATGCTACAAAACAACACAACATGAGGATGAAGAGAGTAGGGAACCAGAAATAAAAATTGAGCATGGAGAAAGAAAGATGGCAGAATCAACTATCAAGGAAAAATACTACAATAAATAAGCCTATCCAGCTAAGGGAAGAGAAAATTTCCAAAGAAGGAGATCTTAAGTTAGCCAAAATAGGATACTATTGGGATGAGAAGGTAGTGGTGCAAGTAGTAGAAATTATGTCTGAGTATGAGGATTTGTTTCCTAGAAAATTCATAGAGATGAAGGGAATCAAAGATGAGGTTGGAACAATTAAAATTCAATTAAAAGAAGGCAACAAATCAATCAAGAAGAAGACCATATAGATTGAATCCAAACATGAAGAAAAAGGTTAAAGTAGAACTTGATAAGATGCTCGAAGCAGGGATCATAAAACTAATGGAGGAGGCAGAGTGGATCAATCCAATGGTGGTACAGAATAAGAAAACAAGAGAAATTGGGATCTGCAGAGACTATAGAAACTTGAATAAAGCTTGTATTCATGATCATTTCCCTACACCATTCATAGAGTAAATCTTGGATTTAGTTTTCGGCAGGGAGATTTACTCCTTCATTGATGGATTCTCTGGATACCACCAGGTAAAAATTAGAGAGGGGGACCAACCTAAAACAACATTTGCTTCTAAACTAGGAACTTTCATGTATATTATTATTCCATTTGGATTGAAAAATACACCTGCAGTATCCAGTAGAATCATGGTAAATATATTCAAGGAGTTTATACATGATTTCTGGGAAGTCTATTTGGATGATTGGACTATATTTGGACTAGTAAAAGATCACATAGACATTAAGGTTGATGTTGAATAAATATAGAAGCTTGCAAATCTCCCTAAACTTGAAGAAATGTACTTTTGTGGTACCATTTGGAACACTACTAGGTCATATAATATGCAAAGAAGGCTTGATGGTTGACCCCTTAAAAGTTGTAATTATTCAAAACTTACCGCCACCAAAAACTACATCTAATGTCAAAACATTCCTAGGATATATCGGTTACCACCACAAGTTTATCAATAATTATGCATCCATCTCAGCACCTATAGAAGAACTATTAAAGAAAAATCAAGGAAAAAGTATTACCTGGAATGAGCAGCACCAAAAGGCATTTGACACATTGAAACATACAATAGCAGAAGCACCAATACTCATATTTCTAGATTTGGGCAACACATTCCATGTTCGTGTTGATGCATCAGGGATTCCAGTAGGAGCAGCACTGACTCAGCCTAGAGGTTCTAAGGATCACCCTATAGAATTTACAAGCAAGAATTTGTCAAAAGTAGAGAAGAATTATACTACAATTGAAAGAGAAGCCCTAGCAATGGTGTATGCATTACAAAAGTTCAGACATTATCTCTTGTCGACACCTTTTGTATTCTACACTGATCATGAACCATTGAAATACCTACTCAACAAACCAATTATTCAAGGAAGAATTTGTCGATGGCTACTCTTGTTTCAGTAGTTTGAATTCTCAATCATGGTGAAACCAAGAAAACACAATCAGGGACCAGACTACTTGTCCAGAATTGAGACAGGGGAAGATCTGGAGGTACATGAAGAAGAACTACTTGGTGCAAATCTTTTCAAAATAAATGTGGTACCAAAAGAGTTGAAAGATATAGCATACATATTGGCTACAAGTGAACCTCCAGTAGAAATGTCAGCACAAGAAAGACAAAACCTAATGCGGAAGCCTTTTCCATATACATTAATTAAAGGAGAGCTACATGTTTGAGGAAAGGATGATATCATCATAAGGGTAGTATATGAACATGAAAGAAGAAATTCTAAGAGAAGCACATGAAGGAATAGCAGGAGGACATAATGTCAAAGAGATGACAGCAAGAAAAATTAAACTAGCTAGGTTATGGTGGCCTAGACTCTTTAAAGATGCAAAGAGATATGTTAAGAATTGTGATTTATGTCAAAGAATAGGGAAACCTACCGCAAGAGATGAGATGCCATTAAGACCATTTCTAGCACAATTACCTTTTTCAGAAATGGGTTATTGATTTCAGTGGACCTATAGACCAACTAGCAAAGCACTCAAAAGCTAGATTCATCATCATCGGAGTGGAATATCTGATTAAGTGGGCTAAAGCACAACCAACTAAGGATTGCACTGCAAAAACTGCCACCAAATTCATCTATGAGAATATAATTACCATATTTGGCTGCCCATTGAGTATAACTAGTGATCAGGGTAAATATTTTGTAAACAAAATGATTTTAGAGCTACTGGACAATTTCATGATAACACACAATAAGATTTCACAATATCATCCATAAGCAAATGAAGCAAGTGAAGCATTGAATAAGATCATTGGGGTAGCATTGATAAAGATGTGCAATGGGAACAAGATAGACTGGGATCTAAAAATACCTGCAGTACTCTAGGCATACAGAACAACCTTCAAAAGAACCATTAAGTTCACTCCCTATGAACTGGTGTATGGAATAGATGCTACAATACCCAGACAACAAGGAATATCATTCTAGGAGAAGAAGACTCTGAAACACAAAGGATGGAAGAATTAGAGAAAATGGATGAGGACATATTGATGGCAGCATATAACATGAACCTAGAAAGGAAAAGACAGAAGGCCTAGCATGATAGAGACCTAAGGAACAAGACCTTTAAGGAAGGTGACTTAGTACTCTTGTATGACAGTAAGTTCAAGAAACAGGGAAAACTAAAAAACAAGGTGGTTGGGACCGTCCTACATTGAAAAAATTGTAGTTTCTAGAGCAACCAGACTGAAAAATATGGAGGGACAAATATCAGCTCGCTATGTCAATGGGGCCAGACTCAAGAACTATTTTCAACTGGAGAAGAGCATGTCTTCAGTACAAGGCATAATTTTGAAGGGGGGTGATGTTAGCAGGATGCAAAGCATAGAGCAGAGCTGATCGGAAGCTGGCGCATACATTATGCGAAGGTTGCAGGCCGATAGAGGATGCTAGAAGACACATCCCTAGATGTAACAGATATAGTATATATAGATATAGGATATGATGATATAGCATAGGAGGATACAAGAAAGATATGAGATAGTATGATGATATGAAAAATGATATAGAAGTCATGTATGTAGATGGATGAGGCAGAGACTTAGACCTATCGTCCATGAATGTATGACATTTGATTGTTTTATATATATATGGAGATCTACCAATACCAGATATTTCTTTGTTGTCTTATGGTTTGTATTTGTATGTGATACTCCATTTCTGTTATTCTTTATGTTTTTTATCAATCTCTAGCTACTTGACTAGGGTATAAACTAACAACAAAGACTTGACAGAGGACCGGATCTCCGGACCAGTATCCCTCCTCATTTCTTGCCAACACTGTCATGCCAACAATTGCCATGTGCTCATGACACGATAACCACATGTCATGCGCACATTTCTTTCTTTTAATCCATCAAAATGTGAAAGCATGATATATTTTTCTTTCAAATAACATGGGAGAAGGGAGAGAGAGATAACACTTTTCCACACCATTTTTAATTTTCCCAAAGATCAAATAAGAATAACTTCAAATCCATACATTTTATTGAAAATGAACAAATATTTTTACAAGGGGATTTCAATATAACATTAGGACTTCCCAAGGAGAGATCTCTCTTGAACAACAAAACCCATACAAGGCTCAAAGGCCAAGGCATACACATTGCCTTCATTTTCTTTTACAACACAAAACTCAAATACTCTCCACTCCATGACTCCAAAACTCAAGCTCTCCTCCAAGAGCTAAACCTGCAAAACAAGGAAAGTCTTACCAAGGCCAAGGGAATATCACCTCCCAACCGTTGGCTTGCACGCAAGCCATCCCCAAGCTAGGAGGCCTACAAGATAACCGGGTGCATACTCATACTAAGGGGTTTCCAAACACACACACACACACACACACACACACACACACACACACACACACATACACACAAATGAAATCACAACAAAAAACCCACCCAAGGAGACTCACAAACTAAATCCATTCAACATGGATTTTAGGGGAGAGAGAGTGGACTCACTCAACTCAAGGGGAAAACTAACCAATAAAACTCATACTCAAAATGCTCCAACACATAACCTCATGTTATCACACACCTATTCCACCAAATAACACCAAGGTACTCTTGCCATAACCAAACCATAATAACCTTCCATAAATAAGGCCAAAGCCATAAAAATACCTCTATATGAAAACCAAACCATAATAACCTTCCATAAGTAAGGCCAAACACATCAAAATACCTCTACATGAAGAGGGTTTTCCCTAAGGAGGTTCTCTCCTCTCTTACCCAACACATGGTGAGCTCTCACACATGGAGATCTCACTAAAACAACCCCAAACCCTTTACAACAATAAGGAAACTCACAAAAACATAAAACATCATGTACAGCATGCATATATAATAAA
This sequence comes from Cunninghamia lanceolata, assembly GCA_027924645.1. NCBI lineage: Eukaryota > Viridiplantae > Streptophyta > Pinopsida > Cupressales > Cupressaceae > Cunninghamia > Cunninghamia lanceolata. The sequence goes on from BSBN01000337.1 coordinate 196,185, forward strand.
TAACAAGAAATAGAAAGCCTTGAAGCCTTGAGAGCCTACCTCTCAAGCATCAAGTGTTGAAGGATGTTGGTAAAGAGCTCCAAGAGCATAAATCCAAGATCCTTGCAAGAATTTCTCCTCTCCAAGCCCAAGCTCTCCTTCCCAAAGTCAAAAATCAAAAGCAAAAATAAAGAACCCTTCTCCTCTCAAAAAGAGGGATATAAATAGGGTTTCAAAACCCTTCCCAATGGATGAGGAGGTGACACATGTCACCTTCCCAATGAATGAGGAGGTGACACTTTTCACCCTCCCATTCATTCTCACATGCACAACTTCCCACAAGTGCTCTCACACATGTGAGATATGGAGGAGTAGAGAGGTGACACTTGTCAACCTCTCATTCCATCTCCAAGGCACTTCTCCCCATATTTCTCCTCACACGTGTGAGGCATGGGGAAGAGGGAAGTGGTTAGGGTTCACTTCCCAAAAGTTTTTACATGGTGTGCTCACACATGTGAGAACCCTTGAGATTCCCCCAAGCCCACTCAAGAACCTTGGGTTGTGGGATTGAATGAGACAAGTCATCCAAACCTTAACCCAAAATTCAAATCTCGCCACCTAACTCTTAGGGTTAAAAAGAGGGGTCAAAAGTGAGTTAGAACTCATGATTTGAGGTCCATGAGGTGCCTAACCCATAGGTACTAGACCTATGCACCTTAAACACATGAAATTAACCTTAAAAAGCTCAAAAATCATCAATTAAAATGCCCATAAACTTTATGAACGAAAATGACACAAGATGACAACTCACCAACTACTCAACCTAAGTCAACCTTAGGAGACTCAAATTAAAAATTAAAATCAAAGGTAAAAACATTACATTCATGTTCAAACACAATTAAGCTTAGTCCACCTTAGGGACTAGTTTGGTTTTACAGGGATAATACTCATGGTTATTTGTATGACCTCCAATTTCCATTAGCCATGGAAAATACCTGCACACTACACAAACACATCAATAGCCGAAGGTGCATCATAGCTGAAGAAAATTAAATTACGCACACACATGATCGCACAAGTACATATATTCTCAGATATATCACATAATAAAATTCAATTGATTCTCAAATCATTCGTATTTCCCATAACACAATCAGGATCATGAAATCATAAATCACATAGTATTTCCTCATTTCAATTGCATTAATTATAATAACACATTCAACATCATAGAATCAAAATATAATCTAGCATGTAAAGATATAACATCATCATAATATAACTCATCTATCTAATCAAAGCATAATATAAGGTCATCGAATGTCTAAATATACAGGATCAATAGTCCTCAAAATGTCTACATGTCAAAATATAAATCCGAACATCAAGTCTCATAATCAAAACAAGAAGTGCAACAAAAGTGGCCTTGCATTAAAATACTAAAGGATCTGGTTCAAGCACAAACAGGTGATAATCCAATCAAACCCAGCTAGGGTGTGCATCTCCTACGCATACACAAATAACACAACCACCTTATAAATAGATTCACAACAACACTAAATTGTCTCAAAGATAAGGTCACAATTCCATTTACCGAACCCTTAGCTAGGGTGAAGCAAAACAACTTGGTCTAATAGAGAAACGAATCTAGTCACACAAAGGTGTGCCTCACATCCTCCTACCCTAGAGCTAAACCTCCTCCTCGAAGTTAACACGGGGATAAGGGAGAGCAACTCACCAACAAGTCATTCCAACACGGTGGTGAACTAAAAATGATTTTTAAAAAAAAACAAAAGTAAGAAATAATTAGGAACTTAATATGTAAAAACATAGCAATAATCCAGACGATACCCTCCTCTGACTAGGAGGAGTCAAGTATCAAAAAGCAACACGTACACCAAAGAATTTGAGAGCATTAAAAGACACAAGGGCATTAGATGCCCTAAGATAGACCACCAAGAAGTTCAAGGTCATCATAGATGAGGACACACCAAGAAGGTTAGCACCATGAGAGGCCTTTCTAAAACACTATCTTAATCACATTCCTAACCTCTCTTAGCCAGGTGAAAACTTAAACAAACATAAGACAACCAATAGGAAGTTTGGGCATACAACTAGCCATAATTACCATACCGATCATAGCCCCAAACAAGCATCTCACTCAACTTACCACTAATGCTAAGCTAAAACACTTAAGACATCAAGAAAGATGCATGAGACTCACAAGTCTCGACTGCCTCTTCTATCAATAGGTCCTCACTAGACTACCAAGATCAAATTTGTAGAATAGGTAGGAACCAAACACGTCCATGTGTCCCTAGCGTCAAGGAACAAAACTAAACACCTATTCCACTACAAAACTTACCGGTCATCTTCTAATCGATTGGAGCAAACACAAAGCCCTTTTTAAACAAGGGAGCCAATATCACAAGGATAGTGGGTCCACACAATTATAGGAGGATCTCAAGGTTTCCCAACCTGACTACCTCTTCGAACTTTGCTAGCAATCAACTCTTGTCAACTTAAAGATTTAGCCTCCCAAAAAAGAAAGCACCAGAGTATAACTCAACAAGGCTCAAGGTCAATAAGGAAATTTTGACCCATTTTTACCGTCTCACTCAACAATCCTCAATCTTATGACATCAAACCAAGACCAACTATTCTCACTTTCCTCTCACCAAGTACCCCTTATGGGTAGGGTAGATTACATAAGTCACATCACTACACATGTACCAGTAGTACCAATAATAAGAAAAACCCTCAAATAAAAAGCTTGCAAAAGATAAGTTTTTTAAATCAAATGTAACGAAAAAAATTCAAAGAATTTAAATTTAGAAGATAAATTTCAAAAGATAAATCAAATTCAAAAGTGGCGTCAAAATTCAATATTCAAAATTTGAATTGAAATACAATTAAACAAGTCCTTGAGGTAAGAGGACCATAAGAAAGTAAATCGGCTAAGTAGCCCAAGAAAAGAAACCCAATACTATTGGTTTTACAAATAAAAAAAATTCAATTTCAATAATAAAATAATTGACTTCAACTATTTTATCAAAAATGTACATCACAACATCATGCGTATATACATAGTCACACAAAAGGGGAAAGAGGAATAGTGGTCACACTCCAAACTAAGATCATGAAACAACTCAACTAACAATCACCCACATATTCTAGGAAACCTATGACATGCTTGGAAAAGATTGCCAAATGTCAAGTATCCTAAGAGTCACCTTCGAAGTGGGGCCCTTCGTGCTTCCTAGTAAGGAACACATACCAACATCTTCATGGATACTACCAAAATCCATCTGAAATTCATTTACTTCCATAATTCTAAAATCACACAAGGCAGTTCATAAATACAACAATAATCTTGCTCAAGGTACCAAGATACTAGAGTGGGAGCTATGCCAAACCAACCCCTAGTTGTGACTAACATCACAATAACTATCCTAGCACAATGTTCAATGCAACAAGGTTGGAGAACCCCAACCAAGGTGTTCACAATCTAAACTCAAGTTCAAAGCCATTGCCTTAATAAAACCCAAAAATGACCCAACAGAAACAACTTTGTCGATCACACGTGTTGACCATAACACTTAACCATTAACAACCAACAGTATCACAACCATCTTACTATTACTCCCAAAATTGAACTCAACTTCCCAACACATCCTTACAATCCCAAACACTTCCAAGATAACCATTCAAGTGACTATTCACATTCATTAGCTATAGCAAGGTGTGTGAATCCTTAATTAATTCAACATCTAGAATTTTTGCATTCTAAAAATAATATCTTTCTATACATTAGGGTCATCTTCGTGGAATCGTGCAATTAGTTACACAAGGGACTCACCTCCAGAATTACCAAAATCCAACAACTAAATGTTTCAAGATAGAAGGGTTGACACTCCAACTATCTTGTCGCATCAACTATTTAATCACCTTAAGCATCTCGTGCATTCTTCCATACTAAAAGACAAGAAGGCGCTATTTAGAGGGTTTTCACAATAACCCAAGACGACAAGCAAAACTAAATCTTAACTTTCTTTACTACAATCCATCACAAGGCTTCACTATAGCCTTCAATTCACAAAGACATACATTACTCCCAAGGGGAATTGATCACCCTATCAAGACATAAAGGTAAGCAAAATCCAATGACACAAGGTGGAAAGGAAAGGATCAAATTGCACTTAGGTTATTATTTATTAAGCAATTAGGGAATTACACCCGCAACTAGATCTTACTCCTCGACTATCATAATATGTTTCAACATCATGCACTTACACTACCTTTATACCATCAACCAACGAGATACCATTCTTTAAGTGAACATATCACATTACAAATTAATGCTAAGGCAGTGCATAGCCTTAATAATCACTAGACACCATCATGTTGCAAGGAGATTAACTCGACGTGGCACAACCAGTGTCTCAAGATTCGCAACAACGAAGTGGTCCTCGAAGCCACTACTATCCTTCCACTTAACCAAAAGGCAAACATGAGAAGATAGCCATAAAAGGCCTTACATACTATACTCTTTTAATGTCCACTACTCCATCCTCAAGATGAGGGTACCAAGCAACTCTTACAAGAGAATATACCATTTTATCCTCTTTTCACTCTTCGAGTGACAACTACCCATCAAGGTAACTTAATCCTATATCTAAGGTGAAGGACAACTATAGAACTACAACTTCTTTGCATCCCAACCAGGGATCTTCTAAACAAGACACAACTTACCCCACGACAAAAAGGTTAACTAAATGACACAAGGTCGAGAATAAATGAAATAGGGTACATGAGTCTTTGTCCAAGATTAGTGTACCACTTTAATACATTTCTTTCCTCCTTAATGGTAGGATAAACACAACTCAACATTCTCAAAAAAGGGACAAGTCTCAAATGATGTGATGGCACCCACACTTGTAACACGTCACTCAAATATTCCCTAGGGCAATCCTACAAGGTAGCCATAAGATAATAACTTTACCACAATAATACCTTTCCAAGCGTGCACTTACAATAGGTTGTCATGATCCCTAAAGAAGGATCAAAATGCACCCTAAAACTAGGACAAGGAGCAAGGATTAACTAGAATAAAACACCTAGCAATACTCAAGCAATTAACCTCATTTTTAGGATAACATTATCAAGAAGTTGACTAACTCTCGAATTCATGACTTGCATGGTCCTCCAATTACCCTATTCATCAAGAATACACTCCCCAAGTACCTATGACACCAAGTCATACATGAGAGTTAGCAGAAGCAAAACTGAGGAAGACAAGTTGTCCCCACACAAGGTGTCTTAGAACTCGTTGCCACGCAAGATAGAGTTAGACACGCAAATCAAGTATGCACGACCAACCATTGGCCCAACACAAACAATTATATACACCCAGAGTTCCTGTGTTTGAAACATGGGCCCTCTGATACCAAATGTCATGCCCACAATTGCCATGTAGTCATGACACGATAACCACATGTCATGCCCACATTTGTCATGTGGTCATGACACGAAATACCAAACATTTTTCCCACTCGACTCTAAAACCCCCTTGTACACTACATGCATGCTCGATGACACACACACATAATGTGGTTGTATTTGCAACACACATTAGGCGCATCACATAAAGGCGAGGAAGTCAATCACGGTGCGGGATGATGCAAAACTCCTACAATCCCTACGATAATGACAGCAACTAAGGGGGTGCATGTCGCAAAAATCATCACTAAGAGGGGTGGTCTCCATCCAGGAACCAACCCTACGGTTTCCTAAGTGAAGGTGATACAGTTTCGACCTAAGTCGAAACCTAACCCTAGAAAAAAACTGTCAACTAAAATTATATAAAAGTACGGAAACTAACATAGTAAGGATAGATAAACCATAATACCCATCTAAATTTATTCAAGCTAAAAACAAGATTAAAGCCTTTAATAAAAACATTTGTCCACATATAATTAAACAAGATTTAGTTAAATACTAAAATAAATCCATTAAATAATCATCCCTATGATTTGCCATAAAATTTAAATCAATCATCTTATAGTCGAATTCAAAAAAAAATTGCAAGCATAACATTACTCTGGGACTAATTGTGCTAAAATTTTAGCAGCATAATGCCTCTGTATCAACTATGTGAGAGGTAAAAATGAAACTAATTGATACCCCCAACTATAGAACTATTACAAAATCTAAAACAAATTAATTAATTAATTAGCTTATTAGTATCAACTATAGGATTAAACATTTACACTAAATCAATTAAAATAAATACTTCAACTATAGAGCTTGCATAAATTAAATTATAATGAAAGAATTAAATCACCACCTATAGTTCAAGCAATAAATTTGACCACAACCCTAAGTGAGATTAAAGAAATAAACAAGAGGTTTAAAGTTTAAACAACCTCCTAAAACTTAGGGCATCACATCAAGCCCTAAAAATTAGTTTATAAAAGCAAGAATAATTCTTATTTGCTCACAAATGTTTGTCTTTGTTTTTGGTTGGTTGCAGGTTGCAAGTTGGAGAGAAAGAGGGAAAATCTCTTCCCCAAGTAGGAAGGTTATTTTCCCCAAATGGTTTTCTAACAATTATTTTATTTTTACCAGTTTTCTATTTTTCTCTTCCATGTGCTACCTACAGTTTTTTTTTCTAACATTTCTATTTGATTGGTTTTTAAATTTCTATGTTTCAAGTTTATAGTTTAAGTTTAAGTTTAAAAGGGATCTGTTGTGCCTTGCACACATGCCCCAATTCATCAAATGGGGGCCCCCTTTTCAAATTTTGGCTTAGAGTGTCAGCTCTATCCAAGTTGGTTCCTAAGGTGTTCAAAGATGTATGATCTAGTGACCCATCTGAAGTCAAAGTCACATTTCTCGCAAATGAATAGGTTACTTAGGTTTCCAAACAACTGAGTCAAGTGATATTCAACATAAGAACCAAGTCTTGAAGAGTATTTGCGTTGAAAAGATGATCCACTTTCTTAGCGCTAAAAACATAAGTCACCGACCCAGGGCTAATTTACTTGACCACTACCTTAGTGTTGGATTTACCTTCCACTAACCGTGCACTAAAATTCCTTCTTGCCAACTTTGTCTGAAGAGTCCACATTCCCCACAAGTTGGTCAGTGTTGAAAATAGCATTGGCGCTAAAGTGTTATGACTCGTACTTTGCATTAAAATTGCCTACCACTGATTTTGGTCTGAGGAGCCTGAAAACTGCGCTAAGTCCAAAGAACCCTAATCCCGTGCAAAACCCTAAAATGCTCTCTGTACACTACGCGTTGGGCTGGAAAAGGTACCTCTACATTAATGGCAAATTAGACAAAGGAAATATAACGTTTCAGATTCATTTTAAGAAATCATTCTACAAAAAAATGAATTTCCTCAAGAGTTCTGCAAATCACGCAAATGACGAAGCAGATTCAGCGACAGTGAGAATCGATCAGAAGCATCCAAAAGTGCTTTTCCTACCACTACAACTTTTAGAAACTAGGTTGGGACATTTTTTCCTCTGCCTTATTCTTTTAAACCTAGGGTTTCTGTACAAGCTTTTGGATTTCAAAAGGTTCTCTGAGTTTGTTTGTTAATACAAGGGTTCAATTTAAAGAGGGTTTTTCTGAGATTGTCTCATTTTGTAATGCATAGTTAAAATCTCCCATTTAAATTACTAGAAAAACCCTAGGGAATGACATTTGCATTATATGACCCAAAGTTTAGAGCCCAGAAAACCTTAGCATTGTAATTCCAAAACCAATCGTGTCTTGCAAATTTGTGGTAAAATTCATTGAAATCTTTGAAAATTCATGTTGGTCATAACTTATGCACTTCATCGCTTAAAATGACACTGGCTGACATCTTGAATTGACCCCCCGAACATCAATTAGTTGGCACCGTGAAATTTCCACGCTTTATTCAAATTACAAGCATTTGCGCTAAACCTAGCCCTCACCGACTTTGCGTTGAATTGATCCTCCACAAACCCCTTTCATACCAAGGTTAGTCAATTACCTCAAAAATTCCCGCTGGACCTGTAGAACGGACTTGGCACTAAAATTTGAGGTCACTACCTTGCACTGAAAAATGTCCCTACTAACTTCAGTCAGTTAGTGCCAAAGTTCGTGCTAGGTCGGTCGAACATGAAAATCATGCTTGCCTACATCAAAGACCTTTGTGCTAGAATCATTGTCTCCTGACTTGTGTGAAATGTTGCTTCCACTGACTTTGGCCAGTCCACCCTGAAACCCGCACAAGTCAGTGATGTCGATAAGTCCCGTTGATGCAACCATATACCTTTAGCGCTGAAAACTCCCTGGACTGACTTGTGCTATAAAGCACACCGACTGACCTCATGAGAAGCTTTAGTCAATCTGACCCAAAAACTACGCCGCCTTCCTTTGTATCCCTTGTTGCGCTGCAATCTCAAGTGACCGACCTGCATGAAAATTCACCATCGCTGATGTTAGTCTGTGACCTCCTAATCCCGCGCTAAGTCTGTCAAGACCAAAATCAACGCTTTGATATAAAAGAAGTCTGAGACTCTTAAATTTAGCGCAAACTGTGAAAAGACTTGATTTCTTGAAAAGTTTTAAGGTAATTGGATCTGTTTTGTCAAGTTAAGTACTGCAGAGGTTAAATTATGATGTTTTGCATAATTTTATCTGGATTTTCAAACTAATTAGCATTTATTGCATGGTTTAAGTGAGATCTAGATGTTATTCTTGTATTATTCGAATCATGTAATGAATGTTATAAAGTTATATAGTCTACAAATCATCAAAAAGGAATTAGTTTTTGTTTTATAAGGTAAAACTTGACTTAGGAATATGAAATAAGTAACTGATAGCTAAAGCACTAAAATTTAGGAACCAAAGACCTTTAAGACACCCTTGACTCATTAGGTCTAGTCATGCAGGTTAAATGTGTTGCAAGTATGGGCCTAACCGGTGTTGTCATTGATGTCAACATACTCTTGTTGCATTGATGAAATGGATTGGATGAGATGTATGCTAAGGATATTGAGAAAATTAGTCCTAATCAGGAACAGAGAAGAACAATGAAGATAGTAAGGTAAAGATCCAAGATAAAATGACTATTAGAGGATGAGTTTCAAAGAGTTTGTAGATATGAGTCTTAAGATGATCCAGTAAAAATTTCAGAGGTCCGCATGAAGATTTGAAGAAGTTGTGGCCGCTCAAGTAAAATCGGTCCTGGTAGGTGTTCAGAGGTGACAGAGTGACACAGATAGGTCCGGTGGGATCCAGAAATGCAATATCCTATTCTACAGATTTGGAGTATTTAGGAAGTCCATGCGAAGTGATAACTCAATTGGTTAGTGGTTTGGAGGTCCGCAAGCATCTATTCCATTGTGACAGTGATGACAGACTGTGTTCTTGAGGTTTCAGATGAAGAAGACAAGGATTTCAATAAGCAGATGAAGTGCAGATGTTCTTTGTGATTCATACAAGCTTGTGGAGGTCTTTGGATCATGTCCAGTTCATGTTGGTGGTCCACATTAGATTTTGAGCTCGCAATTGAAGAATAACTTCCAGATGATGGTGTTCTTCCTAAGTTTGGCCAACCGGATGTATTACACATCTTGCAGATGTTCTTGTAGATGTTTTTTGACTTAGATGATTATTCCTAAGTCAATGCCTTGTATAAATAAGGAATTGTAAAGTCATTTCAAAGTGAGTCTTGTGGAGATGAGAGTGTGGTAGTGAGGAAGAGAGTGAAAGGCAGAGCAGAAGTACTGGGCTTAAATAGAACCGATTCAAGCATGGTGAAGATGCTATTCTCCAGTTCAAGTATGTGATACTTATCATTTTGTAGACAGTGTGTCTCTTGTAGGCATTGAGCCTCTTGTGAGCAGTGTACTTGGGCAGTGAGCCCTAATTGGCATGTGCCATTTTGTTCTTTCTATTCTTCTAACAGAGAATACAATCTTGGGTTAATCACCCCGTGGTTTTTTCCCTTAACCGGGTTTTCCACATCAAAATCTTGGTGTCTTATGTGTTGATGTGTTTCTGCTCTTGATTTAATACATTATGTTTCCATGATTGATTTATTAATAAGCTGCCAAATCATAAAGAGGATTTAAGTGTTTAATTGGAAGAAAGTTTTAGACAACTGATTCACTCCCCCTCTCAGTTGTCTATCCTAAATCTAACAAAATGTCTACCCGAGCTCAAAACATGAAGTACTAATTCAAGGGCATTCCTCCTGAGACCAAGATAACTTCTGCATGGCAGAATATAGGAGACACAGATCTAGGTCATGTGGACTTATAGGATTTCAGACTTAGGGTGTTTGGACCAAATCCTACACCATTGGCTAGGAAGATAAGGGATAATGGTATTGTAGAGGTAGCTACCTTTCCCACCTCTGTACAATGTGCAGATCTCATAGTAATATGTGCAAAAAGATATGATCCTCTGACTAGAACCATTCAAACTGTAAATGGGCAGGTTCTGGTAGACTTAAGCACACAGTCCTTGGCATAAATCTTTGGTGTACCAGTTTACCCTGTGTTGTCCATACCAGACAAGAAAGATGCTGAAAATACATATAAGAAAGATGTGGAGAAATGCAAAAAGTAGATCAATGATGACTGGATGAAACATAAGAGGTCTACTATAAACAAGTTACCCCATACTTTGTATAGAAGCGATTTCCATCATGAGATTGGGGACTTGGTGACTTTATTGAGCAGAATCTATGGGCTCCCATCTGCTTCCACCTTTGAAGAATGGATGTTTGCCCTCATTGAGGAGATAATACATGGAGACAAGAAACTTCACTGGGGTCAGATCATAAGTGACAACATGCATGAAGCCTTTGAGAATTTCAAGGAGAAGGAGACATTCAGATGGACCTAATATGTTGTCTATACATTAGCCAAAAGAAATGAGTATGTTGGGTTGTCTAAAATTGGAGAAGTAGGGAATGTTGATCAACAGCTAAAAGTGTATGAATACTATCCCCAATTAGTATTATCACAATCACTGATACATTACAAGAGGGTGAATGATGCATTCACTATGCATATCACTAGGATACTCTAGGGGACCATTTGTTCGCAAGAGACACTATATGGATTCATGATTGTTGTCATTGATGGCAACAAAGTTCATCCCACACATCCGCATGACATGGTGTGTCTCTACCGGAAGTCAGAGTGAAGAATGTTGTGGTCTGGTAAACAAGAACAGAGCATATGGCAAGGTCTGATAGACAGGTCCAGATCTCTCAGAGGAAGTATCTTGGTAAAGTGTGGATTTGGGGAAGTAAAGAGTACTACCTTGAGTGATAGATTCCAAGGTTTTAGCCTCCGGTGATAGATGAGGAAAAAGATATGAATACTTGAGTACCGGGTTCTTGAGTGACAATGTGAATAGAGGAAGAACTGACTGACAGAACATCAGACTACTTTTCGGATGTGTTACTAATGGTGTTAAAGGTTATGAAGGCATGAATCATGTTTGGCCGACATGATTAATGATTTCTACAAGTATATGCTTGAGCCGCATTACTTGATGTGTAAGGATTCAGCCGACAGAACAGAGTTTGTGAGAAGATTGACTGTTCCGGGTGCCGACTAGAAAGATAATGAAATCACTTGTGCAGATATATATAAAGGATGGATTTAGTTGTGAGAAGTGTTGTTGTGATATGTGGTATGCGAATAAAAGCAGAGCAGAGCAAAAGCAGTAAGGAAGGTCCGGTATGTGAAAGGAAAGCAGCATAAGAGAAGAGGGAAGATGAAGTGCATCAGATCAATGTACTGAGCCTAACCAGAACTGAATTCCAGCATATGTGGATGCTTCCAATCAGTTCAAGTATTGTATAACATTCTTTTGTAGATAGTGTGTCTCCTTGTAGGCAGTGTGCCTCCTTTGTGAGTAGTGTGCTCGAGCAGTGAGCCCTAATTGGCAAGTGCCATTTTGTATTTCCTTATTCTTCTAACAGAGAATAATCTTTGGGTTAATCACCCCGTGGTTTTCTCCCTTAACAGGGTTTCCATGTCAAAAATATTGTGTCATGTGTTTTTCCTTTTCATGGTAATGTTTGCTTATTTGAATTAATGTTGCATTGATTAATAAGAAAGTTCATAAAGAAGAAATAATTAGGATAATTGATTCACCCCCCCTCTCAGTTATCAACAATTGGTATCAGAGCAAGGTTCCTCCTAACAGAGTCTAACAGCTCGAGGAAGATCTGGGAGTCCAAATGGATGCATATGGTTTAAGGGAGCAACTCAAGACTACCCTTGAGGATCTTGAACAGTCAAACTCTGAAGTCAATGAATTAAAGGAAAGACTCAAACAGGCTGATGATTTCATGAGAGAACTAAAAGACAAATTAAGTCTCTCTATGAAAAAGAGAAAGGAGTTGCTTTAGCAATTGGCAAGACAAGGTGAAGAAAATAATGCAAATGAAGAACTGACTGAGAAAACCAAGTTATGTGAAAAGTTATCAAAAGAAATCATTATGGTAAGACATGAAATGGAATTAGGAGTTATAAAGTTTACCCAAGAAGTTGAAGAGAAAAGAAAAACTGAAGATAATCTAAGACAATCTCTCAAGGAGAAATCAGAAGATTGCCACCAGATGGATAGAATTATCAGACATCTTGAGTCTGATCTTGAAGATGCTAAAGATAACAAAGAAAAACTTGAGGATCAAATTGTCTCTCTAAAAAGGGATCTTCAAACAACAAATGAGTATAAAGAAAAATTCAAGATAAGTTCTGCTCAACTTGAAGTTCTTCTTGAAAGTTAAAAGAAGGTAGATGACAAATGTGGTTTGGGATATGAGAAAGGAGAAAGCTCCGAATCTGGTCAGAAGAATTTTGGATCAGAAAATCTAAGGAACAGGCCTAGAAGACCTCCGGTAAGACAGCCCAATGCTCAAAGATATCCATCCTTCAATGGATACTACCACAGCTGCAATCACTTTGGTCACAAAGCTAATCAGTGCAGAAAGAGAATGAATCAGACTAATTCATCCTTCTCTGCAAAAGGTATGGTCACAAGTCTCATGAATGCAGAAATATGCAAATGAACAAATCATTCAATGGTAGATGCTTTGCATGCAATAGAGTAGGTCATATGGCTAATCAATGCAGATCAAGAGGATATCAGTCAAATATGCAAAGAAATATTGTTTGCCAAATCTGTAATAGGTCCGGTCATAATGCAAAATTCTGTAGAAGCAAGAATCAAGAGAAAAGAGGTCCGGTATATCATAATCAGAATCAAGATAAGGGTAAACAAAAGGTGAATGCGGATGAAGTTAGGAATGAGATGAACAAGATTTGGGTGAAGAAAAGTTTAGAGAATGTAGAGGTTGGATCTGCACTAGACTCTGGTGCTGATATTCCTTTCGGAAACTAAAAGGTGAGCTCTGGCTCAGGGGGAGACACAAAGAAAACCTTGTTCCCCTAGCCAGTTAAGTGGTGCCTGAAATTGGCACATAAGAAGCTGCGGATCAAAGAGTTTCTAGAGAAACATGTAAAGAAGGTCAAGTAAAGATCTGAGAGATCCGCAAGAAAATTTAAAAGGTACAATTCCTTCAGAATTGGTCCGGTTAAGCAAGTCTTCCAGTAAAATAGGTTTCTCACAAGATTGGCCCGGTATGAATCCAAATTGATATAGCTTGATCTGCGGATACATAAGATGATCAGAAGGACAAGTGGATATGATGATTCATCACTAACATTGATCACAAGGGAATCATAATGATCCGGATGAGTTTCTTCCTCATTGAACAAGGAAAACCAGGCAAACCAGAATGAATTAGGTTGCGCATTTATTGCAAGGTGAAAATTAGGGCTTCTTGGAATAAAAGAGTTCATTTGTCTATCATTTACACACTTGTACACTCACATGCGAAGAAGAAAGAAAAGGAGCTCTGCAAACAACTTCTCCCAAAAGATCAAGGCAACTCTTCATACAGCTCTATTCGGATTTCTTCGTGTGCCCTAACCTGTGTAAAAGGTATTTATCGTTCTTGATATCCTTTAGTAAGATTGTTTGATGATGGCTACTCTGAATATAGTAAAGATCTCGGATAGACCTCAGCCCTCATTTAAGAAACATCCATATAAATCCTTGGAGGTAGATCCCCTAGGTGCATTTTCTAGTGTTCCGCATGGTGTATTGCACACCGAAGATATTAGGGTTTATATACATGCAAATGTTGAAGAGTTTGGGGAATTCAAACTAAGAGATATCTATCACAAACAACTATTAGATGATTCATTTGAGCTCAAACCCCAATACATAGGCCTCCGGAACAAGCGCTTTGCACAATGTGTATGAGGAAAAATTGATTTAATCTAAACTAAATAAAACCAAAAAACCCAATAACATAAAGAAAACAAATTTAAATAAAAGCCATGACAAATAATCAATGAAATAAAGACTTTTACCGAAATCTGTATTGTTCCCTTTTGGTGATGTGTGGATTGCTCAATGAAGTTGCGAAGCCATGGTTGCAACAAGCAAGTAGTGTGCTCAATGTGCTCAAAGATCAATGTCAAAAGATCGTGAGAGTTGCTCAATCGACATGTTTTGTATGCTCAAAGTGCTGTTAAGTATGCCTGAGAATACGATCGAAGAGAGAGACCCAATGAAGGAGATGAGGGGGGTTTATATAGATTTCAATGGAGATCGATCAACGGTCCAGATAATTCAGAAGAATCAATGGAGGAGATAAGTTGAGGAATGTGCAACGAATGAGAAGACATGTGTCTTGCTTGCTTTTGCATGAGAGGAGTTATCAAGAATAGAAGAATGAGTTAACTGAAGAGATAAATCAATTAAAAGAAAAAAGCAATCAGTTAAGTGATTTAAAACAAGAAGAAGGGATTTGCATGAGAAAAGAAGATATTTTGCTTTATTAAATATAGAAATATTTAATTGATGAGCAAGAAAGCTTGAGTTATTTTAGAGATAACTCAAATTAGAAGAAAAAGCAATTTAAATAAATAATTGATTTATTTAAATTTAGAGCAGATATTTTGGAAGAAATAATTAAATAATTGGAATTATTTAATTTAGAAGATTTGAAAGCAAATTAAATAAATAAATTTATTTAATTGTTGTGCATGATTTATTTAATTTTAGATAAGAGGGAATTTGTTGAATTAATTAAATAATTAATTTAATTAATGTGGATTTGATTTTTGGAAAGAAGACAATAATTAAATTAAATAATTAAAATTATTTAATTGTGGAAGAATATAGAGGAATCTGATTTAATTAATTAAATAAAGAGGATTTATTTAATTAATGTTGAATTTAGGAGATTTAGAAGAATTTGATGAAATTAATTAAATAATTAGATTATTTAATTAACGTTAAAATGTAGGTGATGAGACAGAAATGACGAAATGCAAGTGATGCGACGACTTGGTCATTTTAGGTTGTCTACATTTTGCCCCTCTTTGATGCAATGCAGCATGTAGCGTTGCGTCAAAGAAATCGATAGTTGAATACATGATGCAATTTTTATTTTTTATGCCCCAGTGTAGGTAGCTGCCCCAATGTATGCCCCCTCGAGCGGGAAGACAGGGAAGCGACAGAGGAAAGGTGATGACGCTCGACCAGAAGAGGACGTGACCAGAGAGGAGGAAAAAGCAGAAGAAGGGGTGGGAAAGAAAAACTAAGGGGGGGGACACTATAAATAGGTCCCATGGGGACCACAATCCTCATTTGCACCCTTGGAGAGTCTAAATTTAGAGAGGAGAGAAGCAAACCTAGTTGGAGTGAGTTGAGCAGCCAGCGAGGAGAGATGTCGATTCCAGCGCACAGTCATCGAGCGGAGTTGGTACGGACCTACAGGAGGCCAGCAGGAGCTCCGGCAACGGTAAGTGATCGAAAACCCCCTTTGCATTTGTCGTTTAGGGTCGGTTAGGGCTAGGTTGAGGTAGGGTTAGCTAGGTCAAGCAAAAGCGCTTTAGGAAGCCGCAGCGCGTTTGGTGTAGGGCGGCAGTGCTTTTGGCACGCTGCAGCGCAGGTGGTAGTCGCACGCAGCACACTTGGTAAAATCACGTCGCTTTTGGTATTAGGTGCTCGCACCGCAGCGCATTTGGGAAATCCCGCAGCGCACTTGGCAAAGCAGGTTAGCGCAAGTGGTGGGAAGGTGAAAAAAGCACGTCGCGTCTGGTAGGACAGAGTGGCGCGGGTGGTAGGACAAAATGGCGCTTCTGAAAAAATAAGGCGCATGTGGTTTAAAAAACACAGCGCGTCTAGATGAACAGTATGGCACTGTTGGTAGAGAGGGACAGCACTTTTGTATAAAACAAAGCGCTTTTGGTTTGAATAGAAGAAAAGTTAGGGTGTAATAGAAAAGTTAGGCTGCCAAAGAGGAAAGAGAAAGTTGGGGATTTTAGGGACGGATGGTAGATAGGTTTTGAGGAATTTGGGAAAGAAACTGACAAGTGATTTGTTATGGATGCAGAGGATTTTGCCACCACTGATGTCGCGAGAGCGACATCACGCGATAGCGCACAAGGTTGTTCAGCTTACATGGGAGGAGGACGCATTCCTAGAGCATGCGGGGTTGTGGCATGTGGCACATTTGACACACATTAGGGCGAATCTCGCCCTAGTGACAGCAGTCATGGAGAGGTATCACAGCGAGACCTCTTCATTCCACTTTCTGACAGGGGAGGCGACAGTGACACTGGAGGATGTGTACTGCATCCTGAGGATCCAAATAGATGGTGAGATAGTTGACTTTGACCCGGCACGGGGTGAGGCAGGCTTGGAGGAGGTCTTCTGTACAGACGACCTGTGGATAGAGGATGGGGAGATCCGATGGGCAGACGTCCCGAGACTCTGTGATAGGATCAGATGGATCGTTGCATCATTGGTTGGCGGCTTCCTGTGCCCGAACAGGAGATCTAGAGGATTATCAGTTGGCTGGGGGACCGTTCTATCAGGGATGTTCACCCATGGCAGACAGTATGCGTGGGGACCCTGCGTGCTAGGACAGCTATACCATGATATGCACCATTGTGTGTACAGGAGAGGTAGGAGCCTCTCAGCAGGTGTGACTTTGTTACAGGTATGGGCGTGGGAGCACATTCGAGTCATCCGACCCATGGCGCAGCGCCACCGAGATAGAGGTGAGCCATATGCATTCCTATATGACGGGGTGATGACACATCAGAGGATGGGGTCTGTTAGCTACTGGAGGCGACAGATAGATGAGATGGACATATTTATATGGAGGCCCTGGTTACTATGCGAGGAGTGGGCTGACGAGCATGAGTAGCTTATGTACTGTAGACAGGCTCACTATCTGTTCGGTAGACGGACAGATATGATAGAGAGGTACCTACCCGAGCGAGTTCTCAGGCAGTTTGGATTGCCGCAGGGGTTACCAGTGGGGGAGGCCACTCATGCCAGGACACGGAGGGAGGTTGGAGACTGGGATGCCGAGATCCTAGTGGCGACAGCTTTGATAGAGGTACGGGGACTTATTCCCGTGAGATGGGATTGGGACTCTGGGCTAGCAGACCCAAGGACACTGCCAGAGTACGATCAGTACTGGCAGACACACAGGCCGATGAGATTGACTACACCAGGTGTAGCAGGGGCAGTGGGAGAGGTGCTAGTTCTTGGAGGGGAGGCGAGGATGAGGTGGCAGGCCAGGGCAGCCAGGTAGCAGGCAGCGGGCCAGCAGGCAGGTGGAGAGGGCAGCGGCCAGCAGGCCGATGTGGAGATGGCAGAGGCAGTGGGCCCGGTTGTAGAGACCGACTTACAGAGAGCAGAGCGACTGCTGCAGGAGGAGATAGCCCAGAGGACTTGCTTAGAGCTCCGGATGGCACGACTGAGGAGAGACAAGGATGCAACATGGGCAGATGCGAGGCAGGCAGAGGCCACAGCCCAGGCACAGACACAGGCAGCCTCAGTAGCACAGACAACCCTAGCACAGGTGCAGGCGCAGCTACAGGCACAGGTGCAGGCATACAGACAGCTGTAGGCCCAGATACAGGCACAGGCACAGGTACAGGTGCAGCCGCCAGCCGCACCAGCAGCAGACGTAGATGAGCTAGCACAGGCTAGGAGAGAGAGAGACGTAGAGGTGTAGCTGTGTTTGACAGCTGAGGCCACACTATTTAGAGTGAGGTGGGAGAGAGAGGAGGCATGCCGTGCGCTGGGTGCAGACCAGAGGACCTTGTACAGTGAGCTCATCTGAGTGCAAGGCGAGCTAGTATCCGCCGGTAGGGAGGCAGAGTACTACAGGGGCTTGTATGTGGGTGCGGTGCCGGCATCTCAGCAGGCACCGAGCTATAGAGACAGGAGCAGGTCGAGGGCATCAGGATCCCGGAGGACAGGGCAGTCAGCGTCCTCAGTTAGAGGGCCACTTTTGCCACCAAGAGGAGGAGGAGGACCATTAGGGGGACCTCCACTGAGCACAGGGGGAGGCCAGGGGCCACAGCAGGAGGGCAGCTCTACCCACTAGGGCACATACATTTGTATTGTATCATATTGTATCATTTTGGACAGATGCCTGCGTGCATTCTGATGTATATTTTGAGGGCTCTTGATAGCCTTGATGTACTATATTGGTGTATATTTAGATGTATACACATTTTTGTATTATTGATGTAGACACAGAGATTTTGTATTATGATGGCCATTTTATGATATATATATATATATGATGATCTGTTCGACTCACAGCTGTTCATGCTTTTGTGTATGCATTCTTTGATGTCATGGATATGATGATATGTATGTATGACTATGGATTCATGTGATGACATATGTTGTTTATATGATGCTTATAGATGTATGATGATACAGATATATGATGATATAGATGTGATGACTAGTGATATCTGACATGTGGGTTTTGCAAATATGCACCAGAGAGAAGAAAAGGAGGAGATGGAGACAGAGACTGTTGATCGTTGACTTCAATGAAAGCGATATAAAGGATGTGGAAATGGATGAAAGTTGAGCTTGTTGCAATGGCTTCGCATTTGTATATAAAGAGCAATCCTTATTTTGATATAGCACGTGGATAGTTCACCACCAAGGTATAAAAGACCAAGGTGTAGTAATATCCGAGTGCGTGGACGTTGACTCTACAAACAAACGGTTTGAACTTAGATCCTTTAGACATAATATAAACTTGTTGGAACATGTGAATGAGCCGTAGTCTTGAACATAAAACAAACTTCCATACACGCAAATGCAAGAAGAATATTAATATGTAAGATGCTAGGTCGTAACACACACAAGATAAATAGAATGCCAAGAAAGATACGAAAGATCATTCCTCAAACACGGCACATAGAAAGCAATGACTATGCCCCCAATCCGTACTGCATCGCAACATACCAAGATTATAGATGAATCAAGGTAGCTTTGAATAGGTATTGGAATAGGGAACAAAAGATAAACCATAACACAAATTGACTGACTTACAAAGGAAACATACAGCCAATATATTCTCTTGCCAAAGAGGTTGCTCAGGATAGATTGGATAGGAAGGATAACAGCCTTATCGTAGGAACTCTGTGTCCGTTAAAGAGTGCTATCTACCTACAAAAGACAATGTCTTGCTGCAGGAAATGTCACATGTCGCAGGAGACGCGTGTGTTGGTCTCGACAATGGAACACTGTGCAAAAGACAAGCTTGTTGATCTAGGGCTTGGTTAAGCGATACGTAGCTGATGTTGGCAATCGGTATGCAGGACAGTAGATGACTCTGGAAGAAAGCTGCTTTGCTTCAGGTTTGCTAAGGACTTTTGCTTTGAAAGGATGTGCTAGCTTGCTGCTTGAGTTAGTCAAGTCAAGGCGAAATAGATTTTGAAAAAATGGAAGACTAGAGGGGTGACAGTGCAACTAGATTGAGATGGGCGGAGAATGATGGATCGTGTGTGCCTGAGTACTGGATACATCCTTCGTATTCCAGACTGCCTACATACCCTGTATCCACGGGATCAAGGCACACGATGATGGAAGGTGAACGTGATAAATATGTAGTTCTAGATAGAGTGATGAATGGGTCAAGGTGAAAGGAGGGGATCTTATGTACCTGAGTACTAGATACTTCCTTCGTATTCCAGACTGCCTACATACCCATATCTATGGGATCAAGGTACCTTAAGATTGAGAAGAGATAATATGTAGTTCGGGGTGGCGTGATGATGTGGGAAAAGGGTTGAGAAGAGGTGATCTTATGTACCTGAGTACTGGATACTTCCTTCGTAATCCAGACTGCCTACATACCCATATCCATGGGATCAAGGTACTTTAAGACTGAGAAGAGATAGTATGTAGTTCTGGTTGATGTGATGAAGGGGGAAAAGCGTTGAGAAGATAACAGCCTTATCGTAGGAACTCTGTGTCCGTTAAAGGGTGTTACCTGTGGAAATGAGAAAAGATCGAAGTATGCGTTGCGAACCGCGAACAAGGAACCTATCCTAGACCGAGGCTAAGGAAAGAGTTGCCCCCATTCTGGTAGAGGAAACTGTAGGGGTGACTGCCGAAGAAGACATGGAAAGACGTGACCTAGGACAAGGCAGTGTTAACTATAGACACAGATCAAGACATGGGAAGACGACGAGGGACATTGACAAATTTCCAAGCTATACTAGATAGGGAGATGGAAATGCAAACAAAGTCAATGGTTTTATTATGGATGGATGGATGAAGTGTGTTGTTACGAACTGGACAAGGAGTGGACATGACTCGATAGACGATGGATGCTGACTCTACACATAGCGCCTGTTTGCCAGGTTTTCACTATGGTACTTATCCAAGGCGCCTGTTTGCCAGGTTTTCACCAGAGGACGGATTTTTTTTGGATTTTTTTTTTTTTTTTGGAATACTCTGAGGATCAGGCATAGAACCTCTTGAGATGGACACTGTTAAGTGGCTCATCTAGAGGAATGCCGTTAGGTGTATCTAAAGTATAAGCTCCTGATCCATATGCTGCTGTCACAATAAAGGGACCTAACCAGTTAGGCTCAAACTTGCCCTTCTTCTCTCGATCTGCTTGATTTCTCTGATTTTCCTTAAGTACAAGATCACCAACTTGAAACCGTCTTTCTTTGATCTTTTTGTTGTAATTACGCCGGAGGCAGTTTTGACAGACGTGGAGATGATTAAGTGTGGCAAGGCGCCTCTCATCAAGTAGTTCAAGCTCAGCTAATCTGGAAGTGCGATATTCATCTCCGCCGATCAGGTCTTGCATGGATACTCTGAGGGATGGGATCTTGACCTCTATAAGTAGGATGGCTTCAGAGCCAAAGACCAAGGCATATGGTGTGGCCCCAGTTGGTGTTCTGATACTAGTGCGGTAGGCCCATAGGGCGGGATTGAGTTGCAAGTGCCAATCACGACCAGCTTCATTGATCGTTTTCTTTAGGATCTTGAGAATGGTTTTATTGGAAGCCTCAGCTTGGCCGTTACTCTGCGGATAGTAGGGAGTTGAAAAGCGATGTTGGATATTGTATTGTATGCATAAGGCACGGACATCTTGGTTCTTGAATGGTCTCCCATTATCAGTGACAATGGCTTGTGGTATACCATACCGGCATATGAGGTAGTTTAGAATAAACTTGGCTATTTGCTTACCGATGATATAGGTCATAGGAATGGCTTCCACCCACTTCGTGAAATACTCAGTGGCGGTAATGATAAAATTGTGGCCATTGGAGGAGGAAGGGTGGATTTGTCCTACGAGGTCGAGACCCCATTAAGAAAAAGGCCATGGAGTAGTCACAGGTTGTAACTCATGAGCTGGTCCGTGAATTAGATCTCCATGCTGCTGACATTGTAGACACTTCTTAGCAAACTGTGCAGCATCTTGCTCTATTGTAGGCCAGTAATAACCTATTCTGAGTATCTTCTTAGTAAGATTAGGACCAGTAGAATGTGCGCCACAGACACCTTCGTGTATGTCTCATAAGGTAGCTTCGGCTTCTTCCGCATTAAGACATCGTAAGAGGATACCATCGAGACTCCGGCGATATAGTGTATCACCCAGAATGATGTAACGAGAGGATCGACAGATAAAGGTTTTGCGTTGGTTGGATGATAGGTCAGGGGGAAAGGTATTGTTCTTGAGGTATTCATAGATATCTTCATACCATGGGGAATTGGGACCAACAAGTTTGCAGATGATTTCAGTAACTGGAACGTCGACGGCTGGTATCAACAATTGCTCGATCAAGAATTCACACTTCTGTGTATTAGCAGGCATGTCAATCAGGGACCCTACAGAAGCCATAGAATCTGCAGCTTTGTTATGCTCTCTTGGAATTTGCTCAAATGTGATGCTAGAAAAATGTGGTTTGTAGGCATCCACTAGTTGCTTGTAGGGGACCAACTTTTCATCCTTTGTTTGGTATTCATCTGTGACTTGGCGAATGACTAGCTGTGAGTCTCCATATACTTGTAATTCTATGATGTCCCATTGAACTGCTGTATTGAGACCTATAAGGAGTGCTTCATACTCGGCTATGTTGTTGGTGCAAGGGAATGCTAGCCGATATGACTTTGGAATGTAGTCATTCTGAGGTGTAACAAATAAGATGCCAGCTCCTGATCCATGCTGTGTGTAAAAACCATCAAAGTACAATTTCCATATTATGGAGGTAGCAAGAGTGGAGATTCTCGTAAGGAAAGTCAGCTACCATAGGATGTGTATCTTTCATAGGTGCATCTGCTAATTGATCCGCAAGGGCTTGTCCTTTGATTGCCTTACGATCTATGTACTCAATATCGAACTCACTAAGGATCATAACCCATTTAGCTAGTCTGCCTGTGAGAGCTGCTTTTGCTAGTAGATACTTCAAGGGATCAATCTTGGCTATCAGATTTGTGTGTTGGTTCAGCATGTAATGCCGCAACTTTTGGGAGGTGAACACTACTGCTAAACAAGCCCTTTCCATTGGTGAATAATTGAGCTCATATCCCACCAAGGTTCTACTAATGTAATAAATTGCATGCTCCTTTCCTGTGTCATCATTCTGTGCTAGCAGGGCCCCTAGGGCTGAATTTGTAGTGGAGATGTATAAGATCAAAGGTTTGTCCGCAACTGGTGGAACCAATACAGGAGGTGTAGCTAGATACTCTTTAAGTTGATCAAATGCTGCTTGACACTTATTGTCCCATCGAAATGAAACATCCTTTCGGAGCAAGTGTTGAAAGGGTTGACATTTATCTGCTAGCTGTGAGATGAAACGCCTGATGGACTGCAACCTTCCTTGGAGGCTCCTTAATGCTTTTAGGTTCTTTGGTGGAGGCATCTCCACTATAGCCTTTACTTTCGCTGGATCTACTTCGATGCCTCTACGAGATACAATGTATCCCAATAGCTTCCCTGATGTTACGCCGAATACACACTTCTTTGGATTGAGTCTTACTTGGTATTTTTCAAGCCTGTCGAAGATCTGTCCTAAGACCTATATGTGATCCACTCTAGAAGATTTAGCCAATATATCATCAACATAGTCTTCCATGATGTGATGAAACAGATCATGAAATATCACTGTCATTGCTCTCTGATAGGTTGCTCCTGCATTCTTCAGACCAAACGGCATGACACACCAACAATAATTGCCCCAAGGACAAGTAAAGGTTGTTTTATGTGGGTCTTCTTCAGCTATCCTTATCTGATTATAACCTGAGAATCTGTCCATGAGAGAAAGCATCTCGTGACTTGCTGTCAAGTCCATTATAATGTCAATGTTTGGTAGTGGAAAGTCGTCTTTAGGACATGCCTTATTGAGATCTCTAAAATCATTACACATGCGGATGCGCCCATTAGGTTTAGACACAGGTACAATGTTTGAGACCCAATCTAAATAGTCGATGGGTTGTATGAACTTTGCGTCTAACAGCTTTTGTATTTCCACCTTCACCAAGAGAGCTATCTGTGGGTGCATCTTTCTCAACTTTTTTTTTGATTGGTTTCACTTTGGGATCAACTGTGAGATAATGAACTACCAGCTTAGGGTCTAGCCCTAGCATATCTGCATAAGTCCATGCAAAGTTGATGGTTCGTTGCAAGAAGAAGTTGTTAAGATTTCTGTGCTCTGTGTTAGATAATGATGCTGCTAGGAATGTTGTCTTTGGATTCTGTTCTGTACCCAGGTTGATCTCTGTAGAATCTTCCACTAGGAGAGCTGATTTCTCTTGATACTTAGATGGTAGGTGAAGGTCAAATCCTCCATCCTC
This sequence comes from Cunninghamia lanceolata, assembly GCA_027924645.1. NCBI lineage: Eukaryota > Viridiplantae > Streptophyta > Pinopsida > Cupressales > Cupressaceae > Cunninghamia > Cunninghamia lanceolata. Next base: position 220,395 of record BSBN01000337.1, read on the forward strand.
AGGTGCCACAGTTGGGTTTTCACCTTTGGATACGTCCTTTGTTTTTACTATTTTGTGATCAGGAGGTGCCACAGTGTGGTTTTCACCTAGAGATCTTTCTTTATTTACACTTTTGCGACTGGAGGATTTGGCATTCTCACCAAAATAAGCTGTGGGCTCTAGTTCCATTACAAAACCTGCCTTGTGATCGCCAAGAGGGATACCTTCCCGAAGTCCCATGAACTCAGCTAGGGCTTCGTCATTCTAAAATACATCTATAACGGGGGCCCCTTGTTGGTCCCAATCGATAAGTTCAGGGTAGACAAGCGTGACATTCTGGGTGCTGGTGGTGGAAGTTAAGGATACGGAGGATAGTGTAAAAATGGAGGATTCTACGAATAGATTGGTCATGTGGAGGGAAGATTCATCGATGATATCCTCTGTAGACGTCGTATCAGCGGGAAAAGTGTCGGCTACCTCGTCGAGGATATACTCAATGTCTGAGGCGCGTGGTACCTTCTTACCAAATCCTAATCCTTTCTTGTCTAGCTTCTTTGTTACCACAATGGGCTCCATAGTACCTTGATTCTATTTCCCCAGGCCACCTTTGCCTTTATAGCCCATATTTTTCACTATCCTTAAGCCATTGCCATATTGCTTGACTGGTATCGTGACTGGTTCTTTCTCCTTGTAGAGCCAAGAAGAGATGTCCTCAATAGTTTCCTCTTCCAATAATCGTCCATGTTGGAATTGGGTTAGGAATGTTGGGGGAGGAATAGCTGCTTTTTTGGTTACTTTGGCAATGGGTGGTTTGCCATAAGATTTTGGAGATAAAGGCATCCGCCCTACACAACAAGATTCTGAGATATCATAAGTGCCAAAGCCTATATCTCGGACGCGAGCTGTGATTTTGGGGAGGGGTGTAGGTTCACTTGTAGAGGCTTGCGTGAGAGTTTCAGGGTCAACATAGAGACGGGATTCAAGGGCTTTGTCATTTTTAGGCACTTGGTTGCAATTCTTATAGCTTCCTTGCAAGATACGGCAAAATTCAAAAGGATTAGGGTCTCCTGGGATGGTGATCTCCGTACCATTGTATGGGAACTTGAGCGACTGATGGTACGTGGAGGGAACAGCTTTCATTGCATGGATCCATGGGCAGCCTAGGATAATGTTGTAAGGCAGCTCAATATCAAGAACTTGACACCTGGTTTCAAGCATGACAGGGCCCAGTTGTATAGGCAAGTGAATAACACCTTCGGAACAGCGTTCTGCATCATCATACCCCTTGATTGTAATACTATAATCAGTGTTGACATGATCCTCAGAGTATCCCAATTGCTTTAGTAACTTTAAAGAACAGATATTGAGACTAGCACCACCATCTATGAGGATGCGTTTGATTTTGCGCTTATGGATGAGAACTTCAATATGGAGGGCATCGTTGTGACAAGGATCATGGGAGGGGAGGTCTTTCTCAGAGAAGACCACGTTGTAAGGCAAAGCAATATTACCCACTATAGCTTGGAAATCTGCAGCTGCTATGTTGTTAGGAACGGAAGACTCTTGGAGGGCTTTTTCTAGCACCACTCTATGTGCAGGTGATGACCGTAGAAGGTCCAAAATAGAGATCTGTGCTGGTGTTCTCCCTAGATGTTTGACAAGATTATAATCAGACTGAACCAGAAGCCTAGGTGTAGGTGCACGGATGGTGACATGACCTCGACGAGTAGTAACAGCATAATCTGTAGATTTGCCCTTGATGGTGAGGGTAGACACTCGACTCTCTTCAAAATGACCTACAATGGAATCGAAAGACGTGGAAGCGTGATTGATACCTTTACCTCTATCCTGAGGAGGAGGTGGACCGTGATGAGGGAATGGTTCCTTGTACATATCTAGATCCTTGTTCGTGTGTTGCGCTGGTGATTCATCCTCAAAAGTGATTTGATTACCGTCGATGAGGTTTTGGATGAGGTGCTTAAGCTTCATGCAAGACACAGTTCTATGACCTTTGCTCCTATGGAATTCACAATATTCATTGTCTCTGTAACGTGTCATTTTGTAGACAGGTTCTCCATATGGGGGAGCATCAGGTAAGGTGATGAGCCCTTTCTGCAAGGCTTGCTGTAAGACTAATTCGATGGGCACTCCCAAGGGAGTGAATTGACGTCGCGGAGGGTAATCTTGTTGGGGCCGCTCTTGTTGTCGTTGCTGTTGGTTGGGATAAGGCTGCCTTTGTTGCTGCTGTTGTTGAGGTGGAGCTTGACTTGGTTTGGAGAGTTGCAGCGGTGTTTGCAACGTTTGGACATGCTTAGTATCGACCACCCCATCGTTGACCACGTTTTTGTTCTTATTCCAATATTTGGGTTTATCGTTCAACTGTTGATGAGAAGTACTATCTTTCGTCTCCTTAAAGATTTTGACCACACCATTAGCAATGAGGGCCTTCTCAACGTTGATACCCTTGTATGTGATTTCATCAAAGGTTGTAGCACTAAGAATTTGCAAATGGAAACCTAACTCTTGGTTGAGGTTCTGCACAAATATGCTAACAAGTTGTTTCTCTGGAATCTTGAAAGGGAATTTACTAGCCATTTGTCTCCATCGTTGGAGGAAAGAAATGAAAGTTTCACTATTTTTCTGTTTATTGTTGCATAGATCTGTCATGGAAATCTCATGCTCTGCGTTGTAAGAAAAATGGGTGGCAAACTTCTCTGCTAGTTCGTTGAAAGACTTGATACCCGTAGGTAAGTGTGAGAACCATTCTATTGCTTGACCTCCAAGACTGCGAGGAAAGAGATGCATAAGATATGTGTCGTTGTGAGAGACCTTGAAGCAAGCAAGATAGAATTCCCTAAGATGGTCTTTTGGGTCACCTTTTCCTTTGTACTTATCGAACTTGGGAATAGTGAAATTTTGAGGAAAAGGGATCATTGGTAATGACCGATCAAAATGATAAGGACACACTTCCTCTAAGGAGAACATCTTTTTGGTGTGGCCAAACGTAAGATCAGATAGTTGCTGTTGAACTTCTGCGATCTTTAGCTCCATAGTCGTGGGAGGGGTTGGTAACATCTCCTATTGTCTAAAAAGGGGTTGGTGTTGCCCATATGGAAGATTATAATGTAAGCCATGCGCACCGGTATTATAAGGGTCGTAAGATTGATTGGGATCATATGGATTGTACAATTGGTTCGAATTGGGTTGGAATTGGAGGCCTTGATTAGGCAGAGGTGGAGGTGGCGCTAGGTAAGAATGTTGGCTTTGCGATGGTTGAAGAAAAATATTGGGGGGAGGAAAGCTAAAGTGCATTTGATTAGGTTGTGATAGTGGCACATAGCTTTGGGAAACCTGATGTTGGGAATGTTGAGAGTGGCTAGGCAATGTGTGAAAGAAGTTGAGCGAGGATGAACGTTGTGGAGGAGGAACATAGGTAGAAGTGATTTGCGACGGTTGGGGTTGATTGAGGATGAGAGTAGAAGAATGTTGTGGTTGGGGCTGCTTGAGGATGAGAGTAGAAGAATGTTGTGGTTGGGGCTGCATGACTCTAATTGGTTGAGAGACATGCAGGTGTGATGATATAGGAGGTGGCATTTGTTGAGACCCTTGTTGCATGGCTACATAAGTGTTCCCCGGATTGTAATTGGGTGGGAAACCTACGCGTGATGGGGTAACCAAGATTCCACTTGCGATTGGGGTGGACACTTTAGGAGGAGGTTGCACATTTGATCGAGCTAAGGTGGCTTGCTTAGCTAACTCTGCTTGATGTTGGAGCGTTTCTTGTTGGTTTTGATAGATCTCCAAAGGAGTCAAAAGTGGTGATATGGGCCTCTCCTCTGTTGGATTTTGAAAAAGGGGATTCCTATACTGCGAGCCTTGAGTAGGTAAGGGCGTAGTTACCGTGGACATAGTTTGCACCGCTTGTATGGTTTCTTGGGTGTTGTTGCTCTCCTTGAGAGTGGACACATCAAAATCTTGAGGTAACTTGGCGCCTTGCTTTGCAAGCAAGCGAAAGAAATGATCTTGGTTCTCACTAAGGATTTTATCAAAGGTAGCTATAGCTCTAGGATCTTGTATAAATTCATCAAGATCTTGCCCATCTTCTTGAGAGGATTGACCTATTTCAAAGTGTCGCTCTTCTTGAGATGGGGTTTGATCTACAATATAACCTTGTGGGACAAAATCCGGAGGCAATCCTGTGGTATACTGAGGTGCATTTATCAAAGGGGTTCTATCCTCATGAGGATTGCTTGGTTCATCTATGTGCGGCATGTTCAGAGAGCTGTTTGGTTTTGCCGCGGGTGTACTAGGAGTCACTTTGGGAGTAATGTTGAGACGACCTGATTGTGGTGTGCGAGGAGGCGACTTGTACTTCTTAGGGACAACTTGCCTAGATTTCATAGTTTGTTGTAGCCTAGTGGTGACCATGGGATACACTAGGACACAATGTAATGCTGGGAATCTATGAGATGCTTTGGGAAACAGACAAAATCTGATGCACAAAGTACTAGACCAAAAGCGCTATATTGTTTGACCAGAGGCGCAGGACTGTGCTACCAAAAGCATGCTACTGTGGGCCGGGGGCGACGGACTGAGCTACCAATAGCGAGTTACTGCTATGCCAAAGGCGAGCTACAGTGACCAAAAGTGAGCTACTATTATACCAAGGGCGCTGAAGTAGATTTTTGCCAGAGGTGGGTTACTGCTGACCAAAGGCGATCTACTGTATTACCAAAGGTAAGCTGTTGTAATACCAGGGGCGCTGAAGTAGTGTCTGATGTTTTTCAAAGGCAAGATTTTTCTGTTTCTGATTGGATTGGTTTGGCAAGAGAAAACACAGCAAACAAGTGGTCAAAAAGGCACAAGGACTAACACAACAGATAGTGTATGTTCAAGGCTCCAAACAAGCCCAATGTTTCCACCGGTCTAAGACAATTGCAATCAATAACAAGCACTTTTTATCCCTAGAGACAAGGTTTCATTGCAGTAGATCAGCTCACAGCTTAATACTCCGTCAATAAAAATATCATTCCATAAAGGTGTCAGATATTTAGTATCTTTGCGAGAGACGATAGGTAGGGATATCTCACCCTCCCCTTAGAAAGCTCAAGTAGGTCACAAGAGCTTTATGTCCAAGGGAATACTATCTCTTCTCAAGGGAGCCAATGGTGAGTATCTTAAGGGTTTAAATTGATTTCCCTTGCACTGATGATTACCGCAATGTTCGGAGGTAGGTCGGGTAGTCTCTATCTAAAATGGTTCTTAGTGACTTTGAGGGACCAATGCCTTACGAGCAATGCGACAAGCTACTAAAAGCTTTAACCAATCCTACTAAGAGTTTCAAACACTTCGCTCAATGTGAAAATTGTTTCCACAAAGAGCTAGTACACCTCTTTTCAGTTTGGCACCACAAGGTAAGGCTGACGTCGGTTAGGACTTGGCTTTCGCCTTATCCCTCTTATATAGCAGTTCAAAGGAAAACTCCACTTAGGGTCGTCCCTTTTGGATAAAGCGCAATCCAAAAGCAGGCCTTTCTAAAGGAAGTACAAAAAAAGTAAGAGCAAGCACATCAAACAAAGGTTCAATTGTCCCGTTATAAAAAAAAGGTGCAACTAAGCTAGGCACACACGATTGTAGTTGTAAATTGTCCCTTATGAAATGAAGTGTTTGGCATTCATGTCCATTGTCCTTTAGAAAATTGAGGTGTTTGTTCATACATGTCCATTGTCCCTTAAGAAAAGCAGTATGTTCCTAAGACTTAGATTGCAAGAAAAGATTTGTTCAATTATCCTTTTAAGCATGCAATGTGTCTCTAAGACTTAGTGAGATAAATCAAATAGGTCTTCAATGCTCGTCTTGCATGAACATGTTAAGGAAACACCTATTGGCTCTGTGTGAGTAATAAGAAGCTACAACAAGTGAGTTAGTTCCACCAAAAATTCACAAGTTAGCCAAAAAATAAATCAACTTTGACCAAAAGCACTGCACAATCTTACCAGAAGCGACTTACTGTATTCCCAGGGGTGCTGCATCGCAGACCAGAAGCGTTGCAGGATATTACCAGAGGCGCAGCAAAACAACCAGACGCGCTCAACTGTGTTTTCGAAGCGCTGTGATGCAGACCATAAGCGCAATACAATAACACCAGACGCGCTGAATAATAGCCCGAAGCATGGAGATGTGTTATCAAACGCGTGATATAATATAACCAAAAGCGCTGTGCTATCTCAGATCATAAAAAGGGGAACTTTTTCAAAATAATCCGATGTAAAGTAAAATTCCATGATTGATTGACTGTTCTGAGAAGTGGTAGCTGAGAGATCTATGTTCTGCAATCTTAAAAAAACTCAAAAGTTGTAACAACACCAAGGATTAACACAAAAATCGAAGGTACTCCTAAATAAATCAGCTTAGGATGTCCAAAAAAAATAGGTTTGTCTGACAAATACAACAGCTTGTCATACAAATTAATAAGATAGATGGCGTGAAAATCCTGCAAGACAGTGAACAAAGTCAAAAACCTAATTTAGCCAAAAGCGCTGTATAATACTGCCGGAAGTGCCATTCTGTCAGGCCAAAAGCGCTGCTCTGCGCTGCCGAAAGCACCGCAGTGCCTCCAAAAGCACCTGACTGTGCCTCCAGAAGTGCTCAAAGATCCTGCCAGAAGCGCTGTGGGGTGTCGTTTGCGCTATGTCGTACCGTGACTTCAAAAAAAAACAAATTTCTCAAAGAAACAAAGGGATTAGTGGGTCCCACCGGGCGTGCCAGAATGTGTATGAGGAAAAATTGATTTAATCTAAACTAAATAAAACCAAAAAACCTAATAACATAAAGAAAATGAATTTAAATAAAAGCCATGACAAATAATCAATGAAATAAAGACTTTTACCGAAATCTGTATTGTTCCCTTTTGGTGATGTGTGGATTGCTCAATGAAGTTGCGAAGCCATGGTTGCAACAAGCAAGTAGTGTGCTCAATGTGCTCAAAGATCAATGTAAAAATATCGTGAGAGTTGCTCAATCAACGCGTTTTGTATGCTCAAAGCGCTGTTAAGTATGCCTGAGAATACGATCGAAAAGAGAGACCCAATGAAGGAGATGAGGGGGGTTTATATAGATTTCAATGGAGATCGATCAACAGTCCAGATAATTCAGAAGAATCAATGGAGGAGATAAGTTGAGGAATGTGCAACGAATGAGAAGAAGACATGTGTCTTGCTTGCTTTTGCATGAGAGGAGTTATCAAGAATAGAAGAATGAGTTAACTGAAGAGATAAATCAATTAAAAGAAAAAATCAATCAGTTAAGTGATTTAAAACAAGAAGAAGGGATTTGCATGAGAAAAGAAGATATTTTGCTTTATTAAATATAGAAATATTTAATTGATGAGCAAGAAAGCTTGAGTTATTTTAGAGATAACTCAAATTAGAAGAAAAAGCAATTTAAATAAATAATTGATTTATTTAAATTTAGAGCAGATATTTTGGAAGAAATAATTAAATAATTGGAATTATTTAATTTAGAAGATTTGAAAGCAAATTAAATAAATAAATTTATTTAATTGTTGTGAATGATTTATTTAATTTTAGATAAGAGGGAATTTGTTGAATTAATTAAATAATTAATTTAATTAATGTGGATTTGATTTTTGGAAAGAAGACAATAATTAAATTAAATAATTAAAATTATTTAATTGTGGAAGAATATAGAGGAATCCGATTTAATTAATTAAATAAAGAGGATTTATTTAATTAACGTTGAATTTAGGAGATTTAGAAGAATTTGATGAAATTAATTAAATAATTAGATTATTTAATTAACGTTAAAATGCAGGTGATGAGACAGAAATGACGAAATGCAAGTGATGCGACGACTTGGTCATTTTAGGGTGTCTACACACAATACATACATTTCCCCTATTTTACAGAGGATGAATGGGTTAGGTACATTCTGAATAGAATACATGACAACTTCATGTGGTTGAATGGACCATTCAAGATCACTAAGGATGCCATCAGGGCAATTACCGGATTACACTCATCCGGTGGGATTCCTGTTCTTAAATCTGTAAAGAACCAAATTGTGAGTGATGCTACCGGATCTAAGTTTGACAAAAGAGCAATGACAGTAGATGACATCACTGATCCGGATGTCAAGTTTGCTTCTATGATCATTGGATATAAGATATATCATTCTAGTAGAGAAAATTCTATACCTAGAACTGCCATCTATACCGCTTATGAAATGTTAAGAAAGGATGTAGATTATGATCTTTGTGAGCTTCTCTTGAACCAACTCTTAGAGAATCTACAGAAAATCAAGAAAGATAAAAAGAATTCATTCAAGTATGGAGGATTGATATTGTGCTTATTCTTCTACTTTATGAATGAGCTTCCCAGATCTAATGGTTGGGTAAGGGAGAATGATAGACCGGTAGCTATCCAAATCAGAGATTATTTACATGGACTTGGTGGCAACAAAGCACAAAATACAGCTCTGTGGGGGTATTTCAAGAACTTTCAGAACATGATGCAAGCAAGAGAAAGGATTCCCCAGTCTCTTGTTGAGAAATACAAAGACACAATCTACTTTATGGTAGAGACTGATCAGTGCCTAATGGAGGTAGTAGAACCAAGGACAGTCTGGATCATGCCCATGGGGTATGAAGTTAATGAACAGATTGTGGAGTTGCATGTTCAACACATGCTCAGCCAGCCTAAAGATCCAAAAGTAGAAAGGTTTGGAACCTTTGAGGAGCTGAGTATAAAAATCCATGTTGAACTCAGAGAACCAGAGATCAAGAGGAAGGTGAGAAAAGAAGTAGAAAATATTGCCCAAGGCCTTGGCATCTCAAAGGAGGCACTTGATGCCCACAAGAAAAGGATGGAAAGGGCTGAGGAAGAGAAGAAAGAGGCAGAAAAGAAAAGCAAGGAAAGTGCTCCGGTAGAAACCTCAACCCGGACCAGATCATCAAAAAGATCTACACCTGTCACAGCCAAAAGCTCAAAACCGGAAGTCTAGGCATCTGGTAAAAGAGAAAAAAGATCAAAGACAAAAGCCACAAGGGCTTATGCAAGTCAAAAGGATGAAGAGGAAATTGAATCAGATGAGGAGATCAAGAAACTAAAGAAGAAGAAGAAATCATCTGGTCAAGGAGAAGAAGAGAAGGAAGAGGAATTTGTTGAAAAACCTACTCTCTCCTTAGATGATGTAGTAAAAGCAGTCACTGTGGATGGCAACCTACAACCCTTAACAGAATTCTATGATTATTATAATGAAGCAGATAAAAAGATTCTGGAAGAAGCTAGAAGAAGCTACAGTTAAGTTTTTGAACATTTACAATAAAGCTTTTATTGAAATTATCTCTCTAATTCCTAAGAGTCTAGAGAAGGAGTTGGAAATGAGAAAGACCAATGCCATGGCAAAAGACCTTGAGATCCGGGAACAGATAGCTATTCAGCTATATCCTTCAATTGATCCCAAGACAATGAACATGGTATTCAAAGACTGCAAGGATGAATTCAGGAGCAAAGCAAGGATGAATCAGCTTATGCTTGGTGAGACCAACAAGGTAGCCAAGGACACTGAAGAGATTCTCTGGAAAACCTTCAAAAGATTTAATCTTCCTATTATAGAGGACTTGGGTACTGATCCCTCCACTACAAATGTTGCAAAAGAAACTCCTGAGAAAATGTCAGAAGAGGTGGGCCCCGAACAGACTAACATTTCTCCTCCAGTTTCCCCTATAGTCTCTGGATCTAAAGGAGAAGAAAAATTACAGGAGAAAGAAGCAGAGGTGAAGGAAAAAGAAGATGACAGTGCTAAGGTTGTAGAAGGAGAGAAGACTTCAGCAGAGAAAACCACAACTGCTAGTGGTGAAGGAGAGAAACTCAAAAGGACAGCTCCAAGATTGCAGAAGAGAAGAAACCTCTGTCTCCGACAAGAGACACTGCACAAAATGTTCAAGAATTCTTAACAAAAGCCACTATAGAAATTGATGAACCAGACCTACTAAAAGGACCATTAGATTTTGATTCTTTGTCACCAGTGCAAACAATAAAAATAGCCTCATTTGCAAATGAGAAAGTCAAAGAGAAACTACTGAAATCTCACATGGAAGACTGTGAGCTTATGGAGGTAGCATCCAGAGTGGTGGAAAAGATCATGCCATCTTTTTAGAAGGATCCCACAGCCTCCTCTTCCGGTAATCTCAAAACCTTAGTCAGTAGTGTTAGCACACATTTTGATTCTCTAGAAAAATCAGCTGAAGAAAAGGTCCGGAAGGAGTTTTTGGATAAAAGGTTTTCTGAGGTACAGGGTTTGATCATTAATGATAGGAGAAACATGAACATTGGAATAAAGAGCTTAGAAAATGCTCTTAAGGATGGTGGTTAAATATACAAATTTTGTATCTCCTGGTCCAAGGTAACAGTGGAGATTGAGAAGAAAATAAAAGAGCAAGAGGACAAACTACTAAGCTTGTCTCAAAGTTTTGATCCTCTTTCTTCCTCTATAACAAATCAAGAATGTCAGACTATTGCAGTCTTGAGTGAAATCAAGAAATTGGAGAAGGAAAGGAAAAATAGAATAAGCAGGTTGAGTGAGCTCAAGGGGTTAATTGTCCCTAAGCTAGAGGCCATGCATGAGGCCATAACAAAAGCTCAAATCACAGCCCAGACAAATGATCCGACAGATCTAAAAAGGGCAGATGCGTTTGCATTCCTGTTGAGTGGGCATATCTCAATTTTGGACAGGATGAAGCAGAGTTGGGCGATAAAAGTTGTACAATTGAAGAACACTTTTGCAGACATACTTAAGTATATGTAAGTACAACTTGTATATATATACTTGTGGCTAAATATAGTTAAATTTTTGAAAATTTTGGTATGCGGACCCTACCCTTTGCCATTGATGTCAAAGGGGGAGTGAGGAGAAGTGAAAAATGAGGAATCCAACTAAGGGGGAGCTCCGAAAAATATATATAAAGACAGAGCATCAGCCAAGGGGGAGCATAGTGTATACACTTAGTCATTTTTCACTAAGTGTTGCCATCAATGCCAAAGGGGGAGATTGTTGGCAAGAGACACTATATGGATTCATGATTGTTGTCATTGATGGCAACAAAGTTCATCCCACACATCCGCAGGACATGGTGTGTCTCTACCGGAAGTCAGAGTGAAGAATGTTGTGGTTCGGTAAACAAGAACAAAGCATATGGCAAGGTCCGACAGACAGGTCCGGATCTCTCAGAGGAAGTATCTTGGTAAAGTGTGGATTTGGGGAAGTAAAGAGTACTACCTTGAGTGATAGATTCCAAGGTTTTAGCCTCCGGTGATAGATGAGGCAAAAGATATGAATACTTGAGTACCGGGTTCCTGAGTGACAGTGTGAACAGAGGAAGAACTAACTGACAGAACATCAGACTACTTTCTGGATGTGTTACTGATGGTGTTAAAGGTTATGAAGGCATGAATCATGTTTGGCCAACATGATTAATGATTTCTACAAGTATATGCTTGATCCGCATTACTTGATGTGTAAGGATTTAGCCGACAGAACAGAGTTTGTGAGAAGATTGATTGTTCCGGGTGCCGACTAGAAAGATAATGAAATCACTTGTGCAGATATATATAAAGGATGGATTTAGTTGTGAGAAGTGTTGTTGTGATATGTGGTATGCGAATAAAAGCAAAGCAGAGTAGAAGCAGTAAGGAAGGTCCGGTATGTAAAAGGAAAGCAGCATAAAAGAAGAGGGAAGATGAAGTGCAGCAGATCAGTGTACTGAGCCTAACCGGAACTAAACTCCAGCGTATGTGGATGCTTCCAATCAGTTCAAGTATTGTATAACATTCTTTTGTAGATAGTGCGTCTCCTTATAGGCAGTGTGCCTCCTTTGTGAGCAGTGTGCTCAGGCAATGAGCCCTAATTGGCAAGTGCCATTTTGTATTTCCTTATTCTTCTAACAGAGAATAATCTTTGGGTTAATCACCCCGTGGTTTTCTCCCTTAACAGGGTTTCCACATCAAAAAAAGGGTGTCATGTGTTTTTCCTTTTCATGGTAATGTTTTCTTATTTGAATTGATGTTGCATTGATTAATAAGAAAGTTCAAAAAGAAGAAATAATTAGGATAACTAATTCACCCCCCCCCCCTCTCAATTATCAACACCATTGCATTGAGAATATCTCCTGAAGCCATGAATGTTATCCAAAAATATGGGAGATGGTACATACAATTTCATAAATTTACCTATTTGAGAATCCAAAGTTTTATGGGTGCCCCATATAGGTTGCCCCGATATTCAACTGACAAGGTAGTGCTCCTTGAACTGACCAGGCAACTCCTCACCTGTGTAGAAAGGCTCAAACATTTGCACAGGGTCAATATTAAATTTCAAATTTTATTAGGGAAAGGCCACTATTCTTTTCTGCCCTAGGAGTAGCAGAGCACTCAGATAAAGAATTACAACTGTTGAACCTTCATCCATACATCAGAAGGAAACATTTTGATCCTCATGGAATAATGGAAAGATATGTCAGTAATAAATTGTTTCATTGAAATCACCTAGAAGACTTCTGGGTAGACTGTGTAGATGATTATGATGTAATTGGAAGAACTTGCTCTCGGTTGTCTTTAGAACAAATAAGAAGATTCCATATCATTCAATTGCTAGATCAGGTGATAGAGGATGGAAATGTAGTTCAGAGAGGCCCATGGGAAGCATTGCTCAGTTAGCCTATCCCTCCTCCCAATTGGGCCAATGCAGAAGAGAGTTCATTGGATGAAGCTATGGGAAACCCAATCAAACTCAGCAAGATATGGGTCAGGAATCAAATAGCAGCATTAATAGAAGCAGGGACTGCATTATCATACATAGAAGGGGATTCAGAAAAGGAATCAGGGGATGAAGAAGATCAACCCCTGGAAGAGGTAAATGTAGAAGAACATGAGGTAGTTAGAGACATTGACAGTGAAGAGCACGTGCCTTTGGCAGAAAAGGGGAAAGCAAAGAAGGTTATTCCTAAAGCATAGAAGAAATACCCACCTCCTGCCATAAGAACCAGAATGGCAAAGAGGAGAGATATACCCAGTGGTAAAGGTGAGAGCTCAAAAGCTAAGAAGCCAAGGGTACCAGCAACAAATGTTTCAACTACAACCCTTGCTAACACATCAGCTACCCCTCTAGCCTCCTCATCACCAGCTAATGCCCCATCACTTCCTCTCCTCCACAAGTCACCTCATCTACTCCCTCTTCACCAAATACAACATCTCTATTACCTTCAATAATAACAAATGTGAGCATACCTAGCTCTCCCTCTTCACTCACTTCCTCTATTGTCATCTCTCTGGTTTCTTCCTCACCTACTATTTCTACCATGTCCTTACCATCTATCTCATCCATTTCTACCCCAACTCAGATGTCATTACCACCCATTTCCACAATCCTAGCACCTTCATTCCCACTCCCATCACTTAGCCTTTCTACACCCATTGCTATCTCCTCCATCTCCTCTCTCCCTCCCATTCCACCTTCACTAGGTTTCACTTCATTTGTTAATTTATCCCATGTACACCTACATTCTTTAGTTTCTAATTCTTTGTCAGCCATAGGTGATTCTTTAACACATCCCATCATTTCTTCTTCAGAGTCCGCCCCATTGGTTGTCCCACAGCTACCTAGGATCGAGAAAGTTTGAGCAGAATTAGAGTCCCAAGAAAAAGAGGCTACCACTAGAACAACCATATCCATTGAGGTAGTTGAGATAACTGACAGTCCAGTAGACATGGGCACATTAGATACAATGTTGGAAACTACTCAACAGTCCATATTTGAAAATCTGAAGAATGTTGAACAGTCAGATGATGAAGAGAATGATGGAGATAGGGCTGAATTGAAAATTCTTGATGTGTCACCTAATAAAGGAGACAGTCACATTGACTCTCCTAAGGATTCCTCCTCCACTGCACCTAATTGGTTATAGCAAAGGTTGCAAAATAAAGAACCACGGGTGGAAATATTGAAATTAGATTTGGCTACACTCTTGGCTAGAGTGGATAAACCAAAGAAACAGAAGAAAGCAAAAATCCAATCTAGGATATACAAAGATAGCATAGGATCAAGGATTGCAGAGGTGGTTGTCCCACCAGTAGATGTTGGTAAAAATGAAGCCAAAGTAGAAGATTATATTGTTACAACTATGAATCTGGGACCAGCTACAAGGGGACAGAAAATAGATGAATTCAAAGGGAGAGTGTCCACAATTCTGGACCAATTAAATAAAGATGAAATGACGAAATAGGAATTGAAGTAGTAGAATGAAGAGCTCCGAGCGTGCATACAATTTCTGATGAGGCCATTGAACTCTGATGCAGAACCAAGATCAGCTCCTGCACTGCTGTCCAAGGAAGAACTATCTAAGTTTGATGATATCAAGACCATTGTTGCAGGCACACAAGAGTGGTTTACAAAGGTGTATGAGGAAGGGTGTGAAGTAATAGCATTTGCATCTTTACTGCATTAAGACTTTCATCTTTTGAGGGAAGAATGGGAAGATCTGCATGACGAATGTGAACCTTACGACAAATATTATTCCTATATGTTTCCAAGAGTGCTAAGTATGAGGAGGTTATCCAAGGAAGTCCTTTTGGTGAAGAATATTTTGACAAAAGATAGATTGAAGAAACCTGAGGAATGGTATCAGCAGATGAAATTGAGAAAAGGTGTTTTTGATAAAGTAAGAGATTCTTTTGAAACAGCAAAAACTAAAATCATGGAGGTAATATATGAGATAAATGATACATTGAGGGATTGTATAAATACTGGTCTAGATGTTTTGACTCTGATTGATAAGTAGCAGTGCAAAGACAAATTGTATCAGGTCATTCATGGAGATTCGCCACTGAACATGGTTGGCAAGCTTGAAAAAGTCATTGATCTTAGAGCTACATTTTTGGTGTTTAAGAAGGAAAGAAAATCAAGGGAGGATGTATATTGTAAATTTTCTATAGAAATTGAGAGGTTAAGGTTTGGGGAAGATTACATCAAAGATCCAGACCCATCGGACATCAACCCAGCTCTGACAACACTAGTTGCATACTACAAGAAAAAAGCAGAAGAAGACAAAATTGATCTGGAGGAAGATGAACAGTAAAATCACATGTGAATCCTGTCATTGATAATTAATGCTATATTTGGAGGGTCATGTGACCTTATTTTGTCTTTAGTATGTCTTGGAAATTGGCTTTTCCCAATGTACAACTTAATGGGTATTCAAAATGTCCATATTCAAAGTATTTGGGAGTTGTATTTCATCTTTTTCCCACAGGACAAATGTTAATCCAAAAATGCAAACTAGCTGTTATAATGCATTAAATGCCATGTAATCTAGACCATTGGTGTTGAGTTAATCTCCACCGTCCATTCAAAAACTTAGTATGGCACCTCTTCTATATAAAGGGCCATTGTCTCTCTCATTGTAACAGTCTTGATAGTGAATTGTTGACACTCTGCTGAATTTCTAATTAATACAAAAGCAAGTTGCTACAGTTTCTCTGGGAATTTATTTCTTTGTGTTGTCAATTTGGTTTCATGGTTCGCATCTTGACCTGCCAATTAGTTTACTGTGCTTTGCAATGTTAATTATTTATTGAAGGTATTTGATGAATGTTCTAAGTCCATACTATTAGTTACTTACTGACTATAAGTGGTTGTGCATAGTTAGCCTAGGCTGTTATTTGATGCTAAGTTCAATTGCATTACATTAGTTAAATCACGCCATCAATTGGGTATTTACTAGATGTATGTAATCTAAAAATCTTAAGACTCCATAGAATATAGCATCATTTTCTGCGGTACTGTAGCAATCTGTTAGCTTGGCAACACAGAAAGTGGTTTAATTTCAGAGTATTTGTCTACCATCAATGAGTTAAGCATTATGAATGTCACTTAGGATTCCTCTCTAAACCCTTATTCTTTTGCACTTTCTTTATAATAAATTGTTAGATTTAGGTTCTCAAGCAGCATTTATATTACAAATCAATTGTAAGTATCATAGGGTTTCCTGCACTTTTATTGACATCACCTTCTAAACCCTATCACTTTATGTAAGACCCCTTGTTGGCACAACTAGTACATACCAACTGAGTCACTCCTGCAAGCTAAGACCTAGCTGTATTATCCTTGGGGTAGTCCTATCTTCGATAGGATACCTTTTTCAAGAGAGGTGACATACATGTATTTCACCTACGTTGTTGTGTGCTAAAACCACCATCAACAGGATCCATGATTCACCAATAGGATAATTTGTTTTTGTTTCAAAAAAATAGTTCTCTTATTTTTGTTTCAAAGATAAAATCTCTTTGTATATTTTTTTTGCACAGAGATAAGAAAAAAAATACATAGAGCTAAAAAAATACATAGAAGTATGTGTGTGTGTGTGTACATATATATAATATATATATAAGAATAAATGCACAGAAATAAAAAAATAAGTTAAATTTCAAACTATACATAATTGTGTTTATTCAGGGCCGAAATAGTGGAAAAAGCACAGAGATTAAATTTTTTGTTGTTTTTTTTTTAAACTGTCTACAAACAAAAATGTCTGGCCAAGCAGCGCATGCTCCCAACGCTGACCCCTACCAGTTGGACCAGTCGTGGGGCGGGGATCCGGCCCCCACTCTCCATAGGCAAGGCATCCGCCCTATGCATGCCGCCATAAAACTCTCTTTTTTTTTACTTTGCTTCAAACACAAAATAAAACTAACCCTAACGCGATCTCTCTTCATTTTAAAAAATGCTTTTCATTTTGTAAGATCTAAAACACTAAAACTTATAATAATACTATAACTCATAAATATATACTATTAATATTATTAATATATATATAATAATAATATTTATATTTCCTTTGTATTTTATTTCTGATAGAGACCAAATAAATAAATAAAAGCAAGCTTAAAAAAATCATATATATATATATATATCACTTAAACAATAGAGATGAAGGCAACACTATAATTCTTTTCTTCAAAAACAAAAACATAGCCTCTTTATTGCATATATATATTTCTTTAAAACAATAGCCCAATTTATTTCTTTTAATCCATCAAAAGGTAAAAGCATGATATATTTTTCTTTCAAATAACATAGGAGAAGGGAGAGAGAGATAACACTTTTCCACACCATTTTTATTTTTCCCAAAGATCAAATAAGAATAACTTCAAAGCCATAGATTTTATTGAAAATGAACAAATATTTTTACAAGGTGATTTCAATACAACATTAGTACTTTCCAAGGAGAGATTTCTCTCTTGAACAACAAAACCCATACAATGCTCAAAGGCCAAGGCATACACATTGCCTTCATTTTCTTTTACAACACAAAACTCAAATACTCTCCACTCCATGACTCCAAAACTCAAGCTCTACTCCAAGAGCTAAATATGCAAAACAAGGAAAGTCTTCCCAAGGCCAAGGGAAGCTCACCTCCCAACTGTTGGCTTGCAAGCAAGCCACCCTCGAGCTAGGAGGCCTACAAGATAACCGGGTGCATACTCATACTAAGGGGTTTCCAAACACACACACACACATAAATGAAAGTACAACAAACCCACCCAAGGGGACTCACAAACTAAATCCATTCAACATAGATTTTAGGTGAGAGAGAGTGGACTCACTCAACTCAAGGGGAAAACCAACCAATAAAACTCATACTCAAAATGCTCCAACACATAGCCTCTTGCTATCACACACTTATTTTATCAAAATAACACCAAGGCACTCTTGCCATAACCAAAGCATAATAACCTTCCATAAATAAGGTCAAAGCCATCAAAATACCTCTACATGAAAACCAAACCATAATAACCTTCCATAAGTAAGGCCAAAGCCATCAAAATACATCTACATGAAGAGGGTTTCACCTGAGGAGGTTCTCTCCTCTCTTACCCAACACATGGTGAGCTCTCACACATGGAGAGCTCACTAAAACAACACCAAACCCTTTACAACAATAAGGAAACTCACAAAAACACAAAACATCATATACATCATGCATATATGAGAAATAACAAGAAATAGAAAGACTTAAAGCCTTGAGAGCCTACCTCTCAAGCCTCAAGTGTTGAAGGATGTTGGTGAAGAGCTCCAAGAGCATAACTTCAAGATCCTTGCAAGAATTTCTGCTCTCCAAGTTCAAGCTCTCCTTTCCAAAGTCAAGATTCAAAACCAAAAAGAAAGAACCCTTCTCTCAAAAAGAGGGATATAAATAGGGTTTCAAAACCCTTCCCAATAGATGAGGAGGTGACACATGTCACCTTCCTAATGAATGAGGAGGTGACACTTGTCGCCCTCCCATTCATTCTCACATTCACAACTTCCCACAAGTGCTCTCACACGTGTGAGATATGGAGGAGTAGAGAGGTGACACTTGTCAACCTCTCATTCCATCTCCAAGGTACTCCCCATATTTCTCCTCACACATGTGTGGGGCCTGGGGAAGAGGGAAGTGGTTAGGGTTCACTTCCCAAAGGTTCTTACATAGTGTGCTCACACATGTGAGAACTCTTGAGATTCCCCCAAGCCCACTTCAGAACGTTGCGTTGTGGGAATGAATGAGACAAGTCATCCAAACCTTAACCCAAAATTCAAATCTCGCCACCTAACTCCTAGGGTTAAAAAGAGGGGTCAAAAGTGAGTTAGAACTCATGATTTGAGGTCTACAATGTGCCTAACCCAAAGGTACTAGACCTAGGCACCTTAAACACCGAAATTAACCTTAAAAGGCTCAAAAATCATCAATTAAAATGCCCATAAACTTTATGAACGAAAATGACGCAAGACGACAACTCACCAACTATTCAACCTAAGTCAACCTTAGGAGACTCAAATTAAAAATTAAAATCAAAGGTAAACACATTACAAACATGCTCAAACACAATTAACCTTAGTCCACCTTAGAGACTAGGTTGGTTTTATAGGGATAATACTCAGGGTTATTTGTATGACCTCCAATTTCCATTAGCCATGGAAAATATCTGCACACTACACAAACACATCAATAGCCCAAGGTGCATCATAGCAGAAGCAAATTAAATTATGCACACACATGATCGCACAAGTAAATACATTCTCAGATATATCACATGATAAAATTCACTTGATTCTCAAATCATTTGTATTTCCAATAACACAATCAGGATCATGGAAACATAAATCATATAGTATTTCATCAATTCAATTATCTCACTAAACTATTTCAATTGCATTAATTATAATAACACATTCAACATCATAGGATCAAAATATAATCTAGCATGTAAAGATATAGCATCATCATAATATAACTCATCTATCTAATCAAAGCATAAAATAAGGTCATCGAATGTCTAAATATATGGGATCAATAGTCCTCAAAATGTCCACATGTCAAAATATAAATCCGAACATCAAGTCTCATAATCAAAACAGGAAGTGCAACAAAAGTGGCCTCGCATTAAAACACTAAAGGATCTAGTTCAAGCACATAGGTGATAATCCAATTAAACCCAGCTAGGGTGTGCATCGCCTATGCATACACAAATAACACAACCACCTTATAAATAGATCCACAACAACACTAAATTGTCTCAAAGATAAGGTCACAATTCCATATACCGAACCCTTAGATAGGGTGAAGCAAAACAACTTGGTCTAATAGAGCAACTAATCCAGTCGCACAAGGGTGGGCCTCACAAACACTAATGAAAATGAATATCCTCTTAGAGATAGATCTCTAGGGAGAATTTTCTCCTACCCCATAGTGTTTGATCCAGAGGGGAACGCACCCATGATAAATATTTGCCCATCAGTACTTCCAACTTTTAAGGGAATTCCCTTAGAAGATCTGAATCATTTTCTCTTTGAATTCAAGGTGTTGTGCCAGACATATGACTATGGTTTAGATAATCAGAAACTGAAATTATTTCCTTCCACACTCAAAGATTTTTCTATGAGATAGTTTATGGGGTTAACCCCCAATTCCATACATTCATGGGACAAAATGGAGACTAAATTCCTTGACAAATATCAGGACTATTGTAGAATAAGTGACCGGAGTTAAGAACTTTTTAGAACCAAACAAAAGGAAGAAGATAGTTTATAGGACTATTTGGATAGATTTAATTTTGCCCTCAAAAGATATGGTAATCCTTTAGAAGAAAACTTGGCTAAGGCCCTATTTCTAAGAGGGTTAGAAAAAGAGTCAAAACAAGCATTGGATCTGATGGGAAAAGGAAACATAAATAAGCTAGGTATGGTAGAAATTGAGGAACTCTATACAAATTACTCAAGAAAATAGGATGGAATTAGGGTACCAAGGCCTTTTAAGGGACAAAATGACATAGGAAATCTAATGGAAGAACTTGCAAACTTCAAGACAGATATTTTGGTTCAACTAAACACCACTCTAGATGGAATCCAGGCAAAGAAGCGAACAACAAAACCACTGTCTATATATTGTCCAAGATGCAAAAATAAACATCTCTTGTGTGAGTGTCCTATAGACAAAACTAAAATTTGTCAAATCTATGATAAGAACCATCCCACTAATCACTATGATCAGCTCCCAGCATTAAAGAAGTTGACCAAAAAGAATACCCAAATGGAGGAAGAGTTAAATTATATAGGACAAAAGCAAAAATGGTAACTTTCCATACAATTAGTACTCAAACCAAGCTTCTTACAGAGGCCCTCCAAATTGGGGAGCTAATTAGTGAAATGCACAATGGAATGGTCAAATGAATCCTCCTCAATGGGGATCATAGGACTAGCAAAACTAGTAGTGGTCAAACCAGTAATGGTCACACCAATAATGGCCAAATCAGCCATGACCTAATCAACATTGGCCACAACATTTTTAGCCTCAATATGGATCCCAAAACATGTAGCAATAATGCACTCCTCAACATAATTTTAACTAGTCATTCCAAGATCAACAAAGGTGTTTTCCAAATCAGCAACAAGCCTTATTAACTGGTCCAACAAATATTCAAAATCAATCTTAGATTGAACCATTTAATTAGTCGTCACTCCATGCTCAACCAATAGAAAATCCAAAACACAATAAACAAAAACAAGTAGTCTATTTGACTAAGCAAGAAAATATGGCTAGATTAAATTCCATTCATTTAAACAATCTCTAGTTAAGATTAGGAAAAACTTTACCAAGATCATCTCCTCCCATGATTGTTGAAATCATTGATGAACCAGAATCTTTTGATTCTTTTAAACAACAACCTCAGGAGAATATTACTACCACAAGAGTGCCTCAAAAATAACTTTTAGAAACCTCTGGAGTTTCACCAAAGATTCACTTCAGAACTGCTCTTGAGGTGCACTTCGGAGCTTCTCCAGGCACTGCAAATCTAGCACCATTTCTTGATTGACTCAGACATACTGCTCCTAAAAAACAAGTACCAACTACAGAGATCCAACCTATTACTGCTTGTCTGAGTTACTCCAAGAAATTCAGTAATTAAACATTGAGATCCCTATCCTTTAGTGCATTAGAGACATTCTAGATCTCAACCAGTTTATCAAATAGACTTGTGTCAAAACAAAGGGCAGAAAGAAGAATTTTCCCATGACAATCTAGGTGGAAGGTAAACTAGTCAATCTACTAGTTGGATAAATTCTCCTTTCTAAGTATGGTGAACTTAGCAATCTAGTCATCACAGTCTACATTTCATGGGTTGAAATACCAAACGTACTGGTTGATTTGGGTGTAGCAACAAATGTTATGACAATCCATACCTTAGATAAATTAGACCTCACAGGTATCTAGTCTACTTCCATAATCCTAAAGTTAGCTGACCAGTCAGTTGCAATCCCAAAAGGAGTTTTAACGGATGTGCCAGTCATAGTGGAGTCATGGGAATTTCTTGTTGACTTCCTAATACTAGAACCTAGAAATTAGAAAAATGCTTACCCCTTGATTTTGGGAAGACCATGGCTAGCCATTGTTGCAGCATCAATTGACTGTAGAACTAGAGATATGGTCACATCTAATGGTATATAAAAGAAGAAGACACCTTTGTATCCCCCAACAAAATCTTCTATGAAATATTCAGGCAAGGTATGGATAGATAAACTAGAAACACAAAAAACACTACCTCACTTGCCATGGTAACTATCATTAAACACTTGGGAGAACTAGGAGAGGATATGGATTTTAACACACAAGAAGACATGACTCACATAATCATAGAAAATAAGGATAAGTGCAAGAAGATGAGTTCACTTTTTGGCCAAAAAGTGGAAGTGTTTTTCCTGTTTTTCAAATTTTGTCAAACTTGGAGTGACAATTTGAAGCACTTGCACATAAAATATTAAGATGATGTAAAAATAAGAAATGTAGTATTTTGTTTATAGTTTTCAAATATGTAATTTTTTCTAATACCTAGATGATGTAAGTTTTTTTTATTAGATGTACAGAAAGTGGCTTTTTAAAAGTCCCCTATTTTTTGCAAAAGCATGCATGTGTACGACCAACATAATTTGACCTAAATTAATGTATTTTTCTAATTCCTTTTGTGGAAAGATTCTTAGGATGTTGAATTTTGGTCAGGGTATTTTTTTTTAATTTTTTGATAAATATTTTCTTCATTAATTTTTTAATGGCCCTAATTAGTGTTTTTAAAATCCCTCGTGTATGACCAACATAATTTGAGCTAAACTAATCAATTCACTAAAAAAATTTTCATCATATAGAGAATGATGTCTAGTTTGGTCAGACATAATTTTTTTTTCAAGAAACTTTCAAAATCAAAAGTTATGAAAAAAATAGTAACCTATGTTATTTCAAATTTATGAGTTAGTTTGTTTGCAAAATAAATAATAAATAGAAAATTATGTTCAATAGTAAAAAAAATTACATATTTGAAAACTAGACTTTCAGATCTATAATGGGTTTTAATTTTGTTAAAATATTTTGAAAAAAAAGTCGTCAACCATAGTGGTGAAACTAGTTTTTTCTCTTGTTGTTTTCATGGTCTCCTAGTTGCAGGTCCAAAGCTAAGGCTTGGGTTTCCAAGCCTAAAACCAATGCAAATTAGCGGGTTTGAAATTTCAAAATTTTAGAAATGGGTACACGTTATAAACGGGTGCCCGTTATAAATGAGTACCCGTTTCTAAAAAATTTAAAAAATTAGCCATAGGCATGTAAAGAAAAAAAGTAATTTTTTTTTACATGCCTATGGCTAATTTTTTTTATTTTTTGAAAACGGGTACCCGTTTCATAACGAGTACCCGTTTTGCTTCAGGAGCCCGATCCTAAACGGGTACCCATTCCAAGCGGCATTTTTCATCCACGAGAGACTTCTGCGAAATGTATACTCAACTTTGTGCTTTAACCCATAATATAGTAGATTTTTCTCAAGATCCAAGAAGAGAGTTTCTAGCAACAACCCACTGCCCATTAGCAAATGTCATACCTTATGGTGAGACCTTTTATACGGATATTGCTACTTTCCATATGCTACAACCGCATTCTTGTCCTCTTAACACATTGATAAATGAGTATAAAACAACTAGTCTATTGATCAAAATAATAAACAAATCATGATTCTTCCAAGAAAAGTGTTAAACATAAATAACCAGTTGACAAAAGAAGAAGAAACAGAACTCATGGATCTGATGATTTCCCATACCACATCTTTTACTTGGGAATACAAAGATATGAAAGGCATTCACCCTTAAATCTACACCCATCATATTTACACAAAACATGTCAAGCCAATCAGACATGCTACACCCATCATATTTACACAGAACATGTCAAGCCAATCAGACAACCCTAAAGGAGACAAAACCCTACTCTTAAGGAAATAGTAAAATCAGAGATAGAAAAACTACTACAAGCAGGATTCATCTACCCAATATTTGAAATTTAGTGGGTATCTCCTTTGGTCATTGTGCCTAAGAAAAATGGAAAGTGGAGAGTTTGTGTAGACTATACAGAATTGAACAAGGCCACTAAAAAGACTACTTTCCCCTACCATTCATTGATCAAGTTTTAGATAACCTAGTAGGAAAAAAATACTTTTCATTTCTAGATGGTTTTAGTGGGTACAACCAGATTCAGGTGGCACCAAAAGACCAAGACAAGACCACTTTTACCTTCTCATGGAGAACCTTTGCATATAGATTCCTCCCATTTGGACTATGTAACACTCCAGCTACTTCCAAATGGTTGCTCTAGCTATTTTTGTTGAGTTATCCAATGAGTGTATGGAGGTCTATATGGATGATTGTATTGTCTATGGAAACACATTTGAGGAAGCCCTCCAGAAATTGGAAAAGTCTTGGAATGTTATGAAAAACATCATTTGTCATTATACCATGAAAAGTGCTTCATGATGGTAGAACAAGGTATTGTTCTTGGACACCACATATTTGTAGAAGAGATTAAAGTGGATACCAACAAAGGGGAAGTATTCAAACAACTACCTACACCTAAGAATTAGACTGATGTTAGGAGTTTTTGGGTCATATAGGATACTACAGAAGATTCATAGAAAATTTTAGTAGAATAGCTACCCTAATGTTTTCTCTCTTGACAAAGGACACTAAATTCCTTTGGAAAGAAGATTGCCAAAAATTATTTGAAACCATAAAAGAGAAATTGAAAATCACTCATGTTTTGAGAGGACCTAATTGGAATCTGCCCTCACATCCAAACAGATGCTTCAAATGAATACATAGGGCAGTCGTGGGATAGAAAGAAGAAGAGGGAGGTATGTATGCAATATACTACATTAGTAGGAACCTCACCCCAACTGAAATAAATTACACTACAACAGAAAAAAGAGTTCCTAGATGTGATCTATGCCATTAACAAATTCATGCACTACATTATAGGGTATAAATTTTTTGTACACACTGACCATGCAGCCATCAAGTATTTGATGAACAAACCCATTGTAGGTGAAAGAATTATAAGATGGCTATTATTACTACAAGAATTTGACATCACCATCATTGATAATCTAGGAAAATTCAATTTAGTTGATTTTCTATCTAGACTGCATACAGGTGGAGAGAATGAACTTGTAGAAGATGGTTTCCTAGATGAAAACCTATTTGTTGTTTCTTCCAACACACATTATTTGTTGATATAGATAATTTCCTCGCCACGGGCTTGTTTCCCTCTCACTTTACCTCAAAGTAGAAGAAAAGGTTGGTGAAGGAAAGTCTATCTTATAAATGGCTAAATGGTTTGTTGTTCAAATGTGCACTTGACTTTGTGATGCGAAGGTAAGAGCTAACGAAATGTTTGATATACTGAGAGCTTGTCATGATGAACCCATAGGAGGACACTACTCCTCATAGATGACAATTCACAAAGTTTTAGGAGATGGATACTAATGGCCATCCCTTCATAGAGATGTTAAGAAATATGTCTTAACATGATCAATGTCATAGAATGGGTCATCCTATATTCATTAATGAAATGTCCCTACATCCTCAAATAGTCCTAGAACCATTTGAGTAGTGGGGCCTGGATTTTGTTGGTCCAATCTCACCAGCATCTATAGGGAAAGAATATATTTTGGTATGTATTGATTATGTGACAAAGTGGGCAGAAGCTCAGGCACTACAATTTGCTAGGGAAGAGAAGGTTGTTGATTTCTTGTATAACAAGATCTTCTTAAGATTTGGTGCCCCAAGAACAATTGTTTTAGACAGAGATCCACAATTCACCTCTCAAGTAATACAAGCATTCATAGATCTTTACTAGATTAAACACAGTAAATCCTCACCATATCACCCCCAAGCTAATGGACAAGTGGAGGTGACAAAGAGAGGATTGGAAAGCATAATTTCACAAAGACAGTGGCAGTGAATAGAAAAGACTAGGAAAGCAGGTTGTATGAATCTATATAGGCATATAACACCACATGGAAGTCAACTACAGGGTTCTTCCCCTATGAGTTGGTCTATGGCAAGAAACTAATTTTGCCTATAGAATTTGAGCTACAAACTCTCTGAACTTCAATGGATATTGGCCTTGAATTGACAATGGCACAGTAGGACTATATTCTATAGTTGAATGAGTTAGATGAGATTCAACAAGAGGCAATTCAGCAAATAGAAATAATTCAGCAGGAGAGGAAGCAGTGGCATGTTTAGCACATCAAGTAGAGGAAATTTTAGATTGGAGATTGGGTTCTCTTATATGACTCTAAGTTTAAAGAATTCAAGGGAAAATTATAGACACACTGGATGGGACCATATGAGATCAAAGAAGTTTTTGATAATGGAACAACTCAACTGTCACCAATTGATGGAGAATAGAAGACACTTTTGGTAAATGGGCATAGACTTCATCTTTATCGACACCCCTCTACCAAAGAGGAATTTGTCAAATACCTATCACACCCATATTTGTGTTGTTTAAAATAGGTACCCTCTTTTACCAAAACAAATCACTGAGCAGTCTAGTTCTATAAAACAAAAAAAATGAAGAAGGATTGAAAACCAATAAAATGGTGGTTCTTCTTCCAAAAAAATTGAAAACTAGTAAATGGTGGTTCTTTTTATCCATGCAAGAACAACTTGGGAGCATCTCCAAAGCAACTTCAACATTTAGTTGACCACTCTAGAGCACCTCCAGCACTAATCTCTAGTGTCGGTATTTCAAGCATGACATTTGTATGAATCATAGAACAATGTTTTTATGACTTGGTTACATCACTTTCAAATCTTAAAATGAGTCATACTTCATGATGACAGCTATCACTCAAATATTTGGCAGTCTTTTCTAATAAATTTTGCTGACACAGGCAACCAATCACATCAAAAGTTGCTAACATTATGAGATTATCACATTAGTTTGTTGTAGTTACAGACTAGTCACATCAAAAGTTGTAGGTACTATGGTATCATCACACAGATGTTACAGATCAATGGAGTGGTCACATCACATCTTACTGACGCTACAAATTGAGCTATCGACATGACGCCTAATGATTGTAGAAGTGGTCCCAGGTATTGCTCTTCTTTTAACTAATTAAAATAGGAAGTTATCAATTAATATGGTACAAATCAATAATTTCCCCTGCGTTGCCATTCTTTCCAAAGCTAACCCAAACATCTACCACAATAGCCAGATACATGTCATTCCATGTAAACACCCCCAGAGTGACATAATCCACTCGCTTGATGTTAGTAATCCCCCATTTCTATTCTTACACACAATTATCTCCCCTTGTGTGAAATACCTACTCTGTATTTCATAACCTTAAGAGATAGGTGATAAAGATTAATGACATGATGTATCTCTTTTTACCAAAATGACTATCACAAGTTTCAGAGTCAAGATCAAACAACAATCTCTATTCAGCATTGACAACAGCTTGCAGTATGGGAATTAAAAAGAAATCGAAGCTGGAAACTGCTAAGAAGATTCTATAGGACCAGGAATAGGCCAACATTCTTAGGAATGCAGGATGGCTGGTGTTTATGGAAATTTTTGAAGGGTTTGAGGAAGAGATTGTTGAAGAATTTGTTGCAAAACTGTAAGATGGCTGAAGAAAAGTACAAGGTGTCATCATTCTAGTATCTCTCTCTGTCATCAGCTCCATATCTGGCATCCCTAAACAAGGTGAGAGATTTTACCATGTTAAGACTCTCTATTCTAATTTAATCAAGAATCTCTCTGTAGAAAATGAACCTAAATTTAGAACAAATATTAATAAAGGAGAAGTGAAAGGTATTATTCGTACTAATCTTTATGAACCATGGAAATCTATAGCAACCTAGTTAATGAAACACTTTACTTGTGATGGTCAATTTTTTATAGTTCTAGGGCCCATAATGAAGATGCTCACTTATTTGAGACATGGTCAGAACACTCTAGCATATAGGGTAAATTAACCAAATTTCATGTTCTCTATTGTAACCACAATGGTTGATAGATATCAACAGGGTAAAGGGAAAATTAAACACCATGGCCTTATTTTTCTTATCATTAAGCATTATTTCATTTCCAAGAGAGAGGTAGAGGCTCATTGGCAAGCCTTCTTAGAGGGATCTTATACAGAGAAGAAAAAGGGAAAGGAGGCTATGATAGAAAAATCCTCTCCTGCTCATAAAGAGAAAAGGAAGGGTAAAGCCATATCACAAACATCTTCTCCTACTCTAGGGGAAAGAAAGAAAAGAAAAATGGTCATAAGAGAACATTCTCCTACTCTGGAGAAAGGCAAGGGTGGAATAGATATTGAGGAACCTCCTCAGACCACAAAGAAAAATAAGGGAAAAATGATAATGATTGATGCATCATCCCTAGCCCTAAAGAGGAAGGCTGAGGAGGGACCTCCTCAAACTCCAGAAGGGGAACAAAAGGAAATGACAATTGAGGAGCCTTCACATACTCCAAAACAAAAAGGAAAGGAAATAAAAACATCTTCAGAGAAAAGGTAGAAATAGAAGAGAGGAGTGGAATCAATAGCTGAAGAACCATCTCCACCAGTGAGAAGCAGCAAAAGGGAAAAGATAACTGAAAAATATCCCCTGGAAAACCCTATTGACCATCAGAACTCCCCACCTGCTACGTCCGGAGCACATGAGGCAACTACAAATGAGCCACAAGCTATTTCTTCTGAGATAGAGCAACCTCAGTAGGTGTCGAAGATTGAAGAGAAACAGTCACTCAAAGGGCTCTGGAGAACTCAGTGCCAGAGATATAAAATTTAGTAAGAGAAAGACTCTTATTTAGTTGCAGAAATAATTGTTGAACTCTAGACATCAGTAACATTTCCTACCCCTCAAATGGATTTCAGAAGAAAATGTTGAGAGACCCAAGTAGGGGATGAAACTGGACCGTCTTAGAACATGCATGATAATACAACATAAGTAGAGATGGCAGGAGGAGAGGAGATAGAAGAAATGGGGGCAAACATAGGAGTAGAGGTAGAGGCTGAGATTGCACCAGAAGAAGAGGTAGAAACATAAATAGGATTTGAAACTGGAAGCCAATCTCAGGCTACAGATTATGAAGATATTGAGATCTGCAAAGAATGAGAGTTACAGGAGGAAATTGCAAACTTAAAATAGTTTCTTTGGGGTAAAAACATCACTATTATGGATATGAAAAAGGTTATGAAGGAAAGAGAGGCTATCAGTCAAACAAATGACCAAGAAATCCTCAGCTTGAGGAAAGTATTAAATAAAATGAGGATATTATTGAAGCAAAAGACAAGGAAATTGGGGAAAAAGATGTGGAGATTAAACAAAAAGAAATACATGTTTTTGAGACAGAACAAAAATTTGAAAAGAAAGAGGTTGAATCAACTAAGACAATAGCCAATTGTATTACTTTGATAGAAGCACTAAAAGAAAAGGCTGAGACTCAAACCTTGGCACTAACCAATGCCAATAACAAAAAATTTGACCTAGAAGAATTGGTCAAGGAATTGACTGTCAAGATACCTACAGAAGATCGAAGTACTCAGACTGATGTTTCCCTAAGAATATTCCAATTGAATGTTCCTAGGGCCTTGTATCATTGGGAGAGGAGATGCCATGATTTAGCCAGTGATACTATAATGCTACAACTACAAAATGAAAATTTTGCATTAACAGAAAAGATTTAAAGATGTTAGAAGAGAAAGTGATCACAATATCAACCCTAGCTTCTAAAGCACTCTCATGCAAGCTACCTAGTGGAAACTACACTATGTTCTTAAGGGAACAATTCATTCTATGGAAGCTCTCACAAAACATCTTCGGTCTAACATATTCCACTAAGGATGAACATAAATTCATGAAGATATACAGACACAGCACCCCTAAGAATCATAATTTGCTTTGTGAACTCTTTCTCCATAACTTCTTTTTGGATGAGCATACATCATTCTTGATTAATCTATTTGTGGGGGAATGCCAATTGAGGGAAATCATGTCATTAATGAAAAATCATGAAATTTGGCTACAAAGAATGGAAGAATACACCCAAAATGTAGAGACTGATGGACTTTTTATCAAGAATGAAATCCCGACCCCAATCATAACACAATTCTGTGCATTTGTTTACACTCCCAATTTGTTGCCTCTGTATAAGAACAATTTGAAATCCTATGTCCTAGAATTTGACCTATATGCTCAGTCCTCATTTAACAAGGTCTTGACAACTTACAAAAGATGATGGAGTAATCTGTCTATAGAAATGAAAATGAAAGAATTGGTTTCCCTAGAAAACCTAAAATGGTTTCTGAGGAAAGCCAAAACTATTGCAAGGTTGATAGAGAGGTACAAATAGGAATGGGTAGGAATGCAGTTCAAACCTCCCCTAATCATTCAACCTCTACCCATGTGGGTTGACCAAATGGAGGAGTCGAAGTTTGAGGAATGGTTGGAGCAGGTGGATAAATTTTATGGCAATACAAATACCACAAGGATGACCTAGAGGACATTCCTATCCCACTACAATATTATAGAAAAGTTGTATATCATGAACAAGGTAAGGCTTCAAGGCAATGTAGGAGGACCTGCAAACCTTTAAGCTTAGGGGGAAATGCTGAGCTCCAAAGAGAGCTCACTAGAATCTACAAATGTATCTCCCGTTCCTACCTTAAATCCACTACATCCTTCGATTTGTACATGAAATTGTTAAAAATCTTGTTTAATTATGTTAATTTTAGATGCAATATTGCAATTAACTTTTGAAATTAGATAGTTTCATGTTGAAGGTTTTAACTGATAAAAGATATGCAAAAATACATTTTTTCTGCAAGGATCCCTAAATTGTAAACAAAAAGGTTTTCATGAAGCAGATAGAGAAGTTTCTTTGAACTCTAGAGATCGACAACAAAGCTTTTTGAAGAATCTCCAGAGATGCTTTCAGCACTCCAAAGTTATACAAGGGACTCCAAGGATTGTTGAGGAAGACTGCAGGAAACTTTTGACAACACATACTCCTAAAATGTTACAGAATAGATCGACCCTTATTCTTTCCTGATTTAACCAATCTAGTTTGAAGTGGAGGAAGTGCCAATAGATTGATCATGCAGGAGTTATAGAATATATTTCCAACTATTGTTTTTATGTTATTTCTTTTGATGACCAACTTTCACAGCCTTTGAAACATAAGTTGAACTCTTTGTTTAAAGTGACATGGTCAATGCCACTCTATAGTTTCTTTTAGTTTTGCATAACTTTTCTTAGAGTTAGCATTTGCATGTTCAATAAACTGAATAAATTAGTTTGTATCTTTCACAAAACTAGTAGTTAGAAGAATAAGACTCCAGAAATATCTATCAACAAATGAACAATTGAAATATATGGGAGATATATAATAGATATAGAAGCAATTTTTTTGGAAATCAAGCAATACTTTGTTATCTCTATTAGCGTATACTTTTTGAGAATCAAAAATAAAAGAAGGCAGTTCTATATTTGAGTGATTTGAAAGTTGAATTAGTCTTTTCTCTAGAGATGTGTAGCAAGGGCCTACTCTCACCCAAGGAGCAAGGAATAGTATTTAGCAATTAGATTTATTGTTTTGTCAATTCCTGAATTGCTTAATTAGATTCATTGATATGCTAAATCTCTGAGTTTGTTAAGATAGATTTATTGCTTTATTACAGTAACTATTTTCTTTAGATCTCTATTAAAGTAGATTTTTTTTAGCAACTACAATCTTTTAAGTTCTTAGATTAAAGTGCTTTCAAGCTAGAAATAGATGAGTAGAGTAGCACAATTGAAACTTTAGTTTCTAGGAGTAGTTTTAGTAGGACTGCTAATTAACAGTCTTTACTACAAATAGCCATGGACACACCCCAAATTTGACAACCTAGACAACTATTCTATTTAAATGCAAGGTATACAATGACCCTTGTCAATATGTTTATGGCACCAATAACTAAGGATGAAGTCAAACTTACAGTTTTCCAATTGCATGTAGATAAGGCTCCCGGGCCAAATGGCTTTTCAGCCATTTTGTACCATAAATGCTAGCATATAATTGGAAAAAAGGTGTGGGCATTAGTGGAGGACTCCCAGAAAGCAAAGAAAATATTGAAGGATTTGAACAACACATTTATAGTGCTAATTCCAAAGAAAATGGAGTGCTCTTCCTTTGCAAATTATCATCCTATCTCTGTGCAATACAATACAATATACAAGATAATATCTAAAGTAATATCTAGAAGGCTTGAAACCATTCTATTCAAACATTATCTCTCTAGAGCAAAGTCTAACTTCACTCCAGGAAGAAACATAACAGATGGAATTATAACAAATCATGAGGCGATTCACTCCATAGTGAATACAAATCAGAAATGTATGGTGGTAAAATTAGACATTAGCAAAGCATATGATAGAGTGAGTTAGTTGTTTTTACTAAGGATTTTGAAGGGATTTGGATTTGGAGAGGGATGGCTCTGTTGGATTTTCAGTTGTATCTCTTCTGCTAGATTTTCCATTTTAATCAATGGAACCCCATGTGGCTTTTTTGAAAGCAACAATGGTCTAAGGCAAGGGGATCCTTGGTCTCCCTTTTTATTTGTAATAGTGGCTGAGGAACTAGGAAGGGCTATCAAATTCAAAAGTAATCAAGTTATTTGGAAAGGAGTTCATGTTGCCTAGAATGTTGAACCATTGAACCATCAACAATTTGCAGATGATACTATTTTGTATGGGGAAACAAAATTGGAGGAAGCAAGAGAAATCAAGGATATGTTGCATAAGTACATTTTGGCTTCGGGACAAATAATAAACAACAAAAAATCAAAAAAAATATTCTACACAAAGAGAACTACACAATGGAGGATCTCAGAACTTATGGGCTTCAATATTGACTCCATTCTGAGTAAATATCTAGGAGCCCCTCTTTTTAAAGGAACGATAAGAACTAGTCTATGGAACAACATGAAAAAAAATTGTAAGTTTAAGGAAGATTCATGGAAAGAGTGGCACTGGCTATCTTTGGAGGGATAGCTATTGATGATTAAAGCAATCTTATTAGCAATACCAATCTATCTTATTTCGTGCTTACAATTAACAAATAAAGCATCAAAAAATTTGAATGCGATCATGAAAAATTTCTATGGGATGGATCTAATGATATCAAAAGAATTTTGATGGTTCATTGGGCCATAGCTAGGAGAAGCAAAATAATGGTGGCACTGACATTAAATTGCTTTCTTAATATAACATGGCTCTTGGCACAAAATTGATCTAGAGGATGTTCTCCAACATGAATGCACAATGGTGCAAAATACTACAAAATAAATATTTGGATTACACTGATCCCAACAAGGTTCTCATGACAACTAATCCCTCGAATGGCTCTCACATTTGGAAATTTATGATGGAATGTTGTCTAATAATCATAGATAATTTTTCTTGGTCAATTCATAATGGACGGTCCACTAACTTATGGTCACATTCATGGAATGGCCATGCACCGTTGATGGAATTTGAGGAACTAAGTGAATGCAAAGGAAGCATGGAAGATATTTAGGGTGATAAGGTTGCAAACTATGCCAAGGAGAAGAGAGGAAAATTGGGCATCTATTGGGAGTGGAAAGATTTTCACTCTACTCCTATTAGTGAAATGGCTAAAGAAAAATTGATGGAGGAATTGGGAAAGAGAAAATTTTCTATTACTACAATGTTGGATAAAATCATTTTGTGTGGAGCTAAGTCTAGGTTATATTCAATCAAGTTAGGATATCAAATTCAAGGTCAGTACTCAGATTTCTTCTCATGGCCAAAGGTTATATATTTACGAATAGAAATGTATTGCTAAAGGTAGGAGCATTCACATGGATTGCATTGCACAAAAAGATTCACTAGTGAACATCTTCACTCTATTGGGATCTCTAGCCCTTCTAGATGTCCTCTGTGTAAAAATGATGAGGAAATGGTGGATCTTCTCCTTTTGAATTGCTCTTTTACCAAAGAATGTTGGAATTGGTTAGTTGGAAAGATAGGTTGGGTGAGTGCTCCTCAAAATAATCTACTAAATTTTTTCCAAAGTTGGCCACGTCTATGTACAATAGTACTTTAGGGTCTGGCCTATGGATAGCAAGTCCTTCGATGCTAATCTAGCATGTCTGGAAGGAGCACTTGTACCAAAGGATTCTTAATGAAAAAGATTGAGGTAGGAATATGTGAACTCTTAAATCTCAAAATTGGGTCAGTCCACAATACTGTGTCCCACTTTTTGGCCAAAGTGGGATATTGAAATCAACATTTTTAATCAAATCTTCACTTTCTAACACCTATAGCAGCTAAACCATTAAGAATTCGAAAATGATGCAAACTAGTGATTTGTGATATTTTGTGTGTAGATTCTAATTTTTTTTTTTTTAAATTAGAAATAAATTGTGATTTTTTTTAATGTAATTTTTAGTAACTTGTTTTTTATAGTAAACATTTTTAAAAGTGATGTTTAGGTCATAATGCATAAATTTTTTAATAGAAAGGATAAAATTCTAATTTTTAAAATATAGATTTGTAACACCAATATCTAGGGAATGGATTTTTTTTCATAATTTTTGTTGCATATTTTTTTAATTAATTTTTGAAGTGAGATTAATTATAATTTGGACATAGGTTAATGTTGTAACGCATAACTTGTTTTGTATGTATCGAAATTTATTTTATTTTTTTGTTGAAACAAGGACATCAATACCTAGGGTACATATATTTTTTAGAATTTTTTTCTCTATTTTTTTTATTTTTCCGCCTGTGTGGAATAGAGACCTTGTTCGGTGAAAAACTTATCTTCACTGGAAAATAGAAAATAAATATAATAATCAAATTAAATTATTCAAAATTATACTTTTTGGAAAGTGTATACAAAGGCTACATAATTAAAAAATATAATTTATAAATGACTTCATTTGACCCTCCCAAAAGGGGAAGCAAAGTTAGTTTTTATTAGCATTTTGATAGATGCAGAGGAGACTCCATCGAGGGTTTAATTTAAGACTAGGAGGGTTCTATCCAATGGGATTTTATCTAACTCCTTTCAATTAAACCTCTTTAGATGGAACCCCTCAAGGCTTAAATCATTAATTTTTCTGAAATATGTGATTTCGGGCAAAAATTAGGATGTTCCATAAGTGGGACACAGTATTGTAGGACAACCCAGTTAGGGAAGTGAAGAGTGCCTCTTTCACTCACTGGGATGATAGAATTATGAGAGTCTTGCCTATGCTTAAAATTCCAAAAAAAATAGTAATGATAGCAATATGTCCACATCAAATAAAATAAAGTAGGAAAAATGGATGGCCCCTCCAAGAGGTAGACTGAAACTAAATTTTGATAGGGCCTCTAGAGGAAAACTTGGGACCTCAAGTGCATGTTGCATCATTAGAGATGAGGCAGGAATCTTCATTTGGGCTTCCTTGAAGAAGCTCAAACCTAGAACTAATAATGAGGTTGAATTAGAGGCTCTAAATGAAGGACTTAAATTGTGTGAACAAAAGAAAATAAGACATGTGAAAATTAAAGGGGAGTCGTTGATTTGTATCAATGCAGTCAAATCAAAAACCCTGAATAATTGGAAACTCCAAAAATAGGTAGACTTGATTTGGAATAATCTTGTTAATATGGAGGAGTACATTGGCACATGTATATCAAGAGGCCAATAGAGAATCTGATTTCTTGGCTAATAGAGGAATTGATCAAGTAGAGGATTTTAAACTATCAAATCAAAGTGAGATATGGGGAGATTTACGCAGGATTCTAGAGTCAGAAAGGACACCGACTTTGATCATAGTTGAATATATAAATCTTGAGGATGACTTATAACATCTGCAAAACATTAACAAATAAAAGCTAAATAATGGCATTGGGTTGCAAGGCAGTTGTCATGAGATTGATATATTCGACTGCCAAATTCGTAGATCTTTAGGTCACTCTGTTCGGAAGAAAGTTTGTCATAAGATCTCTTTAGGTTCTAGTTGGGAACTCCTCTATTAATGAACTATTTTTTTTTTGGATCATAAATGATGAAGTGTCTACAAGTTGAGTGCATCTGTCAATGCTTAGAGAAAGAGTCTTCTTCCCATCTATGAAGGCTCTTCTACACAAATTCAGATGTGGTGGTTATGGCAATCAAATAGGTCATTGGTTCCCAACACTTTACAAGAGATCACTCCCATGACAAGATGTTACTGGAAGAATTCCTGACAAATATCATCCTCGTAATGGGTAGAAAACATTGGGTGAAACTAATAGCACACAACTTAATCAAAACTCCCCTGGGAGACTTTGCAATCTAGATTGAATAGGCATTTGAACTATTTAGGGCATGAGAATTGTAGGATGGATGGAATGTAATCAAAATAAAAGAGGGTAGTGTTATTATTCCTCTTCATTTGGTGAATATTATTTATTGATTCTATTTGCAATTTATGCGTAGGTTTCACAAGTGACACAATCATTCATTTTAGTGGCTTAGATTTTAGGACCTAAAAAATGATATCATTTATCACAACTTACTTTCTTCTACATATTTCTACTTTGGCATGTATGCACACATATCAAAGTGGGGGTAAAATTTAGAGCAAAAAAGTGCATACCCAAGCACTTATCCACACTGGTTTTGTGTCACTTTGGGTTGATGTCTTGGATACATGATTCTAGTGCATGATTTGACTATTTCAACACATTTGTTGACCCGAGACTTGATTCGTCACTTAGACATGCCACATTACCCTATTCAAGATCCTGGACATGATGGTTAGCACAATCATATCCCCAAGTTTCAAATTTCTACATTCTAAGGCACATAGCATGCTAACCATTATGTCCTCTAATATTATATTTCAAATTTCTACATTCTAAGGTTGGCATTCCTAAGATCTAACCATTACCCATTAGCGTACTAACCATTACCCATCAGCGTGCTAACCATTACGTCCTCTAAAATTAGATTTCAAATTTCTACACTCTAAGGTTGACATTCCTAAGATCTAATTACGCTGAAGGCGTTCCCTTTGTGAGAGACAGGGCTGACTTTGAAAATCAACCGTCTGGGTTGCTGCAGAAGCATGCAAGACGATTGCAGCTCCCTGAACCGTTTGATTTGCCAGAGTTTCTTCATCGTTTTCTGTCAAGCTTTCCGGCGTTGAAATCTCCTTTCGTCTGCATTTTTTCACCGATTTCTACGGTTACTTTCTGTGAAGACGTTTGCAATTCTTTGTTTCTTTACTATTGATGCGTGCAGACAGGATCGACAGTTATGTGCAAACATTTAATATGGCAGGAGCGTTTATGAAAATCTACACAAAAGTCATTTCAGAGGTCAGTTGTTCTACGCCCGGAAAAATATCGTGTCGGAGTAAGTCTCGTGTTTCCATGTCTATCTGTCCTGACGCTTAAAAACCCTTATATTTTCTTAGATATCAATTATATAAACACAGAATGAATATCTCTTTGCAATATATATTACATTGTTTTGTGATGCAAGAGTAGCATAAAGACATTTGTTTTTCTTAACTTCATCCACCTAAAATATAGGAAAACGAAAAATAAAAAGATACGAGAATGCTAAAGAATTAATGACAAAGTGACAAACAATTTATAACCAATAAATATAAGGTGTGGTTAATATCATGGTAAATTGTCTTATTTTTAAATGATTTTTGGTAACCTCTAAGACATCATGTTGGACAATTAAAATTAAGAATAAAACTTATATTTTTTAATAATTTGTATTTACTAAAAATAACATTTAAAATCATATCATTATAACTTTGTCTTTCTTACAAGTTAAATTAAATAATATTATTAAATATAATATAATACATGAAACATTACTTAAATTGTTATATTTCTTACAAATTAATTTAGATAATATTATAAAATATAATAAATCTAAATATAATATAGATTTTATATATAAACTACATAAAAAAATATAATATATCTAATATAAATATATGATTTTATAATATCATAACATTTAAAATATATATTTAATAATTTACATTATATAAAATATAATAATAAATAATAAGTAAATATATTATATATTGTATATATAAAATAAATATATTCAATTTAAGTATACAACATGTAAGAGGAAAAACCACCACTGATAAAATCCCTAAACCAAAGGCCAGAGACTAGAATCCCTAAACCAAAGGCCAGAGACTAGAATCCCTTGACCGTTGCAAAGACTTCGGTTAAAAGAAAGATTTTACATGGTTATTCTGCACAGGGGACCCCACAGAAAAAGAAGAGAGGTAGTTTGGAGGAAGGAAGTGGTACGACAACAAGAATTAGACCAAGAACGTTTCTGTGGTGCTAGAAGAGGTTAGCTCTGAGGAAGGTATTGGTGGTAGTGACAACACTGCTGACAAGGATTTCACCTTGATGGAAAGCAAGCCCTAGGTGTCGTCGACCAGGAGGTCATTGAGGCTTGCTACTAAGCCTAATCCTGCTCTCAAAAAGGAGGACACTGAGGTGGAGGAGGCTGCAAACCTAGAGGGTGATGGTATTTCTGATAACAAAATCAATAAAATGGACACTATTGTTCTGGAGGCTGAACAGATGGCTAGGGAATTTTCTGTCAAAAAGGAAACCAAAACTGATAATGTGGAGGCCGAAGTGGATGAGGGGCCCAGTAATTTTCCTGAGCTCAATGTTGAGTTCAAGATTAAGGGGTCTGAATCTGTGAGTTCTGAGAAAGCAGTGAAGGTGTCGAGCAAGATGAAGAGGGAGGGCAAGGATGCTGCTAAAGATAAGGAAATTGAAACTCTCGCCGCTAGGATCACCGTGCTGGAAAGGAAGTTCAAGACTCTAGCCAAGTTCTCTGCCAAAGTGATGCACCGATCGGCCATGACCCTTGTGGTCCTCCAAGATGTCGAGATTGCCTGCCAGGGAATGAAGGATAAAGAACGCAAGGAGTACCATGATCTCTCCCAGTTCCTAGCAAAAGATTGGGACTAGATGTTTAATTAGCCGTTGAGGCTTTTCTATGTCTTGGGTTTTTTGTTTGTTGTCGGTCAGCTGTCGGTTCGTGGTGTCTCTTAGTTTTTTTGGCTATTTCAGTTGTTTAGCTTTGTTTCTTTTGTTTGGTTTCATGGAACTTTAGTGCACCTTTTTGGCTGAACTATTATCGGATTGACACCCTTTTTTGTTGCTTATAATATCAAAAACATGTAGGAGGACCTTTGAGTAGGTCCACTGCGTCAATTTTAGCTAGAATAATGACCTCATTCTTTTGGACAAATTACATTTTGGGTGGAGGATTAATAGATTTGGGGTGTTTGGTCATGACTATTTTTTAACTGTGCCATCCATCTAGATTCTTGCATAGGATGAGTAGCAACACACTTCACCATCTTGACTTGCAACTTTGGCATAAGTGGGTAATCCTTGATTTTGTGGTGAAGGGCTTGACATCTAAAACATGTATTAAGGAGGTGATGTAGGTGAATTTTGTAAAATGTGCACCACTCACTTGAATCTTGATAAATTCTTTTAGGGTGCAAGTGAGGCCTAGCTCCACACCCTTTTATGGGGTTGAGTTATGAAAAAATTCTTTGGCTC
This sequence comes from Cunninghamia lanceolata, assembly GCA_027924645.1. NCBI lineage: Eukaryota > Viridiplantae > Streptophyta > Pinopsida > Cupressales > Cupressaceae > Cunninghamia > Cunninghamia lanceolata. Next base: position 259,926 of record BSBN01000337.1, read on the forward strand.
ATGACAAATAAAGTGTAAAAAGTGTTGGATAAATTTCTCTAGGAAGGGCTATATAGGAATAGGAAGTCAAAGGAGTTTCATTTTCAAATCTAATTTATCATGTTTATTTTATTGATATTTAAATATAAGAATGATTTTATATTACATTACCTTATCCCTCTGGTGATGGTATTGATTTTTTCATGCCACAAGCTACTCAAGACCCCAATCTTCCTTTGAGAAAGGGTGCTTGTCTTAACCCTACTATGGCTACTCAATCTAATGAAAATGAAATATTTATGATGCTCATAATGAAAACCACTTTGATCATCAACAAAATTATGACCATGATGCTCAAATTGCCAAACAAGATCTTATCTCTTAAACAATTTGTCACCCTTTTGCACTAAACTTTAATAAATGCAACTCTTGGCATATATATTCTACTTGGCATTGGATCTTTGGTAGTCTCTTCTAATAATGTCCATCCCATCCTTCCTCTTTTTTTTCAAGCCTCATCATACCACTACTACAAGTTCTATAGCTACTACTACTCCTATTGCCACTCCTAGCTTTGCCCCTATTGTTTCCATACCTACCTCAAGCGATTTCATCCCCCTAATGTGCCACCTATAGTATCATCCTTATATTCACATACCTACTACCGTCATAGTTTCTACCCATGTGTCTCACACCATCCATCATTCCCAACCTATGTCTCACATTAACCCTCCTTCCCAACCTATGTCTTATATTAGCCCTCCTCATTATCCTATTTTCACCTCATCTCATAATGTGGTTCCTCCCTCCATGGCTATGTTCATTACCTATTTCCACACATCCTCATTATACATCCTCGACTATTTCACACATGTCTAATTCTACCATTAGCCCTACCTCTAACTTGGATATAATGTTACAAGATATGGCTACTCTAAAGAAACAAGTAAATGACAATAAGGATACTATTACATATAACCACCTACATCACACATCACTTGCTTATGAGTTTGTTATAGAACCCTTTTGTATGGTATCTATGGTGGCAAGATTTGAATTATAAAATGGTGAGGGAGATCCTAACATGCATTTACAAGCTTTCACAATGGTATGATTAGATTTTGCTTATGAGGATAAGATTTTGGCCAAGTCATTTCCAACAACCTTAAAAGAATGTGTTATACAATGGTTTTATTCTTTGCCTGAACATGTTCTATACATTCTTTTCAAAAGCTTGTCACTACTTTTCTAAAGCACTTCCACATCAATATAGTGATAATAGAGATAAAGACATAGAGAGATAGAGAAGGATAGAGAGAGAGAGAGAGAGGAAGAGAGGAGAGACATAGTTAGAGATAAAGAGTAGTAGAGAGAGGGGAGGGAGATAGGTAGAGAGAGAGAGAGAGAGAAGATATATAGACAAACAAAAATTTAACATGGTGTCGTAAACAAAAGTTTAGATCTTTATTTTCTATAGACAAACCTTTAGAAGACGAACTTTCATTTAATCCTTGCAAAAGGAAACCTGATTAGTATGACTAATCAAACTAATAGCCCTCAATTTGTAATTGACAACATCATATAATCAAAATAATGTCCATAGTTTGCAATACTTATTTTTGCTACCCTCTTCAATTTGCGGGAACATGACTATGAAAAATAAGAAATTACTAATCTATTTAAGTGTAGACAACTAAAAAATAAAGAATTCATTACTCGAGTACTATACAAGTCTACAATTGGCAACATTCATCCCTGCAATTAGTGCCATGCTAGTTGCACAAACAAATTTGTTACATAGAATCAAAATAATAATAATAATTAGATAGAGAGAGAAGAATAGAGAAAGGGGATGGGGGGATAGAGCGGGGAGAGAGGAAACAAAAAGATAAAGAGAGATAGACAAAGAGAAAAGTAATTAGATAGAGAAAACAAGAAATTACTAATCTATTTAAGTGTAGACAACTACAAAATAAAGAATTTGTTACTAGAATACCATACAAGTCTACAATTGGCAACATCCATACTATAATTATGAATCAAAATAATAATAATTAGAGAGAGAAGAATAGAGAAAGGGAGACATGTGGACAAAGTAAGGAGAGAGAGGAACAAAAAAGAGAAAGATAAAGAAATATATATGGAATTACATAACAATTATAAGCAATATATATTAGTTATTATATATATTTATTATTTTTAGTTGTGTACAATATAATATAAATTAATTATGTCAAGCCTTGGTATGATGCAAGAATCATCCACCATTGGTCCTCTGCATCCATTATGTGTTGCATGTACAAAACTAGGCGAGCAACGGTGATATAAAAAAAATTGAGTTGACCATATGTGAATTTCTTAATTCACGAATTGTTTCCTCAACTCCAGAGGAGTTCAAGCACAAAGTGTAGTGAATTGGAAAATGTGCAAAAGGATAGATTTCATAATCGCACTGTTGAACCAAGTTTAGAAAATCATGGATGCGATCAACCCGAGGAGATCATTGTGTCAAATCAAATTGATTGTTGGGTTGGCTTCAACCAAATTGTGATATCTCAATCAATCCAAGATAGAGACAGGGATAGAGCTAGGGAGATAGAGAGATAAAGAGAAATAGAGATATAAAGAGGGATACGAAGAGATATATATATAGAGATAAAGAGGCATATATATATATATAGAGAGAGAGAGAGAGGAAAAAGAAAGACTTGATGAAATTATTAATTCAATTGTACGTTAATATGATCTAATAATAAGTGGAAGCCTCTGTAATAATTTGATAGGAAATAATAGGAACACAAGGGATGGGCTAGAAGGGAAGCATTCCTCTATTTTCTATGAATTTATATGGATTGTGAATTATCTAAGGCATGCAATGCATTCGAGTGTAACTTGATAGAATAATGAAACTTTCATTTTGTACTAATATGGACTTCAATAGATTATAAATTCCTTATTTCTCATAGCCAAGTCCACACCCAAATTTAAGAGCCTACCAAAAACAATTATTGAAAAATAACTATATTGGTTGGATTTAGAGTTCCAAATCACCTTGTGGGTCGGTAGAGGAATCTTAAACAGTTTGAAAATATGCTTTTTTTCTTTGAAATAAAAAAATGTGATATCTGAATCAATCGAAGATGGAGCTAAGGGGGATAGAGAGACAAGGAGAAATAGAGAGATATAGATTAGTAGTGGAATCTTAATGAGTTTGAAAATATTTTTTTTCCTTTGGAATTTTATCCTGGAAACATAAATATTGTGATAATAGAATAGAGAGAAAGTTAGAGAGAGATAATGATAGAGAGAGAGGGAGGGAGGGAGGGAGAAAGAGTTAGAAAGATGAACAAAGAAGTGGAGAGAGAAAGGGGGGAGAGAGAGAGAGGTGACAAGGAGAGATAGGGAAAATAGAGAATGAGAGAAAGATATATATCAAGAGATGCTCACTAATCTCATATCCACCAAGGTAAACACAAAATCTACAAGGAAGCCATATTGGCTACATTGCACGACATCAAGACAATTCTTCTTTCCACTTCTGTGTTGCATGCAAGGTGCCTCATGTCTAGAAATGTATAATATGTCTCTCATTCTAGAAAGAGCATTATCTACTATATTAGATTATTTCCCTTAACATAATCTATATCAAAATTATATGCTTGCAGGTTACCCACTTTTTTGTTGATCATTCAAATCCCATTGGCCAAGAAAGAACTTAAAGCTATTATGATTTATTTTGACAACAAATCTTCCACATACCAAATATTTGTAGGTTAATTTTTAATTTTTTTAAAATTTTGTTAGGGTGTCGATCTAGAAAAAAATCACATTGTGGTCCAGTAGTGGAATCTTAAAGAGTTTGAGCAAGGCCCACCATACTTTTACTTTTATTGTGTATAGTATACCAAAGGGTGTATGGACAAACCATATCCTTATTTATGTATGATCTATTGAACTAAAATTTATTGATTCAAAGTACCTTTCAATTTCAACTAGAGAACATGGTTACATGCATAACCTTCCTATGAATAATTATTTCCAAATTTTACCTTTACTACCCATGACAATTGAAGAGACATTTCCTAAAACACAGAATCATTAGCTATCATGGGATTACAAAACTAAGCTTAATTGCATAAACATAGTGGAAAATTGTTCTATTGTGTGATAGACTTGGGGCTATAGCCAAGCATTCTAATGGAAAACCCTACATTAAATATCAAGGTGTGGTACTTTTACAATGTTAAAAATAGAGCTTGGTATAGCTCCACCACTTTTCATGCCAATGATCCAATGATGAAGAGAAGAGAGTGACTTTCAATTGGTCATTTCATGCCAACAATCCAAAGATGACATGTGTCCATTGGAAACTACACATATGTTTCTTTAGGACCTAATAATTCACCTTTAAGACCTCTTTATTATACCCATTGCACACTAAAGTGTAACTATATCTTACAATAGAAAGATCCCATTTCCAAGCTTCATTGATTCATACATGGCACAAGTATTACAATTGGAAACAATGCTACTTATTGAAGTGGCTCAAAAAAGGACATTTGTAACATCTCAAAAGTCCAAGAAATAGAAATAACACAAGACCAACGATTATTCAAGTCTCCCCTCATTTTACCACCATCCCAGCAATAAATGATCAATGTTTTCAAGCATTGTGTTCGAGTGAACTGCTACTATACCATCCATTTAGAAACATTCACAATAATATTGGTTCATTAAAACAAGATATACAGCCCACTGCAAAAGAATTTCAAATAGCTACCATCCATGGAATTAGCACCATACATATCCAAATCCATTGACAAACACTGATGATGAAATTCCTGATTGGTCTTGATGAATGACAAGTCTTGTCAAGTCTATACCTAGGCATACCATTTCAATTGGATGGGCTCGACATGCTTGGTAAACAAAAAGAGGACCAGTTAAGGGCACTATCACTTGCAAATAATTGACCAAAAAAAAACTTTACTTGCATACCTACTTTTACCCACTACTATTCAAAAATAACTTTACTTGCATGCATGTCAACATATTTAATTTACTCTATTTCTTTCCTAATGTAGATTCAAATGATGGATGGACAACAACCATTCACCAGAAACAAAACTATATGCTCTCTTCTCAGAAAATTTCAATATTCAATATGCATTTATAAAGGAACCACTAATTACTTTTATCTACATGCTATTTCGGCGTACCCATTGCACACTAAGGTGCAATTGCTAGTCATTATCCATTGGCGTGCTAACCATCACATCCTTTAATATTAGATTTCAAATTTCTACATTCTAAAACTAACATTCCTAAGATCTAACCATTATCAATGGACATGGATGCCAAAATTTTAAAATTCATGTATCTAGAGTTATATATTTAAAACGTCATCTTAAGTCATTTACACATCATAGAATCACAACACATCCCTTAACAACCTCATAAAATCATACAACCACTTTTCCATTTTAAAAAAAAAATGTTGTCATTCATTACCACTCTCTAGTAGATTTTATTTAATGTAGACTCAGGTACACATATAGTTAATATGAGTTCACAAAAAAGCAAAGAAATAGACTAATGGTTGAACTTCCATCGTTGAAACAACTCGACATTTCTCGTGATGACGTGTTTCTTTGGTGACAGAATTCTAAGTTTAGAAATGTGAACGCCCCCAAAAAAGGAGGATATAAAAACGAACAAAAAGGTAATAAAGATGGGCCTCACTATCTATGAGATGTGAGAGTCGGGACTTGGCAGGCATACAGACAACGTAATGTCTTCGTCATGCTTAGTTAAGCTCACCATTTCCACACACCATACAGACAACGTTTTACGATATAATTGGAAGGCTGGGGTGGCAAAATCGCACAAGGCACGAAATCAACATTTTCTTGCTATAGATTTACATGCCAACTCAAAAGAGAGTAAAGTTTAAGGTTGTTTCCGGCAAATAACGTGACCGTTAACGTAACGGTGTACCAACAAATAAAATTATTTTTTTATCTAAATATTTTAAATTAAAATGATAAATAAATTTAATTTAGGACAATGAATTGGGAATATAAATAATAAATGTTAAATTGAGTGTGGAAATTAAATAAATTTAAATGTGATATTTATTTAATTAGTGAGAAGTTGAAAGGTTCAAGTATTGTTGAGTGTAAGACCCCCTACACTATAAGCGATGAGGACAGAATGGATACCCCTCGATCCTTGGCTCTCAGTGGAAGAGGTTCAACCTAAGACTCATGCTTCCATATCAAGTAGCAAAAATGATCTTATGGGTGATTTTCATCAACAACAAAAAAAAAGATAAATAAATTTGATTTAGAATAATGAATTAGGATTATAAATAATAAATGTTAAATTAAATGTGGAAACTAAATAATTTTATTTTTTATTTTTTATCCGCAAACGCTTTTGACCGGAACTATGACCCGATGAGGCCACAACGCAGGGGACCTCATCCCTTGGCATTAACCCCTGGCATGAATGTCTGCATCAATGCTGGAGGTTCAAATCGGAACTATAAACCGGTGAGGCCACAACACGGGGGACCTCATCCCTTGGCATTAACACCTGACATGAGGCCACAATGTGGGGGACCTCATCCCTTGGCATTAACACCTGGCATGAGGCCACAACGTGGGGGACCTCATCCCTTGGCATTAACCCCTGGCATGAACGCCTTTAAGGTTCAAACCCGCAAGCTCGTTAACCCAGCACAACAACCCAGCGAAGATCCCAGACTTGCGAGCACGTTAGCCCAACAAAGGCACAAGCTTGCGAACTCTTTAGACCAACAAGGATTTGAACCCTGGTGGCCACCACTACAACCGAACGACTTGACCACCGAACCACGCCCTTAACCGCGTGGAAACTAAATAAATTTAAATGTGACATTTAATTAGATTTTGAAAACTAGAAAATAAAGATATTAAGAATCATTTTTTCTATAATACTAAAATTTTAGGACTAATCAAATACATATCTCCGAATTTTTAATTAATTGTATTTCATTCCGATTCACTTACACAAATGCAAACCTAATTCCGATGAACTCATGTACCTAGGTTTTCCTCCGTCACCAATATCAATATCATCGTCATATTTTTCTAGCAATATTACCTACCTAGAAGAGATATATCATATATGATAATTTGTGCGTCTTTCCAATAGTATATGCTGGAGAAAGGTTATCGGTTCACTCGTAAAGCCCTCCGTGCATTAAGTAACGATGAGCACGCGTAGGCAGAAACGTGACGTACTGGCTTTACTCAACAATCTTTTCCTTTCATACGTATTCGTATGCACATATTTTCCAATCATTGTTGGTGTATATACTTATAATTTGACAGAGCAGCAGCCAGCGAAGAGAGAATGCTTTTAGATTGATGTGTCTTGCAGAAAGGCGGAGATAACAATATTATCGTTTCAGAGGTGGAAAAAATGGTGAAGTTCCAGAAGCAGCTAGAAGGACAGCTTGTTGCAGAGTGGAGAAATGCTTATGTCAATTACAAGCAGCTCAAGAAGGACATCAGACAAATTAGACAGCAGATTACAACCAAAGAACACAACCCTGTCACCAATACAACTGCATTCAATAAGCATTCTCCTTCTTCTTCCCTGGTAAAAATATATAGCAAAATGGAACTTCACATGTTTCATAAACACCAAATATAAGCTGCATGTATATAAAAAATCACTAGTATTTTACTGTTTAGATTTGTATTTCATATGAATTTGATTTATGGGCAGATTATACATCATCATAAAACCAAAAACAACAGTGGCGGTGGTGAGGAAATGGTGTATGAAACAGAGTTGATTTGTGGGCAAGTTCCATGGACAGAGCATGATCGAGTATTCTTTTCCAGGCTCGATTCTCAGCTTAACATGGTCAACAAGTTTTACAGAGCCAAAGAAAAAGAATACCGAGTTAGAGGCAAACAACTCCAACTACAGCTAGAGACTCTGATAGACAAAAAACGAGCTCGTGCTACAAGTAAAATACATGAGCATCCAAGTGATCAGGAGATTGATATAGGTATTTAAACAAATAATATTCAATTTATTTAAATAATATGAACTTGTAAGTTTTGCTTACCCCCAATATACACTCATTGGTTTATAATTAGATGATCCTATTATATGATGCAATGTGATCCCAAAAATTGATTTAAACAGTTTCTCCATTCAAAACTGATATATATTTGTTTGATGGGAGAACTCGATTTTTAGGAAAAAACCATTTTTAGTGGGTTTCAGTCCCCAAAGTATTATTGTCAAGTTCAAACCTGCGAGCTCATTGGTCCAGCGAAGGCCCATGGCCTTCATAGGTACATATTATGCGAGCTCTTTGAACGGCAGCCACAACAACTTGGTGGCGGCCACAACAACCATGTGATTTGACCACCAAACCACACCCTTATCGACTCAAAACTGATATATATATCCTTCTAGTTAACTATCAAAAGTTAACTGTCAAACAGTAACAATTCTATACTTATTTTAGAGGCAAAATGATAAATAGCTAAAAAGGAAAAGTTTGTCTCTGTCAAACAGTAAATAACGATTTTATACTTAATTTAGAGGCAAAATGATAAATAGCTAAAAAGGAAAAACTTGCCTCCGTATGACAATTTTATACTTAATTTAGAGGCAAAAGGATAAATAGCTAAAAAGGGAAAAAAAATGCCTGACTGTTTGAACGTTTTATGTTTAAGACTTTGAGCCATTTCTATGTACAAATGCTTATGATTTTAAACTTGTTTTTTGTGAACATAGCAGAATATGGAGAGAATGATGGGGCTTACAGAGGTAAAGGCAGTAAAAACAACGACGCATTTGGTGTGAGCAAACATAAAGTTGGTCATGCAGAAAAGATGTTACGTACAGCCTTTATCGAATATTACAAAGGCCTTACTCTCCTCCAGAATTACAGGTTTCTTTAACGGCTTCCTGTACTTGCTGCAACTTTCACGTTTCAAACAAACCAATATAGCAAATATGCCTTAGAATATCCATGTTTCTTACCTTAACCTCAAGTTATATTACTTATTATTGATATGTTGTGTGTATATGCAGCTCGTTAAACACCCTTGCTTTTGCAAAGATACTTAAGAAGTACGATAAGGTGAAGTAGAGTCTTTCACAGCAAAGCAATGTGATAATATTTGCTGAAAAGGGATAAAGACTTCTTTTCTTTCTTCTTGTTTTTCCCTATTTTTGTATAGGTTACAGGAAAGACTGTGATGGAAACTTATCTAAGAGAAGTACAATCTTCCTATTTATCAACAGGCTCTGAGAAGGTATTGTGGCTTCTCTTATAGTATTGTGGCTTCTCTTATAGTACTGTGGCTTCCTGTATATCTTAACTACAATGAAACTTTTTATCTAGATAAAACATTTGTTTAAATGCATTGAAATATATTGTCACAGGTGCAAAGCATGGTGGAGAAAGTAGAGAATTTGTTCACTAAATACTTCAGCAAAAACAACCGAAGACAAGCTATGAGCTCTTTGAGACCTTCTCCCCATCAAAGTTCTAATTACAAAATTTTTTCTTTAGGTACATTCTACTCCTGAGCCCATGTAGTTTTTTAGAGTAATTTATTATCAGCGAAATAAATTAGTAAAATTCAATAGACATGAAAATTGGTGTAGGTGGTCTCAATACAACCCAAGAAAAAAATGGTTTTTAAAAAATGGATTATAGGTTATCTCTGACTCTTCCGGTCTAAGCTACAAAATTGTAATGTGCCTAAAGACTTGTGATTGACATTTTTTTTTGGGTGTCTAGAATTTGTATTCAAATGGAAGATTTTCTTTTGCAGGTCTTTTCGCAGGTTGTTCATGGGGTTTGTTGTTGACACTTGTCCTTGTGGTTTCTCAACCTCACATTGCCAGTTACGTGATAAGAGAAAGCTTTATAATGAATGTAGTTCCAATCTTCAGGTAGTATGCTTGCTTTATTTTTTTTATAACAGTTCTCCAGAGTGATTTGCTTTTGACTTTAGAGTATCAAATATTAATTAAATCATTATGATTGGTACATTTGCAGCACATCAATCCTTCTGCCTTTCCACATTTACATGTATGGTCTCAATGTCTACTTTTGGACGAGAAGCCGCATAAATTATGCATTTATTTTTGAGTTTACACCCGGTACAGAATTGAGAAGCCTGGAAGTCATGATTATTAGTGCTGGTCTATTGACCATTGCTATAAGTTCTATTGTTGCACACCTCCTTTTGTTTCCAATAGGCAAAATAATTCCCATTACCATTCTTTTGGTAAGTTGTTATATCTAATGATTTCCCTTTATTATGTGTAAATTGGTTTTTCTATTAAATTCTATCAATCCCTATGGTTTTTTTTTTAGTTGGTCCAAAGTAGGGAATTTCTCTGCCTGTTTATCTATTGTAACCATTGATTGAAAAGTCCCATTTGGGTGCAGGTGATTCTGGTGTTTGTATTCCTTCCTTTTGATATCTGTTACAGAGCAGCTAGATTTTACTTTATCCAGTGTTCATGGCGAATTATATGTGCACCATTTTACAAGGTAGTTTTCTATAGCGAATTGGAAGTCATTACACTTTTCATTCCATTACTTATGATTACTAATTTGGTTTTTATGGTATGTACTAACAGGTTGAATTTGCTGATTTTTTTCTTGCTGATCAGTTTACAAGCCAGGTAGATTTTGTTTGTACATTGCAAATCCATGGTTTGGGTTTTTGGTTTCAGAAGAAATACTGTTAAGACCATATAACATTTGAATGTATGAATTGCTTTATTGTTCCCAAACTATTCCAATCTGTTTTGTAGATCACAACATTGAGGTCTCTTGGATACATTTCTTGCTACTATGCAAGTCACCTTTTGTGCCATAACTCAGACAGTTCAGCATGCTCAGGCCCCTCCATTCAGTTCCAACACATTGTTGCAGTGCTGCCATATTGGTGGAGATTTATGCAGGTAAGTTTGCAAAAACCTTCATCAAGTTTTTATTGGTGCGTATGTCTAAATCTAGCAATAAACTCAACTTTACCAACCATATTCATTTTTTTTATTTCATAAGACAGTGTGTGAGGAGGTGGGTGGACGAGAAAGACCTTACACAAATTGCGAATGGGGGAAAGTATCTGTCTGCTCTTATAGCACTGTTGATAAGACTTAAATACGATAGCAGCCGAACAAAGTTATTTCTGGCACCGTTTTTAATATCTTCTAGTATTGCAACTGTCTATCAATTTTATTGGGACGTTGTGATGGATTGGGGTCTACTTCAGCGCAAGTCTGTGAACCCTTGGCTTAGAGATCAACTAATCTTGAAGAATCAGAGCATATATTTCATTTCAATGGTGATTTTTATGAAACCCTAAACTTTACTCCTTATAAAATCCCCACAGTATTGTCTATATTCATTGTTGACACTAGAGAATTCTACGTCATTAAACTTGGCCTTTCACGAATCACATGTTGCAGGTTGTGAATGCAGTGCTTCGATTAGCATGGTTGTATTCAATTATACACATAGTCATGCCCTTCGGGCCCATTTATCAGAACTACATAGACTTCATTCTTGGAATGGCAGAAATTGCTCGCCGAGGCTTGTGGAATTTTTTCAGGTTTGTTGTCTGTGTCTATAATAAACAAATTTTCATTATTGGTTAGACTATATTTTATTACAGTTGGATATTCTACTGTTACCCATTCCTCCTACTACTGTTAATTTTTCATTGTAATCATCTCTGTTATCTATTTTAGAGGTTATTCTCAAATATCATCCATTGCAATAGTTGAAGGTCAATTTTGACCAATAAAAAATCACTCACAGTAAACAGCCTGCGAGTTGTAGTGTCGGCTGTTTTAAAAAATTTCCACTATTAGACTAGTAGTCCTCGACTATTTTAAACCTCTTATTTTTTGATTTGGTCAGATTGTTGTGGACCAGTCCATGTGTTTTCCATTGTGATACTTTTACAACATACTGGCTGTTTAAGTTCTTCCAATAAAAATAGGACAAGTATTTATCACTCTTTTATTTGGATGAGGTGTAAATTTATTATTGATTGTTTGATTGTTGAAATAGATGATATTTAAGTAAGCGAATTTTGAAAAAAGTGTCAATTAATTGCACTCACCATATCAAATTCTCTTCGTTATTATTTCTTATATCATAATAATTGTTTCAATCTTCCTATCTTTCATCCTTAAAATTCTTGTTTTTCTTTTAAATTTAGCCTTCTTACAATATTGGTTTTGTACACAGACTAGAGAACGAGCACCTCAACAACGTGGGCAAGTTCAGAGCAGTCAAAACTGTTCCTTTGCCATTTAAAGGCGTTGATCAAGATACGTGAATGAGGTCTAGATAGAATATCTAAGTAACCAGTTCTTATGTGGCACAACAATTTATAAGACAATTCTTATGTGGCACACATTATTACCAAATCCAAAGTTTCTTTATGTATTTGTCCTAATTTTATTATATGAATATTTCTGCTCCGAGAATTTTATTTCGTGCTACCACTCGTTATATTTTGTGTGGAAACAAAACTTATTATGCAAGGTTTTGATAGAGAATAATTAAAAAGTTCAATATATTAGTATTTATTTATTTATTAAAGAGTTACAGTTTAATTACTTGAATTTAATGAGTAAACATAATAATATGTTTTTTGATTCACCATTCTATTGGGAAAAACTTAATTAAAAAATTATTTATATTTTATATTATTTTACAATATTATTATATATTACATAAAAAGGAAATTATCCATTATTTTTATTTTTTAATATTACTTCAATTAAAAATATAAATTATAAATATCAATTTACTTGTTTTTATACATAGTACACAATATTAGGTTGAGATTTAAACATCTATACAAAAATTAACATGACTTAACGAATTAAAAGAATCATAAAATTTTAAATTTAAATATCTCAAATTTAAAAATGATTATTTTAATTATATATAATTATTTGTATATTAAAAGTATAACAATTGAGGTGGCCATGTTTTCCAATATTTTAAAATTCAATTACTTTTAAATAATATTAATTTTACATACTTTTTTTTTAAAATTATAGTAAGAGAGGTTTTACAAAGGAGAAGGCATAGAGTCTTATGTGGTGTACATAAAAATTAAAACACAACTAATATATGTTTTAAAAAAACTAAAACTACAAAAATTAAAAATATAGCAAAAATAATTAATATAAAACAAAACAAATATATATTTAAAGTAAACAATATAAATAAAATAAAATAATTTTTAAGTAAATAAAGGCTCTAAATTAACTCTTTAAGTAAATAAAAATAGTTCTTCAATTTTTTTTTTTTAAAAGTTAACAATGCAAATAAAACAAGTACCACATGGTGACGAGTACCTCAAATTTTGAACCAATCAAAATTACCTCAAAAACATAGAATCCAATTAAATAAGTGATAAATATTTTTGCAAACATTTCTACTTAAGTTTATAAAAAATATGTATAAAAGCTAGATTTAACACCTCAAATTTTAAACCAATCAAAATTACCCCAAAGACATAGGAATCAATTAAATCAGTGATAAATATTTCTGCAAACATTTATGCTTAAAAAAATTGCATGTATAGTTCAGCAAAAAAAAAAATCTAACAGTTAATTGGTGCATAAATAAAATCACTAGTTAAGTAATTTTGATTGCAATAGTACTATATATACTAATAAAACATAAAATTATTTATTATAAACTAATAAAATAAAATAACTCTTAGTAAATAAAATAAGGTGAAATTTGACGTGCTCGAGAGGTAATCCAAGACTGGCTAGTGTAGGATTCATTCTGAGAGATCATAATGGAAGGTTAATCAAGGTAGGAGCAAAAAGATTGGGGATTCAAGCAAACAACAAAGTGGAACTAAAGGCATTGATAATGGGACTCCAGCTAGGGCTGGCAATGAGAGCAAGGCGAATTCATATAGAGGGAGATTCTCTACTAACGTTAAACACCATTTGCAGTAGACAAATGACAAATTAGAAGTTAAACAATTTGCTAAATAGAAGCCTAGAACTCTTGGATAAGTTCAGTGACTTTACAGTGAACCATGTATACAGGGAGGCCAATAAGTTTCATCCTTCCCAGGGAATTTTTCCTACAATATTACTAGCCTATAATGACCCCTAGATTCCCTTTGTTATCCTAGTAGTGGGTGTTTGTGAGGAGGAAAGGAGGAATGAGGCGAAGTGGGGACTAAATTTCTGAAAATAGTGGTTGGGGTCTCTAGCGCAGACAGGGTTGATTGGTCCAATGAAATTGAAATGGAAAGCTCTGGTGAAGAATCCATGGAGAAAGGTGGTGCTGGATGAAGTTGTTAGTTTCATATGCATATGCAAATATTTTACAGCATGTAGTAGCCCATTAATGGCATAATTAAATAAAATGGTAATGTAAAAAACTTGGTAATAGTAATACATGATAGGCCTCAATATGAGTAGTTTGGTTATGCAAATTTTTTCTTGATTATTATGTGGAGAGGCGTTCCTACATTCACAGCATGGATGGGAGCTGAAAGATTCCATAATTTCTATGTAAATTTATAAGATTCCAATCTAGAATCTTTATTAAAAAAACCAAATAGTCACTCCACAAATTTAAAAAACCAAAAAAAAAGAAGGTGAAAGGAATAAAAAGAAAAAAGAAAAAAAGATGGATGGCAGTTTGAAAGAAGCCATCACTATGCACTAAGATGAAAGAAAGAAACGTTAGGAAATGGCATATGAAAAGACACATTCAATCTATTTATATTGCCTCCTTCCTTAATTTGTTTTCACATGTAGAACTAACATATCAAATTTGTAGGAGGAACTGAACTCTGAAAATCTATGCAAAAAAGCGGAAGACCTCGTCACAGGATTAGTCAATGAAGCCTCCTGTAGGGGCTCAAATAAAAAGAAGAAGGAATATACGTGCTGGGAGGATGGAATTACTAAAGCATTTCCTGGCCTAAAGATTCCCTCTTTGGCTAGTGAAGGGGAAGCAAGAAGTTCAAAAAGACAGAAGGTGAGTTGGGAGCCTCCAGAGCCAGGGTGGATAAAGGTGAACTTCGACAAAGCTTCAAGAGGTAATCTAGGGCCAAGTGGAGCTAGTTGCGTGGCACGAGATGAGTGTGGCAACGTTTTGGGGAAAAAATCTATTGGGATAGGTGAATCAACAAATAATCTTGCAGAATTTAGAGCGGCACTATTGGGTCTTCAGCTGGGAAATGAATTAGGAGTTAAGCACATCAATTTGGAAGGAGATTCACTCAATACAATAAATGCAATCAGGCAAAACAATACTCCAAACTGGATTCTTGGCCAATGGTTGCAGCTCATCAAATAGATGTTGGATGGGTTTGATGACTATAGATTGAGCCACGTATACCGAGAAGGCAACTCAATGGTTGATGAGTTGGCAAAGGCGGTGGCAAAAAGTACCCAGAGCTAATTCGTTGATGTCATTATGCAATCATCATTTGAAGTGACAACTTAAATTTGGCAAGTGTGGAGTGACTTCACTTGGTAATAATTAATTCGATATGTTCGCAAGGCACGGTACTACTGGCGAAAGAGCACGATGATGGGCTGTTAAAACTAACAGTTTTGATAGCTTCAAGATTTGGATATCTATGGGCTCGTGTGGATGATTTAAACATGTCTTCCTACTCATTAATAATTACGGCAGGGATCTACAAATATGGGGTGAGATTGCAGGAGAGCCACACCTCTCTCTCTCTTTTCCTTTGGATCTACAAGTGATTGAAGCTTGTAGCCATGGACACTCCGATTTGCTTGGACGCCACAAAGCAGCGAATGGTGTTCCACGGAGAGGTAACTAATAAAAGACTCAAAGCCATTCTTGTGTCTAACCATCCTTTGGTGCTCTGGGCAGTTAAAAAGGTGTTGGGGGGTGAATTCCTGAGGGCCAATCACCACTACAGAGTAAACACGGACATAACAGCCATGTTCCTAGCGGTTCTTCTGTACATGAGGGTAGGCAAAGCCAAAGCCAAACTCCTGTGTCAGAAGTTGTTCCTGCACTCTCTTCTGGGAGACATAGATGCAGCTCTTGATAATGTAGATGACAACCTCCTCTCTCCCTTGGCGCAAAACTACTACATGTCTAAGGCTCATGGTGCAGATGTGAGAAAATATCTGGTTGTTTGAACACTCAAACCGGCTAAATTGGAGAATAGGTGGGATGAAATCGAGAGGAACATCAAATGCCTGGGCATGATGGTGGGTGTTGTGAAAGCAACTGAGGCAGGATGGGTCAGATGTTTCATGATAGAAGAAGGGCTGGAACTAGAGGGTGTCACTATAGATGACCAAGAATGGGGGCTGGGTGAAGGAGAATAATGGGTGGAGATGGATGAGCGCTCCCCTGAAGAAGCAGCGGATAGTCCATCTCACCATGCATACGGTGTAGAATGCCCAGTGGTTGCTCGTGTGATGGCGGCAAGGCGATCTCAGGAATAAGAGGGCGTCTAAAATAGGATTAGTATATGTCTAATAGGCTGTGGTTTTTGGTTATAGCTTTTGGGTTTCTTTCTTGTTTTATGTTTGGTAATTGGGCAATTTTGAATAGTATGCCTGATGTATAAAGTCTGGTATAAAATGTAAAGGTCGGAAGGGTAGTATATGGTCAAGTAACACTATTTGGTGATGGTGGGACAATGCAAAATAGCAATGTAATCCTTTTTTTGCGTATCAATATAAAGGGTGCTGCCCCTTAGCAGTTATTTATCTAAAAAAAAACATATCAAATTTGTAGGATTTGAGGGAATGCAATAAATTGATAAAAAAAATAGGCATACTTTAGATATATTTTTTAAATATAAATATACTAGTTTTATATGGGACATGGCTCTAAAAGCCCAATTCAATCATAAAAAATAGCTCTAAATTAACTCTTAAGTAAATAAAAATAGCTCTTCAAATAGAAATGAAGTAAATAATGAAAATAAAATAAAATATTTTTTATGTAAATAAAATAGCTCAATAACTATTCATAAATAAATGCTAAGTAAATAAAAATAGCAATGTAAATAAAATAAAATATTTTTTAAATAAATAAAATAGCTCTAAATTGATATTTGCATTTTTTAGATAGATGTATTTAATATATCTATACTAGTAAATTAATTGTTTTTTATTTAGTAGAAGATTTATTATTTATTTTTAAAATATAAAAACATCAAAATTTTAACGTATATATTAAATAATTCTTAACTAAAAATTAAAATTTATGTCCATGTATGTATACATAGTAAACTAATATTTCTTCGGGTTTTTAGATAGATGTATTTAAGGTATATATACTAGCTATATAATATTTCTCCACGTTTTTAGATAGATGTATTTAAGGTATATATACTAGCTATATAGAATGTCAATTTCATTTGAATTAATAACTAGTATAGGTATTTAAAATATTGAGAGATATGAGGCATCTATATTGAATAAATTATTTAAGATAGATAGGCACATGGAGACTGAAGCAAGCATCTTGTAGATAAATGTATTTAAGATATCTATGTTAGCAACATCCACAAAGACAATGTGCAAAATGATAATTCAATGCCCAATATTACATTTTTCTTTGACAAATAAAGAGCAATAATTTTAAAATATCATTTTTACTTCCAATTTTTTTTGTCTATATTAAATAAATATTTTTCTTTTGCAAGTGTATTTTATTTATCCAAATATATATCATATAGATACATCAATTCAATATTCATGAACGATTTCATATTTAATGAAATGTGGAATATTCATTACTCAAGCAACCATATATATCATGTTTATAAAAAATTGTAAGATGTGTGACAATATTCATCTACATATTATGATATATTACTTATCATTTTTAATAAATTTTACTTGAAAATTTATTTTATTTTTTAAGTAGTAATGCAATAAATAATAGAAATCATGCAAAAAAAAATTAAAAAAACATGAAGACAAATTATTAACTTTAACTTATACTTGAAGAACTCCTATTTTAAATGGCATAAGAGAGAGTGTTTCTACTAGAAATAACACCATATGTTGGAATAGATCAAGCTAAACTTTGAAGGCACATCCAAAGGTAATCTTGGTTTGGCTAATGGAGGAATCATCATTAGGGATCCTAAAGTTTGTTTATAGCATACAAGTGATATTCAATTTAGCCATAAAACAAACAATGAAGCCAAGTAGCTAGTTGTGGTGGCAAGTTTAAATTGGGTTTTAAAAAGTTGTAATGAGTTAATTGTTGAAGGTTGTTCACAAAATGCTATATTTGGTCTTAAGCATCAAAATTGTCTATATTGGAAGCTTTGTAGGCTACTTGAGGAAGCCTTAGAGTACTTCTAGCACATCACTAAGGTTTCCTTTTGTATATTATTTTAGGGTTCAAGGTAACATGGTGGTTGATGCACTTGCCAATGAGGTTATCACTCAAGACCCCTTTTCCACACTTTTTAGTGATTTTAGCGATTTGTGGCCTTCATTAGGAAGCTTCTTATAAGATGAAAAATAACCTTGATGTTGTGTGGCTACCTATCCAACCTTTTGTAGGAATGTGCTTTTCCCTTATTATTTTATTGTTTTGATGTGTCACCCTGATCTTTCCCCCAGTGTGATGAGGTACTAAGGGCATTTGTATTTATGATTGAGATTTAATCCCTATCATGTTGCATGTGCTAATGTGCACCATTCCTCATTATTATCATGGCAAGTTGTGGTTTTATGGAATTGTACATTCCTTGCATGGTTGGATATACACTAATGTTTTAATTCTACTTATGGATAAGTGATGCTTGTTTATGCTTGGTTGTGTGTTTTATGGCTCCAAAGAATTATTCTTTGATTTCTAAGGACCCTTGTCTACAAGCTTTAAGGTGTTGGATCATCACTTGTGCTTAATTTTTAGGTACCCCTCATGGTTATTATTGAACATGTTGAAGTTTTTTTGGGTCAAGAGGGCTTTGATGACAATGGGAAGCTTCAATCAAGAGCCTCAATTCTTAGACTTAAAAGTTGAGTTAAATTTTGTAGTAACCTCAATGAAATTATGGGCATAGCTTGTTGGGTTGGTACTCTAGCCCAATATGATATGGATTTCCCAATGATAGTAGGAGTTAGCTTTCTCATGTGGTTGAAATACTTTTGGAGAAGTTTGAGGACTAGGGAGAGTTTAAAGTTTCTATGAGCTTGGATGCTTTCTAAGGGCCATCTACCCCTTTGAGGAAATTTAATTTAGGGCCCTACAGGAAGAAGTATGGGCTTTGGGGGATGATAACCAAAATTTAACCTTCTTTTGCAATTATCTCCATATGGTGATCAAAACTCTTCTTGTGTTGAACACAAATGGGACTTTAGAGGTCCAACATGTGCTTTTACATTCCATTCTTTTCCTAGAGATGGTTTCATTCACAACCAAGAAGCATCATGAGTTCATTCACGAGGTTTGTTTTGACTCTCTGAATAACTCTAATGTTACTTGCATCTTGGCTCCTATCTAGGTGGTTATTGTAGCTCAAGGCTAGAATGTGATTTCAAGGGTTTTAGAAGCTTCTCCAAATGGATATAGAGGAGTTAGTAGTTGGGGGCTTACCTGCTTATAATTATCTATTTTATTTCTTGTTTCAACCATTTAAGAGCTAAGTCTTGGTTGACTTCATTGGGTTTTAGGTTTTCTCTTGGCTCCTAGTCTTTTGGGGAATTTTGTATCTTTTTTGTATCATCATGGTTTTTTTTCCATCCTTCTTATAGTTGTAGGGGTTTTCTTGGCTCTCTTTTGTTCTCTTGGTCTCTCATTGAGTGATATTGCAGTTATGTTGCTTCTCAATGGACTTTTATTTATCAACTTTTTATATTTATATGGTAAGGTTCCCAATAGATCCCTTTCTATTTGTATAAAAACTTATATTTGAAGAACTATTTTATTTTTTCTATATGAATACTAAATTTTAATATCTATTTAAACTATTAATCTTACACATGTGGAATGTAAATAACCAAATAATTTATTTTTAAAAGACATAGAGCTATTTTATTTACTATGGGCTATTTTAATTAAGAGCTATTTTATTTTACTTTAAAACTATCTTATTTACTAAATGCATACATAAACATATAAATTTTAACTTTTACAAAGAATTATTTTATTTTATCTACATTATTTTTTTTAATCATTGAATTTGGCATTGAGGGAGCTGGACCCCATAGAACTCAAATCAAAGAAAATTTAACTACTAAAAGGCTACTCAAAATGAGGGCCTAGCATCTATTAATTTAAACTTTTACATACAAAACAGTGTAATATCATAGATATTCTATACTATATGCATATACATAGTCTATTACTATCCACCACCTTCTAATTTAGTCATCTTCTTCCTCTGTCTCATCCCCCAAAGCTTCTGTCTTAATGGCATCGGGCCAATCCACCCCATCTGTATCAGCAACACCAATAATCACTTTCAAAAAACCCAGACCCCATTTGGCTTCATTCCCTCTATTCTCCTCACTAATGCCCATAGCAGGTATAATAAATGGAACCTAGGGACCATTATAATCTAGAAGAATGGAGGGCCAAAACCCCTATTCTAGATGAAATTCGAGGCCCGAGACCATCAAATCTAGAGTCTTATGCAAACCACCCCTCCAAACAGGCTTTATCAGTGCAATCTTGTGAATGGTATATTTTGATTCCCTCATATCTAACATAACAATGACAAACATTGAGGCTATGTCAGAGTTAACCCTATATTTCTACTTTAGATTCATGAAAGGGTACCCTAATACCATACCAATGGCATGAAGAGCCACGACCAATTTGGCCTTGAAACTTTTTTTAGCCTTTTATCTAAGATTTCTCCAAGGAAGGCCATTTGCCTTTCCTTCCCTGAGAGATTTTCACCATTGAATCCAATTTGTTGTATGAGTTCTAACATTCTTGTCTTTAAAATATTTCCCATCTACCAATGGCATACTTAGCAATAAATGTTTTGGTAATCCCACAATTAGTTCCAGGCTATACCACACGAGCCAAGGTACTGTGAACTTCCTTTGACCATTTCTTCTTCATAATTTTAAATTATGTTAGGTTGATGCAAATCTCGAGGAGATATACCACACATTTGCCAACTCATATGACTCCTCTATGAAGCCAATACTCATCTATCAATAATGTGTCATTTATCACTACCATGTGGATGTCAATGGAATGAAGTGAATGCCAACAATAGATTTGAAATCTCCCACCACAAATAAGAGTCCTGAATGACATTAGAAAATTTTACTATCCGTGCTATTATCACACTCAAGTTGAATGAGGTTCTCCAACTTAGGAATTTGTCTTTGCCAATCAAGCAATGAGTATCTCACCAAAGAACCCTCAATCATGTCAAAAGCCAAATTAGAAATTATGTCAGCTAACCTATTGGCCTCGCGAAAAACACGGTCCACCTTGAAATCTTTTCAAAATTGTTAAGAAGTTCCATACCTTGAATCAACATATTATTTAACCTCCAATTTGTAGTTTGTTGACTTCGAATGGCATTTATAGTGAG
The DNA here is from genome assembly GCA_027924645.1 of Cunninghamia lanceolata. Lineage (NCBI taxonomy): Eukaryota > Viridiplantae > Streptophyta > Pinopsida > Cupressales > Cupressaceae > Cunninghamia > Cunninghamia lanceolata. The sequence goes on from BSBN01000337.1 coordinate 281,522, forward strand.
CATTGAATCTAAGCCTTTAATATGGATTTTCTTGATTCCAAGAGAGAGGCCTAATTGGAGCCCCATAATGAAGCCCTGGAATTCAGCCTTATTATTTGTTTGAATTCTAATTTTTTTTTATGATGTTCTAATCAATCTTCCATTCTGGTCTCTTATAACACAACCAGCACTAGAGAGCCCCAAGTTTTCTCTCGATGCACCATCAAAATTCAATTTCATCCTTCCTATTTTTGGGGGGATCCACTGTGCCTCAGACCTTTTGTCGATATTCAGATAATCTCGAGAAGCCCCTTGAACAAAGGATTTTATCTACATTATTTATTTATATCTTAAATTTATTTATTTATTTTTACTTTTCAAAAACTTAAATGGCAACAAATTATTTACTAAAGTATATATCTATTTCAATAAAAATAAATTATTTATTTAACTTTTATTATTTTATTTTATATATAAATTTTTAATTTTAATTTCTATTTAAACTACCCCACACATAAATATGTACTTACATAGATAAAAGGGATAAAACTATTTTTTAAGTTATAAGTCATTTTATTTTACTATATAGAACTATTTTATTTATTACATATGGGTGATCCCACAATAGTGTGTCCCACTTTTTGGTTTAACATTTTTAACTATTTTTTTAATTTTCTATCAATAATAGCAAGCTAACCGTTAAGAATTTGTTATTAGAAATAAGATTAAATCATAATTTTTTAAACACATATCACTAACACAAATATCTAGTGTATGCATATTTTTTGTTGCATATTTTTTTTAATTCACATTAAGTATAATTTAAAGTGATTTCATTTCAAAACGCATAATTTTTTTTGTATATATCAAAATTATTTTTTTGTTGAAATAAGGACATTAATACAAAGTGCATAGATATTTTTTTAAATTATACATTTTTTATGTTTCCACATGCAACGAAGAAGACCCTTATGTTTGGTAAAAAACCTATATGTTCACTAAAAATAGAAAAAAATATCATACTTAAATAAAATATATTATAAGGGGTAAAAGCACAAAGTTGAGTCCACTTCTCGTGGAAGTTTCGGACTTAGGCAAAAACCCGAAATCAAGCAAAGCAAAGCAGGATCCTATTTTGTATAAAATAGGATCCCGTTATGGATCGGGATCCCGAGCCTAAAATCTAGAACGAGATCCCGTTATGTAGCGGGATCCCGAACCTCAGACCAAGAAACAGGATCTCATTTCAGAGAAATATTAATTTTTTTAGAAAACGCCTGCGACCTCATTTCTCAGTGACAGTCACAAGTTAGAGAACGGGATCTCGAGTATCAAAAGAGCATTTCCAACCACCTGAAACTCCAGATGAGTGGATTTTCCCACACTTTTTACATATTTTAAATTTGTAATTTTTATTTCAAGTTTTTTTTTTCTGTATTAATTTTCTCAAAATTGTATAAACCCTCATATCAAAGAAAACTCAAAACAATTATCCTCCACACAAAAAAACCCTAAACTAAATTGAAACCTAAAAACAATTACCCTACACAAAAAAAAAAAAACCCTAAATTGAATTGAAACCTAAAAACAATTACCCTACACACAAAAAGAAAACCCTAAACTGAACTGTAAAAAAACCCTAAAGTCTCAATGGTTCAAACAAATTCATAAAATGGTATTTCATTGATAGTAATAGGATAAATGTGAAATTTTATATTTTAAAATGTGGCCCTACAACCAATAATTAACCTACAACAATAGTTCATCAAAATGTGGCCCTACAAAACTAGATTTCACATCACATTAACAATTATTTGTTTTTCAAAGGTAGACAAACCACATGTCATTGTCAAGGGATTATCATAAAATCCCCTTAAGCCACTAATAATAGCACTAATCCCCTTGAAATCTACTATTTTTCAAGGGATGATCTAAGAGGATATATCTATGACCTACAACTTGAAATCTACTCATTAATCCCCTTAAGCCACTATTAATAGTTGAAAATTGATCATTCACATTTGATCAATTTGTATAATGTTAGATGCTTGAAGTTTTTACAAACTTGTTTAAAAAGATAAATATATTAAACTTAGTCAACTTAAGACAAAATCATTCCATTAGCATGGTTTATGGACCTAGGAAAGATGACATGGGTTAAGGGGATTTAAGAAAATTGCTTAAGACCCATCCTAAGAGGATGTATATGGTTAAGGATTTAGGGTTTAGGGTTTAGGGTTAAGGGTTTAGGGTTTAGGGTTTAGGGTTTAGGATTAAGGGTTTAGGGACCTAGGAAATATGACATGTGGATTAAGGGGATTTAAGTAAAATTTCTTAAGGCATGTCCTAAGAGGATACATAGATGGTACAACTTGAAATCTACTCATTTATATCAAGCCACAAAGTTTTATATGCCTTAGATGTAAATGAATAGAAATCAATAATATCTCATCAAAATGGTAAGTTTATAGTTATTAATTAACAATAGGAGGCCATCATATGTTATTAATTATGTCCTAAATACATTTTAAAAAATAGGATATGTAAAATGAAAAGTGTACTATCAATTAATTATAGGTAGGGGGTTGAAACAACCAATAATTAACCTACAACAATAGTTCATCAAAATGTGGCCCTACAAAACTAGATTTCACATCACATTAACAATTTTTTTTTTCAAAGGTAGACGAACCACATGTCATTATCAAGGGATGATCATAAAATCCCCTTAAGCCACTAATAATAGCACTAATCCCCTTGAAATCTACTATTTTTCAAGGGATGATCTAAGAGGATATATCTATGACCTACAACTTGAAATCTACTCATTAATCCCCTTAAGCCACTATTAATAGTTGAAAATTGATCATTCACATTTGATCAATTTGTATAATGTTAGATGCTTGAAGTTTTTACAAACTTGTTTAAAAAGATAAATATATTAAACTTAGTCAACTTAAGACATAATCATTCCATTAGCATGGTTTATGGACCTAGGAAAGATGACATGGGTTAAGGGGATTTAGGAAAATTGCTTAAGACCCATCCTAAGAGGATGTATATGGTTAAGGATTTAGGGTTTAGGGTTTAGGGTTAAGGGTTTAGGGTTTCGGGTTTAGGTTTTAGGATTAAGGGTTTAGGGACCTAGGAAATATGACATGTGGATTAAGGGGATTTAAGTAAAATTGCTTAAGGCATGTCCTAAGAGGATACATAGATGGTACAACTTGAAATCTACTCATTTATATCAAGCCACAAAGTTTTATATGCCTTAGATGTAAATGAATAGAAATCAATAATATCTCATCAAAATGGTAAGTTTATAGTTATTAATTAACAATAGGAGGCCATCATATGTTATTAATTACGTCCTAAATACATTTTAAAAAATAGGATATGTAAAATGAAAAGTGTACTATCAATTAATTATAGGTAGGGGGTTGAAACAACCAATAATTAACCTACAACAATAGTTCATCAAAATGTGGCCCTACAAAACTAGATTTCACATCACATTAACAATTTTTTTTTCAAAGGTAGAAAAACCACATGTCATTGTCAAGGGATGATCATAAAATCCCCTTAAGCCACTAATAATAGCACTAATCCCCTTGAAATCGACTATTTTTTAAGGGATGATCTAAGAGGATATATCTATGACCTACAACTTGAAATCTACTCATTAATCCCCTTAAGCCACTATTAATAGTTGAAAATTGATCATTCACATTTGATTAGTTTGTATAATGTTAGATGCTTGAAGTTTTTACAAACTTGTTTAAAAAGATAAATATATTAAACTTGGTCAACTTAAGACAAAATCATTCCATTAGCATGGTTTTGATGAGCAAGTTTGTCATTGTTGTCAAAAGGGTTAGGTTGCCTCATGTTTGCTTCATTCATTGTTATCACATATGGTGTTGATGGTTTGTTTCATGTTTCATGTCTTGAGTTTGGTGGTCTTCATTTGTCATCAAGACATTCAAGGACATTTGTTGTCAAGACTGATCTCATGCATTGGTGTTTGATCCAAGGAGTTGATCAAGTGGTGTTTGATCCATGTGTTGATGCTTTTGTTTGGTGCTAACTATGGTCAAATGCTCAGGAAGGTTTTAGTGAACTATGCTCAAATGCTCAGGATGGTTTTAGTGAACTATGCTCAAAGGTGTATATGTTTCATGTTCATGTGTGTGTCATCTAGAGAAGTTCATACTTTGTTCACATTGCTTCATGATGGCAGAGGTGTTGATGTTTGATGATGTCCTTGGGTTGTTGGTATGGTCTTATGGTCTTCATTCTTCATCATGGTTCAAGATGAGGAGCCTTCATGTGGTTTGTTGCTATGCTTCATGCATGAGAGAGATTAGAAGCATTTCTTGTGGTTTGGTGTGCCTCCTTGGAAGGAACAGGATGTTGACTTCATGTTGACTTCACCTTTAACAGGATGCGAGATGTTTTCTATTCTTCATTATATAAGTTTTAGTGTGTTCTTGCTTCAAATTGATGAAGATTTCAAAGCCTTACATTACATAATTGTTGTCAAGTTGTTGCTGTTATTTTTGGAGTTTTGATAATCTGTTTCAGAATACTCACTGTCTGTTATTTGGGTCACAAGCATCTAGGGTTTAGTTTACACCTACTATATGCTTTATTCTTTTGCCTAGAATCTCCTAAACCCTAGGTCTACCTTGTTTTAACCCTAAGTCACATGTCATTGGTGTTGTTGTTTGTAGTAAGATTTATTGTTAAGAGTTCTCTGCTAAAAAGTTAGGGTTTTTTGTTTTTGCAGGTTCATTGTTCACTAAACCTAGTTCCTAAATGATTTGGTGATACAAACCCTTAAACCCTTGTGCATAGTTCTTTAAAACATTATCTAGCTATCATACAAAAGGGTGTCTTTTTGGTCTTTTTGAGTGGTGACTTATGATCGCAGGTAAATCATTTAAGTCTAACCTACCTAAGGGTCCTCATTACATGTTTTTAACTGGCCCCATCCTTGGAGTAACCGGCCTCACCGAGTTGTTTTTAATGCAATGGGTGGCAAGTTAATATCAAAGGCTCATATTTAATTGTCTATGCCCGTGAACCTCAGGATCAATGGTCCAAGTTTGAAAGGTTTTGAAACCCTAACATATCCTCGATTAGTATTGACTTTGACGGGCATTTGCTTGTTTTAACTATGTATTGTAGTTTGAGCAGTTTTTTAAAGGTAGTTTGTAACCACCCTATGTTTTCCTTCGAGGAGCATAGAATGAACAACAGAAAAAATGGAAGTTAGTAATTTTGTGTGGTGTTAAGATGGTATACAGATGTTGTTATAAGTAGTTTATAGTATTTTGCTTAATGTGTGGAGAATTTAAAAAAAAGGACTGACTGCAAAGCAAAAAAAATTGAAGTAATATAATGTTTTGACAGAGAGAATTCTTTAGTCAAGAGATCAGAGACTTTTATTATTGAAGAAGAGACAGTAAGTATTTCATTCCAATAAACTAAATGAACAAAAGGAGTGTGATGAAGTTTTGATGAAATAAGGTTTGCATAATGTTGAACTAGAGAGCAGAGAATTATCTTTGCAGAGATAATAGATAAAAAATGTTCTATGATTGAAAATGTGTGTGTGAAAGAGATAAGCAGAGACCTCACATAAGCAAAGCATGTAGAGGATCATGGCTTGTTGATAACATTATCTTTGCAGAGAGATGCCTTTTGTATGATGACAAAGTCAAGGTTTTGAGTGATAAGGGATACTACATTTTTTATTTCTTGTTGGTGCAGACACTGCAAATTGCACTAATGACAGAAACTTGAAACAAGGAGAACAAAGAGCAGATCTTGAGAGGATTGTGTGTTATTCAATAGTGCAAATCAGATTGACTAAGAATCAACTCTTGCACAAACTTTTGTCACTTTGTTTATGGTGGTTCAAGATATTGAGGTTGGTGCTGGTGTTTTCAGGTGATTGAGTTGGTCATGTGATTAGGGGTTGGAGCCTCCTGAGTTTTGTGAGGTTGATTTGATTAGGTGTGCATTGTACCTGAGGTAGTGATGTGTTGCAAATAGTGCATAGGTGCTAGTTGTACCTTGGAGTTGTAGCTGCAAAAAGAATTGTAATCTCTCTTTCTTTTTGAGGTTGGATTTGAGCAGTAGACTCAAGCAACTTTCAGTAGTTTTTTCCCTTATTGGGTTTCCACGTATATCTGGTGTCATGTGTACTTATTTGATTTGATGTTGCTCATGTTCTTCATTTAATTTAATGTGTATTTGAGGTTATTGAATAAGTTTTTGTATATCACTGATTCACCCCCCCTCTTAGTGATAGTGTGTATTTCAACAATTGGTATTAGAGCAGGGTTCCTTGTAGGAGTCTAACTGACCAGGGTAGATCCTGAGGTGGAATACAATGGCAAAAAGAAGAAGGAACAAAGAAAGGAGAAATGTCAAGCCACATATTGATTCAAAGGTACAATCTTTACCACATGAAAATGATGATATTGAATCATTTGGTAGAAGGTGTTCTCAATTTGAATTAGGTGCTAATGTAGAGGACAGTCTGGTGGTTGATGAAGGTGAAGTTCAATTTGATATAGATGAAGATGATGGAGTGGATCTTGAAAAAGAACTACTCTTTTCCTATAATGTGATTGAAAACTTGAAAGAGGAAAATTCTAAGTTAAAGGTACAACTTCAAAATGAAATGGACTCCAAGGACAAAGTGCTTTCAAAACTTGACAAGGTAAGAAATCTAATTGTAGACTTAAGGGCACAAGCTGATGAATCAGACAAATTAACTATCTTCCTAAAAATAGAGATTGAGGAAACTAAAAGAATAATAGATATGACAAAATTTAACCTTGAAGTGAAAAGAATGGAATGCTTGAAATTAGAGGCAGAAATTGACAATCTGAGAAAAGATTAAGACGGTCTCAAGGTTCTGTGAAAGAAATATCAGGAGTTTGAAGAGAGCACAAGCAAGTTTTATGAAATGTTGGGCAAACAAAAACACTATAAGGACACCACATGTCTAGGATATGAAGAAGGACAGACCTCTAAAGGCATAAAGACACCAAGGAAGAAGATAGATTTGAATTATCATGTTGTTGCTCCTAAAGATGAAGGAAGAAGGACAATCAGGTCCACAAGATCTCTACCTACCAGGTAATCAATAAGGTACAATTACTCTTAATTTCATGGTTATTTCTATTCATGTCATGTTTATGACCATAGAGCTAGAGATTGTAGGACTTATACAAGGAATTGTTAGATGAATAGAAGTCATGATCATGTGAGGAATGTCAATAGAGGTTCATACAGCATGCCTAGAAGAAATTATCCTTTCTTTGGTCTAGACAACAACATTATATGTTGTAAGTGTAATGAGTTGGGACACAAAGCACAATGGTGTAGAAAAAGTTTGATGAAACCATCTAGGAGCTATATGATCAAACAAAAGCAAGAGAATACCTTAAACAAGATGAAAGGGCCTATACAAGTTTGGAGAAGAAAATAAAATCTAGGAGAAGAAAACTCTAAACCAGTGCATATTACACAAAATGTATTACAAGTTACATAAGAAGGAGCTTGGTGACAGGGGGAGATAATCACTATCTTATCTTTTGCCCCAAGGAGTTAGAAGAATCATTTCATAAGCAGTCTAGTACAATCTTGATGGTTTTGATCATCTTTGTGTACCTGGTGTTAATCCTCCTAAAATGAGGTCAAATGTGATGACAGTGGTTAGTTGCAGGTGATGTTTGTCATGCTTTAATGTTGCTATGTTAACATGGATATTTGCAATGGTTTAGAGATACTCTTTATAGTAGAGGATCAGTCAAGACACATGGTCCTTGTGACAAAAATGCTTCCTACAAGTGTTGTTTTTCATGTCACCTTGTTTGTACACCATAGTTATGAAGTTTAATCCTCAAGATACTATCTTGTTTGTACATTTCAAGTGACATTGTGGTGTGTTGTCTTCTATGGTGGGATAGTATTATTCAAAATGGGATAGCATGTAGTGATTTTCTTGACAATGAAGGATACTGAATTCATTACAGTGTCTTCATTTCTCACAAAGGTATTACAATGATGATAAAGTGTGTCATGGCAATAACAGTAGATCAAACACAATAGTATTGGTGAAAAGGTTTCAAAATATACTTGTGTAAAGTACAATACAAGATTTGCAACCTATGTCAGTTTGATGGAGTATTGGAATAGGGTATAAATGTTCTTGACAGTGGTGTAGTAATTTATCATGCCATGGTTTTGCCTTTTGTGGATGTTTCAGACAGAGGTAAAAGAAGTCATTAAGATTTCAAAAAGCTAAGACAGGTATGACAGCTTTTGTAAAATCATGCTCTATGAAACAGAGAATGGCATTTATCATAGTAATTGAGAAGCTTATGGCCAAATGTTGTTGTTCCAAGTGCTGAGGTAAACATGCATGCTTAATGTAGGAAGGACAGGATAGTGGCAGGACTTTTGACAGCATGACAGTAGCACTTGAAGTCAGTAGTAGTAGCTTTGAGCACTTGAAGCGAAGTCAGTAGCAGTAGCTTTGTGTTCGTGACATTTGATTTGTCATTTGATTTGTTGGTGATGTAGAGGCCTTTGACCACCAATATGTTAGTAGTATGGTGCTGTGATGGTGACATTAATTGAAGTGGCGGGATCTCTTTTGTAGTGTGCAGGATCTTTTGACAGAGCTTTGTGTATGACAGAGTATCTAGCAGTCTAGTGCAGACCTTTTGTTGTAGAGATTAGTGCAGTGAATCTTTTTAACATAGTGCAGTGTATATCATTTTTGTGTGACAAAGCATTCCACATTCTAGTTTGACATGTAGTGAATCTTCTTCACAGAGTGCAATGGATGCAGTGAATCTTATTCGCAGAGTGCAATGGATGTAGTGATTTTATTTGTCAAAGGTAGTGTTGTCTCTGCATGCCTTGAACCAATAAGGGTCATATTCTCATTTTTACATTCTTGTTTCATGTCTTCATCTATTCATGCTTAATTCAGAAGGTCAGCTTTATGCTTATGTAGAATAGTGCCTTTCAAATAGTACCTTCCACGGTGATACAAATATTCTTTCATAATACAATCTATGACAATAGGTACAAGAGCAAGGTTGGTTGTTTTGTTGCAGGGTATATAACAATCTATTGTGACAAAAGGGGCATTGTAGGTGTGAATGTTCTTAGATGTTTGTTGGTAAACAGATTTGTTGTTTTTAAATAACCTTCGTGAATAACTCTGTTTCACCCTTGGATCAACAACAATCTACTCACAATAGTTGAAGAATCGCAGGACTATGTCGATTCCTCTCTGCGTTTCAGAGGGGCAGCTCCCTCGTATGATAGGGGTATATGTATTTTCTGGGGTTGTCAAGAACAAATTGAATAATGAAAACTAATAAAGAAATGAGAAGTAATCTTATTAACTCAAATTCCACACATTCAAGTAAAGATACCAAAACTTGACGCGATAATCTTTTCCACGTGCAACATTTAAAGGAAAGAAAATGGTTATCATTGATTAAACATACGAATATCAACAACAACATGTGAAATTGAATTGAATACACATTCAAAATGCTTCTTTATTGCTTTCTTTCTTGAATAATACTATTCAAGTCCTTTACACAATATCTTATGAAAAAGTGGAACCCCTTTGATTGAATTACAATGTTGTATTTATAGGTGAGGTTAGTAACCACTTAAGGTAACTACCTTAACCACTTTTTGTAACCACTTGGTATAACTACCTTCATAAGTGCACTAACTTTGAATAACTAACTTTCTTTTGTAAAGATAGTCACTTAAAGTAACTACCTAACTTAGGCACTTAAAATAACTACTTTGTAAGAAAGAGTTAGGATGAACCTAACTTTACAATTCAAGATAGAAAACTAGACTCGAAAGAATAGAAAGTTTAGTTTCCTTGAATTCCTTTTCATATTTGTAATGTAGAACTGAAGCCTGCAATAATTCCCAAATGGCAACTATTCTTACGGCTATGAAGTATATAGGTGAGAAATTTCTGTTGGGGATCTCTGCACGATACTTTAGAGAGTAGAAACTGCTGAAGTAAAGACACGCCCCAAAGTGCTTATACATGAATAAATCATCAACAAAAGGTATTCTAGGAACAAGGTCATTGGAATATACAACTCTAAAATATCTTGGTAAAGCCTGTTTCGCATTCCTGTCCATGAATTCTGCAAATGTATTATCACCAACTCTGGGCTGTCCAAATGTGCAAACAGCGAACAGTTTTTCCAACAACTTTTCGTCCTCCACAACAAGCATGGCTATAAACAATACAGCCAAGGCTCCTCCTAGACTATGACCTGTCACGATGAATTTTGCATTTTTGTTGGCTAGTAAAAGCTCTTTCAGCTTTTTATGTAGCACATCGAAGGCCAGCGGTTTGTCAGGGTCTTGTTTTCTCAAATTGAATGAGATTTTTTTATCATTTGAACGGTTTGCCAGACCCAAAGCCTCTAGAAATCCAATGTGGACCTTTCCCATATGAGGGGCATCATACCATGAAAAATCTAGATCCGTTACCAAATCATCTGCCTCAAATGCTTTTGTTCCTCTGAAAGCTATCACTATTAATTTGGCATCTTTTTCCTTATCACAACATATAAATGCCTTTATAGCTTTCTTCTGTAAGTAATCGTTCCAACAGTCGAAGAACTCCACAAAATGCATCTTCCAGTGTCACTCGACCCATTTCTTTATAACGAACTCATTTTTATAGGCTATGGTTGAAGCCATAGCTGAAACATTTGCAAAGAATATGTCCCTAGGGTTCATGGTTTTTGAAACATTCATGCTTACGTCCTTATTTAGCTCATCTCGAGGGCCAGTGACATACAAGTCTAAGTTTCCCACTAGATGACCGAGAAAACTTTAAAATGTCTCTGAATTTGTTTTGGGTATAATTAGGCTTCCTGCATAAAAAGTCCATCCTACCATTATGCTTTGCCGAACGTCCATAACCTGTTTAAGAGCTTCCATGTGCATAGAACATCTACAAGCACTGGCGAGAGGTGTGGAAATTGCATTTGCCACATGCTTTTAAACTCGCCAAAAGTGTTTTCTTAAAATATTTTAGGGATATTTCAACATATTACATTCCATGAGATTACATCTCTTTTAAGGCATTCTATCAAACGTTTCATATGCATCGTCTATGTTTCCACATTTTGTATATAGGCTCGCTAGGGCACTTGCCACCGCTACATCTTACAAAAATCTCCTTTGAGCAACTTGACTCCACACCTAGCACTTGCATTTTCTTAAAAGTTTTAAAAGTCTTCATAATAGATTGTTTTGCGTATATCCTGTAGCGTTGTATTACAAGAGACCACATTTCCTGAGGCATTTTGTCAAATGAAACCTCTTCAACTAATACATTCTAATGGCTATGCTTTGACGGATGCATGCATGTCTACAAAGACACTTCAAACATATAATATCTGACAAAAATCCTCCATCCTTGATGCTTTGATGGATGCCTATACCCATGTTCGAAAGCTCTCATTCAGGCGCCGGATGGGGGATGCTGGCGAATGTCATGGATAGCGGCCTTGCACTTGCCAAGTGTATTTGCTTGAGATGATAAATCTTTGACGCTGCTATCATACAGTTTGTGTGCTTTGTCTTGGCTTCCATAGTTTGCATACATTTCTATGACAAAAACATCCATTTTTCATGCTTTGAGGATGTCCATATTCTACTCCACAGCAAGCTACGAGTACGCTGGAAAAGGTGGCAGAACTTAGCTTTACACCTGCAAATTGCATTTTCTTGAATGTTTCTAAAGCCTTTTTATCGATACCATTTTGTGCATACCTTGTAATCATAGCAGCCCATGAGATCACATCTCTGAGTATTGTATGCTCTTCCTCTATTTCAAGAAGCCTCTGCAATGATTCAACCACACCTGTTCTTTCTTCTGTGGACTTGAACCGTAGTATATTCCACACTATTAAAAAAAATGCATGCTCGAAGAAGACAAATGGAGCTTTGGGACGATTGACATGAGGCTGTACCTTGCTTAGCACTCTTTCATTGAGGCACTCTGTAGACTTTTCTGCAACAATTACCAAGATCATCAATGCCTCCTCCTGTGCATCTCCATATGGAGAAGACAGAAGATTCACAAACTCCTGCACTGCGTCGTAGTTAACCAAAACAAGAACATCATTCTTTCCAAGATATCTTAGTGTGTGAGCTGCCTCAATCTGAAGCTGCGGAAAATCTGGTCTTCTAAGATACTGAAGACATAGAGGCAAAAAGGTTTCGTTTACACGCCTGCTGAAGTTATAATCATTCTTTTCAGCAAGCTGAATGAGATCTTGAAGCTGTCTTTTTAGAAATTTGAACTCAAAATTATCTAATGATTTCAACATATCAACTCCTGGATCCCCAATTTGGCGCAGGCTGGGAGGAGGTTGGCTTAGCCAAACATACTTGCTTAAAAGTTTCTACGGCCTTTTCAACAGTTGTGTGCAGATTTTAGTTATTAAGTAGTTATAATAACTACTTCTAGTTTTAGTCATTCTTAACTCCTCATCGGCAACTTAGAAAGCTTTTCAAACTGTGCTGAAGATTATTAAAACTTTCAAAACCATTAACATAGGCCGTTGATTAAAGAATTTCCTTCGTCGGCAACTAAAGGTGCATTCAAAACATTTTGCATTTTCCTGAGATCTCATCTAGAAACTTCTTTTAAACTGTCGATTATAAACTAAACTTCCTCCGAAATTTATCCAATGGTAAAAGTATTTTCTTCATCAGAAACTTGAATGTAGTTCACAACTTCATAATTGCTGAGCTTAAAACTTGCACTTTTTAATAAGTCTCATTGTCATTTTAAAGGCAATTTATAACCAACAAGATGACTTGTTGGAATTACGAGTTGCGATTTTAACAAAACTCCTTCAACTTCACTTGTAGTTGTATTCTTCACCACTCGTTCAACTTTCCTATGCCTCCATGACACATTGTGCCTTATCACATTATGTTGAATGACTAAAACTGATTTTGAAACTCGTAGTTGTCCTTATCACCTTAAATATTAGGAGTTGTTGATCTCAATATAACATCATTGAAAGGATAAAGAGCCAACCCATTTAAATATCTGATAAATGAATAGATAGCCATTCAAAAAGGCTTTATCAACGTTCAAAGTATGTTTTGAAAGTCTATAGGCTACCACTATCACCTAGAAAACCATCTCATTGCCCGATTTTGAAATTTAATTGTTTTCATGATTTTTTGCGTACCAAAACCGCTTCAAAGATTTTGACTGAAATTAGATTGATGATTCCTCTTTCAAACTATAAAACAACTTGACACTTTGAGGTAATCAGAACTTTTACGACTTGGGAGTGATTCAACATAAAAAATTTCGACACAAAGTTTAAAAATCGGCAAGTTGAAAATGAGGCCAACAATGTTATATGTCCTTCATGATTGCACTAGATGCTTTGATCAATGTTTGCTTTTGTTGACATGTTTGCAATGAAGAATTTGAGACAGGACATATAAACTCAGTAGCTAGTGAGTGTTATCCATGACAGTGTTTTTGATTGGAGTACAGGTCTGATGATTGTGCCTTTCCTGGAATGCATATTAGTCAGGGGCAGCATTTCATACTTTGTCATCTAATGTCAAAAAGGGGGAGTGAGAAAGTGATGTGATGTAGTTTTGCCATCAATGACAAAGGGGGAGATTGATGAGCAAGTTTGTCATTGATGTCAAAAGGTTTCGGTTGCCTCATGTTTGCTTCAATTATTTTTATCACATATGGTGTTGACGGTTTGTTTCATGTTTCATGTCTTGAGTTTGGTGGTCTTCATTTGTCATCTAGACATTCAAGGACATTTGTTGTCAGGACTGATCTCATGCATTGGTGTTTCATCCATATTGTTGGTATTTGATCCATGTGTTGATGCTTTGGTTTGGTGCTTACTATGCTCAAATGCTCAAGAAGATTTTAGTGAACTATGCTCAAATGCTCAGGAAGGTTTTAGTGAACTATGCTCAAAGGTTTATATGTTTCATGTTCAGGTGTGTGTCATCTGGAGAAGTTCATACTTGGGATCTGCAAACCATCCTAACACCACATAGAATTACTAACTTCCATTTTTTCTTTTGTTCATTCTATGCTCCTCGAAGGAAAACAGAGGGTGGTTACAAACTACCTTTTACAAACTGCTCAAACTGCAATACATAGTTAAAACATGCAAATGCCCATCAAAGCCAATACTAATGGAGGAGACATTAGGGTTTCAAAACCTTTCAAACTTGGACCATTGATCCTGAGGTTCGCAGGCATGGACAATTAAATATGAGCCTCTGATCTTAACTTGCTGCCCATTGCATTAAAAACAACTTAGTGAGGCCGATTACTCCAAGGATGGGGCCGGTTAAAAATATGTAATGAGGACCCTTAGGCAGGTTAGACTTAAGTGATTTACCTGTGATCATAAGTCACCACTCAAAAAGACTAAAAAGACACCCTTCTGTATGATGGCTAGGTAATGTTTTAAAGAACTATGCACAAGGGTTTAAGGATACAAAGAACACTTAGGGTTTAAGGGTTTGTATCACCAAATCATTTAGGAACTAGGTTTAGTGAACAATGAACCTGCAAAAACAAAAAACCCTAACTTTTAAGCAGAGAACTCTTAACAATAAATCTTACTACAGACAACAACACCAATGACATGTGACTTGGGGTTAAAACAAGGTAGACCTAGGGTTTAGGAAATTCTAGGAAAAAGAATAAAGCATATAGTAGGTGTAAACTAAACCCTAGATGCTTGTGACCCAAATAACAGATAGTGAGCATTCTAAAACATATTATCAAAACTCCAAAAATAACAGCAACAACTTGACAACAATTATGTAATGTAAGGCTCTGAAATCTTCATCAAGTTGAAGCAAGAACACACTAAAACTTATATCATGAAGAATAGAAAACATCATGCATCCTAATGAAGGTGAAGTCAGCATCTTGTTCCTTCCAAGGAGGCACACCAAACCACAAGAAAGGCTCTTGATCTCTCTAATTCATGAAGCATAGCCAGAAACCACATGAAGGCTTCTCAGCTTGAACCATGATGAAGAATGAAGACCATGAAGACCATAAGACCATACCAACAACCCAAGGACAACATCAAACATCAACACCTCTGCCATCATGAAGCAATGTGAACCAAGTATGAACTTCTCTAGATGACACATGCCTGAACATGAAACATATAAACCTTTGAGCATAGTTCACTAAAACCTTCCTGAGCATTTGTGCATAGTAAGCACCAAACCAAAGCATCAACACACGGATCAAACACCAACAATATGGATCAAACACCACTTGATCAACTCCTTGGATTAAACACCAATGCATGAGATCAGTCCTGACAACAAATGTCCTTGAATGTCCTGATGACAAATGAAGACCACCAAACTCAAGACATGAAACATGAAATAAACCGTCAACACCATATGTGATAACAATGAATGAAGCAAACATGAGGCAACCTAACCCTTTTGACATCAATGACAAACTTGCTCATCAATCTCCCCCTTTGTCATTAATGGAAAAACTACATCACATCACTTTCTCACTCCCCCTTTTTGACATCAGATGACAAAGTATGAAATGCTCCCCTAACTAATATGCATTCCAAGAAAGGCACAATCATCAGACATGTACTCCAATCAAAAACATTGTCATTGATAACACTCACCGGCTACTGAGTTTATGTGCCTTATCTCAAACTCTTCATTGTAAACATGTGAACAAAAGCAAACACTAATCAAAGTTTTCAGTGTCCTTGAGTGGAAGAAGTTTTTTAGGTTTTCATATCTTTTACATATCTTGTTTTAAGAATTGAATGTCTATAAAACTCTAAGTCATATTTGTTAAGGTTGCAAGATCCTTTAAAGTGTCTCTTAAGTACTTTCAGGCCATGGAAGAACTCTGTTTAGGTCATTGCTCTCTATATTTATTGTTTCCTCTTTAGGGTTTTCATTTGTTTTAAGGTCCTAAACCTAAAACCCTAAGTGCATTCTTGAAGTCCTAAAAACCTAGTTGGAATCTTATGCACCCGTCATAAACTAAGTTTACTTTTGTTTTATTTATTAAGTGACTTCTTATCATAAGTCACTCACTTAAGTTTACCGGCTGGAGTGTCTAATGATCATGTGGAAACCGGCCCCATGGTTTATGTTGATCGATGCTCCCCGGTCAGTTCAATTGTAATGGGCGGCAAAGGAGATCCTAAGGTTCATATTTGATTTTATTTGCCCATGAACATGGAGAGCGACGCTCTACATTCAAACTCGCTCAAACCCTAACGACTTTTTTCTGAGTTTGCATATTAACGGTCAAATGACTATATAGGTGGTTGTTTCAACTGCCAGTATAATAGATTCTTGTTCTTTGTGTAAAAAATGAGAAAACCCCTAATTGCTAAGGGTTTAGTGTTTGGAAAAGGGGTTTTTACATAGTTCTATGTGCAGGAATGTGGGAAGTAGTGTTTTAGCTCTTTTGTGAAAATGTGATATGGAATATAGAATATATACAGAGAAGTAAAAGACAGTGAGTTTGTATTTCTCAAAGAAACTTTTTTGAAGGGTCGGATTGTAGGTTTTATACATGGAGGATTAGTATTGATGTGTGTTACGAGTCTACAACATTTTTTTGTTGAGATAATGAGTTAGTGAATGTTGTGAGGTTCTCCACAGAGAAAATAACATAAGTATTGAAGAGTATAAAGTTGCAGGATAATATGAAAGACTTTGTTTTTGCAATGGTGGTAGAGGATTGAAATAGGACAATAACGAAGGTATGGGAAATGTGTGCAGTAGTTTTCTTTTCTGACAGATTAGTGTTGAGACCATGTGTTATCTTAATTATTGGTCTCGATGCTCTTACTATGCATTGATTTGACATGATTGCTTAAGAAGATACAAATATTTGTCTTGATGAGGATCATAATATTGTTAACACATATTGAATCCTTAGTTTGATTGAGGCATAAATGTTTAGAAGACAAATGCAATAACCTTGTTATGCAACAAACAGGAAACTTTCTTGTAAAGATGATATGTTGATCAAATGAGTATGTGCAGAAAGGACAGAGAGCATGCAGAGCATCTTCATTAAGTCTTTTTTTGTGGAGAGTGTGGCAAAATATGGATTGCATACAATTGTACTATTTAGAGAGGACTGATATCTTGACAGAGACAGAGAACTTGTTATGCTCTTTGATGTACTAGTTGTTTTAGAATCATTGTGTTTGGTGTTGTATCTTACTTTAAGGTGATGTACTTGCATATGTTAAGGAGTGAGTGTAGCAGTTTTGTTGACTTAGATTGAAGGAATATGTTGTTATTATCATCTTGCAGAGAATCTATTTTGTTATGAAATGGTGCAAATCATATTGTTGAATCACTACTTGCACATACTCATTATCTTTTGTCTAGAAGGTTTGGTGAGTCAAGGATTAAGGTTGAAGCCTCTTGTTGATCAGGTGATTGGGGGTTGAAGCCTCTTGAGTTTGGTGAGATTAAGGTGATTAGGTGTGCATTGTACCTAAGTGTTTGAAAATAATGCATGGGTGTCCTTTGTACCTGGAAGTGGGTGCTTCAAAACAATTGTAATCATCTTTCTTTTTGAGGTTGGATTTGAGCAGTAGACTCAAGCAACTCTCAATGGTTTTTTCCCTTACAAGGTTTCCACGTAAATCTAGTGTCTTGTGTACTTGATTGGCTTATTGTTCTTTCTCTCATTCATTATGATGTGTTCCTAAAAGTAATTGATCAAGCAAACACTAAATAAGTTTTTGTATGGACCTAAGAAAGATGACATGGATTAAGGGGATTTAAGAAAATTGCTTAAGGCTTGTCCTAAGAGGATGTAGATGGTTAAGGATTTAGGGTTTATGGAACTTAGGGTAAAGGGTTTAGGGTTGAGGGTTAAGGGTTTAGGGTTTAGGGTTTAGGGTTAAGGGTTCAGGGTTTAGGGTTAAGGGTTTAGGGTTTATGATTAGGGGTTTAGGGTTTAGGGTTAAGGGTTTAGGGCTTAGGGCTTAGGGTTAAGGGTTTAGGGTTTAGGGTTTAGGGTCAAGGGTTTAGGGAACTTCCTCTCAATAAAATATATATCTAGATTTGGGGGATTTTATTTGGAAATTTGTATTTACACGGTCACAATATGATGTTTTGAGCCTTACTATCACTATAGAACACCTTTTGTCATTATAATAGCTTAAGTACACCTACAAAGTGTAGAGAGGTGTGGGGGAATAAAATCTTTTTTACATATATTTTGGTTAAATAAATATAATTATTGAAGTATAAATTAACTTGGATTAATTAAAGTTAGGAGTTATAAATAATTACAATAAATATATGAAAGTTATATACATAGGATAGAAGTACTTAGCTTTAAACTTGATGATCATTCAAAACGATGTGGATGTTATGTTGAATTGATAAATATCATTGCTAGATAATTAATTGGCACTATATGATTACTATTTTAGGTTTTGTGTCACCTTAAAGAACACTACAATTTATTACCTAATGCTACAAGTTCAATCCCAAGTGTCGTGAGCTTGATTTACTACATAAATTTGATCTATGCTACACAATATCAATCTGAGATAACATGCCCTTAAAAAATATTTACCTTTGTCTTCTAGATAGCTAAACTTGTTAGGGTAGTGTTTATAGAAATTGTTTAGGAGTTTGTCAATTCAATAGGTGAACGGATTCTCTTAGGTCAAACACATTTCGTGGGTTACATTAATAGCAATGAGTGATATCAAAGATTGCATACACATTTCATGGGTTAAGGGTTTAGGGTTAAGGGTTTAGGGCTAAGGGTTAAGAGTTCAGGATTTAGGGTTAAAAGGGTTTAAGGTTAACAGTTTAGGGTTAAGGGTTTAGGGTTTAGGGTTAAAAGGGTTTAAGGTTAAGGGTTTAGGGTTTAGGGTTAAATGTTTAGGGTTAAGGGTTAACAGTTTAGGGTTTACCATTAAGGGTTAAGGGTTTAGGGTTAAGGGTTTAGGGTTAAGGGTTAAGGGTTTAGGGTTAAGGGTATAGGGTTAAGGGTTTAGCGTTTAGAGTTAAAGGTTAAGGGTTAAGGTTTTAGGGTTAAATGTTTAAGGTTTAGGGTTTAGGGTTTAATTATGTCCTAAATACATTTTAAAAAATAGGATATGTAAAATGAAAAGTGTACTATCAATTAATTATAGGTAGGGGGTTGAAACAACCAATAATTAACCTACAACAATAGATCATCAAAATGTGGCCCTACAATTTTACTAGATTTCACTTCACATTAACAATTCTTTGTATAATGTTAGATGAGCTTGAATTTTTTACAAACTTGTTTAAGATGTATATATTAAACTTGGTCAACTATGGACAAAATCATTCCATTAGCATGGTTTATGGACCTAGAAAAGATGACATGTGAATTAAGGGGATATAATTAATTAGGATTTAAGGGGAAACTTCACTATTCCTTGTAAACACTTTAAAGTATGTATTGAAAGCCACAAAATTTACCTTTTTTTATGTACATGTTTTCAATTTATTTTTTAGTATATGTACACATGTATTAAAATTACATAGAACTAGAATCTCTTAAATTTTAAATTTTTTATGTATGCTCAAGTTGAATGATGTATACATATGTGTATGTAGATCCTGATTTTTCTTTCAAATGTAGTCACATGTACATTTAATTTAAATATTTCTTGTAATTTCTCAACATGTATAATATCTAGTTTTTGATAGATGTTTCTTTATAATTTATATATATAGATTTTTGAAAGTTAATTTTGTACTTGTTTGTATATTTATGTATATATGCAAGTTCATCTAGTTTTTATATCATGGATCATGATATTCACTTTGATGTTGAGGATTTCCTCAATGCGCCACCTCTACGGTCCCCATCACCTGAACACCATGATCCACCTCCATCTCCACCTTAAAATCCCCCACCTCCACCCCCACCTGGATCAGATGAGGCTCGCTTGCGAGCCAGAATTAACGAAAATATCACATCCATCAAAGAAAAAATCAATGCCATTCGAAGTGAACAATTCATGCCACCTCACTTCATGCATTTTGCATATTTGATGCAAAACATTGTAGATTATGTTAGGTCCATTGATGTGGACTTGGACACTTTTCAATTATGGAGAGAGGAGAGGCACCAGTTTTATGTTGATGGCCTCTCTTATAGGCAAATCTTGGATTTAAAAATCACAAAAGCCGATTTAGATCAATATTTTAGACACCCCATCACCAAGGAACCAATTCCACCAAACAAGAAAATAATATCAATTAGGTGGTGTAGACATGTAGGGATGTCTACCAATTTTTGGGATAGGTGGTGGATGGTATTTGGTTATCCACCTCATGCTAATTGTGAGGTTCCTCTATATTTTTTGAGAAAATTATATGCAGAGTTTGTTTTGAATAGGAAACCCAATTATTTTGATTTCAGATCATTCCAAGGTATTGGTGGTGGCATGCCACAACAAAGGTTAGGGGCACGAGTTGATCCCCAAGGACTCATGCCTGCTCAACCTCTTATTGACCCTCATTTTGCTACCATTCCTGCACCCATCCAGCATCGTGCAGTGGTATTTGCATTAGGAACATTGAGTGCGCTCTCGGGTAGCCTCGATGAGCAGACTTCTATGATGGTTACTGGGGTTCGAGACCATGGAAGAGCGGATGGTGGAGCTGGTCCTAGTACCTCTCCACATGTGTTGATGCCTCATACATGTACAAGTTGCAATCAGTTATGTTATAGACCTGATCAGGCAGTACCTACTTCAGTTGCACATGCAACATCTGATGATATGGGTTCATTTTTTGATTTTCTAATTGCTGAGGATCGCCCCACTAATCATTTGACACATGTATATATATAGGTACACATGTTGAATTTATAACAATTTTAAGCACATGTTTTGAATGCACATATAGATCAATTAAATTGTAATATTTTAACAATCAAATTGTTTGGTGTAGATGATGGCAACAGGCACAATGAGTTCTTTTGATCATTTTTTTTCATCGACACTTGTTCATCTCAGCCACCCATTTGGGGTATTTTGATTGATTTTTTAAATATATATTAAATAATTTTAATAAGTTGATTTTAATTTATAATTCAGTCGTGAACATGTACATAAAAATTTATGTTGGTTCAGGGAAGTAATCCAACTTCCACATTCGATCCTCCAAAAGGTGTCTCGAGCGCTCCTCCATCATTGGGTGTCTCACATGAGCCATTTGTATATGTATATTGTTTTAAAAAACTATACAAGTTAGATTTTTGTATTTTAAATTCACTATATCAAACGTGCATGTACTTATATATATTAAAAATATAATATGTCTATGTAGGTTGACACAA
Source organism: Cunninghamia lanceolata (assembly GCA_027924645.1). Lineage (NCBI taxonomy): Eukaryota > Viridiplantae > Streptophyta > Pinopsida > Cupressales > Cupressaceae > Cunninghamia > Cunninghamia lanceolata. The sequence continues at coordinate 302,970 of BSBN01000337.1, forward strand.
TGATGAGGATGGGTATTGCAGCACACCTGAATGATCCAATTCAATTTCAAGAGTCGACTGCATTTCAAGTTGTTGAAAAAAATATCTATGTGTACGTGTAATTTATGTAGGTCTTTTAAATCTAGATTAAAACAAAAATTGGGTACATAAGTGAATATATATGTTTTAACCTAATTTGTACACATGTGCTTTATAAATGATCTTGTAGGACCTTGTCAATGACATGTTTCATCCTGATGATGTCGTACCGCCTACAACAACACATGTAGAGCAGGACGACAGAGGAGATGAGTAGCCTCATACGGTATAATTTAAAATTTAGATTATATAATTGAAAGTCAATTATAATATACATTGTGAACTTAAAGTAAATTTTAATAGAATATATGTTGACACGTGTTAAAAATTATTTTTCTTCTATAGCATGAGACAGGTCATGTAGCAGAGCATGCATAGCAGGTCGTCACAGGAGATGAGTAGCCTGATACAGTTATTTTTATGGTTTTATAAATTAAAATGAATTGAATGATCATTTCTAAACATTTTAAATCTGATTTCAAGTAAAACTTTGTCTTGTTCAGACTGATTCAGATCATCCTACTTAGCGTGGAGTGAAGAGGTCTCTTGATTATAAGGATGATAGGAGTTAGACATATATATGTTTTAGTATATGTCATGGACTCTATATATGTTTCAGTACATGTTGCATACATACTATTTATACATGTTTCAGTATTTTAGTATTTCATGGACTAGATCTATATATGTTTCAGTATTTCATGGACTATATATGTACATGTTTATGTATTTCAGTATTTCACATGTGGACTAGATCTATATATATGTTTCAGTATTTTCATGGACTTTATTAATTTCAGTATTTTATGGACTATTATTGTACGTTTACACATATAGTTAGATTTATGAAATTTAATTACTTGTAGTACTGATAACAATAATAAAATATTCACAAGTTAGCAAAAACATATACATTTCAAATATTTTTACTTTACAAATTTGATTCATGTAGTCAAAACATTCGATAGCATTTCTAAAATTCATGTAGTCATCACGCTCAAAATGAAGAACCCCAATGTTGTTTAAAACAATTCAATAAATGAAATCTTATCCCCTTAAGCCATCAAATGTTTTGTCCTAGGAGCTTACTTCATAGATCCCCTTAAGCCATCCTATTACCATAAACCCTAAACCCTAGAGCCATCATTTTGTCCTAGGACCTTACTTCATAGATCCCCTTAAGCCATTCTATTACCCTAAACCCTAAACTCTAAAACCTAAACCCTAAAGCCATCATTTCAAGTCCTAGGACCTTAATGAAATTTGGTTTCCTTGGGCAACTTCACCAAATTTTATTTCCTTAAGCCATCATTTTGTCCTAAGACCTTAATTCATAGATCCCCTTAAGCCATGCCTTAGACAATTAATGAGATCTCACAAATCACATTAACAATTATTTATTTTTTCATTTACATGCCTTAGACATAAATGAGCCTTACACATTTTTCATTTGTATTCAATTAGGTCATTTATTTTTATAAAGAATTTGGTTGGATGGATCTATTTTATAAAGAATTTGGTTGGATGGATATTTTTTGGTTGGATGGATCTATTAATTAATATTGTATTAGCTTTTTAATTGGTGTTTTTTTTTAATTCTAATTTTTAGAGGTGTATCTATGATGGATTACATTCACACATTTTGAATTTTTTTAGAAATGTTTTGATATACTTAGTTTGTGATACTTAGAATTGTTTTGATATACTAAACCCTAAACCCTAAAGACATCATTTTGTCCTAGGATAGTTAAGCCATAGATCCCCTTAAAGCTATATTTACGGCCCCTTAAAAATAATATATATTTAACTTAATGAAATTCAGTTGTCTTGAGCAACTTCACCAAATTTTATTCCCTTAAGACATCATTTTGTCCTAGGACCTTCATTCATAGATCCCCTTAATCCATCCTATTACGACCCCTTAAGCCATCCTACGAGGACCCCTTAAGCCATCACAATTTCTCCTAATAAAAATTATTAATGATGTAATTTTTAATGAAATTTCATATCACATTAACAATTAAATTTTATCCCCTTAAGATGACACTAACCATAGGGGAATCATATTTGTACTTTACAAAAAATTCATAGTCAAGACATTAATAGGGCATTAATGTGAAATTAAATACAAATATGAAATTAAAGTTGAAATTAATAGGACATTTAAATATTTGTACTTTACAAATTTAGTGATTCATAGTGAAGGCATTAACTTATCAAAGAAGTTCTAAAAAAATTACTTAAGGGGATCATTTTTTTTTGGTAAATCGCTGCTTAGGGGCAGTACCCTTTTAAATTAAAAAGTAAAAAGATTACAATAAAGGTTTTACACTTTGATCATCCCAGCTTCAAGCACATCCCTAGATACCCTTTCTCTATCACTGCCGAACCAAGCTGCTTCTAGACTGACCCCACAGATCCAGGCCTTGATACATAGACAACCTTCTATACATGAAAAGCCAATTACAACCCTATGCCATGGAACCTTTCAAACTAAACCCCTAAGAAATTAAGACCTTGAAAACAACTAACCTTGTTTATGACATGTGCATCGTAAGCAGCATGCCCACAACCCAACACTAGTCACCACCTTCCACCCTTTCTCCACATTTTGAGTGTGAGCGGAGAAGCATGTTAAATTTAACCTCATTCTTCTTCATTTTCCTTTGTACCTTGGTCCAAGAATCCTCAGCCAAGCCACTACCCAAATCCTCTTCGACTCCTCCAGAGAGACCTCCCCTTGATGACAATAAATCTGAATTAATTGTAACATTGCCATGATCTGTAAGAGATGCCTCCATCGAGGCCTCGGGGTCTCCATTTTTTCCTTTCTGGGCCCAGCTTCTTTTCTTTGGGGTAGTAGAGTCAGTTATACCAATTGCAGGAGCATCACGAGTATTACTACTATTCACCATTGTAGAGGAAGAAGCCACCACCTTTTGAGTGACTACGGATTCGCTAGGAGGAACCAAGCCCGAGATGGTATCAACATCTTTCACTGGCTCAACTAGTGCCTCACCATCTAGACCAACCTTTTCCACCGAGTAATGATGGGAGGCAACTTCTTTCCACCAAGTAGCATGATTTGCATGCCTCTGTTTAGAACAGTGAGCAGCCATATGACCAGTGTTATAACAACACCGACATCTAAAAGGAAGACATTCATAATCAAGCAGTTGACTCCATTCCATATCAGCAATTTTTAGGAGCACATTCATAGGGAGATCTTTTGTAATGTTAATCTCTACTAAAATGCGAGCATAAGTAGTGTGCAGAAAATTTGAAGAACCCTCATCCACCCGCAAAAACTTCCCCAGTGAATTGCCAATGGCTTCAAAACAGGAATCACACCAAAACTAAAGAGGGAGATTAGGCATCCTTACCTAGACTGGCACCATATCAAAGGATTCTATGAGCAGATTGAAGGATGTGTGCCAAGGTTTCAACATCAATAAATGTTGCTCCTTCCAGCTCCACTGGTAATCACAGAGAACTATATTTTGATCCTTCATAGATTCAAAAGCCACCACAAAAACCCCCTTCCATTGGGGTAGATCTCTACATCCCCTTCCAAAATGGGTTTCCAATTTTCTGTAATCCATCCATGTAGCCCCGCGAGGGAAGGCCAAAACCCCCAGAATCTACCCATCAGCCCGTTCTCTTCAAAATAGGATACATTTTCAGCTAAGTACTTCATTTGCTATATCCCCATCATAGGAAACTGTTGGGAAAGAGGCTATGCAACGGAGAACCCTAGGGGACGGCATCTTGCCACAGTCAAACACTCCCACTCTCGAAAACCCCCCAGTCCACAAGTCCTCTCCCATTTCTGAAGAGGAGACTGAGGCTGCTCAGCCATGGCAGCGATCTGTCTCCAACAACCCGAAGCTTACGACGGCCCTCCAATAATGCGCACAACTGGATGAAACTAGCCGATGTTCTACCCACTGTTTGCCCTTCCATGGCCACCAACCACCATCACATAGGAGCAATCATGATTTGCATCATCTAAAGCATGGGAGAGAAGATGTTGCCCCTCCTTTGGGCCAGCAGAAGAAGAGGAAAGCTCAGGAAAACAAAAGGAATCCCTAGCCACTCCAGACGACGGCAGAGGCATCACAGCGACCGAAAGTATATTTAGTTTTTACTTCATCACCAAAAAAAAAAAGAGAAATTGGGGCTAAGGCCCCTCAATTGTTGATGCGGTAGAGGGCAATCCCACGAGGTTTTGAACCTAGGTTGTTATCACTACAGGAAAGAAGCCCCACCATTTCACCACAGGATCTCCCCTAGGTAAGGTCCCTCAATTGTTGACGCGGTAGAGGGCGACCCCGTGAGGTTTGAACCTGGGTTGTTAGCACTACAGGCAAGAAGCCCCACCATTTCACCACAGGGTCTCCCCTCTTAAGGGGATCATATTTACTTCAAAGTACATGTCTCATATTTAATCACAATTGATACATTAAGTATTAGACTTTAGGGAGACTCATCATATAACAAATGATATAATTAAGTAGTAGAAATTAGGATGAATCATCATTTAACAATCACAAAAGTTATACAAAAATAATGTTAATGTTAATATAATTTATGTCGTAATATGATGTCTTAAGGGGTCCTAATAGGACTTCTTAAGGGGATCAAAGAATTCAAACTACATGTCTCATGTTGGATCACAATTGATATAATTAAGTATTAGACTTTAGGGTGACTCATCATAACAAATGATATAATTAAGTATAAATATTTAGGATATGTCCTACTAGGACGTCTTAAGGGAATCAAATACTTCAAAGTACATGTCTCATATTTAATCACAATTGATGTAATTTATGATGAATCATCATAACAATCACATTCTATACAAAAATAGTGTCATTGTTAATTTAATTTATGTCGTAATAAGATGTCTTAAGGGGTCCTAATAGGATGTCTTAAGGGGATCAAAGAAGTTCTCAAATTTTGGTGAAGTTGCCCAAGGCAACCAAATTTAACAATAATACAATCAAATTTAAAGTAAATTCCAAAGTAGCAAAACATGCTCATTTAACAAACAAAATATATAGAATATTGATTTTGATATATAAAAGTGTGTACAGTATAATTGTGTATGTACATGTATACAAATTTGTACAAAATGTGTAATTGTGTAATTGTGTAATTGTGTATGTACATATATGCCAACTCAAAACAATGTTTACAAAATGTGGCTATGCCATCTCAAGAAAATCCAAAACTTGAGGGGAATGTAGCAGGTCTTCATGCCACCTGATATCAAAATGATACAAGCAATATCAATATATCATCAAAACATGTATTTTAATTTATATAAAACTATCTATATACACAACTTGTACCTGTATTTACAAGTGCCTCGTGCACGTGTATAGGTTTAATCTGCATCCTCTCCTTTTTGTTTCAAAGTATGAGATCAATGTGATGATGGCTTAAGGATACAAAAAAGGATAATAAATCAATTTTAACTATTAATGTCCAAGCAATATCAACATATAATTAAAACATGTATTTAAATATATTTTAACTAATAATTACATATTTTTACCAAGTTTTCCATGTTGTCTAGGTTGAATCAATACATGGACTCTCCTTTTTGTCTCAAAGTATGTGATGAATTTGTGATGATGGTCTAAGGATATAAAAGGACAATTTAAATCAATTTCAACTAATAACGCACAAGCAATATCAAAACATGTATTTAATGTATTTAAAAGGACAACATAAAACTAAAACTATATTTACCTGTATTTACTTATTCCATTGTACCATCTACATCCTCTCTTTTTTACAATGCATCTATGATTATCTCATGCTTTTCCATAGAAATTGTCCATAGCTCTTTAATTGCAAGTCTTCCACAATACCTCACTAGTTTTATATTTGTTGCCACCACCAAATGTGAGTAGTGTATAATCTTCTTATGTGTTTCATAATCTTCGAATGCAGGCAAACCATTATTCCTTATTAGGTATTTTCATAGCCAAGTGCCAACAACCACCACCGAACCTATTTGATAATGATAGCCATAATCAAAGAAGTTCTCAAAATTTTCTTAAGAGGATCAAAGACTTGTTATCAAAATTTGCTTAAGGGGATGTCTTAAGGGGATCACCAAACCTATTGGATAATGATAGCCATCATCATCGTCTCGGGGTGCTATTAACTTATGTTTAGTCTCCACACAACGAGCCAACCAATATTCTGTTTCCTCTTCATTCTCCTTAAGTGCAACAACAACATAAACATGTCCTGCAAAAAAAATTGATTCAATAACTTACACATGTCCATATAATTTGACCAATCTACATACATGCATTCAAATGTATATAAATGAATAAAAGCACTACAAAATAGTAATAAAGTCAAATAAAAAGAAATAAATTGAATTAAATTACCTTCTTGTACAAGGTTTGAAACACGGTTATAATCGTCTTACGCAAACACTTGATCATTGTCTTCAATTATTGTTTCATATTGATCATGTACTTGTGCAAGTGTCAACGATCTTTGCTTCCACTCTTCAACTCATTTTGTATTCTCGCATGCTTCCCAATCTTCTGAAATACAAAACTGACAAAAACATGCAAGCTCCCTTGTCCAGATAGTCCATGTGCTTGCATTCAAACTCTTAAATAAATGCCATTTAATAGATCCATTGATTGTCTCGCAATCAAGTCTAGGTAGAATGTTCTCTTCTTCAACCAACTAAAAGAATCAATAAATTGTAGAGTACTCGCCTGATCTAGGTATAGATAATATTGTATTGCACCAATCAACAATCCCACATGCATCTTTAAATTTTACTATATCCTCAAATTTCAATTGCTCTCTAGCAAGAATTCTTTTAACAAACGCACCAGCTCCATCATGTTCTCCTTTACCATGTCCAGCTTCAAAAAACTCTACATATGTTGGACATTATGTTCCTTGTGAACCCTACTTAACCAATAGAACATTCGAGCATTCTTGAACTGCCCTATACAATTATCTGACCATATGAGATGTTCTATCATCTGGATTCCTCTTTCTCTTAAATTTGTATAAAATATATTGAAACAGTATTGAACAAACTCTGACGAGTGTAACCGGTTGTCACTCAAATAGAAATCATACTCCCTCAAAGCTTTTCTATCATCCTATGTGCTATCATATGCATGTATATAAACAATATGAACAAACATAGCCACCTATACTGAATTGTAATATTGTGATTGGATTTCCTCTTGCGGAGCTAGAGTATAGTTTTCTACAAAATCAACCATTGATAGTATAGTACCAACTGAAAATGTGCTTCCGCATGCACGAAATTGTCCATCACGCCATCGAGCATGTTGAAAGTGCTTGACATATTTTGGTGCAATCTTACTCTTAAATTATGATATGAATGCATGTACACTAACTTTTTCTATAATTAAATCACAATGCTTTCCAATTTTTCCCTTGTAAAGAATAGTCAACATTCTTAAATCTTTTAACATCCACTAATTGTTGTCCAAAATCATTTTCAACACTTTCATGCATACAAACTCTTAAGAAAGAAAGATTGCCACAACTAGTGCATTGTCCAAAAATACATGAACTTAAATAAAATAATTTTCCATTAGATCTTTCACCAAACAAACTTGATATAAACTCCTTTATTGTTTCAGGTGGCATATTAATACCACATTCCTACATAATCATGTTAGTATGTAAAGTAGAACGTATATATCAAAACACATCATAATAATAATGAAATTGAACATGTGTTTTACAATAACAAGATATTCGTTCATTATTAATCTTTACATACCAAGGTTTACATTTTTCAGAAGATCTTTCACTTATTCTAATATTACCAGGTACACTAAATCACCACAATTTTTTTTATAAAATTCACTTTGCATTGTATCTAGTAGGTGTTTTGGATGAGGATCGCGAATTTTGGACCCCACTCTTAATTTTAAAACATCTCTAACATTAGATGATGCCCTAGTATTATTAAGCTAATATTTTTCAATCAAAGATTTGATTTCAACATTCAGTTTCATGTCAGATCTTGGGAGTCAACCACTAAAACTCCAACATTGGTTGATTGGATCATTTTCTATACTTTCTCTTCTCTTTGCCGCTCTTACCAATGTTTTAGGATGTATTTTTAGAATTTCACTAATATTGCTTACCATTCTTTTATTCAAAGTTGCTTTATTAACTATAGCAGTTGTTATAGCTCGTCTTGTTGCATTCTTATCTTTAGATCAACTATTCTTTCCAATAGACTCAATGGCACTAGCAAAAGTAGACATAGCATGTTTTAGTGATTGTTCTTTTCTTCTTGGTTTAACAAAAATGCCTAACTTTTTCATTACTTTTCTCATTTTCCACATTCTCATTAATTACATCATTAGTTGACATCAAAATGATAGTTTTAATTCTTTGTATAATCTATTGGCATGTGTTCTTATTTGTCTCCAAGAAATCTTACTAGGAAGATTATCTAAAACATCCATTTCAATTTTTAAAAAAATATTTTCATTTTGAACATAACATCCTGGATTTTCATTTTCATTTTCAACTTCAAAACGATTTTCATTTTCATCAACAAAACGGTTTTCATTTTCATTTTCAATAAAAGGATTTTCATTTTCATTTTCAACAACAAAACGGTTTTCATTTTCATTTTCAATAAAAGGATTTTCATTTTCATTTTCAACAACAAAACTATTTTTATCTTCATTTTCAACAATAATTTGACTTAAATCTTGATCTCTATGAATATTATCGATCTCAACATTGTTATATCCATCTTCTTTTAAATCTCCTATAAACACCATTTCTATTTCATTCAAAGGTGGATTTGAAGACATACCTAGATTTGTGCCTATTAAAACATTCTCCATAGCATTGAAAGGGGGATGTGAAGACATACCAGGAGTAGTTTGTATAATCATATTAGTTTCCACATTCACCTCTTGCAAATTTGCATCGTCTACATCCATGGTCACCTTAATGTTTTTATCTTGAATAGCTATGGAATTGAATGTTTCAGCATTATTCATTGATCGAATCCTCATTCTTCTATCTCTTTGTTTTTTTTCCCTCCTTCTCTCTCTTTGCTTCAATTTCTTCAGGGGTTGATACCTTCCTATCTTTCCTCTTATTACGACATTGTGATCCCGTGATTAAAAAATATTGAAGTATGTACAAATGAATGTCAAAAACTTGAAAGTATTCATTCTTTGTTCCTCCTTCAAACAAGTAGCAATTGAACAAAATTCCACTCAAACATTGTCCCAATGATGCCTCCTTTCAAAATTGAAATAAAATCCCAAGTTGAAGAGCCTCTATAAGACAAAAGTTGATAGAAAATGGTGAATATGTCGTTGTCGGCCGTACAAAACAAGTTGCAGGGCCGACTGTGACAGTAAAAATAAAAAAATGGTCAAAACCAACTCAGGATCCCACTCTATAAATCAGGATCTCATTTAGTAAACAGGATCCCGATCACTTTTCAATCGGTAGAATAAGAAATAGGATCTGTTTACTAAACGGGATCCCATTTTGTAAAATTTAAATTTCAGGCATGGTTTTTGCTCTGTTAACCGGTTTGGGAAAAGGGTTGGGGACCCAAACCTAGGCTTTGGACCTGGTTTGACCTACAAGTTGAAGGTCCTATCAATATCACAAGAAAATAGTGACTTTGGGCATATGTCTAAAGACCTTTTTTGCAGAATTTTTGACGAAATTAAAACCCATTATAGATGAGACAGTGTAGATTCCAAATATGTACTTTTTTTACAATTGGATTATTTTTTCTATTTTTCAATTAATTTCTGATGAAACAAGTCCATAATTTGAATTATCAGGGTTTTTTAGTATTTTAATAACTTTTTATTAAAATAATTTCTTGAAAAATAAATTGTATGAAAGTGTACTTTAGACAATTCTTTTCAATTTAAAAAAAAATAAAAAATAATAAGTTTAGGTGATCTTATGCGTGACGTACACAACAATTTCTCAAAACACCAAATATGGCCAATAAAACATTAACAAAAAAAATTCAATAAAAAATTACAAAAAAATATGGAAAGCATGCTTAAGTGACTTAAAAATCTTTTCACAAAAGGATTTAGAAAAATATGATTATTTAGGTCAAAATATGGATGACGTACACATGCATGGTATAGTAAAAAAAAGTGACTTTTAAATAGTGATTTTTAGAAACGCCTATTGAAAATCAATTTATATCATCTGGGTATTCAAATAAATTACATGTTTGGAAACTAGACTCTGAGTACTACATTTCATGTTACTAACTTTTTTTAAGATTCAATCTTTAAGTGCTTCAAATTTTTAGGTCAAATGTGACAAATTCTGAAAAACAGGGAAAACACTTCCACTTTTTCGCCAAAAAGTGGACTCAACTTCTTGCACACACCCATAAATTATACTTTTCAAAAAGCTTACTCAAAGACCTAAAATCTTGCAATATCTCATGACATAGTGACTCCATTTGATGGTCCAACCCCTATTTCAAAAAACAATTATGTGAAAATCAAATGAGGAAGCTAACTTGGTTTATCCAAGCACCTTTGAATGAAGACCCTTTGCTAGAAGGATCGTTGAATGAAGGTCCCTTACCTTCATTCAAAGATATTAAAATATTAATAAACTTGACTAAAATATTAAGTGAAAGTATAGTATTCGTTATGTCAGAAAATGTCTCCCTGGACTTTTCCCTCCTCGATTTAGCTCCTGAGTCCCTTGTTTTGCATCTTGCATGTTAATTCTAACTCCCGGAAGAAAATGGCCTGAAACCCATGTCACATGGGGCATGAAGGACACTATGGCATCTAATCTTGCCTTGGAAAAGGACCTGTGGACACAGGTGCTAGTGCCCTTGTCCTACCCTATTTCAAGCAGGTCCCAAATTTGAATGTCGATTTTGTGACCGTTAATTAGGTCCCAAGCTGACATCTTAAGTTTGAATTACAAAATTATTAGTGGGAATGTGTGTAGTTGCATATATAAACATGTTTAGGGTTTCATTTGTAAACTAGAAGATGATTATGAACTTTTGGCAAACTTATGATTTTAGAGCATTCAAGATATTCATTGTTGCAGAGCAGAGCATTGTTATTGTGTTTGTGATTGCATATTTAGCTTCATCTTCTCATGTATTGAAGAACCTTCATCTATGTGAGATCTACACCTCTTAGGTGATATTTACTTGTGTTTGAATCATTTATCAATTTGTTTCACCTCTATCGCACAAGGATACGCACTCTTTATCTGACAACGATGTTCGGAAGATTTGAATGTCTCTCCGGGGCTTGACTGAGGCAAGCCTCTAAACACCACAACCCCCAACCACTCTCCTTGTCATTGCAAGTTACAGGTGTCGCATCTTGACAGAGTGGAGTTGTAGGGAATAGTAAGACAGTGTGCATATTCCAGATCCCCAGGAAGAAAAGGATTGCTTGGACTCGGGCGCCAATGTTAGTGTCCTCCAAGGTTGAAAACACAAAAATCATTTGGATAGTGACAATCAGCATCTAAAAAGCTTCTGGCATCCTAAAAATCACCCTGCCTTGGACTCGGGCACTAGTGCCAGTGTCCTCTACATCTCACGGGATGGAAACGGAAAGTATAGTGAACATCAGTGTCGAAAGGAGATCAGGATTCTACAAAGAAAACACCACCTTGAATAGGGACATTAGTGCCAGTGTCCCTGAGCGTTCCGCATCCCAAACTTTGAAAAATGGTCAGTTGTTAATCTCTGTCTACTACCTTAGTCTGCAAGCATTTGTTGTAATTCATCAATTTGCTGGCTATTTTGCATAATTAGGGTTTTAAGGGTATTTGAGCATTAAATTAAGACATCAATTGACAATCTCTGAATTTCCACATTGTTCCAAGTGACAGCCTAACCTGTAGGTGAACCTTCTTACAAAAGTTTGAGTCAACTTGGTTGATTTGTTCTTGAATATTTGTTGAGAAATGAGGATTTAACCCGCACATGCATTGAAATTGAAAACCTCCTCTTTTCCCCCTAAACATTTTGGTGAACCTGTGTTTTTTTTTAATTTTGCACCTTGCTAAGTGTTGTACTTTAGATTTGCATTCATACATCTTATTGCATTTGAAAAATTACAAAAAAAATGAAAAACTTGAAAATTTTTTAAAAAATTGGCATTTTAGGCTTGCATTTCGGCATAATTTGCATTTATTTAATCTAATTCCATTTAATTTCTGTTATTTTCATTAGATATGATTTAAATTGCATAAATTCACCTTATTTTATTCATTTGCATTACATTTTCATGCTTAATTTGTTAAAAATTGTTTGAAATTGTGCATTTTTTATAAAAACCTAGTTTTGCATTAGCAAGGGTTTGTAATTAAAATCTTGTTTCAGATTTTACTATGCTTTTCAAACACTCATTTAGGACTGATTTCTAACTGTAGTGTTTCATTATAGTGTCCTTTTTGCAAAAAAATCATGACTAGGGTTTGAAAACATTGTATTTTCACTAGATTTGGCCTTATCGTCTCTCTAGAACTACATTATAGGCATGTTGTGAAGGATATTATTGCATTATCAGACTAATATTGAGCTTATTATTTTCCTCCCCTCATAAAATTCTTCACAACACCTCTTCTTTTAGTCATTTGCATTGAAAAGATTGTCAAAAAAGTGAAAAATCAAACATTTTGGATCTTACACATATCTTGCTCCTTGGGTTTGTTCAATTAGTTTGAGCATTGAGTGTTGCATGCTTTTGTATGAGTATTATAACCCACTACCTAATAGAAATATCCCTTTAAGAAGAAGTAGAAGACTCATGGGATCTAGTGCTCCTGAAGAAAACGGTATTCCTACCTCTAAAAATCCATTGAGTACCTTTTTTACAAAAGGAGAGACACAAATTTTGCTAGACGTTATACCTCCTACAAGTACAATGGAAGATCAAATATTTCCTGATGTAGAGGACACTATTGAGGTGGTAACACATGTACCTAAAGAGAAAATAAACAAACTTGATAAAGAGCTAGTCGATTTTTAAGCATTTATGATAAATGAAAGGATAGCGGAAGAAGCTATACCTGTGATCCACAACATAAGAGAACTGATAAAATAAGGACAAGATGGTGTTAATGTAATTCAAGGTCTAGCGCATATAGTATATAATAATGTTATGTCGGTGACTGAATGTGCGAATGTTATTAATAACATGTCATCACCGACTCATACCCAAGTATCGGCTCCTATACCGACTACTAGAATGTCTACATTCACATCAACAATTTTAACTACTAATGCAAATGCTTGTAGTAATGCTACCACTGGTATTGGAATATCTAATTGCACTAATTCACAAAATTACAAAGCTATGGGATTCAACTATCAAAACTTGGCACTTAAGGTGACCTCTTTTATGAATACTTACTCTCAACCACCTCTCCATCCCACTTATTCTCAACCACCTTTTACATACAACTATTCGCAACCACCTTCCACCTACAATTGCTCTCAACCACCTTTCATTTCCACTCACCACCAATCCCCTCAAAATCTCATGCACACAGCTTCTAATTCTCAAACCGCATCCCCTAATGATGCTCTCTTAAACCAACTCTTACAAGGCATGACTTCTTTACAACAAAAGGTGACAAGATTGAAAAATTCATCGCAGCCTAATATACCAACTTATCATGCTCATAACCCCATATCTTATGTAATCTTGAGAACTCCTATGCCTAAGAGGTTTGAAACTCCTCGCTTTGAAAAATATGGTGGAAAAGGTGATCCTAATACTCATGTGGCAACATTCACGGCTACATGTAGTAATTTCTAATGGTGATAGTTTGTCATTGATGTCAAAAGGTATTGAGAGAGTTGAGTTGTTGTGCATCTTCATAAGGTATCATCAGGACTACAGGATATTTGAGGATCACTTGTACTATTGACAAAGGTTGTTCATGGTCATGCATTTCACAGTTGTTCACATAGTGTTGAAGGATGTTGTCAGTTGGGATTGATTTGATAAATGGATGATAATTTTACAAGTGTTTGATAACATTCATGTACCAATCATGCTCACTATATTGGTGTTTCAAGTGCTTACAGGATCACAAGTACATTGATGTCACTTTATCACAGTTGGAAGGGAATGGGATTTGCAATGAGAGAATCAGGACACTCATATGTTGTTATGCTATGGTGATATCTATAGAGTTCATGTTGCTTAGTGTTGATATACTAAGGAGTTGAGTTCAATCCATTGTTGTTTTCCCCATCACTAAAACTGTTGATTGATTATTGAGTTGATGATAGTCTTGGAGATATGTCGTGGTGTCTCTATATCAGTTGGGTAATCATGATAAAGGTTACATGTTGAGTTTGGTGACAGTCTCATACATCTCTGTCAAAATTAAACTTTGTTTAAGGTCCCAAGGTTTAACTTCTTTTAGAAATTCTTTTAACATTATAAGCTTTATAAACTCTTTTATAAATTCTTTTATAAGCTTATAAGTGGACGGTCTTTTAGAAATTATTTTAACTTTCTAAGCTTTCTATAAGCTTTCCTTATAAAGTGGAGTTTATAAGTTCTTTTTAAAAGCCTTAAAATAAGGAGTTAGATTTTTTTTTAAAAGGCTGATTTTTAAAAAAGACTCTCCATCGTATAAATTGGAGGAGATAGTGGGGATGCCTTTTTAGAAGGATATTATTATTAGAATTTTTTTTTAAGGAAGATTTTGTGAAAGGAAATTTTTTTTATGAAGATTTTTTTTGGTTTCCTTTCTTATATTCATATAGAAGATTTTTGAGCTCCAAGTTAGAGAAGGAAAATAATTTTCCAGGTGGAGATGATTTAAAGATTATTTTTTGAGATGAAAAGTTTATTTTTAATCTTGTGATTTGGAAACAAATAAAATGATTTTCTTTTGGAAGGCATATTGGATAAAAAAAAATTTGAAGATATTTTATGGACAAAGTTGATTGAAGATTTTCTTGAGATGAATTTTTTTTGGAGAAGATGAAAATATTTTTACAGGTGAAAATTTTTGAGGAGCATGAAATGAAAGGTTTTATTGCAAAATTGGATAGTGGTTTTTATGAGGGCATATTAATAAAATTATATGGAAGGTGAATGGATTACAAGATTGATTTATTTTTGAAGATACAGAGAAATGATTGCAGAGCAAGAGGAAGATGAATGGTGTTGTGATAGGTTGTGCAGGGAAGATCAAAATATTGAAGGAAAATGAACAGATTGAAGGTTTCAAAAATATGAAAGATATTTGTTTAAAGAAGATATTCTTGCAGAGAGAAGTGAAATTCCAAGAAGCTCTATTGTTTATAATTTTATTGCAAGATGTAATTGTTTATGCAGAGAAGAAAATGAACAGTCATGGGCATGAAGAGAAAATTAATTTCTTCACAGATGAAAAATGATTGTGTAGAATGTGAAAAGTTTTTCAAATTGTATATAATGGTTTTTCAGGTACATTGACGTGTGTGTGTGTGTGTGGTGATGAAGAAAACAAAGATGAGCAAATAATGTTATGTATGAAGTTATGATATGCAGAGAAAAACCTTTTTGAAAAGAAAGATGAGTTGATTTAAATGGTGCAAATCAGATTGAATAGCAATCACTTCTTGCACATGAGATTTTTGTTTTGATTGATTGAGAAAAGCTAGTGAGGCAGAGTATGCCAGTGAGGTAGTGAGGCTTATAGGTCAGTGAGACCATTTGTCAGTGAGACACTCACATCAGCCAATGAGGCTTGTAAAGATATTTTTTAAGGTTAAGCCAGTGAGGCAGTTTTGGAGTGGTTTTTCTACCCCAAGAGGGTTTTCCACTCATGCAATTCTTGTGTCTTGATTTTCTCTCTGTTTGTGTGTATGATTTATTCATGAGATTTTAATCTCATCATTCATTCTCAGTTATGTGCACATGTGTGTAACAAATGATATCTTTCTTTCTTCATGTCTTGAAAGTTAAATTTGCAAAAGGTTAAAATTTATACAACACTGATTCACCCCCCCTCTCAGTGTTGTTCTGAACTCCTACAATTTCTACTTTGAAGAGGACTTGTTAGAAAAACTTTTCCCATGATCTCTCAAAGATATTGCTTTAGAATGGTTTTTCTCTTTACCTCCAAATTCAATACACTCTTTTTCGTAGCTAGTTGATCAATTTTTACAACATTTTCAAGCAAACATTGGACCTCAAGTCTCTTTGATTGATTTAGTTCATTGCAAGAAAGGTCTGAAAGAGAAGTTCACTGAGTTTATTAGTCGGTATCAAGCCCTTTATGCATAAATTCAATATCAGATGAAAGATGAGGATATTCAGAAGGTGTTTATTACAAATCTAAAACCTAACATCTGTGATAAGATTCTCTTGATAAAGTATAACTCTTTTCAACATTTATGTACCGCCCTTTGTGATTATCAGCTCTCATCTAGTTAGTATGAAAACCAAACTCATTGGCTCAAGTTGGTCAATCCATGGGTGGACCTTCACAAAATAACTTTAAGAGGAATAATAAGACTTTCATCAAGGTTAATGGACAAAATTCAAACAACTTTTTCACAAGTGTCCGCTATCACTAATCTGAAGAGGACACTATTTCAGAATAGACAACAACAAAGACAGTTTACTCTGATATCTAAATCCTATATTTCTATCAAGAAACAAGCTATGAGTAATAACCTCTTGAAGCTTCCTCTGATTAAACCATTGGATCCTAGTAGAATGCTAGGACCTTATTTCGATGCTAATGTTTTTTGTCATTTTCATCGGCAATAAAGACATGATATTGAATGATGTATGTGTCTTAAACATGAAATACAAGACCTCGTCAACTTGAATGTTATACAAGTATCTGGTGTGAATGATAATGGAAATAAGTTAGTTGCTCCTTTGAATCAGAATTTATAGATTTTTACTAATCCCTTTCCTAAGCATACCGATAATAACATGATGGAATAAAATACACTAGAATTAGAAGATGACTATCTGAATTACGATGAGATAATTGCTACAATAGAAGTGGATAAGGAAAATACTAAAGTATTACCTCATCCATGAAGAAATGGTATTTATGTTGAGGTTCCTCCCCCGTTATCCCTTCAAGGATTGGGAGATAACCAAAATGCATTAGAAAGACAAACGGAACAACTAAAGCAAGAAATTATGACAAACAAAAAGATTGATATGGTGCAAGATGATCTCCTTCTCCCTACAATAGAAGGAATCAACAAAATAAGAGAGCTAAAGATCATAAAAGAGTAAGACGGTTATCATCAGTACGAAATAATAGTGGTTCCCCTCCTCATAAGCAACAAAAGATATCACATATACAAAGAGTTGATGAACAAGCACTGCACGGACTTTCTGACAACAAAGAACACTCTAATAAGAACCACTCAAGCTTTGCACAAAACTTGATGGAGCATCTCTCCAAGATGCTCGCAAGTTCCAAATTTTAGTACGGTCATACTAGCAGGTA
Source organism: Cunninghamia lanceolata (assembly GCA_027924645.1). Taxonomy (NCBI): domain Eukaryota; kingdom Viridiplantae; phylum Streptophyta; class Pinopsida; order Cupressales; family Cupressaceae; genus Cunninghamia; species Cunninghamia lanceolata. The sequence continues at coordinate 320,568 of BSBN01000337.1, forward strand.
AGTATTCCTAACCCTTTACCTCTATGTTGTGTTTTCCCTTGTGATGTGTTATGCATTATTTAGGCCTCCTTGGATGACCCTTGATACTCTTGTAAGGTCAAGGATACCGGGAGACCACCTCTGTTGTGACCCTTATTCTATTTGTATCATCATTCTTCTATATTGTCTCTCCTCTATTTTCATTGTTGTGTGTTGTGTTCTAGGGGCATAGTGTTGTGGTTGGTGACTTGGGGAACCTTCTTACGTGATGACCCTAGGGCACTTGTGCTCCTCTCTTGATTTATTGTTTATCTTCTTCTAGTGGTTCTATCTAGCTGGTAGATGACAAAACACAAATCATACTAATACAGACCATGTGTCCCTTCAAGGAGTAAGCAAAAATGGACCTAGTCCACACATGATGATGGGGTTGATATATATTATCCAACGCTTGGATAATAAAATCACTCTGAGTGATATTTTGATGATGTCTTATTGCACTAACAAACCATAACAATACTGCTGCTCCATGCACTTTGTTTATCTTGGATCTTGTCTTACTTATACTCGGTTCTAAGATCTTTGTGGTATAGCCCCACAGTTATACTCAGGTTTTGAATCCGTAGTATAACCTTGGCCTTTGATGTGATTATGTTTATGCATTATTTTTATCATGTGATGTGGTTATTATCTTATGAAAATATTTCTAACCTCATTTCTTGTAGGATATTGTGTGTTTGTGGGAACATTCGGCGATCGTAAAGTGCATGTCACTTATGGGGGCATGGGCTTTGCAAAAGCTCTTGTTCCCTTGTGTTTTCTTCCTACCTTAATGTGCTTGATATTGGTACATGATATCAACCACCTTAAGGTGGGGGCATATATAAGGTAAGTTGTTTGATGATTTTGGTACTAATGAAGCGTGCTTGTAAGCCCTCTGAGGAGGTGAGATGTTGTATCTCCGCATGAGTGCACATCTTTATTTTATATTGCAATGAGAAAGCCCTCTGTGGAGGTAGGATATTGTATCTCTTAAGCTAGTGTGTATCCTTTTATTTTAAGCCCTTGGTAGAGGTAGGGATGGTGTATCTCTTGAGCTAGTACACATCTTTTTTATTCTAAAAGTCCTTTGAGCAGGCAGGGTTGGTGTATCCTCCCTTAAGTGTGTCTTTGGCGGTTGTTGTGGCGAAGCCCAAATGTCAGGTGTGCATGTAATGTGCTTGATATGTGGTGAACCTAGCAATAGGCTCCTTCCATCACTTGTTTGTTGTCTTTTCTCCATGTCTTCCATGTGTGTGTGTATGGCGTGTTTGTTCCCAAGCATAGTCTAAAGACGTGTGGCGATGAGTCCCTCCTATGCTTTGGGATTTGTATGGCATGTTTGATTTGTATTATGTGTCTATTGCCCCATATACAGTCTAAAGACGTGTGATGATGAGTCCCTCCTGCATTTTGGGTGGTGTGTTTAATTTCCATGTACTTGCATGTGCATTCATAAATGTGAAAATGAAAAAGAAATAATCATTGCATTCATTGTATTCATTGTGTTTTACATGTCTTCAATATTGTCTTCTCCATGTTTTGTGTGACTGTAACTGTCTTCTCCATGTTTTGCGTGCTTGTTACTATCTTCACTGTGATTGGCGTGTCTATAATGTGTTTTCTCTAATGTCTACCTGAGACTGGGGGCTAGAAATAGTTCCTCAATCTTTGTGTATGCATTAGCTTCAAGTGCTTGGCGTGTTTGTTGTGTTTTGACCATACTTTAATGCATGTATGGGACTTGCATTTATACATACATTAAAGTGGGGGCTAAATGTTAAGTCAAAAAATGTCTCCCTTGACTTTTCCCTCCTAGGTTTAGCTCTCGGGTCCCTTGTTTTGCATCTTGCATGTTAGTTCTGACTCCCGGAAGAAAATGGCCTAAAACCCATGTCACATGGGGCATGAAGGACATTGTGGCATCTGATCTTGCCTTGGAAAAGGACCTGTGGACACAGGCACTAGCGCCCTTGTCTTGCCTTATTTTAGGCAAGTCCCAAATTTAAATGTTAGTTTTGTGACCGTTAATTAGGTCCCAGGCTGACATCTTAAGGTTGAATTACAAAATTCTTAGCAGGAATGTGTGTAGTTGCATATATAAGCATGTTTAGGGTTTCATTTGTAAACTAGAAGATGATTATGAACTTTTGGCAAACTTATGATTTTAGAGCATTCAAGATATTCATTGTTGCAAAGAAGAGCATTGTTATTGTGTTTGAGATTGCAGATTTAGCTTCATCTTCTCATGTCTTGAAGAGCCTTCATCTATGTGAGATCTACACCTCCAAGGTGATATTTACTTGTGTTTAAATCATTTATCAATTTGTTTTGCCTCTATCCCATAGGGATATGTACTCTTTATCTAATAATGGTGTTCAGAAGACTTGAATGTCTCTCCAGGGCTTGACTGAGGCAAGCCTCTAAACACCACAACCCCCAACCACTCTCCTTGTGATTGCAGGTTATAGGTGTCACATCTTGACGGAGTGGAGTTGCAGGGAATAGTAAGATGGTGTGCAAATTCCAGATCCTTGAAGAAAAGGATTGCTTGGACTCGGGCACCAATGCCGGTGTCCTCTAAGCTTGAAAACATAGAAATCATTTGGACAGTGACAATCAGCATCTAAAGAGCTTCTGGCATCCTAAAAATCACCCTGCCTTGGACTCAGGCACTAGTGTCAGTGTCCTCCGCATCTCACAGGACGGAAATGGAAAGTACAGTGAACATCAGTGTCAGAAGGAGATCAAGATTTCACAAATAAAACACCACCTTGGATAGGGGCATTAGTGCCAGTGTCCCCAAGCATTCCGCATCCTGAACTTTGAAAAACGGTCAGTTGTTAATCTCTGCCTACTACATTAGTCTGCAAGCATTTGTCGTAATTCATCAATTTGCTTACTGTTTTGCATAATTAGGTTTTTAAGGGTTTTTGAGCATTAAATTAAGACATCAATTGATAATATCTAAATTTCCACATCATTCCAAGTGATAGCCTAACCTGTAGGTGAATCCTCTTGTAAAAGTGTGATTCAACTCGGTTGATATGTCCTTGAATGTTTGTTGAGAAAGGAGGATTTAACCCACACATCCATTGAAATTGAAAACCTCCTCTTTTCCCCCTAAACAATATTAAATGAAATATATATATAAGAGGTCTATTGTTTTAAATCAAATCAATCTTTTTTGGAAAATAATTTCCTTTCTTTGCATTATTTGAAAGATTTTTTAGGGTCAATATTTTCATAGAAGTAGTTTAAAAGTTGATTTTTTCAAATAAGAAGATTAAATTATGACACATTTTCGCAAAGAAAAAGACTAGAAATAAAAGAATTAGGAAAAATAAGACAATGTGTTCATATTCAAAAGAAAAAGAGAAGTTGAATGAAGAAAGGGTGCAAAAATATTTCAAAGAAAGAGAATATATTATTAAAAAATTTATTCTTTAATTTAAATATCAAATAGATTAATTAGAATATAAATTTGAAGTGTTCATTTCATCCTTGAGGTCCTTCTACATGGGATAAATGTTTTAAATCTACTTATTTGTTTAGTACATCTATATATCTTGCTCAACATTTATTTGATTTTTTTCCTTGAAATAATTTTTTTTTAAATTAGGCTAGAAACCTATGTCGAGGGTTTTAAAATATCCACAAAAGAGCTTACATTTTTGGCCAAGCTAAATTTCCCATAAAGGGTCTAGTGAAGTGATGAGGGCTTAAACTCCAATACCCAAGCCTCAAATAGCCTCTGTACATGGCCTTGTGCTTCCTCCTACCTTTATGTATATTGAAAGACCCCATAGAATTGTTTTCAAAAACTCTAGCCCTAGGTAGCCTTTACTATATATAATTTGTGATGCACCAATAAGTGGTTAGCCATAGGAAATAGCCTCTATACATGGCCTTGTGCTTCCTCCTACCTTTATGTATATTGGAATACCCCATAGAATTGTTTTCAAAAACTCTAGCCCTAGGTAGCCTTTACCATATATAATTTGTGATGCACCAGTAAGTGGTTAGATACACCTTGTAGAAATCTTCCCTCTTTGTTCATTTATGTGGTCTTTGAATCTCTTTTGTGTATACTAGTGTATTTTTTTCTTGAGTTATGTTTCTTTCTAATGCAGATCAAGTCTTTGTTTACTTTCTATAATTTCAAGTCAACCTGTAGTGCTTAAAAATTCTAAAGTACAACTTTTGTCCAAGTGAGTCTTACATTTGTTGTCAACATCTACCCCTTTCTTATGTGGCACTTTGTGAGAGCTCTACTTCATCCCTTTCTCAAATCTTCTTGGGACTCTAGCCCTTACCTAGTGGACTAAATTATAACAAACTTCACAAGTGTATCCTCTTGATCATTTCCTATCCAACATGAGCTCAAGTTCTTACAACTTTCATCTTAACCCCACCTCTTATAATACTCCTTGGTCAAGAGTACCTTTCATTTTTTTACTAGACACCTATTCACCTCATCCCAACAACTAAATGTCTTTCTCATATTAAATGCCTAATTTTTGGATACTATGTACTTAAGTTATCTTTTTGAAGTTGGACTTATCAAGGTACAACACTTTCCTAAACTTTCACAATTTGTCATTTGACTAAATTCTTTTAAATCTCAAAAACTTTTTTATAAATATTATCCCCAAGTTATTAGGTAAACTTTTAAAATAGACTTTAATTTGTTGTAACACTCATTGATTTTTTCACAAGGCCCACAACACATTCATGTACACTTTACTACTTCATCATTTGTGCCTCTTATTGCACGTATCCCTTTTGTAACTTCCTACTAAGTTTAACTTTGACAAACCAAGTGTTAACATTTATCAACAATCTATTGTTTATTTCAAAATGCCTCTCCCATCTGTTTCTAAAACCCTACCTCTAGATAGATTTGAAGGAGGTTTTTTTACTGCTATTTGGCAATAGTGTGGCTACTGGTAGCAGTGGTTCTATTGCAATGATGCTCACTAATTGTAGCTTAGCTATTGGTGACGTTGTTGACGTCATCCTTTTGGCTACAATGCCCATCTCAGGTAGAGTCGTTGGTGGTGGCAATAGTTTGGCTACAACTTTGATTCCTAGAGCCATGTCTTTTGCTAGTACAGTGTGTACTGGTGTTGGGATCTCACGTGCCTCTCTGGTGGTGAGGAATGTTGTGGTCCCAAGTACCCAATCTCCTCTTGTGGTGGTATTGGGTGAGTATGTTTTAATGAATGAGAAGTTTTTTTTAGAAAGAGGATTTATTTGCAATTTTTATGGCATTTGGTCAAGCTTCTCTATGGTCTTAATGAGTGGATTTAGAATTTTTGGCACCCCCATATAGATGGGAAAATAGAAATCTACCCCTATGCTAGGGGTTGCCTTGCGGTAACATTTGCTTCCATCTCTGATCAAAAATTCGTCGAAGTGCATTCATGGTTTTCAGGTAAAAATCCCCTCTTGGTTAATCCATGGTATCCCTCTTTTAACCCTCTCACTGAATCTTTTCATACCAAGCCAGTGTGGGTCCATCTCCCTAATCTTCCCCTTCATTTTTGGTGTGATTCAAGCTTTTCTGCAATTGGAAATACTGGGTTATTTTAGGAAGGTGGATTCAGCTATATCTTTTTTCTCGGATACCACCTATGCTCATATTTTAGTTGAAATGGATATGCCCAAACCCCTTCCTACAAAGATTATTTTATAGGTAGCGGATCAACCTTGGATCCAATCTCTTAATTATGAAGTTATTCTCTTTTGATGTTGTAGGTGATTCACTACAGGGAATCTGGCATCAAATTTCCCTCACCAAAAGGTCTTGAGATCTTCTTCTTGGTGGAGGACGTTGTTCCTGATCAACTTACCATAGATTTTGAATACTCCTCTTCAAAGTCTCCCAAGTCTTTATCTAATGATGCAGAGATGGTCTCAGAGCCAATTGTTTTCTTGGTCCCTTGTTCAGAACTACATCCTCTGTTAGATCCCACCCCCCTCCTAGTGGGTGGTGTTGTTCCGCTGCTTTCTAGTGGCAATGTGGTTGTTGGTCATGACGTCAATTCTACCAAGCAATGATGCCCACTAGTTGTGGTTTGGTTGTTGGTGATGGTGTCAATTTGGTTATCTCTGCCATTTTTTATGACGCCAGTTTGGCTACGACACCCATCTCAGGTGGTTTAGTTGGTGGTGGTGGTGACAGTTTGGCTAAGACCTATCCTACCAGGTATTCTTCTTAGGTTTCTCCCATGGGTAGGGTTTCTGAGGAGGATTCCCCTCCCCTCTCTCTTCACTCTCTAGACCTAGATAATGATTTCTCTTGTACTTTTGTGTAATGAAGGAAAAAGGGTCTTTTAAAATCAATCTCTCAATCCCACACTCAAGTTAAGGGTGTGAGATTAGCTAGAACAAGATATGTCATAGTTTAGTTAGTATGTTTGTCCTTGGTTTGGCAGCTTCACTACTGGTGTGCTTAGTTTTGGCTGAACTGTTTGTGTTTGGTACCAGATTCTTTCAAAATCTAGTATCTTTCTCTGGGCAGGTTGGTTGTTGTTGTGTTGTTGGTCAGCCTTCTTTGTGGCTAATGTTCCTCCTTTTGTAAAAGGTTTAAGACATTTCAAACCCTATTTACCCCTTTAATCAAAAACATTTATCAACACTCTCAAGTTCTTCTTATAGTTTCATCAACCTCATAGTCATCTTGTACTAGAACCTACCATGGTCAATTGTTTAAAACACCTATTTAGTGCCTTACATCCTAACAAGTCTAAGTTATCCTTCTTCTAAACTCTTTTTATTTATTTTATCCTATGATATTGACTCTACTAGGAACTATAACACTTAAATCTTATGATCCCATGTTTATATATGTGAAGGGGCTCAACATACAGGAACTGGAGAGGAAGTCCAACCTAATTTGGATATTGGAGCAAAGAAGGCCCAACCACACATTGATGTTAGAGAGGAGGCCCAACCACACATTGATATCAAAGATGAGTCCTAACTCTAACCACACATTTATGTCAAAGAGGAGGCCCAACCACACATTGATGTCAGAGAGGATACCCAACCACATATTTATGTTAGAGAAGAGGCCCAAGCACACATTGATGTTAGAGAGGAGGCCCGACCTCATAGATCATTTGATATTGGAGAGGAGTCTCAATCACTTTCCTATATAGATGCATACATGAATTTAAATAAATAGGTTAAGGGACAACTTTCGAAGAAGAATATAGAGCATTTAGTTGGGATTGATATACACAAATTAAAACTCTATGTTAAAAAACCTCAAGGTCAAGTTACTAAGATTTCATTGAATAGAACTTCTAAGGAAATATTTGACAAGCACTTTAAACATCATGATACAATTGGTAAATCCCAACTAAATTACAAAGTATACTTACCCATCATGAGATGAAAGCACCATTACAATTATTGGGTGTAGATTTCACAGAAAAGAGGAAAACACACCTAGAAAAAGATTTTCATAATGTGGAAGAAGGTTTGAGTTCCATTAGTAAAAAATATTTCTCTATTGATTAAATCATTTCAAGGAGATTGATGTTGACTTCTATTGTAAGTCCATAATTGTCTAGAAAGTGTCAAATTTCTTCATTTTTAAATGAAATTGGCTTAAGTAGAAACACAATATCAAGATATGTGACAAGGAGAAAGGTTTTGGATGGTAGCATTGTAGAAGGAAATTGGGCATTGATGTGCAGGGCTCCTAAGTCTGACAATATTGAATATGGTATTAGGAATTTGATCTTAAATTTTTGGCACGAGCATACTAGTCCTTTATCAAATAGTACAGAGATGTTCTCAAACATAGGATTGGTTGAATGATTATGAACAACATACAAAACATTGGTTGGACATAACACAACATGAGATGTGTGTTACATTTTGCAATACCAATCTTCATATTGGGCAAACAATGTTTTAAATGTTAAAGCGATGGCATATGAAGTCAAACAAAGTCTTTCAAACTTTTTGTCATCACCATATTGAATTTGGTTTTTACTAAATTAGGTTCTTCAAAAAATTAGAAAAGAAAGTAATGGTGTTGAACATGCATCTCCTAAATGGGTAAGTGAATTTATAGCATCCATCATATGTGATAAATCTGATGATGATGTAGATGGTTTGATTAAATGCATAAAAGAACTTTATCAAACATGTGGAAATTTGGCAAAATTATCTTTGAGAAATGAAGACACTTACATGATGAAGATGGTGAATTGCAAGAGGTACAAGTACATAAAGTATCAAACTAAAATTGGGAAAGAAGACACAAGGTTAGATTATGTAGAAGAGGAACTACTTGTTAGAACATTTATGGAAATTTTTCATAACTTGGTAGAACCATACATACAACATGCATTTTTCACTAGGTGGCAAGAAAAATAGTTTAAGATGTTGAGAGGTACTTTCCCTCTTGGAACAATCTTATCAATAGTTTACTTTACAGAGAATTATTCTTTTACCCATCAAAAGGAGATTCAAACATAGTATTATTATTTAGAATCGATGACTATTATGGTGGATGTGTGTTATCAACATGCACAATTGGAGTTAGATGGTGTTGAGAGTACCTATCTACAACGGATCGTTAAGAATGATATCACTAAGTTTAAATTAGCGATGATAAAGAGCATGACTCACATTTTGTTCAACATTACTTTTACAAGTTTTTTGGAGATCTTGCTAGGAGTGTGAAATTTGAGAAATATTTTGTATCGTCAAATGGGTGTGTTTCACAATTCAAATCATCTAAACCATTTTTTGCACTTTGTAGATATGATCAACTTCTCAATATACCTTAATTTGGAGCTTAATTAAGAGTGGCCATAGAAAGGGTGAACATGATGGTGCTGGAACTTGCATCAAATGTGCTCTTAGAAAACATCAAATGAATTCTGAGGGAGATTGTATAAATTATGCATATGTTGTTGAATGGTGTAAGAATCATTTCATATGTGAGGTTGGCACAACTTCAAGGAGGAACCAATATCCATATAGAGTATTTTTTAAATAACAAGTACATTGTTTAAGTTCAAAACTTTTAACTTCTTCAAAATATTTACTTGGAAATTTCATTGCATTATGATTATATAATTGTACTTTTAACAAAATTATAATTAAAATTTGCGCATGCATGCAAAACAAATTGGTAGGTTTTGATCGAAAAAATGTGTATGGATGTAATAGGGTAGAGAAAACAAAGTCTTTACATTGTGTCATGAGCACAAATAGCCAAACATGGACTTTTTGTACTAGGGATTACTCTTGCTTTTGTTATGACTACATGTTGGAAAATTATGACAATTGTAAGAGCCAAAAACATGGCTATGTTAGTGAATGGAATTTGGTGCCACTATTTGTTAGTGACACATATGGTAAAGACAAATATGAAAGCTTTGAAGATATTTATTTGATTTCAATTGATTATGACCACATTTTAGTATTAATTAAAAAGGGTATATCTCTTATTATAATGTAATATGTTGATAAATTTTAATTAATTTGATTCTTAAATTTTTTAATTCATGACCTTCTAATTGTCACATACTAAATTTTAACTATGTTTTACTTTTTTACTTGCACGTAATTAGTAGTTGATTATGCATGAATTAATGATTTGATGTTATGTGAAAATGTTAGGATAAATCAATGATATCATGAGTTTATGTTTATATGATTAGAATTTAGACATGTGATTATAATATGTTATGATTTCATAAGGTTTTATGAATTGACTAACGATACACTAATCCTAGTTGGGTGATTGCAAGTTGTAACCAGGAAACAAGTTTCCACCCTCTGAGAAAGAGAGGGAGAGCATCATTGGAGAGAAGAGAATAGACATATGGATAAGAACAGATTGTTGCCATCTGAGTCTCGTGCTTTCACAGTTTAGTGAACCTTCATCAAGTTTGGTAAGTTATGTTTGACCAATTGGTCTAAGTCTGGTGTTGACTCGTGTCATATCTCCTCTATGACATTTGCATTATATGTTATGAATTATGACTTCTGTGTCTTCAAATAGATACCTTATGATTTACTAGTGACTTATATATATGAATGCATGTAGCTATTGTGAGACTATTCATGCCTTTCCTATCATTAAATAAAAATAAATATTATAATATATGTGTAAATATATATATATATATTATCAAAATAAACAAATATATATATGTGTGTGTGTGTGTGAGATATTATATATATTATTATAGTATACAAATATGTATAGATATATTATAGAAGTAATTATATATATATATATATATATATAAAATATTTATATAATAATAAGAAGGTATATCATAAATAATAGATATATATTTTCATTTCATATTGTAAAAGGAATTTATATATGAATCAGGCCTCTTAAGAGAGACATCGATCCCATAATAAGTAGTGCCTAACTAATACAAAGCAGCAAACACTCTAAAAGGTAATTACTATCCTCAATAGTGGTGACCGGTGGTGATTGCAACCATTCAACCATTATAAATATTGATCAGTTCCCACTACCAAAGGCATCGATCAAGGAATATAGGAAGTAATCGACGGATTAGGAAGATTTCAATACAGTTCAGTAGTAAATTAAATCAGAGAATTATAATAGTTAAGGACATCACCAAGTTAATAGCAACAGCCAGGCAAACCAAAGGCACAACAGGTAAGCAATATTCAATATGTTTAATTATTAAGAATAAAATCTATAATGTTATATATCCATATATATAAATACACAAATAAATAAATATACATATATAACTATGTATGCATGTTATGATATTAATGTCAATTCATAGTTAATATGAATCTATGTAAATCATTATGGTTTATAAGGAAATGTCTTATTTATATCTAAGATCAAATAATGATGAACAATTGTATAAACAAGAATATTTTAAAATTATATTCCAAATTATGATAAGAATGTTTCTATCCATGCTTATGATGATAAATACTTATGGATAATATTATTTATAATACAAGGGATGATGAGCCAAATGATTGACTCATTTAATTATCAATATTTTCATGCTTTGATAAACTTTTAAAAAAACATATTGGCATATAAATACATATTATTATAATTATATTTGTCTTGAGAATTGATTATGCTTATGTTTTGTTTCCATTACACCTTGATGAAATCTCTTTAATATTGATGCTTGAATGATGTTTTCTATGTGCATATCTCATAATTTGTGGTATAAGTTGTGGATGTTCAATAAAGGTTGTAACAGTTGAACTTCAGCTGAACTCCAGATAGCTCCGGAGGACAATACTTCCTAAGTGTCATCCTCCCCTGAGTCGATGATTTCCAGCAAACGCTCTTGAAGACCCTCTAAGCCCTTTAACACGCCCAATCAGCACCTCAAATCCTTGCCACAACTTTAATTACACTACCATATCACTGAACTTAGTGACCCATATATCCAATGGCAAACGTCAACTCCAGCTATCCTTGTCGCTTGGGCACACCACTATTTTTGGGGAACTCATGGAGTTCGCCCGACTAATTGCTTTACTCAAATCGTGGATCTGGAGTTTCTTGCAACTGATTGTGTAGTTAAGCAAATAATACAGTTGACTATTCCAGCTCCAGTTCATAGGGAATTAGTTAGTAGTTAGATTTACTTTTCAATAAGCATGCAACTAACTATTCTAGTTCACTGCAGTTACACTCGCAATTAGCATTTCGTTTTCAATAAGGCTCGATTGTATAAGTAGAGGAGCCATTGCACCTTATTAAGTTAGTTCATGTTTTTTCCATCAATTTAGTTGTTCATCGCAGTTTGTTTTCAGTAGAAGAAAACTTCTGAGTTTAGGCATGTATGTTCTTTAAATCTGAATAAAATACAAATGAAGGGAGATTTCTTTTGAAAGAAGTTGTTGATCAAAGAGGATCGTCTCCAGCTGGGAAAGTAGGGCCCGCTTCCCCATCTTGGAGGAGATCTCTTGGTATTTTGTTTGTATCATTTTACTTCTGTTAATTTCTTTATAGCAAAGTGTTATGTGTTATTTTTTTGTCATGTGTTCTCACCTACAGGATTATTCTTCCAAAAATAAAAAATTATAAAAAAATCAGATTTGTTATCTCCTTTAGCATTGTGATGTTCAGAGTATTGCATGTCTGAGAAGAAACAATAGGATTCCTTTCTATTCATCTCTTATTTTTCGCAAGTGTGTTCATTTCCAGCAATTAGATTAAACTCCCATTTCAGCACGTGTGTTTGTTTCAAAGCAATTAGATTAATGTTTATTTCAGCAAATGTTAGAATAGTTTCTTTTTTTCAAGCAAGAGTGTTTATTTTCAAGGAAAGTAAGGTAGTAATTTTATGAGCAAGAAGATCAGAACTACAACCATGCGAGGATCACTAAACTAATCTCTGGTCCTCAACCATCCCGTAAAGAAAACCCCCCAACAAACAGTCTTATCGCAGATCACTCCAGACACCTCTAGATTGATAAAGAGTAAATGATGATGTATTAACAAAGCCTACTCCGACCTCATCAAGGGATATTAGCATAAGAGATCATATCGCCTCTATTGCTTCATCCTTAAAGGAATGATAGGCATTGTAGGGAAAGGCAGTGTAATTCCAACACATTGAGTGGTCTCCATGCACCCTACAAGGTATTGTGGGGAGGGGCAGAGTAATTCCATCCTTGTATGGTCTCCATGTGCCCTAAAGCCTAGTTCCTTGATGAAGAATAAGAGGAGAGATATGGATCTTGACTTATGATTAATATCCGTCCTAACAGTACAAAGGAATATTAGAATACAAGATCGTACTTCTGATTACTCCTATTACTTCATCCTTAAAGGAATGTTAGGTATTGTAAGGGAGGAGCAGTGTAATTCCGCCCGTGTAAGGACCCTAGGTTGGGTCTGGGTTGGTCTCCATGTGCCCTTAACATGTAAAGCCTAGTTCCTTGATGAAGAATAAGAGGGAAGAATATGAATCTTGAATTATTGTTAATATTTTCCTTAATATACTTATAGAATATAGTATAGAATAGTCATCAATAGTGAATGAAAATCATGAAGTGAATAATTATTTAACAAGGAAATGATATTGTTATATTATTATTGATCTTATTTGATATTAGCCATTGAAATTTATTGATCTCTAATGTTGCTAATGTCTCTTTAAGAATCACTTTGAATGCAGATTTAGGTTTAAGTGTTTCCTCTAGAAAGGGGACATTACAAGTGGTATCAGAGTAGTCATTCTGCCATCCTGTGAAAGATTGACAATGAAAAGCTATCAAAGAAGAGGAAATAACACCAACATGAATGAAGAATGGGTAAATCAAATGAAAACCTTTATGGAACATACCAATCAAGCCCTCTCTAACCAAAATGAAAGACTCATACAAGCCTTTCAAAACATGGGCAATGTCATTGATAGTCTAATAACCCATCCCATAAATGGGGTAGACACGGGGTCTAATATCTCTGAAAATAACAAAGAATCGCCTAACCTAAAGGCCCCTAGGCCTTCCTTCTTACCTAGGGAAGAACCACCTAGAGATGAAGAAGAAAATGAACCATCCGCACAAAGCACAGAAGAAATTGCTAGGGCTTATGCAAATCTTGACCCCGAGATTAGGAATCTTGTTAACTTTAGAGACTTTTGTGAAGCTAAAAGATGTGAGGTACCTAGAAAAGAAAAGAGACCTCCAAATAGAGACGTAAATCATAAAATAAACAAAATACCTCTCCCAAACTATGACGGGTCAAATAAAATATCAGCCCATGCATGGCTTAAAAAATTAAACACTTATTTCTCCTTAAGCCCAATGACAGAGGAGGATGCCATAAAATTTGCTATCCTTCACTTAGAAGGAATGGCCTACGAGTGGTGGCATCATGGGGAACACACCCAAGGACATAATAAGATAACTACCTATGAAGAATTTTCACAAAAACTAATCAAAAGGTTTGATAAGGAACACCCTCAAGAAAACTTCAAGAGATTGACTCAATTGAGGCAGCAAGGAACGATAGAAGAATACATAGCTAAATTTCAAAGGATTTCAATAAAAGTCACTGGGATTGATGAGGATAGGCTAACCTATTTATTTATAGAAGGGTTAAAAATTCCCCTAAGGGGAATGGTAAAATCTCATAACCCCGCCACTCTAGATGATGCCATAGAAAAAGCCTTAAATTTGGAATCATCCACTTCAAATATCAAAGGTACACATGAGCATACCAAACCTTATCACAAAAAGAATAAATACAATAAGCCTTCCCACAAGGAACTTAAGGAAAAGAACCTATGTTTAAAATGTCAAGAACCTTGGGATCATGGGCATATCTACCACAAAAAGGAAAGACTATGCTATAAATTCAAAGAAAAATGGGAACCAAGGCACACATGCCCCAAGAGAGGACGAACCAAAAAGATTGAGGTTACCTCCGATGAAGAAGCCAAAGAAAAGATCATTAAGAAGGCAACAACAGAAGATGATGAACATGTGACCTTGGCCACAATCACCCAAACTTCCAAGCATCATCCTTTCCGTATCAATAGCACTATTAGGGGTCAAAGAGTTATCACTCTAATAGATAGTGGGGCATCCCACAACTTCGTTGATGAAAAATTAGTGAAAAGAAAAAAATTGAAGACCCAAGACTTCAAGGGATTTTCAGCAACTACCGCCACAGGAGCAATAGTTTCATGCACTAAGATTGTTCCCCAACTTGAAGTAACCTTAGGAAAACATATTATTAAAGAGGACTTCTATGTAGTACCCCTAGATGTTGATGTAATACTAGGCACACCATGGATATATTCATTAGGGTGCTTCCAGTTTGACCTACCTAACTTAACCATACATTTCCAACATGAGGGAAAAGAGGTTACTTTACAAGGATTACCTGATGGCTCTCCAAAAGTTGTCTCTTGCAAAAGAATGTAGAGGATTTTTAGACATGGGCAAGGGGAGTGGGCATCCCAATGCATGATCCTTGATAAATCCACCCCACAAGGTCAAAACATACACATAGATATAAGACCTACCCTTAGAAACACAAGAAGGTGTTTGAGGAAAATCCACCCAGCCTTCCTCCAAAGAGGGGATTTGAACATATTATAGAGTTGAAAAAGGGATCTAAGCCTGTGATTACAACTCCTTATCACCATCCGCAAAAATTCAAAGAAGAAATAGAGAAAACAATAAATGAACTTTTGGAAATGGGGCTCATTCAACCTAGTACCAGCCCATTTGCATCATCGATGGTACTAGTGAAGAAAAAAGATAGAACAATGAGAATGTGCATAGATTATAGGGCACTAAATAAACAAACAATCAAACACTAATACCCCATACCAAGAGTCGATGAACTCATTAACGAGTTACATGGAGCTAAGTACTTTTCAAAAATTGACTTATGGTCCGGTTACCATCAAATCAGGATGAGGGAAGAAGATATACCAAAGATGGCCTTTAGATGTCATTATGGCCATTTTGAATTCTTAGTCCTACCCTTTGGATTGACAAATGCTCCTGCCACATCTCAGTCATGCATGAATCATACCTTCCGGAAGCAATTGAGGAAATTCTTATTAATCTTTTTTTACGACATCCTGATATATAGTAAAACATGGGAGGAGCACCTAAAACATATTGATGAAGTTTTATCCATCCTTGAACAAGAATCATTATATGCCAAGGCCTTAAAATATGAATTTGGATTAGAAGAAATTATTTATCTAGGCCACAAAATAAGTGCCCAGGGAGTAAAGGTGGATGAAGAAAAAATAAAATCTATTAAGGAATGGCCAAAACTAAGGACATTGACTCATCTAAAAGGATTCTTAGGGTTGTGTGGTTATTATGTGAGATTTCTAAAAACAATCTCTAAGATCGTTGTCACCCTTACAAATTTGACCAAAAGGGGAGTATTCACATGGAACGAAACAACACAACAAGCCTTTGAGAATCTGAAAGAAATCATGAGTACTTGCCCGGAATTAGTTATTCCCAACTTCTCCTTACCCTTTGAACTAGAATGTGATGCATCAGGAGAGCGCATTGGAGCGGTTCTTATGCAAAACAAGCATCCAATCGCCTTCGAAAGTCGCAAACTCTTACCTACTAAAAATTTGTACTCCACATATGATAAAGAAATGTTGGCAATCATGCATGCATTAGCAAAATTTAGACAATACTTAGTTTGTGGGAAATTCAAGGTCAAAACTGATCACAATAGTTTAATTTTTTTTTCAAACAAAAAGACCTAAATGATCGTCAACAAAAGTGGGTGAGTAGGTTACAAGCATACAATTTTGATATAGAATATGTTAAGGGAAAAAACAACATAGTAGCAGATGCCCTATCCCGAAAACCACACTTGTGTACCATCACAAGTATAGAACCAGATTGAAAAAGTACTATCATATCAAAATATGTTAAAAATCCCCACACCAATGATATCTTGGAAGGAAACATACAAGATGAAGAATACCAAGTGAAGGACAAGATGATCCTTTACAAAAACAAAATCTATATCATTCCTAGTTCAAAAATGAAGACCCGAATTATCAAGGAATTCCATGACAGTCCTCTGGCCGGACTCCCGGATACTTCAAAACATATAAGCAAGTGAGAGAAATATTCTCATGGAAAGGACTAGAAAGAGATGTACTCAAACATATCCAAGAGTGTATGACATGCCAGAGGAACAAGATGGAGCAAACTCATCCTGCAAATCTACTTCAACTTCTACATATTCCTGAGCAGAAATGGGATAGCATCTCCATGGACTTTATAACAGGCCTTCCTAAAGTTCAAGGGAGAGATTGTATATATGTGGTAGTAGATAGACTAACTAAATATGCTCATTTTATGGCACTGTCATTTGAAAACAAGGCACCGCAAGTAGTTGAGGTATTCTTCAAAGAGATCTTTAGGTTACATGGATTGCCTAAAAATATAATCAGTGTAAGAGTCAATGTGACTCAGCAAGCCAGGATCACCTGCAATCTGTTGATTTAAGGATAGACAACTGATAAGGGGGTGAATCAATTGTCACCAAAATTTTGTTTCTCAAATACTTAAAACTTTCTTATATTTCAACAGCATATCAAGGATTTAATCATGGAAGCATAATGCAATAATTCAAAAGCAAAAACATACTCAACACATACAACACCAAGATTTTAACGTGGAAAACCCGGTTAAGGGAAAAACCATGGGGTGACTAACCCAAGATTGTATTCTCTATTAAAAGAATATAAGGAATAAAATGGCACTTGCCGATTAGGGCTCACTACCTGAGCACACTGCTCACAAGAGGCCCACTGCCTACAGGAGACACACTGTCTATAGAAGAATATGAATATTACATACTTGAACTGGAGATTAGCATCTTCACTATGCTTGAGTCAGTTCCATTTAAGTTCAATACCTCTGCTCTGCTTTTCTCTCCTCTTCACTACCACCTTCTCATCCTGACACCCAGATAATTTTGAACGACTTCGCAACTCTTATTTATACATGACATCGGCTTTGGAATGATCATCAAGGTTGGCACAACATACACTTATTTTATTACAGAGCAATTACAAAAATACAACTTGACTTATTACAAAAACTTCATGTGCATCACTACATTATCGGCCACACGTAGCTGGGACTTCAATCTTCTTTGAGGAGCATGCCATGCTTCACAAAACATCTTCAAGATCATCCGCAACATGCGCAAATCATCCAGTCGGCCAAAGCTAGGAAGAACATCATCACCCAAAGGTAAATCTTCAATTATGAGCTCAATCTTCAGTGCGGACTGCCAACATGAACTGGACACAATCTAGAGACCCTCACAAGCTTGCTTGAATCACCAAGAACATCCGCACCACTTCTGATTACTGTAATCATTTGCATGTTCATCCGGAACCTCAAGAACACAGCCGGTCATCACTGTCACATTAGAAGAATTGCTTGCAGACTTCCAAACCATGAACCAATCAAGTTGTCAATGTCTATTAACCTCCCAAACATGCCACTAGATCAGCAAAACATGATATTGCATTTTCAGAACTCACCAGACCTATTTGTGTCACTCTGTCACCTCTGAACAGCTACCAAAACTAGTTTTACTCACAAGGCCATAACTTCTCCAAATCTTCATGTGGATCTCTAAAATCTTGACTGGAGCATCTTCAGACACATATCTACAAACCCTTTGATGTGCATACTCTAATCTTCAACTGGCTAGGATCTTGCTTCATAGAACTTCACTATCTTCACTGTTCTTCTTTGTTTCTGATAGGGCTAATTTTCTCAATATCCTTAGCACACAACTCTTCCAATTCTTGACATCAATGCAACAGGAGTATGTTGACATCAATGACAACACCAGTTAGGGCCATACTTGCAACAATCTCCCCCTTTGTCATTGATGGCAACATATGATGTGAAAAACTGTTTTAACCATCAAGACAAGAACTTCTACTGACTGACATAGCTCCCCCTATCACCAACAACCATTCACATGTCTTCTCTTCCTTTACTGCTCCCCCTTTGATCAGCAACCACTTTTTATTTTTCACATGTCTTCTCTCCCCCTTTGACATCAATGGCAAAGGGCACATACTTGCAACCACTTTTCATATTTCAAAATTATACTAACTGCTCCCCCTAAGTAGAAGCCTCCTAGCATCAATCTGGTTCATAGCATATGACTATAGGATCCACGAGACTGATGCAATCAGTGCACCTTAATTCAGAACCGGAGGGGTAATAACCCCTAACTTCTCCCTGAGATACTCAAAAGTGTCCTTAAGTAGAGGTTTGGTAAAAATGTCTACAATCTGATCCTTTGAGGGCACAAACTCCAATCTTACTTCATTCTTGTTCACTTGCTCTCTCAAAAAGTGGAACTTGATGGATATATGTTTTGTCTTTGAATGCAACACCGAATTTTTTGATATGTTTATTGCACTTGAATTATCAAAGAAGATTGTGATAGGTTCTTCATACTCCACTCTAATGTCTCTTAACATTTGCTTCATCCATAATACTTGAGTGCAACTGCCTACCGCTACAATATATTCTACTTCTGCAGTGGATAGAGATATTGCCTCTTGTTTCTTGCTTAACCAAGAAACTAATCTTTTTCCCAAAAAGAATGCACCACCACTGGCACTCTTCCAGTCATCCACATCACCTGCCCAATCAGCATCAGTATAAGCATGAAGAGAGAAATCATGATCCTTAGGATACCACAATCCATACTCAATTGTTCCCTTCAAATATCTGAGAATTCTCTTGATTGCCATGACATGAGATTCTCTAGGGTCAGTTTGAAATCTGGAAACAAGACCAACAATATTCATAATGTCAGGTTTAGTTTGAGTAAGGTAGAGCAATCCTCTAATCATTGACCTATACTTTTTCTGATCAACTTTAGGAGATTCATCATCTTTACTTAACTTACATCTAGTGGCCATGGGAGTATTCATTGCCTCTGAATCTTCCATCCCAAATTTCTTCAACAATTCTTTTACATATTTGGTCTGTGATATGAAGATTCCTTTCTTTGTTTGAGTGATTTGCAGACCCAAGAAGAAATTGATTTCCCCAAACATAGACATCTCAAATTCACTTTTCATTTGATTTGCAAAAGTTTTGCACATACTATCCTTCGCTCCAAAAATAATATCATCAACAAATACTTCAACAATCAAGATATTTTCATGATCAATCTTAAAATATAGATTATTGTCAGCAGTACCTTTGTTGAAACCAATCTTCAAAAGATGTTTGTCCAATCTTTCATACCAGGCTCTTGGGGCTTGTTTGAGTCCATACAGTGCCTTCTTCAATTTGTAGACTATATCTCCATGATCAGACAATTGAAATCCATCTGGTTGCTCAATATATACCTCTTCTTCCAAATCACCATTTAGAAAAGCAGACTTGACATCCATCTAATATACCTTGAAGTCTTTGAAGGTAGCAAAGGCAAGAAATAATCTGACTGCTTCAATCATTGCCACTGGAGCAAAATTATCTTCAAAGTCAACTCCTTCTACTTGAGAATAACCTTTACAGACCAATCTAGCTTTGTTTCTTATTACCTCACCATCTTCATTCAGTTTATTCTAGAAGACCCACTTAGTCCCAATCACATTTTTGTCCTTAGGTCTGGGAACAAGATCTCAAGTGTGATTCTTTTCAATCTGCATCAATTCCTCCTCCATTTCTTTAACCCAACTTTCATCATTGCATGCTTCACTTACTATTTTTGGTTCAATTTTTGAAATCAGACAATACTTCACTGAGTCTTGAGCAATATTTCTTCTTGATTGAACACCTTTACTTCTATCTCCTATGATCTGGTCTTCAGAATGATTCACCCTTACATACCTGGGAGTTTTGGGAATTTCTTGCACTTTTAATTCTTGGGCAGGTTCATCCAAGCCTGTCTCTTCTTCTTGTATTTCTGGATTCTCTGGAACAGTCTGAATTTGGACTGGAGTTTGGACTTGTTCTTCTTGGTTTGAGATATCATTTTGATCATCTACTTCACACTCATAATACCTTGAGGGATTTTCCATGCCTTCATCAACCTTCACATTTGTACTTTCTACAATTTTTCTTAATCTCTTGTTATAACACTGATAAGCTTTGCTTTGAGTAGAATAACCCAAGAATATTCCTTCATCGCTCCTAGCATCAAACTTGCCAAGGTCTTCATCTCTTTTGATATAGCATTTGCTACCAAAGACTTTGAAATACTTCACAGTAGGAGTGATACCAAACCATAGTTCATAAGGAGTCTTACCAGTCTTGCCTCTGATTTGTACCTGATTAAGAGTATAAACAGCAGTACTTACAGCTTCTCTCCAATAGATCTGAGGAACATTTGCTTCCATCATCATGGCCCTAGAAGCTTCTTGGATGGTCTCGTTCTTTCTCTCCACTACTCCATTCTGTTGTGGAGTCCTTGGAGCAGATAACTGTCTCTTTATCCCATGTTTCTCACAGAATTCTATGAACTCTCCGGATGTGAATTCTCCACCTCTATTAGACCTAAGGCATTTTATGTTTATGCATGTTTCATTTTCTACCATAGCCTTGAATATTTTGAATTTCTCAAGTGCTTCAGATTTCTCTTTCAAGAAGGTCACCCACATCATCCGGGAATGGTCATCAATAAGCAACATGAAATATCTATCACCTTGTAGACTCCTGATTCTTGCCAGGCCACATAGATCAGTGTGCACCAAGTCCAACAATCTGGTTGAAGAATGTTCCTTACTTTGGAATGAGACTCTATTCTGCTTACCTAACTGACATTCCTTGCACAAACTATTAGCAGGTTTCACCAGTCTTGGAAGGTCTCTTACAGCCTGAGTGTTTCTTATCTTAATGATATTATCAAAATTCGCATGACACATTCTCCTATGCCACAACCAAATTTGATCAATTTTAACAAATAAGCAACTTTTGCCAGTACCAACCAAGTGAAAGATGTTACCTTTTGTCTGAGTACCGGATGCAATCTCAGTTCCAGAGCTTTCAAAGATCTTGCATTTTCCATTTTTGAAACAGAGATCATAGCCTTTGTCTACAACTGCCCAACACTGAGAAGATTATGCTTTAAACCTTCAACATATAGAACATCATTGGTTTTGTTCCTTCCATCAAAAGAAATGGTTCCTCTGCCTCTAATTCTACCGGCAGAATTATCTCCAAACTTTACAACTCCACCTTCATATCTTTCCAAGTTTATGAACTTATTTTTGTCACCAGTCATATGGTGAGAGCATTCACTATCAATGACCCATTCATCCTTTTCTTCAACCTGAACAGCCAGAGCCCTTCCTATCTTATGATTGGCAGATTCAATAGGCATTGGATCTTCTTCCTTGATGGCAATAAACAACCAGTCACTTCAAGATTTGTTTCCTATCTCAGATTCATCATCTGTTACTCCATCATCATCTTCTAGAACATAGTAACACTTCTTTTGAAATCTTGATCTATTAGGGTTTGGCCTTGAAAATCTTTCTGGACACCTTGAGGCAAAATGACCAATCTTCTTGCAGTTGAAACATTTGAAAGGCAAGTTTCCTTCATACTTACCAGATCCTCTTGGCAGTCTTTTTGCAATAAGGGCTTCAAGTTGTGTAGCTTCTGACTCATCTTCTTCCAGATCTTTTTTTTCTTTTTCATACCATGTTGATTTCCTTGAGGAATTTTCTCCTGGATCATATCTTTGTTTGCCTTTTATAGAGACACTAGCTTTGAATGCAGATTCAGTCTTGGGGAGTGCATCTCCAAACTCAGCCATCTCAAATGCAGCTATCTTCCCAACCAATTGATCCCTTGTAATATTTTTTAATGATCTGAATTCTTCAATAGTAGCAACCTTGTGTTTGTAAGTAGGAGGTAAGGATCTGAGAACTTTGGCAACAATCTCATCTTCATCCAATGTTCCACCAGCACATCTAATGCCATAGACAAGCTCATTTACCTTTGGCATAAATGTAGTGATATTCTCATCTTCACTCATCTTCAGGTTTTCAAACTTTCCTTTCAAACTTTTTAACTTTGCACATTTAACATATTTGTCTCCTTCATGTAGAATCTCTAGCTTTGTCCAAATTTCATAAGCAGTTTTCAATCCCATAACATTTGTCAGCTTTATATCAGACAAGGCACTTAGTAAGGCTCCTTTAGCTTGAAGATTATTTTTAGCATTTCTAATTTCATCTAGAGTTGTCAGTCCATCCATTGGAGGAATATACTCATTTGTAGTCATGTTCCAATACTTCTCTCCCATGCATTGCAAGTGACATTCCATGCGACTTTTCCAAAGAGTGTAGTTAGTTCCATCAAACCTTGGACTATCCTTCTTGTAGGATGACATCCTAGATCTCCTCAAGCGGTTAAGCTTCTTCTAGAGGAACTTGGCTCTGATACCAATTGTTGATTTAAGGACAGACAACTTAGAGGGGGGTGAATCAGTTGTCACCAAAATTCTGTTTCTCAGATACTTAAAACTTTCTTATATTTCAATAGCATATCAAGGATTTAATCATGGAAGCATAATGCAATAATTCAAAATCAAAAACATACTTAACACATACAACACCAAGATTTTAACGTGGAAAACCCGGTTAAGGGAAAAACCACGGGGTGACTAACCCAAGATTGTATTCTCTGTTAAAAGAATTTAAGGAATAAAATGGCACTTGCCAATTAGGGCTCACTGCCCAAGCACACTACTCACAAGAGGCCCACTGCCTACAGGAGACACACTGTCTATAGAAGAATATGAATATTACATACTTGAACTAGAGATTAGCATCTTCACTATGCTTGAGTCAGTTCCATTTAAGTTTAATACCTCTACTCTGCTTTTCGCTCCTCTTCACTACCACCTTCTCATCCTGACACCTGGATACTTTTGAACGACTTCACAACTCTTATTTATACATGACATCGACTTTGGAATGATCATCAAAGTTGGCACAACATACACTTATTTTATTACAGAGCAATTACAAAAATACAACTTGACTTATTACAAAAACTTCATGTGCATCACTACACTATCGGTCACACGTAGTTGGGACTTCAATCTTCTTCGAGGAGCACGCCATGCTTCACAAAACATCTTCAAGATCATCTGCAACATACACAAATCATCCGGTTGGCCAGAGCTAGGAAGAACATCATCACCCAAAGGTAAATCTTCAATTACAAGCTCAATCTTTAGTGCAGACTGCCAACACGAACTAGACACAATCTAGAGACCCTCACAAGCTTGGTTGAATCACCAAGAACATCCACACCACTTCTGCTTACTATAATCATTTGCATGTTCATTCGGAACCTCAAGAACATAGTCGGTCATCACTGTCACATTAGAAGAATTGCTTGCGGACCTCCAAACAATGAACCAATCAAGTTGTCAATGTCTATTAACCTCCCAAACATGCCACCAGATCAGCAGAACATGATATTGCATTTTCGAAACTCAACGGACCTATTTGTGTCACTCTGTCACCTCTGAACAGCTGCCAAAACTAATTTTACTCACAAGGCCATAACTTCTCCAAATCTTCATGCAGATCTCTGAAATCTTGACTGGAGCATCTTCATACACATATCTACAAACCCTTTGATGCACATACTATGATCTTCAACTGGCTGGGATCTTGCTTCATAGAACTTCATTGTCTTCACTGTTCTTCTCTGTTTCTGATAGGGCTAATTTTCTCAATATCCTCAACACACAACTCATCCAATTCTTGACATCAATGCAATAGGAGTATGTTGACATTGGTGACAACACCAATTAGGGCCATACTTGCAACACAATCAAGACAACCTTCCACACAAAGATAACAGAGAAGATGCTAAAACAATGGAGCAAAGAATCTATACAAAGATCATATGAAGC
Organism: Cunninghamia lanceolata; assembly: GCA_027924645.1. Lineage (NCBI taxonomy): Eukaryota > Viridiplantae > Streptophyta > Pinopsida > Cupressales > Cupressaceae > Cunninghamia > Cunninghamia lanceolata. The sequence continues at coordinate 345,028 of BSBN01000337.1, forward strand.
TGTATGAAATACAATAAGAGAGCCTTGCTTATAAAGGCAAGGTGAGAGCTAAAAAGGTGGAGTGAAAGGTGGAGTGGAAAGTGGAGATATTCCTACAACATGTGTCAATTAGAGGATGATAACTAATTGCACATGTGGAGGATAAGACAACTCACTTCAACTATCAACAACTCAATACACGACTAGACTCAACTAGTGACATCTAAAAGACTCACTAAGTCAACTTAACATGTGTGAATTATGTGTTCACACCAACACCCCCCCTTAAGTGCAACTTAGGGAGTAGTTGACTAAAACAAAGATGCAATGATGGATGGGTCCTAGCTTTTAGGCCATGTTAGGTACCCATGTACAACAAATCTCAAGTGGAGAAAAGGAGAAAACCACATGGGACAAAACTCCTCTCCAAAAGTGAGAATGCAAAAAATAAATGAAAGATGTGATGGAAGGAGGACTCAAGACCCCCCAAGGACAACATCCAACACATATGTAAAAGCAATTACCCCCCATAGGAGAGAAAATGTGAGACTATAGGTCCCTCCCACAATGAAGTAGCTCCTATGCCGATGGTGAATGCCTAAAGAAGAATGTTGAAGAGAATCCAATGCCTACAAACAACATTCTTTCCCTTAGGAAGAAACAGGTCCAAAGGCTGATGTCAAAGAAACTCCATCTCAAGGGAAGAGGGAAAAAGCCTCATGATGAATGATGTCTTTGAAAACTGCTCAAGTGTCCACATGTCACAACCAAAATATGTCACATGATCAGGTCTTGCATGCCTAATCAAAGAATGTGACAATCGAAGACAAGATGAAAACTCAAGATCATCAGTCTCCAAAGATAAAGAATCCTCCGAATGATGCTCAAGATTCTCCAACTCAATGTCAAACTGTGACAAGTGAAGAGGAGAAGAAGGTGCATGCTCATCCGAAGTAGAAGATTCAACTCCTTCAAAAAGGAGATGAATGTCATCAATAATGTCCTCCAAGTCATCAAGATAGGACTCATGAAACAAGTTTGCAATACCTGTGAAGTACTCATCCCAAAAACCTATATCTGGAAGACAAAGAATGTCCTGCTCAACTGAAGTGGATGAAGATATGTCAATGCCAATCTCTGAAGAAGCAGGAGAAGGAGGAAGCTCAAAACAGTCTCAAGAATCGAAGTAGATGCAAGAACCCCAAGGTTCAAGTGACCAAACTTCTCCTTAGAAACATGATTCACACTTGTTGAATGAGTGTGAATATCAATCAATGGATCTACATCATCATCAGAAACAAAATGGGAGAAAGTGTACAAGCGAGATGCATGATCAGCCATCCCAACAGCAATGATATCTCTACTCTCCAAGTCTCGTATGATCATAGAATCAGGAGTGAACTCAACTGTCTTCCCTGCACCACAATGAGTAATCTAGTAGATGGAAAGGAGATTGGTTGTCAAGGAACGTACACACAACACATTGTTGAATGTATTCTGACCAACATCAATATTTCCTTTACCAGTTGCATGCATGTATGTATTGTTACCCATCAAAATAGGTGGCAAAGTACATGACTGAAATGAAGAGAACATCCCCTGTGAAGATACCATATGATGAGAAGCTTCAGAATCAAGAAGCCATCTCTCTGACTATAGACTTGTTGAAGCAAAGAGTGCATGTCCTTTTCCTTTGTCTGTCCCATAAACAATGCCTGTTGTCCCTGTAGATATAGATGATGATGGTGGCAAATAAGAAGACTTGGGTAAAAATGTTGTTGATGGAGAATACTCAATGTTATGTTTTTGATGAAGTTGTGACATCTTAAACTTTTTCTCATAACATTTAGTCTCATCATGACCCAATTTCTTGCAATAAGAACACTTTGGCTTCTTCTTCTTATTTGACTCTTCTTTAGAAGAAGAGTTGGGGGTTTTCTTTGATTCTTTCTCTTGCCCATTAGACTTTGAATCCTTTTGTTTATTTCCCTTATTATGTGAAGCCTTAGGATCTTTTATGCTTTGTGTTGCAACTAGAGCTTGTTTTTTAGGTGACTTCAATGTGCCCATATGTAGTAGCTTGGCTTGTTCTCTTGTGAGTTGTGCAGAAAACTCCTCAAGTGAAGGCATTGTAAACTTACTACCAAAGGCATCCATTGTAGCATAAAAGGTAGAAACATAAATTGAATATGCAGGACCCAATTTTGCAAGAATAGATAGAATCAATTGTTCATCTTCTTTCTCAAGACCACATTGTTTGAGTTGCAACCTGAGAGACTTAAACTTGGTGAAGAAGTCTTCAATTTGATCAAAATCTTGAGGATTAAGTTCAGTTAGCTCATTCTCCAATTTGAACCTTCTTATTTTATCTTGCTTACCAAATAGATTGTCCAATGTTGTCCATATCTCATTTGGTGTTGTACAAGACTCAACATGAAATCTAAGATCTGGAGAAATAGCAAGACAAAGTGTGCCAAAAGCCTCATCTCTTCTATCTAACCATTTTCTTCTCTCAGTAGCACCTGTGGGTTCAGGATCTATGCCTAAAGTTATTCTATGTAACTTTTGTTTATACAATACAAACTCCATGTTTTTCTTCTATTCAAGATAATTATATGGAGTTAAAAGTGGAAATTGAGGCACATCCATGATGAAGAAGAAAGATAACAAGACATTAACACCCCTTTACTATGTAAGAGAGCCCCCCCAATTTGTTGTGGCACTTTATACTTAGTGCGTTTTACAATTGTCCTCAAGGGACGAAATTTGGGAAAACAGTGAAAATCTCTTAAACAAGAGATTTGAGTGAGATTACAATCACTCTCAATGATGTATTACAGCAAACAAATCCTCTCAAAACAAATTTCACCTCCTCAAGTATCAAATTGTCCAAGTTATCAATCAAATGCCAAAAAACTGACAAATTGAATAAAATGCACCTGGAGTAGAAAATGAGAAAAGTGCATTGATGGCTGTGTAGATCTCGTCAATACCTTTCCAATGCCACTTGAATTACAAAAATTGGAGATCGTGACAAAAAGTTATGAGCTCAGGAGCTAAAAAGAGTGATTTGTCTTCAACCTGCAATAAATGCTGTCAAATAGAAAAATTTGTGAAAATGACTAATACCACTGCAAAGTGCTCTCTGTCATCTTTCCAACAATATCTTGTTTGCCCAATTTAGATACCATGGGCAAAAGTTGTGCAAAAAAGAAAAAAGCCTTACTTTAGGGCTTTGAGGGGCAAAATGGGTTCCCCTGGCAAAATATTCCTTCAGCTGTCAGAATATGCCAAAACCACTTGTCTATCAAAAAATTGCCTATCGGCAAGAAAAACAACCTATCTTTTGAGCAGAACCGCCAGTGAGGAAAATGGATACCGCCAGTGAGAAGAAAACAACTTTGGTTGTGCGGTCAAAACTAGTGACCTATGTGCAAACACATTGTTACTGGTTGTACAGCCGCGAGGGCTCAAGCCTAAAGGCTCCCCACTGAAGCAACAACCGATGAGCTGGAAAATTTTCTCACGTGAGACCTCTACTACCGTCAACTTCTAAGGCTACGATGACCGCTTATATGAAGATCGCTGCCAAAAAGTAATAATTGACGGGGGTTTCAGATCAGGTAGGGGCACCAGAAAAGATGGAGGAGCCCACCTAAATAAACAATTTGCCATGGATTTGAGGTACTGCTACAGATCTCTTCACAAAGGCTAACTCGAGTGGAAGATCCGTCGATAGAAATGTATAAACTGTTGACTGTAATGAAACTGCCACAGATAGAAATGTCTGTCGGGAGATCTAAAATGTCCGCCAGAGCATTTTGAAGATCGTCGTATGTGAAAACTATCTGGTAATTGATTGACTGTCGATTGAGATCTTTGCAAGACCGAAGCTGATGCCGACGATTGTTATAAATGTCAGTCAAAAATTTGGTCACTTTCAAAGACCATTCAATGCAAATTTAAAACTGTCGACGATGCAACAATTCCACCACTGGTCGCTCATATGCAACAATTAGTGATCGGGATAGTCGTTTCTTAAGTCAATTCTGGCAAGAACTATTTCGGCTAGCAGGGACTGATCTACACCAAGCACCAGCTATCTTCCTCAGACGGATGGACAAACAGAAATAGTTAACAAGTGGATAGAAGGCTACCTAAGAAATTATGTTACTGGTCAACAGAATGCGTGGATCAAATGGTTGCATTGGGGAGAACATTGCTATAACACTACCTATCATATGTCCATTGGTATGCACCCTTTTAAAGCTCTATATGGTTATGATGTCACTACTTTCAGAAGTTTGATCGGCCAAGACAACAAAGTGCCAGGAGCCAGAGACTTCATAAAACAAAGTATAGATATTAAGAATGCTCTCAAAAACAATCTCCATCATGCTCAAAACCAACAAAAGATTTATACTGATAGAAATCGCATAGAAAGGACCTTTGAAGTTGGAGATTTGGTCTTCCTTAGATTGCAACCGTACAAGCAATCCTCTCTCGAAAGCAAGTGGAGTAGAAAAACTCAAGCCTCGATTTTACAGACCATACTGAGTCCTAAAGAGAGTTAGTGAAGTAGCCTACGAGCTGGAGTCACCTGAAAATAGTAAAATCCACAATGTTTTCCATGTATCCAGATTGAAGAAGGTTCTCGGGCAGCAAGTAACCCCATGTGTTGACTTACCACCACTAGATGAAGAAGGTAAACTAATTCTGGAGCCTGATACTATTCTCAATGTACGTGAAAAACATCTAAGAAACGGGACTATCTCCGAGTACCTGATCAAGTGGAAAGGCTTCCCATTGAGGATGGTACTTGGGAAGGAGAAGATATTCTCACTCATCCAAATCTTAAGTTTCTTGAGGACAAGCAAACTTAAGTGGGGGGACTGTCATATCCCCTATATGACATTTGCATTATATGTTATGAATTACGATTTCTGTGTATTCAAATACATACCTTATGATTTACTAGTAACTTACATATATGAATGCATGTAGCTAATGTGAGACTATTCATACCTTTCCTATCATTAAATAAATATATATATAATAATATATGTGTAAATATATATATTATCATAATAAACAAATACATATATTATTATTATAGTATTCAAATACATAGATATATCATAGAATTAATTATATCTATATATATATATATATATATATATTATATAAATATTAACAATATAATAATATTTATATAATAATAAGAAGGTATGTCATAAATAATAGATATATATTTCATTTCATATTGTAAAAGGCATTTATATATGAATTGGGCCTCTAAGAGAGACATTGATCCCATAATAAATAGTGCCTAACTAATACAAAGTAGTGAACATTCTAAAAGGTAATTACTATCCTCAATGGTGGTGATTGGTGGTGATTGCAACCATTCAACCATTATAAATATTGATCGGTTCCCACTACCAAATGGATCGATCAAGGAATATAGGAAGTAATTCGACGGATCAAGAAGATTTCAATACAGTTCAGCAGTAAATTAAATCTAAGAATTATAATAGTTAAGGACTGCACCAAGATAATAGTAGCATCCAGACAAACCAAAGGCACAGCAGGTAAGCAATATTCAATATGTTTAATTATTAAGAATAAAATCTATAATGTTATATATATATATGTGTGTGTGTGTGTGTGTGTGTGTGTGTGCATGTTATGATATTAATGTCAATTCATAGTTAATATGAATCTATTTAAATCATTATGGTTTATAAGGAAATGTCTTATTTATATATCTAAGATCAAATAATGATGAACAATTTTATAAACAAGAATATTTTACAATGATATTCCAAATTATGATAAGAATGTTTCTATCCATTCTTATGATGATAAATACATATGGATAATATTATTTATAATACAAGGGATATTGGTGTAAGAGATCATATCGCCTCTATTGCTTCATCCTTAAAGGAATGATAGGTATTGTAGGGAAAGGTGGTGTAATTCCAACACGTTGAGTGGTCTCCATGCGCCCTACAAGGTATTGTGGGGAGGGGCAGAGTAATTCCATCTGTGTATGGTCTCCATGCGCCCTAAAGCCTAGTTCCTTGATGAAGAACAAGAGGGGAGATATGGATCTTGACTTATGATTAATATATGTCCTAACAATACAAAGGAATATTAGACCACAAGATCGTACTTCTGATTACTCCTATTACTTCATCCTTAAAGGAATGTTAGGTATTGTAAGGGAGGGGCAGTGTGATTCCGCCCATGTAAGGAATCTAGGCTGGGTCTGGGTTGGTCTCCATGCGCCCTTAACATGTAAAGCCTAGTTCCTTGATGAATACTAAGAGGGAAGAATATGAATCTTGAATTATGTTTAATATTTCCCTTAATATACTTATAGAATATAGTATAGAATAGTCATCAATAGTGAATGAAAATCATGAAGTGAATAATCATTTAACAAGGAAATGATATAGTTATATTATCACTGATCTTATCTGATCTTAGCCATTGAAATTTATTGATCTCTAACGTTTCTAATGTCTCTTTGAGAATCACTTTGAATGCAGATTCAAGTTTAAGTGTTTCCTCTAGAAAGGGGATATTACAACTCGATAAATCGTCGATTATCAACTAGATCCATTAAGAATAGGTTTTGTCAAAAACTAAGTCATGAAAGTATGACCGTCAACAAGGAATGGTCAATAGTCGTTAATTCTTGTGTGATATGAATATAGAGTATGTTCAAGACAAAATATTTATTGTGGTTAAACTATTTCATTATCGATAATTTCTGATTGGAATTCCATTATGATAATCTATCTATTTTGGCGTTAAGTGACTTTGAGAGGGGGAGAATAGCTCGATCCCATTCTTGTATCTTGTCGAGTGTTAGAAACAATGTAAGTATATGTTGTAAACACCAATTTTATGTTGTTATATATTTATTTAATATGAATTATTAGTTTTAACTTATGGATTTGTTGACAAGGAGCTTCTTAAGGAAGGTGGTATAATTGCAAATTAAATGCAACCAATTCTTGTTAAGTTACGGAGGCTCGAATCCTTTACTCCACGACGGCTTGGAGAGTATGGAGGAGTTTTTAATTAGTTTGGGGAGTGGTCTTAATGACCAATCACTCCACCATCGAACTACTTGCACCGTGGAGAGTGATAATAGGCATGATTTCGGCAAGGAATCTCCATGGGTATGGCAGAGTGAAGCCTTGTAAAGGCTATATTATCATAGAAGAATGATAATTAAAGTAGGAGTGATATCACTTAGTTGGAGAACATGATTTTGATAGAGCAAAGATAAGATATAGTGTGTGGTAAAACTAAGTAGAGGAGAGAGCTATGTTAACATAGAGAGTATTATTCTTATTTAGAAAACCACGGGGGAAAAGAGATAGATACACAGAAGGATGAGATAAGTCAAGATCAGATAGCAAGGAGATAGTTAGAGCTTGTACAATAGTTTGGAAACCATCAACATCTGGAGGTAAGGATGTATTGACAAACATTTGTTTCCATTCTTAAACTGTAGAAGTTTATTACTGTTTGAATAAAAACATAAATATGTTTTCTTAGAGCTAAATGTATAAAGTATACAGAGTAGAGAAATGAAGTTCGTAGGGGACAGTGGTAATGCCATTGATACAATAGTTTAGAAACTGATGAGATCTGGAGAGTTTAACACTTTTAATGTTTAAATTTCTTCAAAAATAATTGTAGATGATAACTTTCTCATGCTATAGCTATATCATCGAACTAATAGGGTCATTATGTTGTTAACTTAGTCATTCTAGTAGACACTGAACTATGGAAAATAGATTGAATAACTTTGTTTAATTAGAGGATTTCGGGTCTGCAAAAAGTTATCATATAATGTGTTTAAACTCGAACAACCATAGTTTTTCCTTTATCTAACAAACACCAAATATGAGTAGGAAGCTAGCATTTACATGCAAGGAAAGACTGATATTTGTTCTCACTTTTGAATACATGGTATTGTAGCCATACCCTATTAAGGTCACAATGTATAACTAGTTAAAGTTATGTATGTAATTATAGAGACCGAACCTTACTAGAACTCTGATTTTAACCTAGGAGATGTGAGCAGAAAGATTGTATAAGTTTTATTGATTACAATCAAATGATTTTGTGTTAGATATACACTTATAGTAGAATATATAGAAATGATATAAATATCATTCAAAACACCTAAGGATAGTGATATATCATCACATAATCATTCTACAACAATGATAAGTATTATCATGATATTTGAAGGATATTATGTATGAGTTCAAAACCTATCCTATGTAGAGAGTCAAAGGACTCGAGAAGACCAAGAGGTCAAAATATTATTATTGTAGACTCAAACATATCTAGGTTGAAATATAGACTTAGTCAAAAGATTAGTTATGAAGATAATAGTATTCATTAAGATCTTATATGAAGAGGATATCTCTCATGTGCTATGTTTTTTCATGTTATGAGAAAATGTGAATTCAAACATTGCCTAAGTGGTCAAGAGAAGACTAGAGGTTTTTGTTTCATTGTTATATTATTATTATTATAAAATTTTACTTTTGGGAAAAACAAGAATATTTGATATACCAATGTATTGGGTTAGAGAAGTAAAACCCTAGAATCAACCCAAAAGGGTCTAGAAAACTTAAAATTCTCAAGTCGTTTATGACATTGATTTAGTCTATTATATATTATGGTCGATAGTAAAATGTAGAGAAACAATAGATCAAGGCAATATAAAATAGAAAGAGTCTAAGAAGCACTTTGATACATTTTAATGATTTCTTGATAGAGTTGAAACTTGACATATAGCACAAGAGTGCTTAATCTTTGAGTCATTGAGTAGAATGGCATGAAGTCATAGACCTTGGTATTTGCAAGAATGCAACGAGGGACTCTCTAAAAGGTTAGAATCATATAAACCTACAAATTGCATATATCCTAGACTAAGGATCAAATTCTAAGTTAGATTTACTAAGATCTGAGTTTAGTCAAGACAATTTATGCTTAGAGTTACTAGTCAAGGAAGTCAAATTATAGGATGAGGTAGTTTCCAAGTTGAGTTAGAGGTGTGTGAACACATGAGTATGTTTATTGCCAAAGCCTATTTATATATAAACTTTGGCCAAAGTGATTCATTTGTCTCTGCATGCATTAGTCGGTTCACCATGTCTAGATAGCGTGACCTATCAGAATGATCATATTGTTGCAAGTATGTGCCTAATCAGTGTTGTCATTGATGTCAACATATTCTTGTTGTCATTGGTGTCAACTATATCTTATTCTATTAATTGTTTAGAAGACTTGTATGTTGAGGATATTGAGAAAATTAGCCTCTCCGAAAGAAACTAGTGAGCTACAGAGAAGTGCAGTACAGACAGTGAGTTGTATGCTGAAGAACAGCCCAGTAAACTACTCCGCATTTATTTATGTTTGAAGTTCGTGGTCTATGTATTGGAATTAAGTTAGAGGTATGACTAAGGATGCTACATTCTTGGTTTGAGCCCTTTGTATGAAGATCTGAGTGAGTTGTGTTCACCAGAGTGAAACCTACTTTTTTTGTAAGTTCAGTTGGGATAGGAAGAAAGTATTTTGCTCCACATTCCTCCGTAATAAAGTATTTTGCTCTACAGTTCTAGAGGGAAGTTTGGGATGATGATAAGTGCCTATAGTTGCAATGGTTCATGGTTTGGTGGTCCGCAAGCTATCTTTCTTTTATGACAGTTGAAGACAGTGAAGTTCATGTGTTTCAACGTGAAGATTCTCATGGGTAAAGTGGTTAAAGGTTGTGTGGTTGCTCCTGATGATTATAACATGCTTGTGGATGTCTCCTAATCATGTTCCTATCTTGATATTGGTCTGCGTTAAGGATTTGAGATCATGTTTGAAGATTGTTCCCAGATAGTATAACGTGTAACCAGTTTTGGCCAACCTGGTTAATCCCAGTGATTGCAGAGATCTTTGGAAGATTGCGGAAGTGTGTTGTGGTGTAGAAGATCATGTTTGAGTCCTAGCTAAGGCATGGTGTGATCCACATTTCATTTCCTTTGTATAATGTTGTAATAGGTCAGGACCTATTTTGTAAATGTTTGTAATGCCAACCTTAGAGAATGTTCCAATGGTTAATGATTGTGATGCCGACCTTGATGATCATTCTAAGGTTGATGAAGTGTATAAATACTTGTAGTTGAGTTGTGGAAAAGGTGTCCTTGAGAAAAAATGAGAATATATTAAGAAAGGTCCAAAAGGCAGAGCAGAGAAGGAGGCAGAGGAAAGAAGAGGAAGAACAAAGCAGAGGAAGAGCAGAGCAGAGGAATTATTATACTTCAATCACAATATAGAAAGGTGTTGATCGTGGTAGTGAGTCTGGCAGTGAGCTGCCAGTAGGGTTTAACAGCCCTCAAAGTTTAACAATCCTTATTGTAATCTTGCTAGGTTTAGGTTTGAGGCAGTGAGCCTGCTAGACCTAGTTGTTCTTCATGGCAATGAGTCAACATGTTTAGACCTGTGGAGTGACCAAGCCTGAACATCATTATTTCAAGATTGCAATATATATTGAGAGCTAATCCTCTCCATGGTTTTTCCCCACCTTGGGGTTTTCCATGTAAATCTGGTGTCTCTTGTGTTTGATGTTGTATCCGTGGTTAAGTTTCTAATTTCATACACTCATTGTTAAATCATAATAATTGTGGATGTGATGAATGTTTAATTGCAGAAAGTGTTGAAGTTTTTGTGACAACTGATTCACCCCCCCTCTCAGTTGTCCAACGCATATCAACAATTGGTATCAAAGCCATGTCCCTTTTTTAAGAGTCGAACAACTTGAGGGAGATCCTAATGGAGTCAAAAGGAAAATAGATACTCTCTAATGCACCCGAATGTTCATCAAGAGATATCAAGAGCAGATTGTCCAAGGAAGCGATTCATGAGGAACAGGATGTCAACCATCGAAGATGCTCTGAAGCTTGTACCAGTGATGAAGATTGTTGGGTTATTGATAGTAGCTGCTCAAACCACATGACTGGTGACAAGAGTAAGTTTGTTAGTCTGGAAGAATACAATGAAGGGCTAGTCAAGTTCAGAGATGACTGCACTGTTGAAGTTTGCAGAATAGGATTGACAAATTTTGGCAACAGATAAATTTTTTAAGATGTTCTTTGTATAAAAAAGTTTGAAACAAAATCTCCTAAGTGTCAGACAGTTATGCAGGAAGGGATTCAAGTTTGTGTTTGAAAATGATTCTCTTGAAATCAAAGAAAAATCTAGAGCTACAATAGCAATTGCAAAAAGAACAGAAAATAATCTCTATCATCTCAGAAAAAGTAACTTTCTTGGATACACATCTCAGACCAACGAAAGTTGGGTTTGGCATAGAAGATTTTGCTATACAAACCTTGATGATTTAACAAACTCAGTTCAGATTGTGAAGGACCTACCAGAGATTGATTACTCAAACAACATCAATTGCAGGAAATGTCAAAGATTGTCAAGAAAAGCATGTCAAGATAAAGAAAGATTCTCCACTGAATGATTGGAATTGATTCATACAAACTTTTGTGGTCCTATAAGAATACCAAGCCTCCATTATCATAGGTACTTTATGTTTTTTATTGATGACTTTTCTAGAATGACTTGGGTCAGTTTTTTAAAGGATAAATCAGAGATTCTAGAGGCCCTCAAAATTTTTTGAAAGAAACCCTTGAAAATGAGCTAAGCATGAACATCAAAGGCCTGAGAATTGGCAAAGAAGAAGAACTTATCTCCAATGATTTCAATATATTTTTTGAAACCTATGGGATAGAAAAATAGCTCTCTGCAAAAAATAAGATAATGGAAGAAGCAAGTAGAACTATTCAAGAGAATGCAAAATTAATGATGGAAGAAGCAAATTTACCAGATATATTTTGGAAGGAGGCAATTCAAACCACTATCTATACATTAAATAGAGTTCAGGTAACAACCAAAGAAGGAAAAACGCCTGCTGAGTTATGGTGTGGATCAATACCCACTGTCAAATATTTTAAAATCTTTGGAAGCAAATGCCTCATCATAATGGAAAAGGACAATGCTAAGTATGAGGAAGGTATTTTTCTTGGATACTCATCCTGGACCAAAGCCTACTAGTGTTACAAGAATAGATTGGAAAGGATCATTGAAAGTACAAATGTCAAAGTTATTGAGAACATCCAGGAGAGTTCAGAACAAGAAGGTTCCCAGACCACCAAGTGTGATGTGGAAAATCACAAAGCTACTATGAATCAAATGAATATGTGCCTAATTACCAGTATTGATAGAGATAACTCAAGAACTGCATATGAAGACATGGATTTGACAGAAGATTTAAGAAGGCAAATCAGGTAGTTATAGCAAACTCTAAAAGAAAACAATGAAGAAAAGACAAAAATTGAGAACTGTCTGAAAGACAAAATTAAAGTCTGCATGAAGCTTGAAGAAGAAGTTGAAGACTTGAAAGCTAATCTGAAACATGTGCAGACTCAAAGAGATCAATTCAGTGTGAGTGCTACCAGATATGATAGGCCAATAGCATAACTGAAAAATTTTGATGATAGAGAAGGCATAAAATTTGGAAAAGACAAAGGATTCAAAGCAAGTCAGGAAGAGGATAAAATCAAATAGATTCAGAATCAAAGAAGCAGAAGACTATCAATTAGGCCCAACTAAATGCCCAAAGGTATTCTTCTTTCAATGGTTACTGCAATTTATGTAACAGATTTGGTCACAAGGCTAATTGGTGTAGAAATAGGGTGAACCAAAATACCCCATCATTCTCTAGTCAGAATTCCATTAGATGCTATGCTTGCCATAGGATGGGACATAGAGCAAATGAGTGTAGAATTCAAGTGAGAAAAGGCTATGCGACAAATAGGACAATGGAACCTTTCAGTAGCTATTGTTATACATACAATAATTTCAGGCATAAGGCTAACCTAGGCAGGTCAAGGATGAATGAAAGAAACAATGATCAGAAAAATACTATGTGCTTCAATTGCAACAAGCCTAGACACATTGCAAAATACTGCAGAAATAAGAAGAAGGATAACCAATCAGAATCAAGGGAACTGGTTCAAAAAGTTGATCCGGCACAAATCAAAGAAGAGATGGTCAAGTTTTGGGTCAGGAAGGAAACAAATCAAGGAAGAGATGAGTCTGCTCCAGGCTCCGGAGCAGCTACTTCCTCCAGGAAGTAGATTGTGAATCATGGCTCAAGGGGAGCCGTATTGAAGATATATGTTATGGAACAAAGATATATGTTATGGTAGTCCACTTGGAAGGGTTCTGAAGTCAGTGATGATTGTTGGAACTAAACTCTAGAGTGTCATATGCTCTACATTGGGAGGCATAACGGGACGAATGAATTAGTCACTCATGCAATTAAGGGACAGGTTGACAGGTAACAAGAAATTGATAGTTACAATTGATGTCGAGGCAATGAAGGTATGTGCTTAGTTTTTGCTGGAGAAATGTAAAGTGAATTTGGAATGTCTATGTTTGAGAAATGAACTTCTTTTTAGGTATGCAAATAAGTCAATCAGATAAAGGTATCTTCATTTCTCAGTCTAAGTATGTGAAAGAGTTGTTAAAGAAATTTGGGATGGAAGACTCTAAACCAGTATGCACACCTATGATAACTGGTTGTAAGTTAAGCAAAGATGATAACTCACCCATGGCAGACCAGAAAAGGTATAAATCTATGATTGGAGGATTACTTTATCTGACTCAAACCAGACCTGACATAATGCATGTAGTATGTCTTGTGGCAAGATTTCAAGCAGAAACCAAGAAATCACATGTGATGGCAGTCAAGAGAATTCTGAGATATTTAAAAGGTACAATAGATTATGGTTTGTGGTACCCTAAGGACCATGACTTTACTCTTAGTGCATATACTGATGCAGATTGGGCCGGAGATGTGGATGACAGAAAAAGTACAAGTGGAAGTGCATTCTTCTTGGGAAAAAGATTAGTATCTTGGTTGAGCAAGAAACATGATTCAATATCCATGTCTACTGCAAAAGTAGAATACATTGCAGCAGCATGTAGTTGCACTCAAGTGTTATGGATGAAATAGACTTTGAAGGACATCAAAATTGTGTATGAAGATCCCATTGTAATCTTTTGTGATAACAAGTACCATAAATATATGAAAGAATCCAGTGATGCATTCAAGGACAAAGCACATATCCATCAGGTATCACTTTCTGAGAGAAAACATGACAAAGAATGAAGTCAATTTGGAGTATGTTTCTACCAAGGATCAGATTGCAGACATTTTTACCAAGCCTCTGCCTATGGATACTTTTGAGTATCTCAGAGAAAAGTTAGGGGTTGTCACCCCTCCTACTCTAAACTAAGATGCACAATAGTGCATCAGTTCGAAGGTGCTCATAAGTCTGGATTGATGCTTTTTAGGGCTACTTCTCAGGGGGAGTAGTCAGAGAGTTCAAAAGAGAGATTAGATCAGAGTACAAGAGTGCAAGTATGTGCCATTTGCCATTGATGTCAAAGGGGGAGAGAAGTCATGTGAAAAACTTAGAGTGTAGATGTGTAAGAGAAAGGGGGAGAATTTTGGAGAAAGAAAGAGTGCAGCTGTGTATAGAAAAAGGGGGAGAATCTTGTCTTGATGCTTGTTGCAGTTTTTCACATCATATGTTGCCATCAATGACAAAGGGGGAGATTGTTGCAAGTATGTGCCTAATCGGTGTTGTCATTGATGTCAACATATTCTTGTTGTCATTGGTGTCAACTGTATCTTATTCTATTACTTGTTTAGAAGACTTGTATGTTGAGGATATTGAGAAAATTAGCCTTTCCAGAAGAAACTAGTGAGCTACAGAGAAGTGCAATACAGACAGTGAGTTGTATGCTAAAGAACGGTCTGGTAAACTGCTCCGCATTTCTTTCTGTTTGAAGGTCATGGTCTGTGGATTGGAAGTAAATTAGAGGTATGACTAAGGATGCTACATTCTAGGTTTGAGCCCTCCGCATGAAAATCTGAGTGAGTTGTGTTCACCAGAGTGAAACCTGCTTTTTCTACAAGTTCAGTTCGGATAGGAAGAAAGTATTCTGCTCCACATTCCTCCGCAATAAAGTATTTTGCTCTGTAGTTCTAGAGGGAAGTCTGGGATGATGATAAGTACCTACAGTTGCAATGGTTCGTGGTTTGGTGGTCTGTAAGCTATCTTTCTTTTATGACAGTTGAAGATAGTGAAGTTCATGTGTTTCAGCGTGAAGATTCTCATGGGTAAAGTGGTTAAAGGTTGTGTGGTTGCTCCTAATGATTATAACATGCTTGTGGATGTCTCCTAATCATGTTCCTATCTTGATATTGGTCTACATTAAGGATTTGAGATTGTGTTCGAAGATTGTTCCCAGATAGTGTAACGTGTAACCAATTTTGGCCGACCTAATTAATCCTAGTGATTGCAGAGATCTCTGGAAGATTGTGGAAGCGTGTTGTAGCATAGAAGATCATGTTTGAGTCCTAGCTAAAGCATGGCATGACCCACATTTCATTTCCTTTATATAATGTTGTAATAGGTCAGGACCTATTTTGTAAATGTGTGTAAAGCTGACCTTGGAGATGTTCCAATGGTTAATGATTGTGATGCTAACCTTAATGATCATTCCAAGGTTGATGAAGTGTATAAATACTTGTAGTTGAGACATGGAAAAGGTGTCCTTGAGCGAAAATGAGAATATATTAAGAAAGGTCCAAAAGGTAGAGCAGAGAAGGAGGCAAAGGAAAGAAGAGGAAGAACAGAGTAGAGGAAGAGCAGAGTAGAGGAATTATTATACTTCAATCACAATATAGAAAGGTGTTGATCATGGCAGTGAGCTGCTAATAGGGTTTAACAACCCTTATTGTAACCTTGCTAGGTTTAGGGTTGAGGCAGTGAGCTTGCTAGACCTAGTTGTTCTTCATGGCAGTTAGTCAGTATGTTTAGGTCCATGGAGTGACCAAGCCTGAACATCATTATTTCAAGATTGCAATATATATTGAGAGTTAATCCTCTCTGTGGTTTTTCCCCATCTTGGAGTTTTCCACGTAAATGTGGTGTCTCTTGTGTTTGATGTTGTATCCATGGTTAAGTTTCTGATTTCATGCACTCATTGTTAAATCATAATAATTGTGGATAAGTGATGAATGTTTAATTGCAGAAATTGTTTAAGTTTTTGTGACAACTGATTCACCCCCCCTCTCAGTTGTCTGGCGCATATCAACACATACATAGCTAGAAGATTGTCTGGAGTTGCATGGTCAATTGAGTTAAGTAGGACACAACACTAGAACGCAGATGGCAACCTTTTGGTTCTTTATGCCTATACTCTTCATGAAGGGTAGGGCCACTTCTAGGAAGGAAGGTGTACGGGGGTATTGCAAGTATAAGGTAAACCAGTGTTGTCATTGATGTCAACATACTCATATTGCTTTGACAAGAAGGATTCAATGAGCAGTGTGCTGAGGATATTGAGAAAATTAGCCTCAGTCAGGAACAGTAAAGAACAGTGATGAGAAGAAGGCAAATGTACTGTATAGGATGCGAACCGGAGGATGCGGATTAAAGGGTTTGTAGATATGGGTCTTGAGATGCTTCAGTTAAGATTTCAGAGGTCCGCATGAAGATCTGAAGGAGTTGTGGCTGTCGGTGTAGAACCGGTTCCGGCAAGTATTCAGAGGTGACAGAGGATCACAAAAGGTCCGGTGAGGTCTGGAACTGTATAATCCTAATCTACGGATTGGAAGGAGTCTTTGGGATGTCCTTGTGATGTGCCATCTTGAGTTGTGTATGATTTGGAGGTCCGGAAGTACCTCTTGCATTATGACAGTGGCGACAGACAGTATTCTTGAAGTTCCGGATAAGGAGGCTAAGAGATTTCAGTAAGTAAAGGAAATGCGGACATACCTGGTCATTCAGGCAGGCTTGTGAAGGTTCCTAGATCATGTTGAGGTCGTGTTGTTGGTCCGCATTGACAGTAGAGCCCGGAATTGAAGATATTCTTCCGGATGAAGTTTTTGCTCTGTTTAGCCGACCGGATGAGTTGTTCATCCTGCGAATGTTCTTATGGTGGCCGACCGGATGTGTCATTCATCTTGTGGATATTCTTATGATTGATTGCCAACTTAGATGATTGTTCCTAAGTTGATGTCTTGTATAAATAAAGATTTGTGAGTTCATTTTGAAGTGTGGTTTATGTGGAAAAAGGTGAAGTAGTGAAGAGAAGTGCAGAAGGAAGAGCAGATGTTTCTGGGCTTAATGGAACTGATCTGGACATGGTAAAGATGTCATTCTCCAGTTCAAGACTGTGATTCTTATCACTTTGTAGACAGTGTGTCTCCTTGTAGGCAGTGGGCCTCTTTGTGAGCAGTGTGCTCGGGGAGTGAGCCCTAATTGGCATGTGCCATTTTGTAATTCCTTATTCTTCTAATAGAGAATAATCTTTGGGTTAATCACCCCGTGGTTTTCTCCCTTAACCGGGTTTCCACATCAAAATACTGTGTCGTGTTTCTTATTTCATGATGATATTTGTCTGTTTGATTCAATACTGCTTTGATTAAGAAGAAGGTTCAAAAGAAGAAATAATTAGGATAACTGATTCACCCCCCCCCTCTCAGTTATCAACAATTGGTATCAGAGCGAGGTTCCTCTGAAAGAAGCTTAACCGCTTGAGGAGATCTAGGATGTCGTCATACAAAAAGGATAGTCCGAAGTTCGATGGAACCAATTTTACTCTCTGGAAGGGTCGCATGAAATGTCACCTGGAATGTATGGGAAAAGCATACTTGGCCATGGTTTCAAAACCATATGTACCTCCACAAGGTGGTCCGACAACTCTGAATGAAATCATAGAAGCTGAAAACAATCTGCGGACCAAGGAAGCTCTTCTAAGCGCATTGAATGACTCAGATCTCTCAAATGTTATTGACCTACCAACTGCATATGAGATCCTGACTAAACTGGAACTTCTGTATGAAGGAGATGAGTTTGTCAAAAGTGCAAGGTTGCAAAGTCTGAAAGGGAAATTCGAAAGATTGAAGATGAGAGATGATGAAAACATCACTACTTTTATGCCAAGAGTGAATGAACTAGTGTGTGGAATTAGAAATGCTGGTGGAACTCTGGATGAAAATGAGATCGTTTGCAAAATCCTTAGATCCCTTCCTGCTGCCTACAAAATCAAGGTTGCTGCAATTGATGAATTCAGAGCCCACACAACTGTCACAAGAGAACAATTGGCTGGCAAGCTAGCTGCATTTGAAATGACCGAGTTTGGAGATGATCTTCCCAAGACTGAATCTGCTTTCAAAGCCAGTGCCTATGTGAAAGGCAAACAGAGAATTGATCCGGGAGAAAACTCTTCAAGGAAGATGACATGGTATGATCAAGCAAGAAGAGACATGGAAGAAGAAGAAGCAGAAACAGCTCAACTTGAAGCCCTCATTGCAAAAAGACTACCAAGAGGATCCGGTAAGTATGAAGGAAAACTACCCTTTAAGTGCTTCAACTGCAATAAGATTGGTCATTTTGCTTCACGATGTCCGGAAAGATCTGTAAGGCCTAATACTAACAGACAAAGGTTTCAAAAGGATTGCTATTATGTTCATGAAGAAGATGACAATGAAGGAGTAACAGATGATGAATCAGAACTAGGAAGCAAATCTGGAAATGAGTGGGTGTTTATTGCCATCAAGGAAGAAGATTCAATACTCTCTGAATCTGTCAATCACAAAGTTGTTGAAAAAGCTTTGGCTACTCAAGTGGAAGAAAAGGATGATTGGGTTATTGACAGTGGATGTTCTCACCATATGACTGGTGACAAGAATAAGTTCTTGAATTTGGAAAGGTATGAAGGAGGAATGGTAAAGTTTGGTGACAATTCTGCTGGCAGAATCAGAGGCAGGGGAACTATTTCCTTTGATGGAAAGAGCAAAACAGGTAATGTACTATATGTTGAAGGATTGAAGCACAATCTTCTCAGTGTTGGTCAGTTAGTAGACAAAGGCTATGATCTTCGGTTTAAGAATGGAAAATGCAGAATCTTTACAAGCTCCGGAACTGAAATTGCATCCGGTACTCAGACAAAAGGTAATATCTTTCATCTGGTTGGTTCAAATAAAAGTTGTTTGTTTGTTCAAATTGATCAGAGTTGGTTATGGCATAGAAGAATGTGTCATGTAAATTTTGATAACATCATCAAGATAAACAATACTCAGGCTGTAAGAGATCTTCCAAAATTGATGAAACCTACAAATAGTTTGTGCAAAGAATGTCAGCTAGGTAAACAAAGCAGAGTCTCTTTCAAAAGCAAAGATCAGTCTTCTACCGGATTGTTGGAATTAGTACATACTGATCTCTGTGGTCCGACAAGAATCAAGAGTCTGCAAGGTGATAGATATTTCATGTTGTTAATTGATGATCATTCCCGGATGATGTGGGTTACCTTTCTAAAAGAAAAATCTAAAGCATTTGAGAAGTTTAAAATCTTCAAAGCTTTGGTAGAGAATCAAACCGGATTAAAACTAAAGTGTCTAAGGTCTGATAGAGGTGGTGAATTTACATCTGGAGAGTTCATTGACTATTGTGAGAAGCAGGGTATAAGGAGACAATTGTCTGCTCCTAGGACTCCACAGCAGAATGGAGTAGTTGAAAGAAAGAATCGGACCATCCAGGAAGCTGCCAGGACAATGATGTTGGAAGCAAATGTTCCTCAGATGTTCTGGAAAGAAGCTATCAGCACTGCAGTCTACACTCTAAATCGAGTTCAAATCAGAAACAATACCGGTAAGACCCCCTACGAACTCTGGTTTGGCATCACTCCCACTGTGAAATATTTTAGAGTATTTGGTAGCAAGTGTTATATCAAAAGAGATGAAGATCTAGGAAAGTTTGATGCTAGCAGTGATGAAGGAATTTTCTTGGGCTACTCCACTCAAAGCAAAGCATACCGGTGTTACAATAAGAGACTGAGGAAGATGATAGGAAGCACTAATGTGAAAGTTGATGAAGGAATTGAGAAGCCCTCAAGATTTTATGAATCAGATGAAGATGACCAAGACAGTGTTCAAGGAACTCAATCCTCTCTGGTAAGACAGAGTCAGCCTGATCCGGTAAATCAGGAAGAAGAGATAGGTTTGAATGAGCCTGATCAAGAAGCAGCAGTGCAAGATACTCCCAAAATTCCAAGGTATGTGACACTAAACCACTCTGAAGATCAGATCATAGGGGACAGAAGCAAAGGTGTGCAAACTAGAAGGAATGTTGCTCAAAATCAGGATGAATGTTGTCTGATTTCAAAGATTGAACCTAAAACAGTAAATGAAGCCTGCAATGATGAAAACTGGACTAAAGCAATGAAAGATGAATTAATGCAAATTGAGAAAAATCATACTTGGGATCTTGTTCCCAGACCTAGAGACAGGAATGTGATTGGAACCAAATGGGTCTTCCGGAACAAATTAAATGAAGCTGGTAAAGTAATTAGAAACAAAGCTAGATTGGTCTGCAAAGGCTACTCCCAAATAGAAGGAATTGATTATGAAGAGACCTTTGCTCCCGTGGCAAGAATTGAAGCAGTCAGATTATTTCTTGCATTTGCTGCCTTCAAAGACTTCAAGGTATATCAGATGGATGTCAAGTCTGCCTTCCTAAATGGTGATCTGGAAGAAGAAGTTTACATTGAACAACCGGATGGATTTCAATTATCTGACAATGATGATATGGTCTGTAAGTTAAAGAAAGCATTGTATGGATTAAAACAAGCTCCAAGAGCATGGTATGAAAGGTTGGATAAGCATCTTGTGCAGATTGGATTCAGCAAAGGTACTGCTGACAGTAACTTATATTTCAAAATTGATCATGAAAACATTTTGATTGTTGAAGTGTTTGTAGATGATATCATTTTTGGAGGAAGAGATAGTATGTGCAAAACTTTTGCAAATCAGATGAAATGTGAGTTTGAAATGTCTATGCTTGGTGAAATGAATTTCTTCTTGGGTCTGCAAATTACTCAAACAAAGAAAGGAATCTTCATTTCTCAGACCAAATATGTGAAAGAATTGTTAAGGAAATTTGGTATGGAAGATTCAAAACCAATGAACACTCCCATGGCAACCGGATGTAAGTTGAGCAAAGATGATGACTCTCCAAAGGCAGATCAGACAATGTATAGATCAATGATTGGTGGATTGTTGTATCTCACTCAGACCAGACCAGATATAATGCAGGCTGTTGGTCTTGTGGCAAGATTCCAGGCTGATCCTAGAGAATCTCATGTTAGGGCAATCAAAAGAATTTTTAGGTACTTGAAAGGAACAGTTGAGTATGGTCTATGGTACCCTAGAGATCTGGATTTCTCTCTTCATGCTTACACAGATGCAGATTGGGCAGGAGATGTAGATGATCGAAAGAGCACCAGTGGTGGAGCATTCTTTTTGGGGAAGAGATTGGTTTCTTGGCTAAGCAAGAAACAA
Source organism: Cunninghamia lanceolata (assembly GCA_027924645.1). Taxonomy (NCBI): domain Eukaryota; kingdom Viridiplantae; phylum Streptophyta; class Pinopsida; order Cupressales; family Cupressaceae; genus Cunninghamia; species Cunninghamia lanceolata. Next base: position 366,521 of record BSBN01000337.1, read on the forward strand.
GATGCAATATCTCTGTCTACAACTGAAGCAGAATACATTGCAGCAGCAAGTAGTTGCACTCAAATCCTATGGATGAAGCAGATGCTAAGAGATATTAAAATTGAATATGCGGAGCCTATCACAATTTTCTGTGATAATTCAAGTGCAATTAATATTTCCAAGAATCCGATATTACACTCTAAGACTAAGCACATATCTATCAAGTTTCATTTCTTGAGAGAACAAGTGAACAAGGAAGAAGTCAGGTTGGAGTATGTTCCCTCCAAGGATCAGATTGCAGATATCTTTACTAAACCTCTTCCCAAGGACTCTTTTGAATATCTCCGGGAGAAGTTAGGGGTCATGGCCCCTCCGGTGATAAACTAGGATGCACTGATGTGCATCAGTCCAGTGGATATCACAGTCATATCTTGTGATCCGGATTGATGATGGGGAGCTGCTACTAAGGGGGAGCAGCTGGTATGATTCTGATATGTTAAAATTGCAAGTATGAGCCATTTGCCATTGATGTCAAAGGGGGAGAGAAGACATGTGAAAAACAAGTAGCTGATGATCAAAAGAGGAGCAATAAAATGAGGAGAAGACATGTTGCTGATAGGGGGAGAAGTGACAGAAAGGAGAAGTTTCTTGTCTTGATGGTTTTTCACATCATATGTTGCCATCAATGACAAAGGGGGAGATTGTTGCAAGTATAAGGTAAACCAGTGTTGTCATTGATGTCAACATACTCATATTGCTTTGACAAGAAGGATTCAATGAGCAGTGTGCTGAGGATATTGAGAAAATTAGCCTCAGTCAGGAATAGTAAAGAACAGTGATGAGAAGAAGGCAAATGTACTGTATAGGATGCGAACCGGAGGATGCGGATTAAAGGGTTTGTAGATATGGGTCTTGAGATGCTTCAGTTAAGATTTTAGAGGTCTGCATGAAGATCTGAAGGAGTTGTGGCTGTCGGTGTAGAACTGGTTCCGGCAAGTATTCAGAGGTGACAGAGGATCACAAAAGGTCCAGTGAGGTCCGAAACTGTATAATCCTAATCTGCGGATTGGAAGGAGTCTTTGGGATGTCCTTGTGATGTGCCATCTCGAGTTGTGTATGATTTGGAGGTCCGGAAGTACCTCTTGCATTATGACAGTGGCGACAGACAGTATTCTTGAAGTTCCGGATAAGGAGGATAAGAGATTTCAGTAAGTAAAGGAAATGCGGACGTACCTGGTCATTCAGGCAGGCTTGTGAAGGTTCCTGGATCATGTTGAGGTCGTGTTGTTGGTCCGCATTGACAGTAGAGCCCGGAATTGAAGATATTCTTCCGGATGAAGTTTTTGCTCTGTTTAGCCGACCGGATGAGTTGTTCATCCTGCGAATGTTCTTATGGTGGCCGACCGGATGTGTCATTCATCTTGCGGATATTCTTATGATTGATTGCCAACTTAGATGATTGTTCCTAAGTTGATGTCTTGTATAAATAAAGATTTGTGAGTTCATTTTGAAGTGTGGTTTATGTGGAAAAAGGTGAAGTAGCGAAGAGAAGTGCAGAAGGAAGAGCAGATGTTTCTGGGCTTAATGGAACTGATCTGGACATGGTAAAGATGTCATTCTCCAGTTCAAGACTGTGATTCTTATCACTTTGTAGACAGTGTGTCTCCTTGTAGGCAGTGGGCCTCTTTGTGAGTAGTGTGCTCGGGCAGTGAGCCCTAATTGGCATGTGCCATTTTGTAATTCCTTATTCTTCTAATAGAGAATAATCTTTGGGTTAATCACCCCGTGGTTTTCTCCCTTAACCGGGTTTCCACGTCAAAATACTGTGTCATGTGTTTCTTATTTCATGATGATATTTGTCTGTTTGATTCAATACTGCTTTGATTAAGAAGAAGGTTCAAAAGAAGAAATAATTAGGATAACTGATTCACCCCCCCTCTCAGTTATCAACAGGGGGATCATCGGTCTGTGGTTGGAGGTAAAGCACTTGGATGATGCTCTCCCTCTGTAGCAAAAGACTCACCAAGACTTGTGTGATAGATACCAAGATTTCAGATGAAGTGTACTTCATGTTATGACTTATGATTGTCAAACTTATGAAAAATTGTTCATATTGCCATGTGCAGATTATTTGTAAAATTTGTAAATGTAAAGTGAAATGATTTCACTATAATATTATCTTTGAATATATTATAGTTTCAAGGTTGAAAAATATTCAGAAAATATATACATTTCATTCTATATGTTTATGCCAAAAAAAATTATTCATGTTTGGACATGTTCATTTACTTTCTTAGTAAATTTGGTGAGTAAATCCAAGTTATATGAAAGAGGGCAAGAACGATTAGTAGGTTGACCTCTCTTGCATCAAATTGGTATCAGAGCCCGAAGATCTGGGTAAGATAAGTTTTTGGAGTTTGTGTGTTGTCTTTTTGTAGGTTGAAGCAAGAACCTGGATGCCAAAAGACTAGGTCGTGAAGAAAGGAGGAAACCTAGGTGAGGTATCACAAAGACAAAAAGAAGAAAGGTGAAAGAGACATGCTTGAGGAAAAAGAATGGAAGTGTTGAGGATAATAGTTTGTGGAGACTTGCAGAGTAAGGAGGTACCAAGCAAGATGAGAAAAGAGAAAGGTGAGACAAAGAAGAAGAATGAGAAGGTAAGGAAAATGGATGTTGAGCAAGAGATAGCAGAATTGAAACAAGCCTTGGAACAAATAAGAAAAGAGAGGGAAAGATTGGAATTTGAGATGCAGCTGCTTAAGGGAGCAAACCAAGAACAAGGTTGGTATTTACCAATAAAGAAGAAGTTTACATGGCCTATCAAGAAGATCATTCAGAGGAGAAGGCATGAGGGGACAATAGAATGAGACATTAAGGAATCTTTAAAGGAAGAGCAGAATCCAATAAAAGAAGAAGAGGCAGATAATAAAGTGGTGAGTAAAAATATGATTGTCATAATAGCAATTAGGATTGATCAATTGCCATTAGAAGTTCAACACTTGTTGCAAGGGTATGTTGATTTGGTAATAGATGACATTTCAAGGAAAGGTGTTAGTTCTCATGCAAGGTTTCCAGAATGGGAAGACAAAACTTTCATGGTGGTTGAAGACACTTCACATTTGCAGTTGGAGTATGAGGGTGTAGCCCACTATATTTTTGCATTGCTTGGGCAGATTGGTGAAGACCCTCCCACACAAGATGAAGTTGAAGGGTCAAATTTCAAGCAAGGGGTTCCATGTTTTGTTTTGCAGGTGTTACACAATGAGACTTTGGAAGTTGAGTATGATTTACCTCTTTTAGTAGAAGGCAGTAATGTTGATCAAGAAAGTTAGTTGGATGACATGACAAGTAGAATCAAAGAGGGAACGCACAAATCTCTTGATGAGATTGCAATATTGAGGAGGGATAGACCTAAGTTCAAGATGAAGCGGGTTATTGGAGGAGAGCAAGGTGTTGTGGAAGTGTATGTAATCCATCAGACAAAATGGGATCAGTTACATGTTGAATGCAATCAAGGGGCAGATATGAAAAAAGGAGCCACTGATTTCAAGGTTGCAGATTTATCTTTTGATGTATACTCTTTACAAGTATCTGTGGTTACAGGTCATGGTGCAGATTCTCAAGTATTTGCAGATATTGGAAGGATACAAGAGTTTCTACCAAGGTTGGAGTGTGTCTTGGACATGAAGGCACTCAAAGACTCAAGGGACAAAGCCTAGTTCCAGTACTTGACTAAATGGAAGGGTCTGCCTTATAAAGAAGCTAAGGGTTAGTTTGACATGCAGGAATACATTGTTGTAGATCCTCACTCAAGGGGACTTGAGTCAATTTTGCCCAGGGAGTATGGTGCAGGAGCACCTTGGGATTTCATGCCTCCATGAGGCAATTTTGTTAAATTATGCTTTAATACTGTGTTTTTGATGTAATAAGGTCAATTAAGACCACTGTATATGTATTTGAGTCAATATTAGGTTGTTAGGTGGTTTATGAAGTCATAATGCAAAAACAAGTGTAAAATGGGAATATGAAGAGTCATCGGTGGTTAGGAAGGCATTTAAATGGTTGGTATTTCAAAAGTCAGTCAGGAATAGTTAGTTTTGGTTTATATATGATTAAATAATCCTTGTTGAGGTGGAGAGAAGATAGATGGTATGAAATTTGGTGTTCAACAATAGAAATATACTATTTTTTCCTACATTTTCAAGTGTTTTCTTGTTGTTACAAAGAATAGTATAGCTTGGTATGGCCTGTAGGTGATCATTTAAGTATTTGGATTGATGAAGCATTGAAGCTTATTTCATTTTCATTTGGTATCATCATTTTTCATTAAGATTTGAGCATTTGGCAGCCATTTTTCTAAAACTAGGCAGAAAACCTTTTATTTTGGCATAGCAGATGCATAGGAGTTAGGGTTTGTAGAGCTCTTGGGAAATGGTTTGAAGGGATTGGAAATGTTTAGGTAGACTATTTGTGACATGTCTAAGCTATTTTCATGGAGGTTTGAGGTTGGGGTTTTCAGAACCTAGTTGTGAGTCATTCAAACAAGCCTAATTAGGCCTAAATTGCAGCATAACAGTCCTATTTTGACCCTTGTGTTACAAAATACCCCCATTTGCATTTGAAGTATGTTGTGTAAGAGGATAATGGGTATCCAAAATAGTTGTTTTTCATGGTTTTGAGTTGTTTTCTGTAAATTATGTCAAAAATACCCCTTTTGTTGTCCTACAAGGCCTAGTCAAGAACGGGACAGTCAATTTTAGAGCCTTTCTATACAAAATAACTCTATATGATTTTGAGGTATGTTGAAATATGGCCAAATGGGTATCCTAAACAGGTTTCCTTTCTGGAGATCAGGCCTACATCAGGAGTTATGCTAATTTTGCCTTTTTGAAAGGCTATAAGGAAGACCAAGGGTTTGTGAAGGAAAACCCACATTTTGATGACCAAAGGCATTTGTTTAAGGTTGTTTTGAGTTTGATTACCCCTGCTCTGCATCACCACCCTCTTAAAGATCACACATAACCTGAACCATCTATATCTTTTACTCCTCATGATGCTACTATTGAAGCTCCTGATGGACCTCTATACATCACCATTCGAATCAATGATAAACCTATAAGAGGTGCTCTGATAGATCCTATATGCATGGTAAATGTAGTAACTAAAGAGTTTTTCTATGTGCATGGGTTACACTGCTATCACTACAATGTATCAAAAATTGTGATTAGAGCACACGATGGGTCTATCCTTCCAACTCTTAGTGCCTTGACTCTTGAAGTTAAGGTTGGGCCAAGAGCCTTGGATGTTAATTTTGTCATCATTCCTACATCAGACTTATTTCATGTGAAGTTGGGTCACCCATGGCTCTGCTCCATGAAAGTAGTCTGCTCTATGGCTCACAAGTGCTTAAAGTTTCCATTTGAAGGATGGGTGCACGCTATACATCACAACCAGTACCTGCCTGTTGCTCGTAATGGACATTTTACACTTGACTACTTCTGGCCACAACCAGTTGGAGTCACTCAAGCTAGAGAGGATTTATTCTTCTTATCATATCAAAAGTTTAAAATAAATAAAATAGCAGAGTTATCACTTAGTAACATACCTCCTTGTGATGTCCCTGAACCTCCTCGATCTTCTTAGGCTACGACAGTAGTTCCTCGTGTCCCACAGGTGGTGAATGAAACTAAGCCTGAATTAAAGGTTCCTCCCCATCCCCAAGCATTTGGTAGATATCCTAAGGTTCTCCCTCTGCTATCCCTTCAAGTACAATGAGGCAACCTTCAGACACAAAATAGACCTCCCCGCAATTGCAATCTTACTTTTGTACCACCTGCCTCTACGGAGACTAGTGGAAATCAATCGATTGCTTGTGTGTTATTTCTTGAGGTTTCTCAATTGCTTGAGGATGCTCATGTACTTCCACATGTTTCACAAGTTGAGAAGGAAGAGTAGACCGCATTGAGGAACCCTTCCCCTGTGGTCTCCCAGCCTTTGGCGGTTCCTCTTGTTTCGTCTAATGTTCTTGAAGCAAAGGAAGAAAAGGATCCCATGTTGGAAGATACTACAGTTCCCTTAACAAACATCATGAATAAAGATAAACAAAATAAGATTGCAAGAGAAAGAAAGAAGTGTCATTGTGCTTGGCTCGCCTTGTTCTAGGAGAGGAGAATCTCCCTCCTCACAAGTGTTTATCACTAATAGATGTGAAAGAGACATCTACTACTATTTTGTCTCCTATAGAGAAAAATGAAGCTTCACAAGCCGCTATGGAACCTATTGTACTACATTCTGATAGTGAATCTGAAGATAATATAGGTATGGCTCTTATTCCTTATACCTCACGTGCTATAGTTCCTCTAGCATCTTGTCCACCTCTCCAAATGGATGATGAGCAAGATTGGGAGGAGGATGATTTGGTTTAGGTTGAATCACAAGTGAGGTACCTTATTTTTAAGTAATGAGTGCATGTGATTGTTTTCTCTCATGACGTGTTGCTTGATATTTTATGTTGTTATTGTTGTTGTTGTTAAGCTTTCTTTGGATGACCCTTGACACCCTTGTAGGTGCAAGGATACAAAGGGAAAAAAATCTATTGTGGCATTCTCTCTATTTGTATCATCATTCTTGTATATGTTATAATTTGCATTGTTGTTGTGTCCTTTGGGGACAATGCAAGGCATAGGATGCTTTGGTATTCTCCCTTGTTGACCCAAAGGGTTTTTATTTGATTTCATGTGATACTTCTTCCTTTGTCTCTATAGTTCTACTAGCTGGTGGATGATAACAGTTCCAAATAATTTATAATCTCAAGATATCTCCTATTATGCAACCATTCATATACTGACGCCAGTTAGGTAGATCCCTTTTGTGTTATTACTTAGTATAATTTATTGCTTCCTTGTATGTTTTGATTTATCTGGTACCTTGTTGCTATGCTCAGTGGACCATACCATGACTACACATGCCATTTTGTATCATGCCTATAGCATCACCTCGATTTGCCTTTTGTGGGGGCAACCCCTTTGTGTGATGTAGTTTTTTGGGAACGCATATCTTATGGGCATGTGCTTCCAGAAAGCTCTCGTGCCTGTCTTGTGATTTGTTCTACCTTAAAGCAATTTCTCCCTGATAGGAGTTTGCAATCACTTTAAGGTGGGGGCATACATCATGCTATTGTCTATTTCAACACAAATTCTTACATAAAAAAGTGGCCTTTACCATGAAAAAGGTTGAGAAATGTCAATACTTGATCCTAGGGATTTGGCAATAGTTTTGAAGACCTGTTGGGACCAATACTCTTAAGGGAGAGCATACATGCCAATCCAACTTGGCATTGTAGAGGGGATCCATTCTAAGGGTTTGAATCCAACATGGTAGTGCTTCATAAAAATCCTAGCATTACGAAAAAATAGAGACCTCCTCCAAAAATTGTATTTCTATCCAATTCATTTAGCAATAAAGTATCCTTTTGCACATGCATGTAACTCAAATCTGCATTCAATTTCCAATTCCTTCAAGCCCATAGATCTAGATCTTCTAATGGAGTGCATGCTAAGAAGTATTCATATAAGTCTCCTTCCTGTTGGAATAATTATTACATCTTATTATAGTATAGGTTAGATTAAATAATAAATAAATATAGGTTAGTTAATAGTTATAAATAAAATATTAGTTAGAATAATTTATTTTAGTAAGTTATATTACCATAGGTAAGTTAGTTGGTTGTACACAGGAATGCAATGCTTTACAAGCATTTGCATCATACATTGTATATCATTGGAAAATATCAATTCAATCAAACATTTATCCATCATGTAAATCTATAATATTTTTATGTTTAGTTATCTCGATATGGTATTAGAGCATTGTTGGATCTTGTTTTGTGTGATGAAATTCTTGTTTTGTATTGTGTGAAGAATATGAGATAATTATTTGTAGCAGTGAGATGCAGTCTAAGGATACGCTACCAATAAAAGGTGAAACTTACAAAGAAGGTCATGAAGGGTTGAACAAATGCTTTAATTAAAACTGTTGTATTATTCAAAATTTTGTGATGTTTATTACCAGAGGAAGGGTATCATAAATCATGAAGATTTTGTGTACAGCTACTACTATTTTTGTGAGGTTTTATTGCAAGTACCTATTGAATGAAGACTAGGAGAGCACCCGATGGTCTTGCCACTATGAAGAGAATGTGGGAATACTCTTCCAAAGATATAGATTGTTGTGGCAATAGAGGAGTTGAAGTTTCAAGAGGCCCCTATATGTTTGAGAGAGCAATCGCCTAGTCTTTATTTATACCATCATCGAGGGATCATAACCATCATGTGTAAAGAAAGAAGCCATTAGTGCAGGATCAATAGTTATAAAGGGCAGAAGAAAACATGGAGCAGAAACTCATGAAAAACACAGAAAAATATTACCAATTGAGTTGTACATTGTTGCAAAGTCTTAGCTAGGGCTTGGGCATGCAAGAAAGCTTATAATTCTATTTTTTCAACATTGTTGATGGCGACTGTGTGGAGAGCAGCCAAGAAAGTGCAGAGGTGATCATGTTGCTGATTAATTTACATGTTTAGGCTATCATAAATAGAACTTAGATATTTTTGTCATTTGGAGAAACAAGGGTATAGTGGCATCATTAAAATATTAATATGTAAAGGTTTATATTTTTCATTCTCAAATATTTTTTTAACTGGAGAAATAAGGTTATATTGTAAAAGGTGCATTTAAGGTTGAGCCCTACACCTATTGATTTTGTATTTAAACATGACTACATATAGTGCTTGTACTCTTGCCATCAATGTTACACCTAAGAGGGCATTCAAAGCTTTGAATGCTACACCTAATAGGGCTTCTAGTGACTCACATGCAACATCAAGTGGATAGAGTGTAACAGGGTCAAATTGGAGGTTGGATGAATTGGAGGCAAGAGATCTATTATCATCTTGAGATAACTTCTCTCTCAGAGATGAGACTTTGCATGAGAAGCATTAGTTTTAATCTATGTCCCTTCATGGAGCAAGGGGGGCTTGGCAAATTCTTGGCAATACTTGTGGGTGGACTTAGTGTATCCACTTTGGGTTAGTTCCTTTTGTACATTGGAGGAGGGATTTGGTTCTCATTGCATTGGAGGAGGGATATTGACACTTTCAAAGGAAAGTGGACTCTTGGAGGAGAGTTGTTCTCTCATATGCAGGCACTAGAGGAGGGATTTTGACACACTCAAAGGAGTGATAGACTCTCGAAGGAGAGTTGCTCTCTCATTGTGCTTGGAGGATGGGATAATGTTCTCTCATGTGGTACAAAGGATTTGCAAGTTTGACAATCATGACATCCGTTGATGAGTTTAGTTTGGTGTGTCTTGTGTGAGCAAGGAGATTTAGTGAAGATACTTCGTCATGGGTTGTTCTATCCAATCCATCTAGTGTTCCATCCTTTGTTCAGATTGAAGTAATAAGGGGGGAATGTTGGAATAATTATTACATCTTATTATAGTATAGGTTAGATTAAATAATAAATAAATGTAGGTTAGTTAATAATTATAAATAAAATAATAGTTAGAATATAATTTGTTTTGGGAAGTTATATTCTCGTAGGTAATTTAGTTGGTTATACATGAGAATGCAATGCTTTATAAGCATTTGCATCATACATTGTATATCACTAGAAAATATCAATTCAATCAAACATTATATTTTTATTGTGTTATCCATCATGTAAATCTACAATATTTTTGTGTTTAGTTATCTCAATACTTTCATACAAGGAATCCAAATTCTTACAAATTCCTTGAACATCAATATTGATTGCTGGAAAATCCTCCAAAGTTGGCATGTAATAATTCAAAGAAATTCTGGGTTGATCCATCTTGCATTTACTACTTGTTGCATGTAGAGCATTAATCTCCTTGTCATACAATGAGGATCCAGAACTTGTAAGCACATTTCAAAAGGATTGAGGGGGAATAGATCCCCTCTCCTAGAACCCATGGAGAATAAACCAAAAGAAGATAAAAGCGTAGAGATCCAAGATTGCTATCGAGAAATGTTAAAGGCTTGAAAATTACAAAACCCTAGTAGGGCTTATTTTTCTAAACAATCAAATAGTAAACACCACTATCATAGTTTGACTCAAAGTAAAGCACTATGTTGTGGATATGTTATTAATTGGTAACTATAAGGATACGATTATGGTTCTTAAGTATCAACTTTTATTACAATTAGATATGAAACATTTGGGGATCTTTTATTTTATATTAGGATGGAGATTGTGATGCTACCTTTCCCTAGAGTTATTTAATTAATTGCAGTAGATTTAAATATAATAAACTTACTAGAATTTAATGATTTAATATATGTAAAGTTATTAATTCCAATGTAAATTGCAACATATGATAATATAATAGGAATTCTAAAATAAATAATTAACATAGTCAATTGAATAACACAATCCATAATTAGATTAACATCAAAACCCACATATATCATGATTCTAATATCTTTTATTAGCATTAAGTTTAGTACTTAATTAATTTCCATCATAGAAAGGAATAAATACATATCTTTTGGGTCTGGAAATTCTTCCAAATATCACTCTAGAGAATAGATTAGAGATAGGACCCTTTTCAGCTAGTGAGCACTCTAGGAGGAACCCAGTTCTTATTCAGAACCAACCATGTGCTTCCCAGCATTCAACACTTTTTCAGAAAACATACATGATTCCCAAGCATCCTACTCCTTTCAATAAAGCACACACACACAAGTGCACACACAAGCCCTAGTCAGGACAATCCCAGGTGTACACTATAACCTGAGTTGGACACACACTGTGTGCCCCTTCTTCAATGCTCACTGCCAACCAATCAATAATCCTTCTCCTTCATGATTTCTTGCAATGCTCTTATTTCCTCCTTTCTCCACCTTCTTCTTCCTTTGAGTGATCTCCATGCCTTTTCCAAGTCTCACATGAATGCCTTATATAACCTTTTAAGGGGTGGTTTCTAAACCATCACACCCTTTCACAAAGGTTGTCATTAATAATTAGTTAATAAACATAATAATTCCTCCCTTTTAAAAGGGGTTTTATAAATATTATTTATTTATCTCTATTTTAACCAAAGGATCATAATATCCTTTATTTTTCCATCTCCCGTTTACTTATAAAGGGATAAATAAACTATATCCTCTTATAATTTTAAAGAGTTGATCATAAAATAGCTTTCTTTTTCATTTTGGGGAAAAAGTCCCATAACATTTCTCCCCCTGTAAATTAGTTGTTGTCCTCAGTAGCTCAAGTTGAATCTACAACATATTTTAGCAAATATAATTACTTAAGTGTTGATGTAACATTATCGATATCACAATGAATCTACTTCATCTCTAATCATATTTCTCAAATTTTTAGATCTTTCCAATAACTCTTCTTCTTTAATAATTAACTCCCATAGAAATGCATTGTTAATCAATAACATGATTAGAACTATAAGTACATTTTCACATGAAATAGATCATAAATTTATACTTGAGAAGATAATACAAGTATATACAATAAATCTCCTATCAAATAATCTTTTAAATTTGGTCATTAATGTGTAACCTTATCTTTAATACAAATATTTTGATCTTTTAGGTGTCACTTTAATATACAAAAGTATTATCATGTAATCACATAGTACTTACCTAGTGAATGACATGCATATCCCATACTATGTAGTCATTCATCACTGAGTACCATATTCTCAAAATACATTCAAAGATGATAGTCATACATTCCAGACTACATGAATATCCTCTTTTTATATACTAAATACAATTGAATAGTAGTAATTACATCAATGTTTATATAATTTCCTAGTCACTCAAATAGAGTCTTGGGACAAGTCTAAATCTAACAAGGATTTAAATGTTTATTGTCAACGGGGTGTTTATAATACCTAACCTAGATTTCAGTCCTATACAAAACATGTACAAGGTTATTGGGTTGATCAAGTACAATAAAACAAAGATGGTACAAAACAATCTTACAAGGGAAATTAAGCAACAAAACATCAACAACTATTACCAACATAAAGTACTTCATAGAGAAACATGAGGTCTAATATTTCCTTTAAGTAATTAGGTTATTTGAATATCTTTTTGTCATGGCTCTCCTTATGATTTATTGAATTGTTATGGCTTCCATTTTAATTATAGATTAATTATTGAGCAATAATTTATCTATTAGCAATATAATATATGTAGTTATTATCATTTAAATTAATTTAATAATTATATCTATTAATTCTTGATAATAATCGTTGATGACACTTATTTTATTAATATAATAATTACCATGGGAACTATAATTATTAACAAGTACTAATAAATTTTCCTTTAAAAAAATATATAAGGGGTTATTGTTATAGACAATTTTTTCAATGCTCTGTAATAGTGGTACTTGTTGATTTTCAATAATTATAAGAAAAAATTTATGTCAGATATGATGGGCCTTAGAATTTTTTTTTAATGAGATTACTCAGAAATTCTAAGTAGTGATGCTCTTTCCAAAGGTCTTAGAAAACTCCACGTTCCCCACAGAATCTATAATGTGTTGCAAGAGTAGATGTTTTGACAGGTTTCTACATGATAAGTTTAATAAAAAGAAAATTAGATTTAGGGGATTCACTACCTGAAGTCATCGCCTAAAAATTTGGGCATAAAAAGAAGATCGTTGAGATGAAGAAGGGACAAAACAAGAGAGAAAATATACAAAGAGATATAGAAAGAATAATAAAAGGATATATAGAAGAGGATAACGAGAGAGAACAAGGAAAGGAAGATTTTTGGCAGCTACAGGAAGCAGGAAGGATAACCAGTAAGTAGGACTTGACTTCTAAAAGCACCAAATTGTGATGATCTTCACATTCTACAAGGTATGCACCTCTATTATTTACATTTCCTCCATCATATTTTAGGCATTTGAAGTTAATCTTGTATGCTTCTGAGCATGTTGTTGTTCAATATAGTTCCTTTTCGGTACAATATATATGTTTTATTCTAGCTACCTCTACATATTAAACTTGTCCACTATATTTGAATGTTCCTGTTGGGATAACCCATGAGGCCTTGCCCACAATACCCTGTTGTTCCATTTAGGAATCCTAAGCCCAAAACTCAACGTTGATTCAATTCTATTGAAGGATTCCACAAAGTCTATTAGCAAATCCCACCTATCTACAGAGAACACATCCTTGAAGCATTATGTCAATAGCATATACACATAAAAACAAAAATTAAAATTTTCATTAAGCAATTATAATAGAACTTGGCATTAAAATATTTTTATGAGGTTATGTTTTATTATATATATTCATGTGATTCAAAATATATATAAACATATAAAAGTGAAATAGTTTTAGCTCTTTACAGAGCTTGGGCTCCCTAGGCATGGGCGACGCCCAACCCTAGAGGCTCACCCTCTATGATGGGTTGCGCCCAGCCATAGAGGCACGACCTCTATGTTGGGTTATGCCCAGCCATAGAGGTGTGTCCTCTATGTTGGGCGGCACCAGCAAGAGGGGTGTGCCCATTTCTGGCCCCCTCCATTACATACAGATATCCATTGTTAAAAAAAATTATTGATATAAAACCAGAAAGAAAATTATACCCTTTAATAAATATTTTTTATGACTTCAATGATATACACCTTCTGCAAATGATTTCCTCTATCCTGCTGAAGATGCCTTGGATTATACAAGCATCTGAGGCTTTTGGGTACAAAAAAACATAATAAACCTAGATTGTAGGATAGACCAGAAAAATCAAGCAGTTAACTAGTGAAAGAACATGGGAAGTTTGAATTTCTATACTCCCAAATTTCGTTGAAATTTTAAATATAATTCATATACAAAATTAGAAATAAGAGAATTTTCTTTTCTTATTTATTTACTTACATTAATGCATAAAAGATTAACCTATGGTATAAAAAAAGGGGGGCTATGGACTTTTGGATTTACTAGGTTAGCATTAATATTTAACCTTCCCTCATCATTTTTTGTTATTTAATTTGCATAGAGTGCCGAAATAACAGTAGTATTGTTTAACTTCCTGTTTTCATTAGGATAGCGTAGCTATTTAATTTCATAATATTATGTGAAAGGCTAAAATGAAACATGTTCTACTATTATGCACTTCCAAGAGAAAATTGTAACTTAGATAGGATGAAAATGACTGCGACTCTAGTGCATGATAACAACTTTTGTTAATTAAGATATAATCCACCCATCACATCAGTGATATAAACTTTTGTTAATTATATATAATCTACCTAGCTCATCTTGTGTAATCTTAGCTCAATTTAAGTTGCTAGATAACAAATTGTCTTTTATGCATTGTGCTTAGAAATATTGTGAAGATATCTTTTGCACGTGAGTATTACTTAACATTTGATTTTATTCAAGATTCTAAGTGTTTATAGCCAATCTATGATATGCACGAAAAAGATATATTTGAAATTTATTTTGAAAACCAATGATGTTTTGAGAGGTAGTAAATAATGTCGAATAGGAGTTAAGATAATCATTAAGGGAATTGTGATAGTCATTATTACTCTTGATAATATCCATACTTGTTATGTTAAAAGATGCCTCTTTTACCCTAATGACTTAGACTTGAGAAATAACAATACTAATGTGTTAGTTAAACCTCTAGATTTACTTAGACACTTCTTGAAACCCTTCTAATGGATTGAAACCGTTGTATGCTCTCACCTTGCTTATCAAATGGATATTGATGATCAGAAAATGGATTCAATTCTTATATAAACCACGATCTCAATTAATTCTAAGAACCAACAACAATAATCATCGTATGCTCTCACCTCGCCTTGGAACGAACCATGATGATCAACAAATGATAATTGTTGGGAAGGAATTGGAAATTTTACGTTAACAAATAAATGTGATCTTCAAACCAAAATTTTTACGCTCTAGGTAAACTTGACAAAATTCTTCAAGACAACTCTCTCATGTCAGCACCCCTTAATGTGTTGCAAATTAATACTTGTCAGGATACCATCTCTATTTCACCTAAGTCGGTGGCAGCCGACGAAGAAATGTCTAGGGAGGTATAAACCCTAGAAAGGGTTGTGTACCCACTCACAGTTGCATGAAACCTAGTGTGAACAAAACTACATACTTGTCAAACTTTATATATCGAATTATGTATGTACCTTGATCCTATGGATATAGGATATGTAGGCAGTCTGGAAGGTGAAGGATGCCTTCAGTACTCAGGTACTCAGGATATAGAGTGACTATATAATCTTGACTTCGTAATTTCAAAAATATAGGCATAAAAGACTAAACTAGATATAAAACAGTGTTAAGTACTCAGAAGAATCCTCGAAGAGGATTGATCTTGTACCTGGCTAGTTCCTAAAATCCTAGGGGGGTACAAGATCCTTTGATACCTTAACCAAATGAACTTACAGAGATTCCTCGGTATAATACATGGGCATATTGTATAATTTCCTATAAGTGACTCAAGATCCAGGTTGATCCTGATGGGTCTAAGCCTCTAGCCAGAGAAAAACAATTGATTCCTGTCCTTCTAAGCCCATATGGCTGTTGTCTTACCTACCTCGTATTGGATAGAGTTCTAGTCTATTTGATCAGTTATAGGCCCATATGGCCATTATATTGACTACCTCGTATTGAGTAGAGGTTGGATCTATTTGACCTTGTTTCATATAAACAATTTGGCGTATGGACAAATGAGCCCATATTGGTTGAACCTTGAATAGTTCCGCTTGGACATCTTGGCCCAAATTGGCTACACGATACCTTCCTGAGTACTTAGACTAAATTTTGAAAAAATAATCAAATGCTAAGAAACTATGAAACAAGGCACTTATCTAAAACCTAAAAACTAGCCACACCTAAAGAAAGATAAAAAAAATCCTCCTAAGGTCCTAATCAGGTCCTTACATGTGGTATCAGAGTCGAGGCTCAAACACTAGGCTTGGAGATCTACTAACATAAGAACATGATAAAAATTAATATAAAGATGATATAGTATGATGTTCAATATTTTCCTCTTGTGATCTAATGATTGTGCAATTCACTGTCAGAAATGAAGAAATCAACACAAGTTAAAGGGAAAGGAAAGGTCATGACCAAGACAACAGAAAAACCCTCCCAAGAGGGTGTTGTGTATATTTCTGATTCAGAAACATTCTCCTCATCCATGAGTTAAATAAAGTTGAGAAAGGGAAAGGAGAAATAAATTAAGAAGGAAATTGTAGTTAAGCCAAAGAAAAAGAAACCCTCAACCATTTGGAACTTTCCCTTCGGATGTGGGCGTAATGCCCCAAAACTTAGTAAAGAGATAAATGATGAATACATACGAGTACACCCAAAATGGGAAGCCACCACTCCTAGCACTGAAGAAGAACCTGAAGAAGAAATAGAGTCCTAAAACTTTTGTAAATAATTACTATTGTAAATGAGATTTTGTAAATACAAGTCAAATAAAAACTTGTATATGTAACAATTGTTTTATAAATAAAGATACATCTATAGAATTTTGTTGATAAAATTGTTGGTATTTTCTTCTCACGCTAAGTGCATAGATTTGATTAATGGTGAATTTACTTCTTTTGTTTTCAGAATTAAAATGGTTAGTGAAGATGAGAGAAATCTTAAAAGGTAAAAACACAAGTAAAATGCATGAAAACACACAAATTATACCTTAAGATCCTCCTACTCCTTGATAAGGTTGAGGACTTAGCACCCACAAGCCCTAGCTTTACACATGACTATGATTTCAAATGTGAAATGCTCTTAACACTAATGCAATTCAACATAGCCTAGCTAAGATGGAGAGATTGAGAGAAATTTTGGAATAGTAATGTTACTCTAAAATTGGATGTCCAAATGGCTTGTGGAGGCTTGTATTTATAGGCAAATTGAAGGGGATTTTGATCCAAAGGTGGAGATCCATTATTGAGATCAAGGGATGAGATTGATTGTGAGATGGAGGGCTAGGATTTGGTCAACAAATTTGGAGGGTGGAGAATAAAAATGAATCTTTTATTCATTTTGAGGAGGACTTAGCATTAAATGTGATTTAGATGGATGATGAAATTTAAAATTAATTTCCTTGGGATGAGTTGGAATTAAAAATTCCATTTTATGTGGAGTTGTGAGAGACATGTGACACATGCACATTTTTGGCCTCTTACATTTGTAAGCTAAAAAAGAGGAAGATGTTTTATTATGAAAATGGTAAAAATGAGTTGGAGTGTTTATGAATATTTTGTAATTT
Source organism: Cunninghamia lanceolata (assembly GCA_027924645.1). Taxonomy (NCBI): domain Eukaryota; kingdom Viridiplantae; phylum Streptophyta; class Pinopsida; order Cupressales; family Cupressaceae; genus Cunninghamia; species Cunninghamia lanceolata. The sequence goes on from BSBN01000337.1 coordinate 383,809, forward strand.
TTAATTTGTGGGTGTGGGAGAAGGTGTTAATCATGCTTTGACCAAGTTAATCAAGGTGATTAACTTAGTTAATGTGGCTGGAAAAAAATAGTGGATGAGGTAATCAGGGTTTAGGATTAATTAAATAATGATTTATTTAATTAATCCAGGGCTAGGGGTCATGTTGGCTAGAGTAGCTAATTAAATAATGGTTATTTAATCAACTAGGTTAGGGGTAGGCTAATTAGTAGGCTTGATTAATCAAATAAATATAATTTACCTAATTAATTAGGTTTAGAGAAGAGGATAAATTAATTAAATAAATATTTGACATATTTATTGAATCAATTGGATGGTGTTAGTAATGTATGGCTATTGAATTAATTAATTAATTTAATTTTAGGGATGAATTGATGAGAGATGAGTGAATGATTTATGGGTAGGATGAAATAATTAATTAAAAATAATTTAATTAATTAATTAGATGAATCATTAGTGTTGTGGATGATGTCAGAAGATAGTTAGATGGTTAAGACATTTTTATGTGTCTACATTTGCCCCTCTTTGACGTGGCGTCGTGACCTAATAGGGATATGGCGTCAAGTTAAAGAATTTTCCACGGCTGCTGGGAAGGAATAAAATGGATGAGGGATGCCCCCTTGAGAGGTCAGGTGAAAAAATTAAAAAAAATTCAGGTGATCTCTCGAAAGGAGGAAATGGTGGTGAAAAATGGATAGAGGATGGAAAAATAGGTTGATAGGAAGAAAAACGGACGAAAAAGGTTATGTTTTGCACCCTGGGGAGAGAAAAGTGTGTTGGAGGATGACATGGCATTCTATAAATAGAAAATGTGGGCCCAAAGTTCCACATATGCACACATTGAGCTTATTGGACAAGAGGAGAGAAGATGAGATGGTGGCACAACCACCTTTCCCACGTTATGAGCATCGATCCGAGCGAGTCTGCACCTACCTAAGATCACCCTTGGCGAACTCATGGGTATGTTGACTATCTTTGACTTTGTCAATTTTGGGTTTTGGGTCATTTTACTTGTGTTTATGTAATGGATAAATGGATTATGATGTGGAATATATGCTCAGATAAACATATATTATATATGATGAAAAATGAAATGGATATGTAATGTTTATGTAATGGATAAATGAATTATGATGTAGAATATATGCTCAGATTAATAAACATATAATATGTATGATGAAAAATGAAATGGATATGTAATGATTATGTATGTGATGGATAAATGGGTAAATGGATATGTTATTTTAATGATTTAATGAAATAAATGATAATGGATGTAATGATGAATGGATGAATAAATGTTTAATGGAAAAATGGATTAATGATAATGAATTAATAAATGGATGATGGTTAATGGATATGCAATGTAATGGATGAATGGTAAAATGGTTATGGTAAATGCATAAATGGATAAATGTAATGGTAAAATGATAAATGACCATGATAATGCAAATCGACAAATAATGAAATGATTAATGAAATGGTAATGGATAAATGATTAAATAATTAATGAAATGGATAAATGGTAATGAGATGGAAATGGGATGAGTTGATGCTATAGTTGGATGTCATGATACATGTGATGTTCTTTGAACCCTGGGCAATGGGGTTAGGTGGTTGGGGTTGGTTTAGGGATGGTTGGGATGGGTTTAGGGATGGTTGGGATATGTTTAGGGATGGTTAGGTCACTTTAGACATCATGTTATTAGAGGGGTTTTATTGGAATGGGTGAAGTATGTAGAGTGAATTGGTTGGAGTGGTTGATTGTGGGGGGATATGTTAGATTGGGGGGGTATGTTAGAGTGGACAAACGGATGGGGGGTTCAATCATTTTTAAATGCTAAGTCTAGATAGTGTGTTGAATGATTGGTGATAGAAAGGGGGATGAGTAAGCGAGGTAAAGTACTTGCATTGACATTATCAAGAGCATTTCTAGGTTTATTATAGCAAAAGAGGATATTTTTCACCAAGGTATAAAAGGACCAAGGTGATGATATATATATGTCTTTGCATGGACTAGACTCATAAACAATAGGTTGCCGTCATGCATGCCCAAGGTAGTATAACCTTGCCTAGATGAAGGAAGGGGACTCATATCATAAGTTCTTTTAGTGAATAGAAGGTGTGATTAAACTTATATGCAAATGGGAAACAATATGCTAGAACCAACCCTACATCTTCAAGGTATGAATACCATTCTCGAGGTAATGAAATCAATCCACAAGCACGGCATACAAAACAATGACCATGTCCATTCTAGGTGTTTTCCACCATGTACCATAATATAGTGAGATCAAGGTAGCTTTGGAATGATTCCTAGAACAAGAAAAAAAAAATCAATAATAAAAAAGACCAACAGAGCATACAAATAGCCATTGTATATCTTGCCAAGATAAGTGTTGATAAGATGATGGATTCTACCTATTGTAGGAATGATATATCCGTTAATTCAAGAATTGGTTGGATGTTGTTGGATAAATTTTGAAAGGTGGGCAAAAGGATAGTAGGCCATATGTGATGATTATGATTGGTTTGTTGATTGATGATTTTTGCGTAAGATGTGATGTTTTGGTGTTATGGTTAGCATGTGTATTGTTTGGCAAATTTAGTAAGCTTAGAAGACAGGGACGATCCAAATGGGTTGGATGGGTGCATCTTATATACCTGAGTACTAGATACTTCCTTCGTATTTTAGATTGCCTACATACCCTGTGTCCATGGGATCAAAGTATTTCAAGATGCGGGTGAGATGAATATGTAGTTCTGGTTTGACTTGATGATGTGGGAATGATTCAGGATATATGTGATGATGGTGGAAGATGATGTGTTGAGTGGGATTGTTTTTGGAATTTTGTGATTTTTTGTGATGATTTTTTTTGGAGTTTTTGGTTTTTTGTATTGTTTTCGGGTTTTTTGAAGTTTTATATTATTTTTTGGATTTTTATGGATTTTATACTGTTTTGGGGTTTTTCTTTGGATTTTATAATGTTTTTTGGATTTTTTTGGATTTTCTAACATTTTTTGGATTTTTTGAAGTTTTGAGTTGTACAGGGAGAGCATACAAGGATCCTCGTTCTATGAATTTGCTTTGGGTGGGATAATGTAGGGTGGGTGATTTGATGTTTTAGAATTCCAAGCCATGGGATGCGTGTGATGTGGAATGTTATGATGGGTGGGAGGGCTTACTAGATGGTAGAATTGGCCACTACACATGGCGCCTAAGATAGGTTTTCACCATGGTACTTATCCAAGGCATCACTGAAGCAATTTTCACCATTGGACAACTTTATTGCACTCAGGTTTTTCTTAATTTTTTATTTTTCTAGATTTTTTCTGATTTTTTTTATTTTTTTGTATTTTTTTATTTGGGATACTCGATGGGTTATGCATAGAACCTTTTCAGGTGCATGATGTTCATAGGCTCATCTAGAGGCTGCCCCTCGGGTGTTGCAAGTTGATATTCTCCTGACCCATAGCTAGTTGTGATGACATATGGTCCCAACCAATTAGGCTCAAACTTTCCTTTCTTGTGATGCTCTTGTAGGTTTCTCTGATTTCCATAAGGACAAGGTCACCTATCTCAAACTTGTGGTTCTTGATCTTTTTGTTGTAACTCCTGTGTAGGAGGTTTTGATAGGCTTGAAGGTGATTGAGAGCATCCAAGTGTTTCTCATCTAGTAGCTCTAGCTTGTTCAATCGTGCAACTTGGTAGTCCTCCTTAGTGATTATATTCTGCAATGAAATCCTGAGAGAAGGGAGCTTGACCTCAATAGGCAAAATGGCTTCAGAACCAATACTAATGAGTATGGTGTGGCTCATGTGGGTGTGCGAATGCTTGTATGGTAGGCCCATAGGGCAGGGTTGAGCTGAAGGTGTCAGTCATGGCTAGCTTCATTAACCATCTTTTTTCAAGATGTGTAAGATGGTTTTGTTTGAAGCCTCGACTTGACCATTACCATGGGGCTAATATGGTGTGGAAAAATGATGTTGGATGTGCATAGGGTGCGGACTTCCTGGTTCTTAAATGGTTTACCGTTATCTATGATGATGGAATGAGGAATGTCGTAGCAGCATATTATGTAGTGGAGGATAAATTTAGTGATTTGGATGTCAGTGGTAAAAGTGAGTGGAATGGCTTCGACCCACTTGGTGAAGTACTCGGTAGCAGTAATGATAATCTTGTGGCCATTGGATGAGGGTGGGTGAATTTTTCCTACGAGGTTGAGTTCCCACTGTAAAAAGGGCCAAGGTGTTGTTATTGGTTGCAGCTCTTGTGAAGGTGCATGGATGAGATCATTGTGTTGCTGACATGGTAAAAATTTCTTCACAAAGCGATAAGCATCTCGTTCCATAGTTGGCCAATAGTACCCTGTCCTTAGAATTTTTTTCACTAAGGTAGGTCCACTAGAGTGTGCACCACCAATGCCTTCATGTACCTCTTGTAAGGCCACTTCGGCTTCCCTAGAGTCAAGATGTCGTAAAAGAGTACCATCAAGATTTCTTTGATAGAGGGTATCTCCTATGAGGGTAAAATGGGAAGCTCGGTGGATGAAGGTTTTGCGTTGTGCGGATGATAGATTAGGTGGTAGGATGTTGTCATGGAGGTACATGTAGGTCTCTTGATACCAAGGAGATAAAGGACCAACAATGTTGCACACCAACACATATTGTGGTACATCGTAAGCTGGTATTGGAAGCTCTTTGATTAGGAACTCACACTTTTTGTTGTCCTTTTTCATGTCAACCAAGGATCCTATAGTGGCCATAGCATCTATTGCTTTGTTGTTTAACCTTGGAATTTGCTCAAAATAGATATCATGGAAATAATCTTTGAAATCATCTACCATCCTTTTGTAGGGCAGGAGTTTGTCGCCGTTTGTCTTGTACTCATTGTTAACCTATCTGATGACTAACTGGGAGTCTCCATAAACTATTAGCTTCTCAATTTTCCACTGAATGGCCATGCGAAGCCCTGTGATGAGGGCCTCATACTCTGCTACATTATTTGTGCATGGAAATGTGATTTTGTAGGACTTAGGAATAGTGTCTCCTTGAGGGGTAACTAACAAGATGCCTACCCTCGAGCCACGATGTGTGTAGGATCCATCAAAATACATTGTCCATGTATCTATTATTGGTGCTATTGTCAATATGGACTCATTTGGAAATTCTGCAAGTAGTGGTTGTTTTGTTGGGATCGGTGCATTGGCCAATTGATCGGCAATCAATTGTTCTTTGATAGCTTTCCTTTATGTGTACTCAATGTCGAACTCACTTAGGATCATAACCCACTTAGCCATCCGTCCTGTGAGAGCTACTCTAGTTAGTAGATATTTGAGTGGATCAATCTTAGCAATGAGCTTTGTCTTATGGTTGAGCATGTAGTGTCTTAGCTTTTGAGAAGTGAAGACAATGGCAAGACATGCTCATTCAATAGGAGTGTAATTCATCTCATAGGTCACCAAGGTGCGGCTGATATAATATATTGCTCTCTTTTCCTTGTTCATCATGCTATGCTAGTAAGGGCCCTATCGTTGTTTCTGTTGTTGAGATATATAGAAGTAGGGGTTGTCCTTGTTTAGGTGGAATAAGAATGGGTGGGTTAGCAAGATAATCCTTTATTTGTTCAAAAGTGCTCTGACACCAATTATCCCATACAAAAGCTGTATTTTTTCAAAGAAGATGTTGAAATGGTTGACACTTGTCTGCAAGTTGTTCTATGAAGTGGTGTATGGACTAAAGTTTCCCTTGTAGGCTTCGAAGTTGTTTGAGTATTTTAGGTGGAGGCATCTCCACTATAGCCTTAACCTTAGCAGGGTCGACTTCAATTCCTCTTCTTGACACAATGTATCCTAGGAGTTTTCCGGAGGTGACCCCAAAGACACACTTCTTCAGATTTAGTTACACTTTGTATTGCTCTAATCTATCGAATATTTTAGCCAATACATTCAAGTGATCTTCTCTAGTCCTTGATATTCCCAGTAGAGCATCTACATAATCTTCCATTATGCTATGGAAAAAGTTGTGCAAGATAACTGTCATGGCCCTCTGATATGTAGCTCCTACATTTTTCAACCCAAAGGGCATCACAACCTAGAAATAAGTTCCCCATGGACATATAAAGGAGGTCTTATGTTGGTCCTCTTCAGCTATCCTGATTAGGTTATGTCCAAAAAATCCATCCATTAAGGACAACATCTCATGTCCTGCAGTAAGATCCACAATGATGTCTATGTTTGGTAGCAGAAAGTCATCCTTAGGGAAAGCCTTGTTAAGGTCTCTGAAGTTTGTGCAGCAACGGATGCCCCCAGTGACTTTGGCTAATGGAACAATATTTGATACCCATTCGGGATAGTTTATAGGGAAAATGAATCTCACGTCTAAGAGTTTCTTGAGTTCTGCTTTGATGAGGAGTGCTACTTGGGGATTCATTTTCTTTAGCTTCTGCTTTACTATCTTTGCATTAGGATGCACTACAAGATGATGGACAACTAGAGTGGGATCTAATCCCGGTATGTCAGCATATGTCCATGTGAATTTATGACTCCTTTGTTTGAAGAAAGCTAAAAAAGCCTCGTGTTCTTTTGTTGTGAGGGATTCTACTCAGAATGTGATCTTGGGTATCTCCTTTGTTCCAAGATTCATCTCATGTGATGCTTCAACTAGGATTGGTGATCTTTCTTGATATAGCTCTGATACTTCAAGGAGGTCCATTCTCTCATCTCCTAGCACCTCATGTAGGTTTTCACTAGGTGATACGTCCTTTATTTTGGTTTTTTCTTTATCCAAAAGTGCCACAAGGTGGTTTTCACTAGGGGATGTTATTTTTTATTTTCATATTTTTGTGACTAAGAGTTTGGGTTGTCTCCCCAAAGTATGCAAATGTGTTTAGTTCCATGGTGTAGCTGGCCCTATGATCTCCAAGGGGAAAGTGATCTCTAACCCCCATCATTTTGGATATTGCTTTGTCATTTTGTGTGACATCAAGGACGAGAGGTCCTTGTTGGTCCTAATCTATGAGTTGGGGGTAAACAAGAGGTAGGTCATTGGATGTGGATGGCATGGTGGTTAATGTGTAGATGGTGCATATGGATGATTTGAAAAGTTTGATGAAATCATTGAAAGAGTCTTGATGGTCCTCTTCGTTGATGTTATCTACTGCGGGGAAGGCCTTAGCAACCTCATTTAAGATACACTCAATATCGGTGGGGGTAGACTCTTGTTTTCTATACCCTAACCCATGGAGATATGGATTCCTTGTTGCTTGGATGGGATAGACAGTTACTTGTTCATGAAGGCCTATACCGCCTTGTCCTTTATAGCCCATATATTTGACAATTTTGAGACCTTTTCCATAGATCTCAGTTGGAAGAGTAGGAGATTCTTGATTTTCTTCTTCTTTGTATAGCCAAGAGTATATGTCTTCGAGAACATCTTGTTTGAGGAGGTGCTTTTTCTCGAAGGTAGGTGACGGCTTGCATTTGATGACAACTGTAGAGACTTCCTCTTCCTTAGGAGCACCAAATGTTGTAGGGGATGGTGGCAATAGGCCCACACAAAATGTGCCATGTAGGTCATATTCACCACATCCCATGTCACTTATCTTGATCTTGACCTCGGAGGAGTGGATGTTTGTGATGTGGTTGTAATGTTGGAAGAATCAATGTAGGAAGTGGATAATGTAGGATTGGGATGTGAGGTGGATGTTTTGGTGGTGGTGTTGTAAGGGCAGAAAGTGTGGTTGTGCCCTTCCAAGAAACTACAATATTGGAAAGGATGAGGGTCGACATAGATGGTAATTTATGTGTCATTGTGAGGGAATTTTAAGCATTGATGGAAGGTGGATGGGATGGCTTGCATGGAATGAATCCATGGTCATCTGAGAAGAATATTATATGGGAGTTCAAGATCAAGTACTTGACATTTGGTTTCCAAGATCTTTTATCCCACTTGAATGGGAAGCTCGATGGTGCCTTCGGACAATCTTTCGGTGTCATCATCTCCTTTGATGGTTATACACTCACTAGAATCCACAACCACATCGGAGTATCCCATATTTCTTAGTAATTTTAGAGTGCAAAGATTTAGGCCAGAGCCACCATCTATTAAGACTCTTTTGATGGTATGTTTGTGGATTAGGACTTCAATGTGTAGAGGTTCGTTGTGTGTGACATTGGATGTAGGTAGATCTTTTTCTGAGAATGTGAGACGGTGAGGTGAGGCAATGTGGCCTACCATGGCTTGGAATTGGTCAACATTCAAATTGGTAGGGACTTAGGTTTCCATTAAGGCTTTGTCAAGGACTTCCTTATGGAGGGGAGATGTACGTAGCAGTTCAAGGATGGAGATTTGTACGGGTGTTTTTCTGAGGTGATCTAAGAGGTTGTACTTGTGAGTGGATGGTGGATTGGTAGGTGTGGATGTAGAGAGTTGATCATTGGTAGGGGCTCCGCGAATGGAAACGTGGTCGCGACGAGTGGTAAGGGCACACTTTGGTGTTTTAGCTGTAATGGTGATGGTGTTGACATGGTTGGAAGAATCTTCTATTCATCCCACAATAGAATCGAAAGAAGAGGGAGGTGGCACAACATTGTATGTTTGGTTGGAAGATGAGGCTTTTCGTTTGTTATGATCATGAAGGGTATCCTTATATACTGCTAAGTTGGTGTTAGGTGATTGTCTTGGAAGTTCATCAATGGTTATATCACCTCTATCAATAAGGTCATGTATACAATGTTTTAACCTCATGCAGTTAGATGTCTTATGCCCTTTCACACAATGATATTCACAATAGGAATTTTCATCGAACCAAGAGGGTTTAAATTGATTTTCGCCGTAAGGTCGAATAGGGGGTAATGTGATTAGATCCACCTTGACAAGATTATTCAAGGCATTTTCAATGGGTTCCCCTAAAGGTGTGAACTTCCTTCTAGGGTTGTTGTTTTGTCTCAGCGGTCCCCTAGGAACAAATACATTATTGTTTGTGGATGTACTTGGTGGGATGGGATTTTGTACATTTTGGATGGCTTTCACATCAGTGACACCGTCATTGAGGGTATTCTTATTTTTACACCAAAAGTGTGGTTTGTCATTGGATTGTGCATTGTTGTTTGTATGGGACGTGTTGGTGTTATTCTTGTTGACTTTGTTGTTGTTGTTATTGGTCTTGTTGTTGTTGTTGTAAAGTTTTATAGAGCCTTTAGCAATAAGGGCTCTTTCGATGGTTGTTCCTTTATCTATAACCTCTTCAAAGGTTGATGTACATTGGATTTGTAAATGGAACCCCATTTCTTGGTTAAGATTAGTCACAAACATAGTGACTAGTTGTTTTTAAGGAATTGGCCAAGGGAGTTTGCTTGCTAAGCCTCTCCACCTTTGTAAAAAGGTGACGAAGGATTCCCCATTCTTTTGTTTTGTGTTGTAAAGGTCAGTCATAGATATTTCATGCTCAAAGTTATAGGAGAAATGATTCACAAATTTCTCTGCAAGCTCATGGAACATCTTAATACCGGGGGGAAGATGAGCAAACCATTCGATAGCTTGACCATCAAGGATCCTAGGAAATAGTCTCATCAAATAGGTATCATCATATGAGACTTCTAACAAGCTATATAAAACTCCCTAAGGTGTTCCCTAGCGTCTCCCTTCCCTTTGTACTTGTCAAATTTTGGTGTTTCAAAATGTTTAGGAAAGGGGGGCATGTGTAATGTTCTATCAAATGGATATGGGCAAATATCCTCGAAAGCATATTGCTTTCTTTTGTTTCCATGTTGCATGTCATCAACCTTTTGGATCAATGATTGCACAATTCTAGGTAAATCTTGGGTAGGTGGTGGTTGTGTAACGTAGTTTTGTTGGTTTTGGATTAATTGTTGGAGGAAAGGTGGAATTTGGTTTTGGGGTGGATTTTGATTTTGTGAGATTTGGTTTTGATTTTGATTGGCGAGGTGTTGTTGGTAAGCAAGGAGTTGTTGTAGAAGATGTGACGGAATTTGTTGATTTTGATTGGGATTTTGTTGTGAGTTTTGGACGGAAGATGTAATAGGTGCTTGGGAGATTGGATTTTGTACATATGTGAAATTGGATGAAGGGTTGTTACATAGGTTGTTGTTAGGAATGTTCAATGTGTTGTAAGGTGGTTGGGAGAATAATTGGGTCATGAAAGCTATGGTGTTAGCATCAAATTGGGAGACACTTGTGGAAGTACTTACGTGCATGGTGTTGTTGGGAATGTTAAGGGTGATTTGCAATATAGATTTAGTGATGGTGGATGTCGACGTGGTCGAGACATTTGGTGTAGTTGATGTGGTGACATTTGAAGCTTGGGATGTGTTAGGAATATTATAGGATGTGGATGGGTGTGATGATGTGATGACATTGGCTATCGTGGAACCATTTTGAAGGAGGAATTCAAGATATCTAATGGGATCCAATTTTAGGACTCTATCAAGTATGTCCATGGAATTGATGTCTTGTGTGAAATCTAGGACATGTTGATCTACATTGTTGGTGTTGGTTGTTTGGGTAGGTGGAAAAGGATTTACCATAGCATTAGCATCAAATGTTGGTAATTGTTAGATTGTAGGGATATTGTTTTGGTCGGTGTGCGGCATCCCTATGCCAACATTGACTCTAAAAGGTTCCATGCCCTTGTTTTTCTTAGCTTGAGACCTTGTCAAGGGCATACAATGGATTTAGGTGTGGATTTGGTTGAGTAGAAGAAGATTGAGACCTTAGAGAATAGATTTCAAAGTATTGGACCCAAGGATAGGTGATGATGAAAATTAGGATGAATGATGATATGGATATGGTAAGGTTTGGTATAGGTTTTGTCTTTAGAGAATAAATCTCAAAAGTTGCAAACCTAAGGATGATTAATGATAAAGGTATGAGGATGGATGACAAGCCTTAGAGGTTAAACCTCAAAGATAATGGGTGAATTGATTTTCAAAAAATTTGGACCAAAGGGGTGAGATAAAACAAAGAATAGAGGCAAAATGGTTTTTGGGATGTAGGTGAAGAATAACCTTAGGATAAATTTGAAAGGGATGATGATGTGACTAAGGTAGTCTTAAGATGGTTTGGATGATAATCAACTAAGGAAAACCTTAGATGATTTGGATATATGGATTTTGGATGATAATCAACTAAGGAAAACCCTAGATGACTTGGATGTTTGGATGATTAAAGATGGTGGATAAATTTTGATGATGTTTGAAAAGGATTTTCAAATCAAAGGTGAACTTGAATAAATCTAGATCTTTGGATTATAAAATGGATATCCCTCTTTACTTAAGGTAGACTTATGACCTTAGGCAAAAAGGGGAGGATTATTTTAATTAAAGGTAGACTAATGGCCAACAAGCAAAATGGGATACTAGAGGATGGTAAGATCTAGATTTAATTCTTGCACAAAGTTGATTTGAGGTATGGTTTTGGATATTGATTGATGTTTGGATTTTGGATGATTTTTTATCTTGGATTATTTTGATTTGTGGATAAGATGGATAGAATTTGGATAAGGTTGGGTGAATGTTGGATTTGAAATGAATTCTGAATGGATGAGTTAAAGGTCCAAAGTTGAAAACCAAAATGTAGGATTTGAAATGAAATGGTTATTGAGTGGATAAGGTATGACCAAACATCAAATATCAAAATAATATTTATCTAAGTCGAAATGGTATGGTAAACGAATTTGGACAAAAGGTTTGGATTATGCGGAGATGAAAAAGATGGATTATGGTTAGACCTGGTGATTGATTAATGATATGAGATGAAGGGTCCAATAGTTAAAATGATTTTTCTCCAAGGTCAAAGGTAAAGATGAATTTGGACAAAATGGCTGTGGATGATGGTCAAAGGTGAATTTGGATTTTGATGGAATTTGATAAGGTGACCACAGATTCTAACTGGGCAGGTTTTAAGGATTCCAGGACAAATTACTAGACACATGTGGGATTTAGTCTCTGAATGGCGTCAGTTTTTGGTGATAAGGCATCAAAAAGGTGAAATGGTGCCAAAGCAGATCCAGATGGCGCCAAAATAGTGGATTATGGTGTTAGAGAAAATGGTGCCATAGGAGAATTTTAAGGCACCAAACAGAGAAGTTATAGTGCCAAAATGAGACAGTGTCTAGAATTTTGTCTAGGTCTTTGGAAATTTTTGGCAAATCTTGGATTTTAAACTCACACTTTTGTATTTTGAAGGTCAAATGCTTTATTTGGTAGGCTCAAATGTTTAATGGTTTGATTCTTCAAATGGTTCAAGTGGTTTTGGATAATGTCAATGAGATTTCTTGGCAAGTAGACAAACAATCAAACAAGAGAACACAATGGCCAGACGTTTAATAGGAAGTGTGAGCATTAAATGTATGTTCAATAGCCCCTTAAGGCCAAATTTCCACAGGTCTAGACACAATCAAATACACTTGAAAATAATGTTTAGTCTACCTAAGGTCAATGGCCAATGGCAACTTGTTCAAGCCCACAACTTGGAATCTCCTTCGACACAAATGCAGGAACACCTAATGTGGGTTTATACATTTTTGTCTTTGCAAGAGAGGACAGGTAGGGGCCTCCAGGACTGGAAGGATGACCCAATAACCCTCTCCTCGGAAAGCCAACAAGTAGCTTATGCTAAGCCGAGGATTTCTACCTCATCTCAGGGGAGCCATATGGTGAGTATCTTCAGAGAATGTATTCTCTTGCGTTAAACAAGACACCAATAATTTGGTCAACACGGTAGGCTTCTAATCTTAAGGTGTCTAGTGGGAATTCAAGGACTTGACACTTATTCATGCGGCAGTGACTCACTTAAGAGACTATCCCAGCCACTTACATCAATCCGTTTGCAAGGAAAGAATGGGGTTGACGTATCACACACACAAGTGTATGGATATTGGGGAACTGTCGAAATAAGAATACTTGACCAAGAAGTCTTCAGCTTTCGCCTAAACCATTTATATAGCAGACCGAATTGAAAGCACCGCTTAGAGTCATCCCTTGGGGTGAGTACCTCTTTTCCCACCAAGGCAGGCTCTCCTAAAAAGAAAAAGAAGATAGAACAATTTCTCTTACACCCAAGATCCTTTGAAAGGCAAGGGGAGAGGATACTTTTCTTCTACCATGGGATCTACTAACAAAATGTGCAAATGCACCAAACACAACAAACACTTGTTCTTTTTAGAGCACCAAATTAAGATGTTCCTACTTTAAACACACAAGTTCATTTTAAAGCACCAAACCAAGTGTTCCTATGTTAGCATGCAAACACACATAAAAGGAATCCTGCAATGAAATGTTGGTAGTCTGAGTTTTTTTGTCTTTGGCCAGCATTCTTTCACCTGCATAGATGTGTTAATGTCTTGAACAAATCCTGAGAAATAGTTATATGGATGGTGCCAAAACAGAGGATAATAGCGTCAGAAATCAAACATATGGTGCTGGAAATAGATGGAGCTACAAATCAGACATATGCTGCTAAAAATACAAAAAATGGCGCTAAGCTTTTCTAAATAAAAAATTAGACTGATGATAGAGCATAAAATCATAATGGCACTAAAAATTAGTAAAATGGTGTCACAAGCAAACATGGTGTCAAAATTTCATGATATGGCACTAATGTAACATCACAATCCATAATGCTCAATAATTAACACAAGTAATCATCTTAAACAAGAACTAGATTACATCATGATTACCCAAATCAGAGTTAAACAAGAATGATTCATTATCATTTTAATAATTAAGCATGTTAGTCTAAACAAGAATAAAACAAAACTTACAATTACAATATCCAATTACATCTCATTAGTGAATAACCTTCACTATGCATGCACAAATCTATGCTCAATGCATCAAATATCAAATTATACATAATAATTGACTATCAAGTCATGTAATGAAAAGTACTGTATCTGGATCTCTTGACATCTGTCTTCATAAGTCTCTGCTTGTCCCATGCTTGGGAAGGAGATCATCATTCGAGTGTTTTTCCTCCAACCATAGACCAGCGGTCCCTTGCACAACTTCCTACTTGGAAGCGGCCCTATCCTTCACAGAAGGTATAGATATTAGGAGCCATTAGGTTTGCCATCTGAGTATCTAGTGTTGTGTCCTTCATAATGCCTCTCAGTCATGCAACTATAGATCCACTCTAACTATGCATGACACTACTGGAGACATTATGTCATTTGGAGCACTGTGGACCGACAATGCATGCAGAGATGGATGCATTACTTTGGCCAAAGATTTACATACATGTACGTTACACAATGAACGTTGTCGTATGTCAACCACCCTAACTCAACTTAGAAGTTGTCTCATCTTACAGTATGCTTATATTGACCTCTCTCTCTAGGTCTAGTATGAGTGGGTTCAATTCGATTCATAGTCCTATACCAAGACAATCAACTCCCAACTTAGGAGTATACCAAACATAATGGGTTACTTTCACAATGAGGAACCTATGACTCCTCGTCACCCTGTTCCATTACTGATCCTATTAAAAGTCAAACCAAGTTTTCCAATCTAGGTTTATCGTGATTGACAGTTTCATTGTGATCTACCATATGGGTTAGATTCACGATCATGATACCCTATGCATACATTTCCTTATCTATTTAAATGGGCTTTAATATTAGACAATAACTCAATACCCATGTGGGTCTTTTTTGATAAATACTCTCCTCATGGAGTTCGATGAAAAGAGTTTTGATTCACATTAGAATAAACATATATATATATATATATATATATATATATATATATATATATATATATATATGCTTCCTAACTCTTAATGATTATAACAACAAGAAGAGAATCCTCTCTAATATATCGGCATGCATGCAAAGCTCCCATGGATTAAAACAATAATCTTTTCTATTACCAACCTCCTCCTTTATTGAGGGTAGAAAAATACTACCTTAGGTTATCATAATAACCCTTTAACAACAGTCAAGTTTGATGTATGAAAGTTCCAAGCATGTGGTTAAGCGCTATTAGCACAGTCTAATGTTAAAGTTTCAAAAGACCACCACAACAGTTCATGGTTAGTACCTTGGCCACATGCAGGCCGAGCCTTCAAACATAAACTTTACATAATCATTTAACGAGCACCATGAGTGTTATCGGCTCATCATATGAGTCTTGGTGCTATCTTTAAATTATTAACAATGGTGCCATGTCGGTACTCGACATGAGTATGCATCAATAGTTTTGAGCTTGACCTTAAAGGCCTCGAGCGACTGTCATTATGAAAGATACAATCCATCATATCTTATGATACATATATCATAATCAGTCCAACGGCCTGTAGATTTATATCTTATGACACGTATATCATATTCTGCTAGTGACCTGTAGATTTATAACCTATGATACATATATCATATTCGGCCCGCGGCCTGGAGATTTATTGCCAAAGAGAAACAATATATAGTCTAACACAATAACTTAATACTAACGTATGATATAATAAGCTAGCTATGGCAGCATAGTTTCAAACAAATAACACAGCAATTACATTATAAGATAGTTGACATAGTCAACACATGTGCTTCAAGAAAACACTACTGTTAGCATGCATTTAATGATAAAGCTCTTTCAAGCTTCATTTCTAGCTGAATGAAGTCATTTGATGTCATCAAATCAGACAAATAGGTCTCACGACTGAGAGCTACGTATTGTTCCTATGGTATCTCCAAGGTTTAGCTGACAACTGTGATTTCCTTGATCTTGTTCTATCTTTTTCCCACCACAGAGAGCAATCCACAACCATAGATAATAATTATAATGATTATTGATAGCATTCAATAATAGAAAAACTTGCTATGACTGCCTTTCTTGGCATGTTGATCATGCAGGGAACTACCACCCGCGCCCATGATGTGGTGGGTGGTTTCCCCACTCCACCACCTGCGGTTTCTAAGGAGCTTTTTGATCCTATCCTTGCTATTAGCAAGAGATTAGTGAGCATGAATCTCCCCATTGGTCAAAATAACATCTCATCACTCCACTACCGTGGGTGATGTCAGCCCATTAACAAACAGTTAACCATATTAGTATTACATGGAATTCGATATTAGATTTAAATAGTCATAGCATAATATAAATTTCATACATCTCTTTGATGTATGAAGATACTTATATCAATCATGATGTCGTCATACAACATCACCACCTACATGGTGGCATGGTCAACATGCGATTTAGGGGTCGAGCACCGCTCCCCCTTCTTCACTTAAAAACCCAAAGCAAAATATACCAAGAATAATAGATTTAAAATCCCGATTCGGGAATAAATGGAGAAAACAAGAAGGTATCCCACCACATGGAGAGACCATTTATCGACTCACAATGACATTCTTAAGAACTCTGTTTGGTCAAATTGACGCAACCATTGTCGAAATGACTCTATCGACAAGATGACACTAATGGAAAATCAACTGTCAATGAAAAGACATAACTTACGCCAACTTACAAGGGTTCATAAGGACATAAAGTCTAACACTCAGATGGCAATTGGACCCATTTCCCGACATCTATCTCTTCCTCCTGAATGATACTCTCCTTTTGTCTTCAAAGGATATTTCATTTCTTGTTAACACTCAGCATCATAAAACTATGATCAGTGCATCATTAGTTAATTATATATTCATATGAACAAGTAATTCATAAGTATCATTAGTCAGTATTCTCATAATCAACGATTAAATCAGATATTTCCACAGGATCTAATCATTAAACTATGGTTAATCTTCTTGATTACCACACAAAGTTAAGATTAAGCCTAAGCACAAGTTGGGGATGTAACATATCTCCCCCCATAAGAATCATCGTCCCCGATGATGTAATGTCTTCATAGTCAATCAACATAATAAAAGAAATGTTTTGAGAGCATATTAAAAAGTTTTTCTGAAAAGATGAGGAAATCTCACATAGAAATCATCATAGTTTTCCTAGGTGGCATTTTCCTCTACATATTGGTCCCACTGGACCTTGCATTGTGTTATCTCTATATTATGTAAGAGTATCTTACTTATTTCGAGCACCTTGATGGGCTCGATCACCATCACTCCTGGGTCTTTCAGTTGTATAGCATTCCAATCAAGCATAGGAATTTGATTATTTGTAGAAATAAACTTTTTCAAATATGAAACATGAAACACATTATGCATCATGGCAAGAGTTGGCGGTAGAGCAATTCTATATGCAACTGGGTTGACTTCTTCAAGAACTTTGAAGGGTGACGCAGAGCCACAGCCAGAAACGTTTACCAATGGTGGAATTTGGTGTTTCTCATTTCATTGGCAAGAGTTAACAAAATGTCTCACCGATATACCCTATCAGCCTAACAATGGCTATCGGCACCTCTAATGCATTTCACGCTGATGCCCATTTCACACCGATGAGGGTTTCATTTATATTGCCTATTGGTAGGATAATGCCTATCGGGCTCTCCACTCTGACTTGCCCCGATGACTGAGGTCACACTGAAACATGCAAACCCTAACCTGTTGAACAGGTTCCCGTTACCTCCGCTACCGGTCACCTCTATCAGCTAAGTTGTTTATCGGCAACACTTAGGATGTCAGTCTAGCTGCGGAAAGTCTCCCCGATGTTTCACTTCATGCCGACGCCAAACTCCCTTTCGATGAAGAATCTCCTTTTCGCCTATTGGCGAGACTTCCACTATCGGTGAATTCCTTGAGTCTCCTGCCGATCTCCTTTGTCACTCTGATATGTTGAACGCCAACTCCACCGTCAGCCAGACTATGACCATCAACCTAACTTTAAACTCCTTCACCAATGGCATATCTCATTCTGATGTGTCAACCATCAACTCGCCATCAGTAAGACTTTCCACATCAGTGAGTCTCAACTTTGCTCAGCTGATACTATGGCTTACGCCAATAGACTTCTTTGTCGGCGACACTTTGTATTTGTCACCCTGATCAGCAAAAGTGCCCCTGTCGGTGAAATGGAAACTTTTCAACCCAATGGTTCCTCTCACGTCGATGCCTACACAAACTTGCACGAAAACCCTGATATCGACTGATCTGCTTCCTTAACAATTTCAACACAGAACTTATCCTTTGAACCCTAGCACATGAGGATGCTAGGAACGATTACTGCATGCCACAACTTGATCCCAAAACATGAAATGCATAAATAGAAAAAATGAAAAGTAAAACTAATCTACTGTACAGGGCCATTCCACCGATTCGGAGAATCAACCGGTGGAATGGATAAGTGAATCCATTTCACCTGCAAATAGGAAAGACGATTACACAGATAAATCAAAATCAGACAGATAGCACCAATGGGATCTCCTTTATTTCAATATCAGAAAATGCATACAAATATTCCAGTCACACTGTATCACAGTGCTCTGTCAAATCTCCAAACACAATGTCTCTGTTTTCCCTATGCAACCATATGAATCCCTCTCAACTCTATATCAACAACCTAAGCTAGGGCAAATATATCTACTCCTCATGAGTAGTACAGAAATGATTCCCAGACGCTAGGAGGACAGCTAGCATAACAAACTATAACAGACTGCACATAACCCTAGATTGACCCAAAAACATAAGAATTGGTCCAATGGACCTTATTACATCATAATGCATAAAAACATACTATATTTAGACCTAATCTGTATTTAGAAGGGTTGCCCCTGCACCATACTCCCCAGAAGAAGAAATCTCAAGTCCACTTGAGATGAGAGTATGTAGGTCTGAACCATGTGTGTTGATCTGTTCTTCAGTCATCCACACTGCTTTTGAATCAGGTTTTCCTTGCCAATTCACCAAATATTCCAAATATTCCTTGTTTTTGGTTTTCTTAATCACTCTTGTGTCTAAAATTTTCTGCAACTGTGGTGGATCATGTTTTGGAATGTCATCAGCTGCTGTATCCTATAGTAGTTCCTGTTCTTCATCTGGATGATGCTTGTATGGAGTTAAATCACATACATTGAATATAGGTGATAAACCAAGATCATAAGGAAGTTGTATCTCATAAGCATTCTGTCCATGCTTTCTCAAAATCTGACATGGTCCAATCTCCCTCTGCATGAGTTTGGTATATTTACCTTTAGGAAGTCTGTCCTTCTTCAATTGAACCCATACCAAATCTCCAACATCAAACTGTACATCCTTCTTCTTTTTATCAGCATACTCCTTATAGTTCAAAGTAGTTTGTTGGAGTTGGTTCTTAACCTGATCATGTACCTCTTTTATGGCTTTTGCAAAAGCTTCTCCATCTGCACTAACAGGGTTTGCTGTAAGATCTCTCAATTCCAAAATTCCTCTTGGATGCATACCATACACTATTTGAAAAGGTGATTTCCCTATACTCCTATTGACAATACCATTATAGGAAAATTCTGCCTGAGATAGGATATTATCCCACTTTTCTCCATGTTGTTTTGTCAAACATCTGAGCAAATTCCCTAAGGAACAATTGACTACTTCAGTCTGTCCATCCATTTGAGGATGATATGCGGATGAGAAAGACAAATTTGTTCCAAGTTTCTGCCATAGAGTTCTCCAGAAATGACCAATAAACTTCACATCTCTATCTAACACTATGCTCACGGGCAATCCATGTATTCTGACTATTTCCTTGAAAAACAAATCTGCAATATATGAAGCATCAGCAGTGGTTTTGCATGGCAAGAAATGTGCCATTTTGCTAAATCTGTCCACTACAACAAAAACACTATCATATCCCTTTCTGGTTCTGGGCAAACCCAACACAAAATCCATACTGATAACTTCCCATGGTCTAGAAGGAATGGGTAAAGGCTGATATAAACTTGCATTAGTTGATCTTCCTTTTGCTTTCTGACATATCACACATGTCTCTACAAATTTTCTGACATCTGATTGTAACTTAGGCCAATAATAATGTCTTCTGATAAGATCAAGAATCTTATCCAAACCAAAATGTCCTGCCATAGCTCCACAATGTTTCTCTTTTATGATCTTCAACCTCATAGAACACCTTGGAATACACAATTGTCCACCTTTGAACAGCAATCCATCTTGGATCAAAAATTCAAAGAACTCCGCATGATATTTATCTCCAAAAGAAGTACATACCTGATATATCTCTCCAAAATCTTCATCACCAGCGTACATGGTCTTCAGTGAATCAATGCCAACACTTTCCAACTGAATCTAGTTGACTGTTAGAGCTCTCCTGCTCAAGGCATCTGCTACCTTATTCGTGACTCCCTTCTTATGCTTCAATGTGAAAGTAAAAGCTTGCAAAGTTTCTACCCATTTCATATGCCTATGATTCAGTTTTTCCTAGCTGTTTATGAAACTCAGAGCCTGATTATCTGTGAATACTATGAATTCTTTTGGCATCAAGTAATGCCTCCATTTCTTGAGTGACTGGACTAGAGTATACATTTACAAATCATATGATGAATACCTCTTTTTAGCATCATTGGGCTTCTCACTGAAAAATGCAATTGGCCTACCTTCTTGACTGAGTACTGCTCCAATTGCCATGTGACTTGCATCACATTCTACCTAAAATTTTTTGTTAAAATCTAGTAGCGCAAGGACTGGCTGATGTGCCACCTTCTTCTTCAATGTTTCAAAGGAATCATCTGCTCCCTTAGTCCAAACAAATCTGCACTTCTGTCTTCCTTTTATAGTATCAAGCATGGGTGCACAAATATGACTAAACCCTCTTATAAACTTTCTGTAGAAGGTTGCCAACCCATGGAAACTTCTGACATCATTCATAGTCCTTGGAGTTGGCCAAGACAATATGACACTTACCTTCTCCTTATCCATTTGCAGCTTGCCTTGGGAAATGACAAAACCCAAATATGTGATCTCCTCCTGCATGAACAAACACTTGTCCAAATTTATCATCAGCTGCTCTTCATGTAACCTCTACCAAATCTATATGTCTAAGATGTTCTTCCTTTGTATTGCTAAAAATCAAAATGTCATCTAGATACACTATGACAAACTTACCCATGAATTCTCTCAAGACCTCATTCATCAATCTCATAAAAGTACTAGGTGCATTAGACAAACCAAAAGGCATAACTTTCCACTCATACAACCCTTCATTGGTTTTGAATGTTGTTTTCCATTCATCTCCTAGCCTAATCCTGATTTGATGATAACCACTCTTCAGATCTATTTTTGTAAAATACTTAGCACCTCCCAAATAGTCAAGTAAATCCTCTATCCTAGGTATTGGAAACCTATACCTGATTGTGATCTTATTAATAGCCCTGGAATCTGTGCAAAGCCTCCAAGTGCCTTCTTTCTTTGGTGCTAGTACAGCTGGTACTACACATGGACTTAAACTTTTACCAATCAGACCTGTGTCTAACAATTCCTCAATTTGTCTTGCTACTTCTGCATTCTGTTCTAGAGTTAGCTTATATGTTGCTTTGTTCAGAAGTGTAGATCCTGGATTAGATCTATGCAATGGCTGATATCCCTTACAGGTGGTTGGGATCTTGGCATTTCATCAGAGATGATGCCTTTATACTTATCCAATAACTCTTGGACAGTTGGGTCTATGAACCTCTGCTTCTTCTCTTTCTTGACTTCTTGCTGATGTTCTTTATTCACTGTCAGACATGGAATTAGGGCATATGCAACTGCACCTTCTGCTACTACTTCTTTCATGAACTGTTTTCCTTCCATCAACATTACCTTTACCTCTTTTCCTTTTGATTTCTCCTCCTTCTCTGTCCGTGGGATCAGCTCTGTCACCATACCATCTTTGGTGATTGTATAGGTGTTCCTAACACCATCATGGTGTGCCTTCAAGTCATACTGCCATGGTCTTCCAAATAAGAGATGGCAAGCATCCATCTTGGTGATATCAAACAACAACTTGTCCTTATATGCTCCAATCTGAAATTCTACCCAAGCCTGCTCTTTTACAACTGTTTGCTAACCTTGGGTAAGCCATGAGACCTTATATGGGGATGGGTGTGTGTATGAGGAAAAATCGATTAAATCTAAACTAAATAAAACCAAAGAACCCAATAACATAAAGGAAACCAATCTAAATAAAAGCCATTATCACAAATCAAAGACAAATGAAAGCTCTTTTACCGAAATCTGTGTTGTTTCCTTTGGATTGAATGTGGATTGCTCGATGTAGTTGCAAAGCCATGGCTGCAACAAGCAAGTAGTGCTCAAGAGATCAATGTCAAAAGATCGTTATAGTGCTCAATCGACGCGTTTTTGTATGCTCGAAGCTCTGTTAAGTATGCCTGAGAATACGATCGAAGAGAGAGGTAATGAAGGAGATGAGGTGGGTTTATATAGATTTCAAAGAAAATCGATCAACGGTCCAGATAATTCAGAAGAATCAACGGAGGAGATGAGTTGAGGAACGTGCAACGAATGAGAAGAAGACATGTGTCTTGCTTTCTTTTGCATGAGAGGAGTTATCAAGAATAGAAGAATGAGTTAACTGAAGAGATAAATCAATTAAAAGAATAAAGCAATCGGTTAAGTGATTTAAAACAAGAAGAAGAGATTTGCATGAGAAAAGAAGATATTTTGCTTTATTAAATATAGAAATATTTAATTGATGAGCAAGAAAGCTTGAGTTATATTAGAGATAACTCAAATTAGAAGAAAAAGCCACTTAAATAAATAATTGATCTATTTATTTAAATTTAGAGAAGATATTTTGGAAGAAATAATTAAATAATTGGGATTATTTAATTTAGAAGATTTTGAAAAGCAAATTAAATAAATAAATTTATTTAATTGTTGTGCATGATTTTGGAAGAATAAATTTGATTTAATTAAATAATATAAATTATTTAATTGTAGATAAGATAGAATTGTGATGAATTAATTAAATAATGAGATTTATTTAATTAATGTAGACTTAATTTTTGGAAAGAGGATGATGATCAAATTAAATAATTAAAATTATTTAATTGTGGAAGAATATAAAGGAATTTAATTTAACTAATTAAATAAAGAGGATTTATTTAATTAATGTTGAATTTAGGAGATTTAAAAGAATTTGATGATAATTAATTAAATAATTAGATTATTTAATTAACGTTTGCAATGCAGGTGATTCGACAGATTATGAAATGCAAGTGATTTGACGACACGGTCATTTTAAGGTGTCTACATTTTGCCCCTCTTTGATGCAATGCAGCATGTAGCGTTGCGTCAAAGAAAATGATTGTTGAAGATGTACTACAATTTTTTGATGCCCCAGTGTAGGTAGTTGCCCCAGCGTATGCCCCCTCGAGCGGGAAGACAGGGAAGCGACAGAGGAAAGGTGTTGACGCTTGACCAGAAGAGGACGCAACCAGGAGGAAGAAAAAGCAGAAGAAGGGCTGGGAAAGAAAAACTAAGGGGGGGGACACTATAAATAGGTCCCATGGGGACCACAATCCGCATTTGCACCCTTGGATAATCTAAATTTAGAGAGAAGAGAAATTCCAACCTAGGTGGAGTGAGTTGAGCAGCCAGCGAGGAGAGATGTCGATTCTAGCGCACAGTCATCGGGCGGAGTTGGTGCGGACCTACAGGAGGCCAGCAGGAGCTCCGGCAGCGGTAAGTGATTGAAAACCCCCTTGTCATTTGTCGTTTAGGGTCGTTTAGGGCTAGGTTTAGGCAGGGTCAGTCATGTCCAGCAAAACCGCTTTAGGAAGCCGCAGCGCGTTTGGTATAGGATTGTAGCGCTTTTGGCGCGCTGTAGTGCGGCTGGTAGTCGCCTGCAGCGCATTTGGTAAAATCGCGTCGCTTTTGGTGTTAGGTGTCCGCGTCGCAGCGCACTTGGGAAATCCCGCAGCGCACTTGGTTAGGCAGTGCAGCGCACTTGGCCAAGCAGGTCAGCGCAAGTGGCAAGAAGGGGGAAAAAACGCGTCGCGTCTGGTATGACAGAGTAGCGCGGTTGGTAGGACAGAATGGCACAGTTGGAAAAATAAGGCGCATTTGGTTCAAAAATCACAGCGCGGCTGGTTGAATAGAATGGCGCGGTTGGTGTGGAGGGATAGCGCGTTTGTATAAAACAAAGCGCTTTTGGTTTGAATAGAAGAAAAGTTAGGGGGCAAGTAGAAGAGTGAGGCTGCCAAAGAGGAAAGGGCAAGTTGGGGGTTTTAGGGACTGATGGTAGATAGGTTTTGAGGGATTCAGAAAAGAAACTGACAAGTGATTTGTTATGGATGCAGAGGATACTGCCACCGTTGATGTCGCGAGAGCGACATCACACGATAGCGCACGAGGTGGTTCAGCTTACATGGGAGGAGGACGCATTCCTGGAGCATGCGAGACTGTGGCACGTGGCACACTTGACACACATTAGGGTGAATCTCGCCCTAGTGACAGCAGTCGTGGAGAGGTATCACAGCGAGACCTCGTCGTTCCACTTTCCGACAGGGGAGGCGACAGTGACACTGGAGGATGTATACCGCATCCTGAGGATCCGGATAGACGGAGAGATCGTTGACTTTGACCCGGTGCGGGGTGAGGCAGGCTTGGAGGAGGTCTTCTGCACCGATGACCTGTGGATAGAGGATGGAGAGATACGATGGGCAGACGTCCCGAGACTCTGCGATAGGATCAGATGGATCGTGGCTTCATTGATTGGCAGCTTCCTGTGCCCGGACCGGAGATCGAGAGGACTATCAGTTGGCTGGGGGACAGTTCTTTCAGGGATGTTCACCCATGGTAGACAGTATGCGTGGGGACCCTGCGTGCTAGGCCAGCTATACCATGATATGCACCATTGTGTGTACAGGAGAGGCAGGAGCCTCTCAGCAGGCGTGACTTTGTTACAGGTATGGGCATGGGAGCACATTCCAGTCATCCGACCCATGGCGCAGTGCCACCGAGACAGGGGTGAGCCATATGCATTTCTATACGACGGGGTGATGACACACCGGAGGATGGGGTCTGTGAGCTACTGGAGGCGGCAGATAGACGAGATGGACATATTCATATGGAGGCCCTGGTTACTGTGCGAGGAGTGGGCTGATGAGCATGAGCAGCTCATGTATTGTAGACAGGCTCGCTATCTGTTCGGTAGACAAACAGATATGATAGAGAGATACCTACACGAGCGAGTTCTCAGGCAGTTCGGGTTACCGCAGGGGTTACCAGTGGGGGAGGCCACTCATGCCAGGACACGGAGAGAGGTAGGAGACTGGGATGCTGAGATCCCATTGGCGACAGCACTGACAAAGGTGCGGGGACTTATCCCCATGAGATGGGATTGGGATTCTGGGCTAGCAGACCCAGGGACACTGCCAGAGTACGATCAGTACTAGCAGACACACAGGCCTATGAGATTGACTACACCAGGTGTAGAAGGGGCAGTGGGAGAGGTGCTGGTGCTTGGAGGAGAGGCCAGGATGAGGCGGCAGGCTAAGGTAGCTAGGCAGCAGGCAGCGGGCCAGCAGGCAAGTGGAGAGGGCAGCGGCCAGCAGGCCGATGTGGAGATCGCAGAGGCAGTGGGCCCGGTCGTAGAGACTGACTTACAGAGAGCAGAGCGACTGCTGCAGGAGGAGATAGCCCGGAGGACTCGCCTAGAGCTCTGGATGGCTCAACTGAGGAGAGACAGGGGTGCAGTGCGGGCTGATGCGAGGCAGGCAAAGGCCACAGCCCAGGCACAGACACAGGCAGCCACAGCAGCACAGACAGCCCTAGCACAGGTGCAAGCGCAGCTACAGGCACAGGTGCAGGCATACAGACAGCTGCAGATGAGCTAGTGCAGGCTAGGCGAGAGAGAGACGCAGAGGTGCAGCTGCGTTTGACAGCAGAGGCCACACTATTCAGAGTGAGGCGGGAGAGAGAGGAGGCACGCCGTGCGCTGGGTGCAGATCAGAGGACCTTGTACAGCGAGCTCATCCGAGTGCAGGGCGAGCTTGTATCAGCTGGCAGAGAGGCAGAGTACTACAGGGGTTTATATGTGGGTGCGGTGCCGGCAGCTCAGCAAGCACCGAGCTATAGAGATAGGAGCAGGTCGGAGGCATCAGGATCCTGGAGGACAGGGCAGTCAGCGTCCTCAGTTAGAGGGCCACTTTTGTCGCCGGGGGGAGGAGGAGGACCATCAAGGGGACCTCCACCGAGCACAGGGGGAGGCCAGGGGCCACAGCAGGAGGGCAGCTCTACCCACTAGGGCACTTTCATTTGTACTGTATCATATTGTATCATTTTGGACAGATGCCTGCGTGCATTCTGATGTATATTTTGAGGGCTCTTGATAGCCTTGATGTACGATATTGGTGTATATTTGGATGTATACACATTTTTGTATTATTGATGTAGACACAGACACTTTGTATTATGGCGGTCGTTACATGATATATATATATATGATGATCTGTTCGACTCACTGCTGTTCATGCTTTTGTGTATGCATTCCTTGATGTCATGGATGTGATGATATATATGTATGATTATGGATTCATGTGATGACATATGTGGCTTATATGATGCTTATAGATGTATGATGATAGAGATATATGATGATGTAGATGTGATGATTAGTGATATCTGACATGTGGGTTTTGCAGATATGCACCAGAGAGGAGATCAGGAGGAGATGGAGACTGTTGATCGATTACTGCAATGAAAGCGATATAAAGGATGTGGAAATGGATGAATGAGCTTGTTGCAATGGCTTCGCATTTGTATATAAAGAGCAATCCTTATTTTTGATATAGCACGTGGATAGTTCGCCACCAAGGTATAAAAGACCAAGGTGCAGCAATATCCGAGTGCGTGGACGTTGACTCTGCAAACAAACGGTTTGAACCTAGATCCCTTAGACATAATATAACCTTGTTGGAACATGCGAATAAGCCATAGTCTTGAACATAAAATAAACTTCAATACATGTAAATGCAAGAAGAATTATTAATATGTAAGATGCTAGGACGTAACACACCCAAGATAAATAGAATGCTAAGAAAGATACTAGGGATCATTCCTTAAACACGGCACACAGAAAAGCAATGACTATGCCCCCAATCCGTACTGCATCGCAACATACCAAGATTATAGATAAATCAAGGTAGTCTTGAATAGGTAATGGGAATAGGGAACAAAAGATAAACCATAACACAAATTGACTGACTTACAAAGTAAACATACAGCCAACATATTCTCTTGCCAAAGAGGTTGCTCAGGATAGATTGGATAGGAAAGATAACAGCCTTATCGTAGGAACTCTATGTCCGTTAAAGGGGGCTATCTACCTAAAAAGACAATATCTTGCTGCAGGAAATGCTACATGTTGCAAGAGACGCGTGTGTTGGTCTCGCCAATGGAACACTTCGAAGAAGACAAGCTTGTGGATCTAGGGCTTGGTAAGCGGTACTTAGCTGATGTTGGCAATCGGTATGCAGGACAGTAGATGACTCTGGAAGGAAGCTGCTTTACTTCAGGTTTGTTAAGGACTTTTGCTTAGAAAGGATGCGCTAGCTGGTTGCTTGAGTTAGTCAAGTCGAGGCGAATGGATTTTGAAAAATGGAAGACTAGAAAGGTGACAGTGCTAATGGATTGAAACGGGTGGAGAATGATGGATCGTGTTTGCCTGAGTATTGGATACATCCTTCGTATTCCAGACTGCCTACATACCCTGTATCCACGGGATCAAGGCACACTTACAATGGAAGATGAACGTGATAAATATGTAGTTCTGGATAGAGTGACGAATGGGTCAAGGTGAAAGGAGGGGATCTTATGTACCTGAGTACTGGATACTTCTTTCGTATTCCAGACTACCTACATACCCATATCCATGGGATCAAGGTACCTTAAGATTGAGAAGAGATGATATGTAGTTCTGGTTAGTGTGATGATGTAGAAAAAGTGTTGAGAAGATAACAGCCTTATCATAGGAACTCTGTGTCCGTTAAAGGGTGTTACCTGTGGAAATGAGACAAGATCGAAGTATGCGCTGCAAACCACGAACAAGGAACCAATCCTAGACCGAAGCTAAGGAAAGAGTTGCCCCCATTCTGGTAGAGGAAACTGTAGGGGTGACTGCCGAAGAAGACACAGAAAGACTTGACCTAGGACAAGACAGTGTTAACTGTAGACATAGATCAAGACATGGGAGATGACGAGGGACATTGACAAATTTCCAAGCTATACTAGATAGGGAGATGGAAATGCAAACAAGGTCAATGGTTTTATTATGGATGGATGGATGAAGCATGTTGCGAACTGGACAAGGAGTGGACCTGACTCGATAGACGATGGATGCTGACTCTACACATAGCGCCTGTTTGCCAGGTTTTCACTATGGTACTTATCCAAGGCGCCTGTTTGCCAGGTTTTCACCAGAGGACGGATTTTTTTGGATTTTTTGTTTTTTGTTTTTTTTTTTGTTTTTTTTTATTTTTTATTTTTTTTGGAATACTCTGAGGATCAGGCATAGAACTTCTTGAGATGGACACTGTTAAGTGGCTCATCTAGAGGAATGCCGTCAGGTGAAGCTAAAGTATAAGCTCCTGATCCATATGCTGCTGTCACAATAAAGGGACCTAACCAGTTAGGCTCAAACTTACCCTTCTTCTCTTGATCTGCTTGATTTCTCTGATTCTCCTTAAGTACAAGATCACCAACTTGAAACTGTCTTTCTTTGATCTTTTTGTTGTAATTACGCCAGAGGCGGTTTTGATAGACATGGAGATGATTAAGTGCAGCAAGGCGCCTCTCATCTAGTAGTTCAAGCTCAGCTAATCTGGAAGTGCGATGCTCATCTCCGCCGATCAGGTCCTGCATGGATACTCTGAGGGATGGGATCTCGACCTCTATAGGTAGGATGGCTTCAGAGCCAAAGACCAAGGCATATGGTGTGGCACCAGTTGGTGTTCTGATACTAGTGCGGGATGCAAGTGCCAATCACGACCAGCTTCATTGACTGTTTTCTTTAGGATCTTGAGAATGGTTTTATTGGAAGCCTCAGCTTGGCCGTTACTCTGTGGATAGTAGGGAGTTGAAAAGCGATATTGGATATTGTATTGTATGCACAAGGCACGGACATCTTGGTTCTTGAATGGTCTCCCATTATTAGTGACAATGGCTTGGGGAATACCATACCGGCATATGAGGTAGTTTAGGATAAACTTGGCTATTTGCTTACCGGTGATATAGGTCATAGGAATGGCTTCCACCCACTTCGTGAAATACTCAGTGGCGGTAATGATAAACTTGTGGCCATTGGAGGAGGAAGGGTGGATTTGTCCTACGAGGTCGAGACCCCATTGAGAAAAAGGCCATGGAGTTGTCACAGGTTGTAACTCATGAGCTGGTGCATGAATCAAATCTCCATGCTGCTGACATTGTAGACACTTCTTAGCAAACTGTGCAGCATCTTGCTCTATTGTAGGCCAGTAATAACCTGTTCTGAGTATCTTCTTAGCAAGATTAGGAGCGGTAGAATGTGCGCCACAGACACCTTCGTGTATGTCTCGTAAGGTAGCTTCAGCTTCTTCCGCGTTAAGACATCGTAAGAGGATACCATCGAGACTCCAGCGATATAGTGTATCACCCAGGATGATGTAACGAGCGGATCGACGGATAAAGGTTTTGCGTTGGGTGGATGATAGGTCAGGAGGAAAGGTATTATTCTTGAGGTATTCATAGATATCTTCATACCAAGGGGAATGGGGACCAACAAATTCGTAGATGATTTCAGTAACAGGAACGTCGACGGCTGGTATCAACAATTGCTCGATCAAGAATTCACACTTCTGTGTATTTGCAGGCATGTCAATCAGTGACCCTACAGAAGCCATAGAATCTGCAGCTTTGTTATGCTCTCTTGGAATTTGCTCAAATGTGATGCTAGAAAAATGTGGTTTGTAGGCATCCACTAGTTGTTTGTAGGGGACCAACTTTTCGTCTTTTGTTTGGTATTCATCTGTGACTTGGCGAATGACTAGTTGTGAGTCTCCATATACTTGTAATTCTGTAATATCCCATTGAACTGCTGTATTGAGACCTATAAGGAGTGCTTCATACTCGGCTATATTATTGGTGC
This sequence comes from Cunninghamia lanceolata, assembly GCA_027924645.1. NCBI lineage: Eukaryota > Viridiplantae > Streptophyta > Pinopsida > Cupressales > Cupressaceae > Cunninghamia > Cunninghamia lanceolata. The sequence continues at coordinate 413,853 of BSBN01000337.1, forward strand.
AAGGGAATGCTAGCCGATATGACTTTGGAATGTAGTCATTCTGAGGTGTAACAAATAAGATGCCAGCTCCTGATCCATGCTATGTGTAAGAACCATCAAAGTATAACTTCCACATTATGGAGTTAGCCAGAGTGAATAGATTCTCATCAGGAAAGTCTACTACCATAGGATGTGTATCTTTCATAGGTGCTTCTGCTAGTTGATCCGCGAGGGCTTGTCCTTTAATTGCCTTACGATCTGTGTACTCAATGTCGAACTCACTAAGAATCATAACCCATTTAGCGAGTCTGCCTGTGAGAGCTGCTTTTGCTAGTAGATACTTCAGGGGGTCAATCTTGGCTATCAGATTTGTATGTTGGTTCAACATGTAATGCCGCAACTTTTGGGAGGCAAACACTACTGCTAAACAAGCCCTTTCCATTGGTGAATAATTGAGCTCGTATCCCACCAAGGTTCTACTGATGTAATAAATTGCATGCTCCTTTCCTGTGTCATCATTCTGTGCTAGCAGAGCCCCTAGGGCTGAATTTGTAGTGGAGATGTATAAGATCAATGGTTTGTCCGCAACTGGTGGAACCAATACAGGAGGTGTAGCTAGATACTCTTTAAGTTGATCAAATGCTGCTTGACACTTATTATCCCATCGAAATGAAACATCCTTTCGGAGCAAGTGTTGAAAGGGTTGACATTTATCTGCTAGCTGTGAGATAAAACGCCTGATGGACTGCAACCTTCCTTGGAGGCTCCTTAATGCTTTAAGGTTCTTGGGTGGAGGCATCTCCACTATAGCTTTTACTTTCGCTGGATCCACTTCGATGCCTCTACGAGATACGATGTATCCCAATAGCTTTCCTGATGTTACGCCGAATACACACTTCTTTGGATTGAGTCTTACCTGATATTTTTTAAGCCTGTCGAAGATCTGTCCTAGGACCTGTATGTGATCCGCCCGAGAAGATTTAGCCAGTATATCATCAACATAGTCTTCCATGATGTGATGAAAGAGGTCATGAAATATCACTGTCATTGCTCGCTGATAGGTTGCTCCTGCATTCTTCAGACCAAACGGCATGACGCACCAACAATAATTGCCCCAAGGACAAGTAAAGGTTGTTTTATGTTGGTCTTCTTCAGCTATCCTTATCTGATTGTAACCCGAGAATCCATCCATGAGAGAAAGCATCTCGTGACCTGCTGTCAAGTCCACTATAATGTCAATGTTTGGTAGTGGAAAGTCATCTTTAGGACATGCCTTATTGAGATCTCTGAAATCATTACACATGCGGATGCGCCCATTGGGTTTAGACACAGGTACAATGTTTGAGACCCAATCTGAATAGTCAATAGGTCGTATGAACTTTGCGTCTAATAGCTTTTGTACTTCAACCTTCACCAAGAGAGCTATCTGTGGGTGCATTTTTCTCAACTTCTGCTTGACTGGTTTCACCTTGGGATCAACTGTGAGATAATGAACTACCAGCTTAGGGTCTAGCCCTGGCATATCTGCATAGGTCCATGCAAAGTTGATGGTTCGTTGCAAGAAGAAGCTGTTAAGATTTCTGTGCTCTGTGTCAGATAAGGATGCTACGAGGAATGTTGTCTTTGGATTCTGGTCTATGCCTAGGTTGATCTCTGTAGAATCTTCCACTAGGAGAGCTGATTTCTCTTGGTACTTAGATGGTAAGGGAAGGTCAAATCCTCCATCCTCCGGTGCCACAGTTGGGTTTTTACCTTTGGATACGTCCTTTGTTTTTACTATTTTAGGATCAGGAGGTGCCACAGTGTGGTTTTCACCTAGAGATCTTTCTTTATTTGCACTTTTGCGACTGGAGGATTTGGCATTCTCACCAAAGTAAGCCGTGGGCTCTAGTTCCATTACAAAAACTGCCTTGTGATCGCCAAGAGGGATACCTTCCCGAAGTCCCATGAACTCAGCTAGAGCTTCGTCATTCTGAAATACATCTATAATGGGGGCCCCTTGTTGGTCCCAATCGATAAGTTCAGGGTAGACAAGTGTGACATTCTGGGTGCTGGTGGTGGAAGTGAAGGATACGGAGGATAGTGTAAAAATGGAGGATTCTGCGAATAGATTGGTCATGTGGAGGGAAGAGTCATCGATGATATCCTCTGTAGACGTCGTATCGGCGGGAAAAGTGTCAGCTACCTCGTCGAGGATATACTCGATGTCTGAGGTGCGTGGTACCTTCTTACCAAATCCTAATCCTTTCTTGTCTAGCTTCTTTGTTACCACAATGGGCTCCATAGTGCCTTGATTCTGTTTCCCAAGGCCACCTTTGCCTTTATAGCCCATGTTTTTCACTATCCTTAAGCCATTGCCATATTGCTTGACTGGTATCGTGACTGGTTCTTTCTCCTTGTAGAGCCAAGAAGAGATGTCCTCAATGGTTTCCTCTTCTAGTAACCGTCCATGTTGGAATTGGGTTAGGAATGTCGGGGGAGGAATAGCTGCTTTTTTGGTAACTTTGGCAATGGGTGGTTTACCGTAAGATTTTGGAGATAAAGGCATCCGCCCTACACAACAAGATTCTGAGATATCATAAGTGCCAAAGCCTATGTCTCAGATGCGAGCTGTGATTTTGGGGAGGGGTGTAGGTTCACTTGTGGAGGCTTACGTGAGAGTTTCAGGGTCAACATAGAGAGGGGATTCAAGGGCTTTGTCATTTTTAGGCACTTGGTTGCAATTCTTATAGCTTCCTTGCAAGACACGGCAAAATTCAAAGGGATTAGGATCTCCTGGGATGGTGATCTCTGTACCATTGTATGGGAACTTTAGGGACTGATGGTACGTGGAGGGGACAGCTTTCATTGCATGGATCCATGGGCGGCCAAGAATAATGTTGTAAGGCAGCTCAATATCAAGAACTTGACACCTGGTTTCAAGCATAACGGGGCCCAGCTGTATAGGCAAGTGAATAACACCTTCTGAACGGCGTTCTGCATCATCATACCCCTTGATTGTAATACTATGGTCAGTGTTGATGTGATCCTCAAAGTATCCCAATTGCTTTAGTAACTTTAAAGAACAGATGTTGAGACCAGCACCACCATCTATGAGGATGCGTTTGATTTTGCGCTTATGGATGAGAACTTCAATATGCAGGGCATCATTGTGACAAGGATCATGGGAGGGGAGGTCTTTCTCAGAGAAGACCACGTTGTAAGGCGAAGCAATATTACCCACTATAGCTTGGAAATCTGCGACGGCTATGTTGTTAGGAACGGAAGACTCTTGGAGGGCTTTTTCTAGCACCACTCTATGTGCAGGTGATGATCGTAGAAGGTCCAAAATAGAGATCTGTGCTGGTGTTCTCCCTAGATGTTTGACAAGATTATAATCAGACTTAATCGGAAGCCTAGGTGTAGGTGCACGGATGGTGACATGACCTCGACAAGTAGTAACAGCACAATCCGTAGATTTGCCTTTGATGGTGAGGGTAGACACTCGACTCTCTTCAAAACGACCTACAACGGAATCGAAAGACGTGGACGCGTGATTGATACCTTTACCTCTATCCTGAGGAGGAGGTGGGCCATGATGAGGGAATGGTTCCTTGTACATATCTAGATCCTTGTTCGTGTGTTGCGCTGGTGATTCATCCTCAAAAGTAATTTGATTACCGTCGATGAGGTTTTGGATGAGGTGCTTAAGCTTCATGCAAGACGCAGTTCTATGACCTTTGCTCCTATGGAACTCACAATACTCATTGTCTCTGTAACGTGCAGTTTTGTAGACAGGTTCTCCATATGGGGGAGCGTCCGGTAAGGTAATGAGCCCTTTCTGCAAAGCTTGATGTAAGACCGATTCGATGGGAACCCCTAAGGGAGTGAATTGACGTCGCGGAGGGTAATCTTGTTGGGGCCACTCTTGTTGTCGTTGCTGTTGGTTGGGATAAGGCTGCCTTTGTTGCTGCTGTTGTTGAGGTGGAGCTTGACTTGGTTTGGAGAGTTGCAGCGGTGTTTGCAACGTTTGGACATGCTTAGTATCGACCACCCCATCGTTGACCACGTTTTTGTTCTTGTTCCAATATTTGGGTTTATCGTTCGATTGTTGATGAGAAGAGCTATCTTTCGTCTCTTTAAAGATTTTGACCACACCCTTAGCAATGAGGGCCTTCTCAATGTTGATACCCTTGTATGTGATTTCATTGAAGGTTGTAGCACTAAGAATTTGCAAATGGAAACCTAACTCTTGGTTGAGGTTCTGCACAAATATGCTAACAAGCTGTTTCTCTGGAATCTTGAAAGGGAATTTACTAGCCATTTGTCTCCATCGTTGAAGGAACGAAATGAAAGTTTCACCATTTTTCTGTTTATTGTTGCATAGATCCGTCATGGAAATCTCATGCTCTGCGTTGTAAGAAAAATGGGTGGCAAACTTCTCTGCTAGTTCGTTGAAAGACTTGATACCCGTAGGTAAGTGTGAGAACCATTCTATTGCTTGACCTCCAAGACTGCGAGGAAAGAGACGCATAAGATATGTGTCATTGTGAGAGACCTCGAAGCAAGCAAGATAGAATTCCCTAAGATGGTCTTTAGGGTCACCTTTTCCTTTATATTTATCAAACTTGGGAATAGTGAAATTTTGAGGAAAAGGGATCATTGGTAATGACCGATCAAAAGGATAAGGACACACTTCCTCTAAAGAGAAGGTCTTTTTGGTGTGGCCAAACGTAAGATCAGATAGCTGTTGTTGCACCTCTGCAATCTTTAGCTCCATAGTCGTGGGAGGGGTTGGTGACATCTCCTGTTGTCCAAAAAGTGGTTGGTGTTGCCCGTATGGAAGATTATAATGTAAGCCATGCGCACTGGTATTGTAAGGGTCGTAAGATTGATTGGGATCATATGGGTTGTACGATTGGTTTAGATTGGGTTGGAATTGGAGGCCTTGATTAGGCAGAGGTGGAGGTGGCGCTAGGTAAGAATGTTGCCTCTGCGATGGTTGAAGAAACGTATTGGGGGGAGGAAAGCTAAAGTGCGTTTGATTAGGTTGTGATGGTGGCACATAGCTTTGGGAAACCTGATGTTGGGAATGTTGAGAGTGGCTAGGCAATGTATGAAAGAAGTTGAGCGAGGATGAACGTTGTGGAGGAGGAACATAGTTAGAAGTGATTTGCGACGGTTGGGGTTGATTAAAGATGAGAGTAGAAGAATGTTGTGGTGGAGGAACATAGGTAGAAGTGATTTGCGACGGTTGAGGTTGCTTGAGGATGAGAGTAGAAGAATGTTGTGGTTGGGGCTGCGTGACTCCAATTGGTTGAGAGACATGCAGGTGTGATGATACAGGAGGTGGCATTTGTTGAGACCCTTGTTGCATGGCTACATAAGTGTTCCCCGGATTGTAATTGGGTGGGAAACCTACGCGTGATGGGGTAATCAAGATTCCACTTGCGATTGGGGTGGACACTTTAGGAGGTGGTTGCACATTTGATCGAGCTAAGGTGGCTTGCTTAGCTAACTCTGCTTGATGTTGGAGAGTTTCTTGTTGGTTTTGATAGATCTCCATGGGAGTCAAAAGTGGTGATATGGGCCTCTCCTCTGTTGGACTTTGGAAAAGGGGATTCCTATACTGCGAGCCTTGAGTAGGTAAGGGCGTAGTCACTGTGGACATGGTTTGCACTGCTTGTATGGTTTCTTGGGTGTTGGTGCTCTCTTTGAGAGTGGACACATCAAAATCTTGAGGTAACTTGGCACCTTGCTTTGCAAGCAAGCGAAAGAAATGATCCTGGTTCTCACTAAGGATTTTATCAAAGGCAGCTATAGCTCTAGGATCTTGTATAAATTCATCAAGATCTTGCCCATCTTCTTGAGAGGATTGACCTATTTCAAAGTGTCGCTCTTCTTGAGATGGGGTTTGATCTACGATATAACCTTGTGGGACAAAATCCGGAGGCAAGCCTGTGGTATACTGAGGTGCATTTAGCAAAGGGGTTCTATCCTCATGAGGATTGCTTGGTTCATCTATGTGCGACATGTTTGGAGAGCTGATTGGTTTTACCGCGGGTGTACTAGGAGTCACCTTGGGAGTAATGTTGAGATGACCTGATTGTGGTGTGCGAGGTGGTGACTTGTGCTTCTTAGGGACAACTTGCCTAGACTTCATAGTTTGTTGTAGCCTAGTGGTAACCATGGGATACACTTAGGCACAATGTAATGCTAGGAATCTGTGAGATGCTTTGAAGAAACGGACAAACTCTGATGCACAAAGTACTGGACCAAAGGCGCTATACTGTTTGACCAGAGGCGCAGGACTGTGCTACCAAAAGTGTACTACTGTGGGCCAGAGGCGACGGACTGAGCTGCCAATAGCGAGTTACTGCTATGCCAAAGGCGAGCTATAGTGACCAAAAGCGAGCTACTGTTATACCAAGGGCGCTGAAGTAGAGTTTTTGCCAGAGGCGGGTTACTGCTGACCAAAGGCGATCTACTATATTACCAAAGGCGAGCTACTATAATACCAGGGACGCTGAAGTAGTGTCTGATGTTTTTCAAAGGCAAGATTTTTCTGTTTCTGAGTGGATTGGTTTGGCAAGAGAAAACACAGCAAACAAATGGTCAAAAAAGGCACAAGGACTGACACAACAGATAGTGTATGTTCAAGGCTCCAAACAAGCCCAATGTTTCCACAGGTCTAATATAGTTGCAATCAATAACAAGCACTTTTTATCCCTAGAGACAAGGTTTCATTGCAGTAGATCAACTCACAGCTTAATACTCCGTCGATAAAAATATCATTCCATAAAGGTGTCAGATATTTAGTATCTTTGCGAGAGACGATAGGTAGGGATATCTCACCCTCCCCTTGGAAAGCTCAAGTAGGTCACAAGAGCTTTATGTCCAAGGGAATACTATCTCTTCTCAAGGGAGCCAATGGTGAGTCTCTTAAGGGTTTAAATCGATTTCCCTTGCACTGATGATTACCGCAATGATCGGAGGTAGGTCGGGTAGTCTCTATCTAAATTGGTTCTTAGTGACTTTGAGGGACCAACGCCTTCCAAGCAATGCGACAAGCTACTAAAAGCTTTAACCAATCCTACTAAGAGTTTCAAACACTTCGCTCAATGTGAAAATCGTTTCCACAAAGAGCTAGTACACCTCTTTTCAGTTTGGCACCACAAGGTAAGGCTGATGTCGGTTAGGACTTGGCTTTCGCCTTATCCCTCTTATATAGCGGTTCAAAGGAAAACTCCGCTTAGGGTCGTCCCTTTTGGATGAATCGCAATCCAAAAGCAGGCCCTTCTAAAGGAAGTAAAAAAAGTAAAAGCAAGCACGTCAAACAAAGGTTCAATTGTCCCGTTATAAGAAAAATAAGGTGTAACTAAGCTATGCACACACACGATTGTAATTGTAAATTGTCCCTTATAAAATGAAGTGTTTGGCATTCACATCCATTGTCCTTTAGAAAATTGAGGTGTTTGTTCATACATGTCCATTGTCCCTTAAGAAATGCAGTATATTCCTAAGACTTAGATTGCAAGAAAAGATTTGTTCAATTATCCCTTTTAAGCATGCAATGTGTTTCTAAGACTTAGTGAGATAAATCAAAAGAGGTCTTCAACGCTCGTCCTACATGAACATATTAAGAAAACACCTATTGGCTCTATGTGAGTAATAAGAAGCTGCAACAAGTGAGTTAGTTCCACCAAAATTTCACAAGTTAGCAAAAAACAAATCAACTTTAACCAAAAGCGCTGCACGATTTTACCAAAAGCGATGTACTGTATTCCCAGAGCGCTGTCGTGCAGACCAGAAGCGCTGTATAATATAACCAGAGGTGCAGCAAATTAACCAGAAGCGCTTCACTGTGTTTTCAAAGGCGCTGTGATGCAAACCAGAAGCGCAATATAATAATACCAGAAGCGCTGAATAATAGCCGTAAGCGTGACACTGTGTTACCAAAAGCGTCAGACGATATAACCAGAAGCACCGCGCTGTCTCAGATCACAAAGAGGGGAACTTTTTAAAAATAATTAGATCTAAAGAAAAATTCCATGATTGATTCACTGTTCTGAGAAGTGGTAGCTGAGAGATCTGTGTTCTGCAATCGTTAAAGAACTCAAAAAGCTGTTACAACACCAAGGATTAACACAAAAGTCGAAGGCACTCCTAAATAAATCAGCTTAGGATGTCCAACAAGAAAAATAGGTTTGTCTGACAAATACAACAGCTTGTCATACAAAGCAATAAGATGGATGGTGTAAAAATCCTGTAAAACCGTGAACAAGGTCAGAAACCTAATCTAGCCAAAAGCGCTGTAGAATACTACCGAAAGCGCCCTTCTGTCAGGCCAAAAGCGCTGTGCTGCGCTGCCTAAAGCGCCGCAGAAGCTCAAAAGCGCCGCACTGTGTCTACAAAAGCGCTCAAAGATCTTGCCAGAAGCGCTGTGGGGTGTCGTTTGCGCTGTGCCGTATTGTGACTTCAAAAAAACAAATTTCTCAAAGAAACAAAGGGATTAGTGGGTCCCACCGGGCGTGCCAGAATGTGTATGAGGAAAAATTGATTAAATCTAAACTAAATAAAACCAAAGAACCCAATAACATAAAGGAAACCAATCTAAGTAAAAGCCATTATCACAAATCAAAGACAAATGAAAGCTCTTTTACCGAAATCTGTGTTGTTTCCTTTGGATTGAATGTGGATTGCTCAATGTAGTTGCAAAGCCATGGCTGCAACAAGCAAGTAGTGCTCAAGAGATCAATGTCAAAAGATCGTTATAGTGCTCAATCGACGCGTTTTTGTATGCTCGAAGCTCTGTTAAGTATGCCTGAGAATACGATCGAAGAGAGAGGTAATGAAGGAGATGAGGTGGGTTTATATAGATTTCAAAAAAAATCGATCAACGGTCCAGATAATTCAGAAGAATCAACAGAGGAGATGAGTTGAGGAACGTGCAACGAATGAGAAGAAAACATGTGTCTTGCTTTCTTTTGCATGAGAGGAGTTATCAAGAATAGAAGAATGAGTTAACTGAAGAGATAAATCAATTAAAAGAATAAAGCAATCAGTTAAGTGATTTAAAACAAGAAGAAGAGATTTGCATGAGAAAAGAAGATATTTTGCTTTATTAAATATAGAAATATTTAATTGATGAGCAAGAAAGCTTGAGTTATATTAGAGATAACTCAAATTAGAAGAAAAAACCACTTAAATAAATAATTGATTGATTTATTTAAATTTAGAGAAGATATTTTGGAAGAAATAATTAAATAATTAGGATTATTTAATTTAGAAGATTTTGAAAAGCAAATTAAATAAATAAATTTATTTAATTGTTGTGCATGATTTTGGAAGAGTAAATTTGATTTAATTAAATAATGTAAATTATTTAATTGTAGATAAGATAGAATTGTGATGAATTAATTAAATAATGGGATTTATTTAATTAATGTAGACTTAATTTTTGGAAAGAGGATGATGATCAAATTAAATAATTAAAATTATTTAATTGTGGAAGAATATAGAGGAATTTAATTTAATTAATTAAATAAATAGGAGTTATTTAATTAATGTTGAATTTAGGAGATTTAAAAGAATTTGATGATAATTAATCAAATAATTAGATTATTTAATTAACGTTTGCAATGCAGGTGATTCGACAGATTATGAAATGCAAGTGATTTGACGACACGGTCATTTTAGGGTGTCTACAGGGTGAGGCAATCTTCTAAGCTTAAGCTTTGTTACCATTTCATTGGATACAAAATATTTAGTAGAACCAGAATCAATTAAAACTTTACATGCCTTACCTCCTGCCTTGCATGTAGTTCTAAAAAGAGACTTTCTTTGTGGGGGTTCTTTGTCAGGTACCTTCATGGTAGTCATTGTTCTCCTCATCATCAGAGATTCTCCACTCTCTGGGTATCCATAATTGTTAGGAGCATTCACACTTTGAAAAGCATTTGAGCTTGTTGCACTTTGACTATCAGGTTCTTGGATCAGATTCGTTCTCCTTTCTCCCGTTGAACTTGTTGCCTTTTCTGGACATCTGCTGGCTATATGGCCTTCTTTGTTACAGTTATAACATCTGATAGATCCTCTGCCCTAGGATCTTCCTCTAAAAGGTCTTCTGCCTCTGAAGTTTCCTTGCTGATTGTAACTTCCTTTTTGACTGTTATCTCCCTTGCTGTTGTCATGACTGGATTCTCCCTGATATCCAAATCCATGTCCTCTGCCTCTGAAAGGACCTCTTCCACCTCTTTGCTATTTTCCTCTTCCTCTATTGTTCTGTTCTTGTCTTCTCTTTAACTTCTCTTCCACTTTCAATGCCAACTGAAAACATTTCTGAACTATATCTGGGTTATGTAGATTCAAATCTTCCCGAATGTTGAACCTCAATCTGTTAAGGTATCTGGCTACCTTTTCTTCCTCACTTTCTTTTACCTTTGTCTTGACACAAAGCTTCATGAACTCTTTTGTATATGAGCTGACATCTAGCTCCTTCTGCTTCAAATTTTGTTTCCTCTTATGCAATTGGATGCTGTAATCCAATGGAACATAGGCTTCTTTCACTAAAGCCATCATCTTCTTCCATGTAGCAACTCTACGCTTTCCTTCTTGTACTCTGTCATCTTGGATAAAATTCCACCAAGTTAATGTAGCCTCTTTTATTTTTGATTGGGCTATTTACCAATGGTGGAATTTGGTGTTTCTCATTTCATCGGCAAGAGTTAACAAAATGTCTCACTGATATACCTATCGGCCTAACAATGGCTATCGGCACCTCTAATGCATTTCACCCCGATGCCCATTTCACACCGATGAGGGTTTCATTTATATTGCCTATCGGCAGGATAATGCCTATCGGGCTCTCCACTCTAACTTGCCCCGATGACTGAGGTCACACCGAAACATGCAAACCCTAACCTACTGAACAGGTTCCCGTTACCTCCGCTACTGGTCACCTCTATCAGCTAAGTTGTTTATCAGCAACACTTAGGATGTCGGTCTAGCTGCGGAAAGTCTCCCCGATGTTTCACTTCACGCCGACGCCAAACTCCCTTTTGATGAAGAATCTCCTTTTCGCCTATCGGCAGGACTTCCACTATCAACGAATTCCTTGAGTCTCCTGTCGATCTCCTTTGTCACTCCGATATGTTGAACGCCAACTCCACCGTCGGCCAGACTATGACCATCAACCTAACTTTAAACTCCTTCGCCGATGGCATATCTCATTCCGATGTGTCGACCATCAACTCGCCATCGGTAAGACTTTCCACATCGGCGAGTCTCAACTTTGCTCGGCCGATACTATGGCTTACGCCGATAGACTTCTTCGTTGGCGACACTTTGTATTTGTCACCTCGATCGGCGAAAGTGCCCCCTGTCGGTGAAATGGAAACTTTTCAACCTGATGGTTCCTCTCACGCCGATGCCTACACAAACTTGCACGAAAACCCTGATATTGACCGATCTACTTCCTTAACAATTTCAACACAGAACTTATCCTTCGAACCCTAGCACATGAGGATGCTAGGAACGATTACTGCATGCCACAACTCGATCCCAAAACATGAAATGCATAAACAGAAAAAATGAAAAGTAAAACTAATCTACTGTACAGGGCCATTCCACCGATTCGGAGAATCAACCGGTGGAATGGATAAGTGAATCCATTTCGCCTGCAAATAGGAAAGACGATTACACAGATAAATCAAAATCAGACAGATAGCACCAATGGGATCTCCTTTATTTCAATATTAGAAAATGCATACAAATATTCCAGTCACGCTGTATCACAGTGCTCTGTCAAATCTCCAAACATAATGTCTGTTTTCCCTATGCAACCATATGAATCCCTCTCTACTCTATATCAACAACCTGAGCTAGGGCAAATATATCTACTCCTCATGAGTAGTACAGAAATGATTCCCAGCCACTGGGAGGACAACTAGCATAACAAACTATAACAAACTGCACATAACCCTAGATTGACCCAAAAACATAAGAATTGGTCCAATGGACCTTATTACATCATAATGCATAAAAACATACTATATTTAGACCTAATCTGTATTTAGAAGGGGTGCCCCTGCACCAAAGGGACCCACATATCTAGGTATCAGTTTAGATGTCTTTCCAAATTTAATAGAACTCTTTTGAGGTTTTACCCTTAAAAGGACTTTCTCTCCCACAAAGAAATGCCTTTCGATGCGTTTAACATCTACATAGCTCTTTTGCCTATCATTGGCTTCTGCTAGCCTTCTCTTAATCAGATGGACTTGCTCTTCCATCTCTGACAGCATTTCTGGACCAAGGCTAATCTTATCTTCTAGCTTGTCTCAACTTATAGGGGTTATGTACCTCCGTCCATATAATGCCTCAAATGGAGCCATCTTAATAGCAGAGTGATAGGGATTATTATAGACAAATTCCACCATAGGAAGATAATCCTCCCATTTGTATTGTTGATCCATGCAAGACATTCTCAATAAATTCTCCAACACTTGGCTTACCCTCTCAGTTTGGCCATCCATTTCAGGATGATAAGCATAGCTTATATTCAACTGGGTTCCAAGTGAAGAGAATAAGGTTTGCCAAAACCTCGATGTCATCTGTGCATCCCTATCTGAGATAATCTTCTCAGGAATGCCATACAGTCTGAAAATCTTTTAAACAAATTTTTTAGCTATGACGGGAGCCCGATCCGTCAAGTTCCCAGGTATAAAATGAGCGGCTTTGGTGAGTCTATCCACCACAACCAAGATAGCATTGTGCCTGTTCCTTGACATAGGAAGAAGCCCTTGCACAAAGTCCATGCTTATAATTTGCCATTTCCACTCAGGAATTTCATGAGGGTATAAGAGTCCTACCAGGTGATGATGTTTCACCTTCACCCTCTAGCATTCTATACACGTAGCTACAAAATTTGCAGCATCCCTCTTCATTCCTTTCCAGAAATATAGGGGTTTCACATCAGCAAGTAACTTTGTTACTCCAGGATGTCTAGAATATGGTACAGAATGAATATCCTTCCACACCATATTCCTTAACTCTATAGAGTTAGGTACGTACATCATTCCTTTAAATCTTAATAACCCATCCGGTTCAAAGTTAAATCCTTCATATCTAAGATTCTGTGGGTTTTCCTCAAGGGCTTGTTTTACCTGCTCGTAAAACTCATCTCCCTTAGATTTTTGTAATACCTTATTCCTAAAATCAGAATGTATGGAGATCATTGAGGAGATGTGTCTTCTCCTACTCAAAGCATTTGCCATTCAGTTTTCTTTTCCTTGAATATATTTAATCTCGAAATCATAATCCGAGATGAATTCCAACCATCTTCTTTGTCGAGCATTAAGATGTGGTTGAGTGAATAGATATTTGAGTCCCTGATGATCTATTTTTAACTCAAAAGGTTTTCCGAGCAAGTAATGTCTCCACATTTCAATGCATGAATGACTGCTGCTAGTTCCAAATCATGTGGGGCATAGTTTTGTTCATAATTTTTTAGTTTACGTGATTCATACACAATGACTTGTTCATCCTAGACTAGTACACCACCTAAGCCTTCCCCCGAGGCATCGGTAATGACTACAAATTGACCCTCTGGGTCAGGTACCTTCAAAATTGGTGCTAAAGTCAAATTTTTTGTCAGTAGGTCAACGACCTCTTGGCACTTTTTTTACCACTCAAATCTCTTGCCTTTTCTTTACAAGGAAGTTATAGGGTATGCAATTTTTGAAAAAAAATTCACAAACTTCCTGTAATAACCTACAAGACCCATGAAACTTCAGACCTCGTGAACATTTATTGGTTCCGACCATTCCAAAATAACCTTGATTTTAGTTGGGTCCACAGCTATTCCCTTAGCTAAAATTATGTAGCCCAAATATTGCACTTCCTTTTGAAAGAAAGTACACTTAGAGAGCTTGCCATACAGTTTATGCTCTCTCAACCTTTGAAGAACAATTCTTAAATGTTGTAGATGTTCTTCCTCATTCTTAGAATAGATTAGAATGTCATCAAGAAACACTAGGGCAAACTTGTCCAAACAATCCCTGAACACACTGTTCATTAGATTCATAAATGTCACTGGTGCATTCGTTAATCCAAAAGGTAGGATAGTGAACTCATAATGCCCATACCTTGTTCTGAAGGCTATCTTATGGATGTCCTCATCCTTTAACCTTAATTGGTGATACCCAGACCAAAGATCGATCTTGGAAAACACAGTTGCACCCCTCATTTGATCGAAAAGATCATCAATGCGAGGAAACGGGTATTTATTCTTAATTGTTGCTTTATTCAACATGCGGTAATCAATGCATAACTAAAAAGTGTCATCTTTCTTTTTCACAAATATAACTGGTGCTCACTAGGGTGACACACTGGGTCTAATCAATCCCTTATCCAACAATTCCTATAATTGAGCCTTAAGCTCCATTAACTCAGTGGTGGTCATTTTGTAGGGGGCTTTAGAAATAGGTTCCGACCCTAGAATTATATCAATAGAGAAGTTAAAGGCTCTCTTAGGAGGTAATCTCGATAGCTCATTCAAAAATACGTCCTCAAAATCTCTAAGGAAAGGATACATGTCCATATCTGATCTTTCCTGATCTATGGACTCCTTCCCAACTCCATTGAGTTTCTGAGATTCATAAAACATCAAATCATCTTGGAAATTGGTTTCCTCAAACTCATTTAGTTTTTCCATTTTGACAGCAAATATCTGGCATCCTTTTCTTTGAGCTCTTTTCATTTGTAGGGCAGAAATTTGTCTTAATTTAACTTCCCTAGGGTTCCCTTGCAGAAAGACTTTGTTTCCTAAGTCATCAAGACACTCTATTGTTTTGGCATAATAGTGCACCTTGGCTCAATGTCCCCATAGCCAATTTATCCCTAGGATAACATCGTATGAGCCTAGTGGGGCTACATAAAGATTTACTTCTGTGAAGAAACTCAGAAGTTGAACCCTAGCCTCAAACATGCATTGCTCTACCTGAGCTTTGGTTTGGTTTGCATATTCTACAGACCATGTATTTGCCATGAATCAAGCCTTTCTAAGAATTTTGCTTACAATTTTAGGAGAAACAAAACATTCGGTAGCACTAGTGTCTGTTGTGCCTTGCACACACGCCCCATTCTAAACATGGGGGCCCTCCCCTTTGTTCTTTTTTGTTTCGGCTAGTGGGTCGTTTGGTTTTTGATCTCTCTCTCTCTCAGAAGTGGTTGTACGGTCTGAAGTATATGTGCCCTGGATAGAATGATTGCCTTAAAAATCACTTCAAACTTGCTAAAGGAGGGTTGTTGTTTCCCCTTCTAGAGCCCTTGATTTAGTTTGTTGCGCTAAAACTGGCTTCAACCGACCTTTTGCGCTGAAACTGGCTTCAACTGACTTTTTGCGTCAAAACTGGCTTCAACTGACCTTTGCGCTAAAACTGCATTCAACTGACTTTGCGCTGAATCTGGATTCAACCGACCTTTGCGCCGATTTTCAACCTGTCGGACCTAGCGCTAAAATCCCCTCCGTCCGACCTAGCGCTAAAATTTGTTCCAAGTGACTTCGCATTATAACCGACTTGGTCGGACCCCAAACGAACCCCACAGGTCGGATGAGTCCGAAAGCCCCGCCAAACAGGTCAAGTCGGAGGCCTCCAGATTTCGCGCTGATTTCTCCCTCAATTGACCAGGTCGGAGACCTCCAGTTTTCCCGCTAAGTCGAAACCCTTGCGAATCCCCGCTGACTGTACGTACTCCCGAGCATTAATGGCGGATTGGCGTGGCTTAAATAGGGAAATTAGGTAAAATTAACACATTTTAACCGCGTTTCAAAGACCACGCATCCGGAGCTCCGATTTCCACGGCCGACCTCGCCCAGGCTCGAACCCGCGACCTCACGACAAGTCGGATCTGCGCCGCCATTTACAGGTAGGGTTCACACCCTTTGCATTTCCAGGTTTCTCTAGGGTTTTGAAGCAGATTTAGGAGAAACTATTAGGGTTTTTACCGTTTGCATAAGTAGTTGTTGAAACTATGAGTCGAACGAAAGGGTTCCGGGTTAGGGTTTGGGGAATTGACCTTTGTATTTCTTCAAACCCTAGATTTAGAAAACCACGAGTTTGGAGGCCTTGGGCAGATCTGGATCTTTCCGGGTCGAAACCCTATAAACCCCGCGCACGAAGTCAGCGCCGAATTAACTTTCAACCGACCCCAAAACCACTGAACCATTCGATGTAGTCAGATACCCTTAGATCTAGCACTAAAATCCAGCGCCCGATTGCGCTAAAAACAACCTCCTCCGACCTTCACAACTCACATGTCATTTACAAATCGGGTCGGATGGTTTAAGAATACCCGCAGCCTTGAAAACAGCTTTTTTTTTGCGCTAAAATCTTCTTTGTCCGACTTTGCGCTACAATAACCTGTGTCCGACCAAGTCGGATGACATCCATAACCCCGCGAAGTCGGTGCTGCTTGAAAGGCCCGCTGAAAGACTTACCAAACTATTTTGCGCTACATTTTCCTTCATCTGACCATGCGCTAAAATACCTTGCGTCCGACTTAGTCGGACCCCGTCGAAATCCGCGCAATTCGGACTCACCCGAATTCCGCGCAAGGGAACCACTGATATGCCAGCAATTGTTTTGCGCTAGTTTATCCACCGACCGACTTGTAAACCACTGGAGGTCGGAGACCTCCAAATCTCGCGCAAGTCGGACACCCATGAAAACAGCGCAAATTCCGCAACGCACTGAACTAACCCTCATTTGAGGTCGGACCTGCCTCATTTTCCCGCCAAGGTCAGACAGCCTCAATTTTAGCGCTTTTACTGCCCGAGGTCGGACGACCTCAATTTTAGCGCAAAACTCCCTAAATGGCCGAATTTGCTGAAATTTCTTTAGGGAAGATGGTTCAAGATAAGGTTATTAAGGTTGTAATGCTATAATGATGATGTTTAGGTGACTCTTTTTACAACATTTGATATCTCCTTGCATGCAATACGCTGTGAATGTTAACTTAGTCTTCTTTCAAAATGCGTGCTTTCAATAAATGATGGATTTATGATTGATTTATCTAATCCTAGGAGTATATCAAGGAACGTACTTGGTATCAAGCTTATGAGGTCTGGTTTTGCAGGTTAGATGTCTGCTCGAGCTCAAGCCATGAAGTACGAGTTCAAAGGAATCCCCCCAGAGACCAAAATCCACTCTGGGTGGAGTAACGTGGGAGACACTGATCTAGGTCATATTGACTTAGATGATTTCAGACTAAGAATCTTCAGACCCACTCCAACTCCTCGGGCCAAGAAACTTAAGGACAATGGACTCGGACAAGCAGCTGCCTTCCCGACCTCTGTTCAGTGTGCAGAGTTAATGGCAAGCTGTGCAGATAGGTACGACATCATATCTAGGCAAATTCAGACAGCTAGTGGAGAAGTCCTAGCTGATTTGTCCCCGCCTGCTTTGGCAGAAATGCTGGATATCCCGTGGCATAAAACCATGACTATGCCCGACAGGCAAGCATCCAAGGAGGCATATAACAAAAATGTTGAGGGATGCAGAAAACACATAAATGATCATTGGGTCAAGAGCAGGAAATCCGCTCTCGTCAAGCTCCCCATAGTGCTGTATAGAAGTGATTTCCACGATGAAATTGGAGATATAGTAACATTTTTAAGCAGAGTGTATGGGCTACCTACTGCTTCCACTTTTGAAGATTGGATGTTTGTCATAATTTCGGAAGTGTTGAAGGGAACCAAGTTCCATTGGTCGCAGATCCTTAGCGACAATATGCATGAAGCCTTCAGCCACTTCAATGAAAAGAAATATTTCAGATGGACATCCTACGTCGTCTACGCATTGGCAAGAATGAATCATTACGACGAATTGTCCAAAATCGGAGAAATCGGGAATGATGAAAAGACCCAAGTCAAGGTATACGAAGGCTATCCTCAATTGACTTCATCACAATCATTGATACACTTCAAGCAGGTCAATGATGCATTTACCATGTACATAGCAAGGAAGTTACAGGGTAATACAGCCTTGAGGATTTCAGCCGACGCTATGAACGAAATAATCCAGTATGGCCGATGGTACATACAATTTGAGAAGTTCACATACATCAGAGTACAAGGCTTCACTGGAATGGCATATAGGTTGCCAAGGTATCCTGATGATAAGACAGTGCTCTTAGAACTGTCCAGGCAATTAGTGCCATGTGCTGAAAAACTCAAGCACCTGCATCGAACAAATGTCCAATTTCCCATCAAGTTTGGCAGAGGACTCTACGCGTGCCCTTCCCTCGCCTCAGCTGAGTATTCTGATAAAGAGCTCCAGCTTCTGAACTTGCACTATTACAATGCCAGGGCTCACTTTGACCCGAATCAGGTGATGGAGAAGTTCGTAAGCAAGAAATTGTTTCATAAAGATCATATTGAGGATTTCTGGGCCAACTGCACCGACGACTACGATGTCATGAAGAGGATGCACTCGAGGCTATCCTTGGATTTTATCAAGAAGTTTCATGTAATGGCAGTACCAGATCAATTGCAGGATGATGATAATATTATGGCTAGAGGCCCGTGGGAGGCACAATACCATTTACCTATCCCATTACCCAATTGGGCCAATGCAGAAGAAAGCTCCTTGGATGTGATCATGAAGGAGCCAGTTAGATTGAGTAAGGCTTGGGTCAGAGCACAATTGGGTATCTTAAGGGGACAAGGAGTCCAACTGACCTATACGGCAGTTGAATCAGATAAGGACTCCGACGGAGAAGAGGATGAGCCCGTACTAGGGACAGATGATACAGAGCCTATCAAGGAAAAAGATTCAGATATTGATGAACATGCCCCTTTGGCAGCGAGGGCTCGAAAAGTGCAAAAACCTCTTGTGAGATCCCCTCGGAAGAAGGATCCACCTCCTAGGCCCAGAGTTACTAAGAGGAAAGACATGCCAAGCAGCACTGGGGAGGCCTCCAAGGCCAAGAAGGTAAAAACAGAAGCAGCGAGCAAGAAGAAGACTGCTACTAAAGATGATTCAACTCCTTTGGTCTCCCAAACCCCCATGCCCGATACGGGAACGGCTGTCTTGGCTTCCACCTTCTCTACTTCCATCCCTCCTTCTTCTTCTGTTTCATCTACTTCTCCCACCACCTCAGCCATCATTGTGCAGGAATCATCCCCTTCCGCTTCTCCTTCCTCTGGCATTACTACCACTTCCTGCCCACTAGCAATCTCCTCCGGTGATTCCAGCAGTCCTGTTTCTCCCCCTCTCGCCATCATGTACCCTACCCCTTCTTCTCCCTTACCATTGCCCGCCTTCGCTAATTTGACTCAAATTAGTACCCCTTCCTTCACAATTTCTTCTGCTGTCCCCCTTTCACAAATGCCTGCGATGACATTGGAAGTACCTTTGTTGGAGGGTATTGAGAAAGTATGCGCAGAGTTGGGATTACCAGAGCCCGAGGGAGCGCTGACCAGTAAAAATGATAAGGACCCCCTCGACTCGGCTGTTGGTATAGAAATTATTGACATATCTGATAGTCCGCTGAGCAAGGACCCAACAGAGGAAGTTTTGGAAATAGCACGAGAAAATGTGCTCGAGGGCCTAAAGGAATTGGCCCAAGCAGAAAAGGAGAAGAGTCCTGAGCCTGAACAAGGGCCTTCCAAAGAGTTGACTATATCAGATAAGGGTGGAAACGCTGAATTGAACAAATCTTCCGCTCCAGAATGGCTGCAGGATAGGATGGTATATCCAGAGCCCCAGATTGAAATAATGAAAATTGATTTGAGCACCATCCTATCGCAGGCTCACAAGCCTCAGAAACAAAAGAAGGCGAAGGTGCAATCAAGAATCTACCAGAGCGAATCAGGCTCAAGGATTGCAGAGGTAGCTGTCCCTCCTGCTGACGTAACAAGAGATCAAGTCAGGGCGGATGATTATGTGATATCCACAGTTGACTTAGGCCCAACCACCCGTGCTCAAAGGGTGGATGATTTTAAAGGATCAGTTACGTCAATTTTGAAGCAGTTGGATAAGGACGAAATGTCCAAGAAGGAATTAAAGCGCCAAAACGAGGAACTCAGGGCGTGTCTTCAATTTTTGGTAAAACCAATAGATGCAGGGGGTGATATAAGGACTGTGCCTACCTTCCTATCTACGGATGAAATGGCAAAGCTGAGCGAGGTAAGATCAAAATCCCAAGGCGTCGAGAACTGGTTGATGAGTGTGTTTGAAGCGGGATGCGATGCCATAACTGCCTCTGCTCAGATCCACCAACGTACAGTGGAATTGATTAACAAGTGGAAAGATTTGCGTGATGAATGTGACGTGTTCGACGAATACTATTCTCACATGTATCCGCGAATCAAGGGTATCCGGGAGTTGCCAGCTCAAACCTTGGTCACAGAAAACATTTTGACTGGAGATAGGCTCCCGAAGGCTATTGAGTGGTACCAGCAGTTACTTCTGAGGAAAGAGACCTTCGAGCAAGTAAAGGAAGCATATAAACCCGCTGACGAAGAGCTGAGATCTATCATATACGATATCAGCGATGCTTTGAGAAGCTGTAGAGATGAATCTTTTGATGATTATGCTCCTTTCAAGGTCGAAAAATGTAAAGGAAAACTACATGTTATATTATTTGAGGACACTACGCTAAGTACAGAAGAACGGCTAGACAAGGCAAGTGACCTCAGAGCAGAATTCAAAGCATTCCACAGAGCAGAGGCAGATTTTGAAAGGATATACACCAGATTCAGTCGGGAGCTAGAGGTGTTTGATTACAGAACACATCATCTGAAAGATCCGGCCCCATCTGATATCAATCCAGCACTTGAGGCATGGTTGGCCTATCGGAATAAGCTGTCCGGAAGGGATAGTATCGACCTGGATAAAGAATCTTAGTATTATTTGAATATTTTATCGATTCAAATCCTATCATTGTTGTAAATTTGATATATCTGGACAGCATGTAATTCATTTTGTCTTCTTCTTACCTCCTAAATGGGTATTTTCATCAATGTATTGGGTTGGCTAGTCAAAATGACTAGATTCAATGTATCTGGGGCTGTCTTTTCGTCTTTTTCATAAAAGACAAAATGTAATCCGGGAGTTAATGTGGGCCTTTCTTAATGTGATCTGAGCCGTCGGTGTTGAGTTAATCTCCACCGTTCATTTGAAGAGCTAGGGTATGCTGCTTTCTATATAAAGGGCTACCATTTCCACTTTTTGTAAGAGAGATTTTGATGCCAAATTGTTGACTCTGTGCCATTTGAATTAATACAAAGCAAGTTTCTGCAGCATTTCTGAGAATTTGCATTTTGTTTCAATTCATTGTGGTTTTCATGGTTTGCTTCTTGCTCTCCCATAGTTAGATTAGTTGTGCTTTTATGATGTTAATGGTTTATTGCAGTATTTGATGAATGTTCCAAGTCCATACTTTTAGTTATTTGCTGATGGTAAATAACTGTGTAAAGTTAGCCTGGGCTCATTATTTGTGCTGAAGTTCAACTTCATTTTATGAGTTAAGTTGCGCCATTTATTGGGTATTTAACGAATGAATGTGGTCTGAAAATCTTTCGACTTCCATTGAAGATAGCACCGTTTTCTGCAGCACTGTAACACCCATTTCAGTTTGGTAACTCAGAAAACTGGTTGAAAGTCTGGAATATTTGTCTACTAAAGATAATCCTTGCATTGTGAATGTCACTTAGGATTCCTTCTAAACCCTAAATCTTTTGCATTTTCTTTAAAACCACTGTTTAGTTGTTAGAATAGAAAGCTTCAGCAGCATCTCACTTTGTATATCAGCTGAAAATCATAGTAGGGTTTATGTGTACTTGTTGTCTCAACCTTGAAGATTTGCAGACTGCACGTAAGACCCCTTGTAGGTACAGCTAGAACATAACCGCTGAGAAATTCCAAGCAAGCTAAGACCTAGCTGTATTATCCTTGGAGTAGTCTTACCTAGGGTAAGATACTTTTCAAGAGAGGTGTGAAACCAGCAATCACACCTACGTTGTTGCGTGCTAAAAACACCATCAACAGTGTCAATCAAAACTGAAATCGGAAGACCAAATAAAATACCTGTTGTTTCTGTGGGAGTTATTTGGTATTCGATGCTTGTTGTCCAAGGCTACATGAATGTGTTGCTGGAACGCCACTTGTTGAGAGAGTAGAGGGTTTCCTCTTGGTTGTGCTCCATGTGTCTTGTTAAGACACTGGTTGGTGTAATGATCTCCGCCACATGTGTAGCACCCTCCCACTAGTCCTTGCCTCTCTTGAGGTTTTCCAGAATTGTCTCCATTCTTCTTGGACTAGTTATTGCCTTTTTTCTCTCCCTTGGACTCAGTTTGCTTATGCTTGGTCCCCTTATCATTTTCTCAGTAAAATCTTGTTTCTTCCCCTTTTTCTTAGAGGATTGTGAATATTGGGACCAATTGTATCTCTTTCGGTTCCTTTCTCTATAAGCCGACATAGCTTTTAGTTTATGTTCCTACTTGATGGCCTTTCATAGACCTGGTCCATCGTAGTAGAACCGTGAACATCAACCTCACCCCCAATCTGGGTGTTCAATCCCATTATAAACTTCTAAATACGTAATCTCTCATCTTGTTGGTACTGCGGCACATACTTAAGCAAGCAGGTGAACTTTTCCAAATATTCATTCACAGACAAATAAGCTTTCAGATTTTGAAAGTGTATAAGCTTTGGATCATAGAATAGCTGAGGCAACCATCTTTGCCTAAAAAGTTCTGTTGGCACCCTCAAATTTTGCAAATTTGAAGTGCCTATCTCCTCTCAATGTGTCGACAGAGGTCATGTCAACATGCTGCTCAATCTACCCCGAACCCGCCTTTGCCAATTAAAATTTTACAACTCAAAGGTCATCTTGCAAATTTGTATGGTAGAAAGTTTTTTGGTGCATATGTTGTTAGGGTTAGCCAGCAGAAGATATCAATGAAATGCAAATAAAGATTAAACAGAGAAATGGAAATACACAGAAATAATAACAATGAGAGACAAGTTTTAACGTGGTTCACCCAAACTCGGGCTACATCCACCAAATAGAGAGTCCAATATTATTATCCAATAAATCAAACCGATTACAATCAGCAATCCCTGCAACTCAATACCGTTGCAAAATGCTACAATACAATATATCAAAACCCTAACCCTTAGCCGCTTTTTTATCAAGCTTTTTGTCAGTTACAAAATAGGGTTTTCTTATGTCGGTCAATGAAAAAATTAACTCCCGATGCATTATGAAATAATAAAAACCGTGTGAGGTTTCGGGGGCGCTGCCCCTCGACCCCGCCCTGTATCGCGACAGGGAACGCGCCAGGGGCGCTGCCCCTTGACCCCGTAGGAATTTGGGGGGGAAACCGCGTTGATAAAAGTGGGGTAAATATAACCTCCGAGTTTGATTAGGCTCCATATAACAACATATGTTAACATGCCTGTTCAGTTTCGCGCTTCCAGGATGAGTGTTGATGGGCTATTTAATGCTTTTCTGACTACAACCGAGCTAGATTTGGTGCTCCAGAAAGTTGTAAATATCACAATTCTGAGGGTGACCCATTTCACATTTTGGTCCAAAACTTCTCCAATTCCAGTTTCATCAAAATCAAAGACCATATGATGCATTATTTTAATGTGTTTTAGTTGTGTGGAACACATCCGGCAGGCCAGTTTACAAAGGAGGTCCCTAAAATTTTTCGGCGATGCAGATTTTGAGGAAATGGGTATGCTCAAAATAATTGATAATGGCCCTAGCAAATTTTCACGGCCTCCGGATACCCAGTGTGCCTGCGGTGGAGATGTGTTATTTGCCCGGGGGAAGAAATTAAATAATTATCTTTTCTCCTAAAGTTGAAAGTGCATTTTTAAAAATATATTGGCACATCTAATACATTTTAATGATAAATATTAAAAGGCAAACATTATATTATAGTGTTTGTGTATGAAACAAATGCATTTTTGTAGCTTATTGCATGGTCGCACAAGCCTGCTCTGCTTCCCCTACAATGGCTACGATGGTGCAAAATCGCCATTTTTAAATAGACTTTGGTCTGTGGTCCTTTTTGCGGAAAGGGTTGGTGTCTTCCCTTCCCCTTGGAGGTCTCTCTAAAGCATTTTGAGCGGATTCAGGCATGTATTGCTGCCGGATGGATTGTTGTTCATGTTTTTTGCTTTCTGGCAAGATTTTGAGGGGTCTATTTGAGCTCATGATTGTTGTTCCATGTTTTAAATTCATCCCCTAACCATTCCTAATGCCTGGGCAGAGATTTTAAGTATGTTTGTGGTGGATTTCAGGTGCCTGTAGCCATAAAAATGCCCAGCATTGTCAAAAACGACCCAACAATGAATGAATTGGGTAAATATGGTCTAAGAAGCTACTGAATTTTGTTCTCTATCATCTTAAAGGTTGGATGCCATCAAGGAGGAGCTTGAGGAAGGGCCTGTCGTCTCATATCGTAGCATCGTAGAGGGATGAGGAGCCCCCTGATGTGCCTCTGCGGTAGTGCAAAAATAGAGGTGCCCAGCATCTACAAATTAAATGTGGACAAGTCAAAAAGAGGAAAAACAAATTAAAGACATTTAGTTCCATGATTTATTTATTTTTGTCTTTTCCTCATTTTGTGAATTTTGTGATATTTCCCCAGGCTCATTGGCGGTAGCTAGTCATGTAAAACTCACCTACCACCATTATGTAATAAATTTTTAGGGCAACATGTTCTTGTGTTTATAAGAGAGCATGTTGTTCCACTTTGTGGGGTGATTCTTTTGGGATTTGGATACAAGGTGTCCACATTTTTGGAAGTAGCTTTCTGGAGGAGAAGGTGACTAGATTTTGGGTTGCAGAGGCATATTTTACTGTGTAAGTGAATAATTTCTAAATGATATCCTTCTTTTCAGGTTGAGGTATATGAGTAACACATTTTGTGTGGATTATTTATGACTATCTCCTTGGGTATTTGCATTTTTCTTTTGAATAAAGTTGCCAAGGGTTTCTGAGTTCTTCAATATACATTTGTCATGTTGCATGTTTGATTTTCTGCATCTATTCAAGTAGATTAAATTTGCTTTGGATCAGACATGGAGAAAAATGTGTAATATCAAGGGATTAGTGAAGCATATGGTCACAGATGACTCTCTTTCTTGGACAAACTCATGTAAGACAGTAATTTCATTGTTTTCAATCCTCTGGTTATGAGCTTCTACTGTCACGAGGAAACATTTACATTGTTGAGTCTGACTCTGTCACCTAGATAAGGCACCGATCTGGAATCTATTTGCCCAAAGGTCTAGGAAACCCAACAATTTAAAATCAAATCGTACAAAACATTTTATGTTTTATTTTGTTTAGGTTTAGGTCCTTCATGTTCTATGATATGTATAAGTTGGATAATCCAAGAACATTGCCAATCTAGGGTTAATCTTATAAATCTTGGTGCATACATGAGAACATTCTGCTTGGTATTGAAAAGCTATATTTATGGATTATGAATAGGGAATACCCCCCTAGGTGTGGCAGAACCTGAAGTGAAGAGGAGATAAGAGATAATCTCCCACTCTATTGGCTGAGTCTTCCATTGAACTTGAGCATAAGAAGTGGCAAATCTTTAGAGTTTGATGTGTGTAGATTTGGGAACCAACAAGTTCCACGAACCTGTCCCATGTAAGGCTTGTAGACATCAATCCTAGTTCCATTTTTTTATTCATCCACCATGTGGATGCTTCACCTGCCATCTGGAATGGCCCCCATACTACTTTAGTGACCTCATTATAGTTCCTAATTTTGAAATACTTTTCCATTTCCATAAGCCATGCCTCCATGGCATCTCTGCTTACAGATCCATCAAATGTAGGAGGCATAACCTTTTTCATGTCTCGGGATAGTTCTATCACCATATGACTCCTTCTATCCACTTCTTGTCTAGCCTCAGAGTTATTTTCTCTGTGCTCACTTTGGGTGGTAGATCATTATGACATGTCTCGTCATTACCCCCATCATAAGCATCCCACCTGGGTCCTTGCCGACCCCTGACTTCTATTCGAGAGTTCCTACTCTCACTCTTGTGTCTTGAAGCAAGGCAATAATCTGGTCAAGTTTAGTTTCAGAGTGCCTTGAAGGTTGCCCTTCATCCTGGCTATCTCCCATCCTGGTTCTTAGCTGAACCTTGTTGCAATCTACTTCTTCTTGAAGTTTGCAGATTAATCATAGATTAGTTTTTCCATGTAATTGAATTCATTCATAATGCAAATCTATTCTCATTCATGTAATCTTTAACAAGAAAGGAAAGATTGTTAGAATTTTTCACTTGCATTATAGTTTTCATTAGATTACATATAATCCATCAAAATTACAAAATTTTTTTTACAGCTTGCTACTACAAGTCATTTACAGTTTGGGATAACTTCCCATAATCATTTCTCAACCTTGAGATTTATCTTTTCAGTTTCAGGAGGTGGAGGTACACATAGGTACACTTTCACCACCTCCTTGGGTACATCATAATTCCTAGGATTGTTTTCCACAACTGGTGCTTTAGGTGCAGAGGGTTTTGTTGATGCATCAATAGAGTTAGGGGAAGCAATCCTAATTGCTTTCCTTAACTCCTACTTGAGCGTTTCATGGTATCAGAGAAGGTCTCCTCATCAGACAACCATGCTCCTACTAAGCAGCCAGTATGTTTAAGTCTTTTCATTCTTGAGGCTCACTCCCACAAGACCTTTTGATAACGCAGGTAACGTCCATTTTTCGTTACCTTCTTTATTGGTGTTGTTCTAATTCTTACCATTCTGGCATAGAACATCAAAACATTAGCATCTATAAATGTTGGATACAAATAATCATCAAGTAGTGAGCTCATAGGTCCATGTATTGAACCTGGTAGCTCCAATACCATATGTAACATCACATTCCATAATGCTCAATAATTAACACAAGTAATCATATTAACCAAGAACTAGATTACATCATGATTACCCAAATTAGGGTTAAACAAGAATGATTCATTATCATTTCAATAATTAAGCATGTTATTCTAAACCAAAATAAAACAAAACTTACAATTACAATATCTAATTACATCTCATTAGTGAATAACCTTCACTATGCATGTACAAAGCTATTCTCAATGCATCAAATATCAAATTATACATAATAACTGACTATTAGGTTGAATGTAATGAAAAGCATTGCATTTGGATCTCTTGACATATGTCTTCATAAGTCTCGGCTTGTCTCATGCTTGGGAAGGAGAGCATCATCCGAGTGCTTTTCCTCCAACCATAGACCGACGGTCCCCCGCACAACTTCCTACCTGGAAGCGGCCTTACCCTTCACAGAAGGTATAGATATTAGGAACCATTAGGTTTTCCATCTAAGTATCTGGTGTGTGTGTCCTTCATAATGCCTCTCAGTTATGTAACTATAGATCCAATCTAACTATGCATGACACTACTGGAGACATTATGCCATCTGGAGCACTGTGGACCGACAATGCATGTAGATACGGATGCATTACTTTGGCCAAAGATTTACATTCATGTACATTATGCAATGAATGTCATCATATGTCCACCACCCTAATTTGACTTAGAAGTTGTCTCATCCTGCAGTATGCTTATATTGTCCTCTCTCTCTAGGTCTAGTATGAGTGGGTTCTATTTGATTCATAATCCTATACCAGGATAGTCAAGTCCCAACTTAGGAGTACACCAAACATAATGGGTTACTTTCGTAAGGAGGAACCTGTGACTCCTCATCACCCTGTTCCATTATTAATCATATTAAAAGTCAAACCAAGTTTTCTAATCTAGGTTTATCATGGTTGACAATTTCATTGTGATCTACCATATGGGTTAGATTCACGATCATGATACCCTAGGCATACATTGCCTTATCTATTTAAATGGGTTTTAATATTAGACCATAACTCAATACCCATGTGGGTCTTTATTGATAAATTAACATATAAGACTTTTATACGATGAAAAGAGTTTTGATTCACATTAGAATTAACATATAAGACTTAAGCTATATATATGCTTCCTAACTATTAATGATTACAACAACAAGAAGAGAATTCTCTCTAATATATCGGCATGCATGCAAAGCTTCCATGGATTAAAACAATAATCTTTTGTATTGCCAACCTCCTCCTTTATTGAGGGTAGAAAAATATTGCATTAGGTTATCATAATAACCATTTAATAGCAGTCAAGTTCAATGTATGAAAGTTCCAAGCATGTGGTGAAGTGCTATTAGCACAGTCTAATGTTAAAGTTTCAAAAGACCATCACAATAGTTCATGGTTAGTACCTTGGCCACATGCAAGCCAAGCCTTTTAACATAAACTTTACACAATGGTTTAACGAGCACCATGGGTGTTATTGGCTCATCATATGAGTCTTGGTGCTATCTTTAAATTATTAACAATGGTGTCATGTCGGCACTCGACATGAGTATGCATCAATAGTTTTGAGCTCAGCCTTAAAGGCCTCGAGCAACTATCATGATGAAAGATACAATCCATAATATCTTATGATACATATATCATAATTGGCCCAATGACCTGTAGATTTATATCTTATGACACATATATCATATTCGGCTAGCAACCTATAGATTTATAACCTATGATACATATATCATATTTGGCCCATGGCTTGGAGATTTATTTCCAAATAGAAATAATATATAGTCTAACACAGTAACTTAACACTAATGTATGATATAATAAGCTGGCTATGGCCGCATAGTTTCAAACAAATAACACAATAATTACATTATAAGATAGTCGACACAGTCAACGCTTGTGCTTCAAGAAAACACTATTGTTAGCAAGCATTTAATGATAAAGATCTTCCAGGCTTCATTTCTACCTGAATGAAGTCATTTCATGTTTTCAACTCAAACAAATAGGTCTCACGACTGAGAGCTACATATCGTTCCTATGGTATCTCCAAGGTTTAGTCGATGACTATGATTTCCTTGCTCTTGTTCTGTCTTTTTCCCAGTGCAGAGAGCAATCCACAACCATAGATAATAATAATAATAATAATAACAATAATAATAATAATAATAATGTTTATTGATAGCATTCAATAATAGCAAAAATTGCTATGACTGCCTTTCTTGGCATGTCAATCGTGCGGGGATCTACCACCCATGCCCATGATGTGGTGGGTGGTTTCCCCACTCCGCCACCTGTGGTTTGTAAGGAGCCTTTCAATCCTATCCTTGCTATTTGCAAGAGATCAATGAGCATGAAGCTCCCCATTGGTCGAAATAACATCTCATCACTCCACTACCGTGGGTGATGTTAGCCCATTAACAAACAGTTAACAATATTAGTATCACATGGAATTTAATATTAGATTTAAATAGTCATAGCATAATATAAATTTCATACAAATCTTTGATGTACGAAGATAATTATATCAATCAAGATGTCATCATACGACATCACCACCTACATGGTGGCACAATCAACATGTGATTTAGGGGTTGAGCACCGTTCCCCCTTCTAAAAACCCAAAGCAAAATATACCAAGAATAATAGGTTTAAAATCCTAATTCAGGAATAAATGGAGAAAACAAGAAGGTATCCCACCACATGGTGAGACCATCTCTTGACTCACAATACATTCTTAAGAATGACATTTGGTTAGATTGACGCAACCATTATCGAAATGACTCTATTGACAAGACTACACTAATGGAAAATCAACTGTCAAAGAAAAGACGTAACTTATGCCAACTTACAAGGGTTCATAAGGACATAAAGTCTAACACTCAGATGGTAATTGAACATATTTCCTGACATCTATCTCTTCATCCTGAATGATACTCTCCTTCCATCTTCGAAGGATATTTCATTTCCTATTCACACTCAACATCATAAAACTATGATCAGTGCATAATTATTTAATTAAATATTCATATGAACATGTAATTTATAATTAACTATCATTAGTCAGTATTCTCATAATCAATGATTAAATCAGATATTTCCATAGTATCTAATCATTAAACTATGGTTAATCTTCCTGATTACCACACAAAGTTAATATTAAGCCTAATCACAAGTTGGGGATGTAAGATATCTCCTCCCATAAGAATCATTGTCCTCGGTGATTTAATATCTTCATAGTCAATCAACATAATAAAAGAAATGTTTTGAGAGCATATTGGCTTCCACTAGCCTTCTCTTAATCAGATGGACTTGCTCTTCCATATCTGACAACATTTATGGACCAAGGCTAACCCTATCTTCTAGCTTGTCCTAGCTTATAGGGGTTCCACACTTCCATCCATATAATGCCTCAAATGGAGACATCTTAATAGCAGAGCGATAGGAATTATTATAGGCAAATTCCACCAGAGGAAGATAATCCTCCCATTTGTATTGCCGATCCATGTAATACATTCTCAATAAATCCTCTAGCACTTGGTTTACCCTCTCAGTTTGGCCATCCGTTTTAGGATGATAAGCAAAGATTATATTCAAATGGGTTCCAAGTGAAGAGAATAAGGTTTGCCAAAACCTTGATGTAATCCTTGCATTCCTGAGATAATCTTCTCAGGAATGCCATGCAGTCTAAAAATCTCATAAACAAATTTTCAAGATATGACAGGTGCCCCATCCGTCAAGTTCCCAGGTATAAAATTAGTGGCTTTGGTGAGTCTATCCACCACAACCAAGATAGCATTGGGACTATTCCTTGACATAGGAATCCCTTGCACAAAGTCCATGCTTATAATTTGCCATTTCCACTTAGGAATTTCATGAGGGTATAAGAGTCCTACCAGGTGATGATGTTCCGCCTTCACTCTATGGCATTCTATACATGTAGATACAAAATTTGTAGCATCCCTCTTCATTCCTTTCAAGAAATATAGGGGTTTCACATCAACAAGTAACTTTATTACTCCAGGATGTCTAGAATATGGTGCAGAATGGACCTCCTTCCACACCATATTCCTTAACTCTACAGAGTTAGGTACGTACATCCTTCCTTTAAATTTTAATAACCCATCCGGATATGAAGGGGTTTTCCTCAAGGGCCTGTTTTACCTGCTCATAAAACTCATCTCCCTTAGATTTTTGTAATACCTGATTCCTAAAATTAGAATGTATGGATATCATTAAGGAGATGTGTCTTCTCCTACTCGAAGCATCTACCACATCGATTTTCTTTTCCTTGAATATATTTAATTTTGAAATCATAATCCGAGATGAATTCCAACCATCTTCTTTGTCAAGCATTTAGATGTGGTTGAGTGAATAGATATTTGAGTCCCTGATGATCTATTTTTAACTCAAAAGGTTTTTCGAGCAAGTAATGTCTCCACATTTTCAATGCATGAATGACTGCTGCCAGTTCCAAATCATGTGGGGCATAATTTTGTTCATAATTTTTCATTTTACGTGATTCATACGCAATGACTTGTCCATCCTGGACTAGTACACCACCTAAGCCTTCCCCCAAGGCATCGGTAATGACTACAAATTGACCCTCTGGGTCAGGTACCTTCAAAATTGGTGCTGAAGTCAATTTTTCCTTCAGTAGGTCAAAGGCCTCCTGACACTTTTCTGATCACTCAAATCTCTTGCCTTTTCTTTGCAAGGAAGTTATAGGGTATGCAATTTTTGAATTTTTTTTCACAAACTTCTTGTAATAACCTACAAGGCCCATGAAACTTTAGATCTCGTGAACATTTCTTGGTTCCAACCATTCCAAAATAGCCTTGATTTTAGTTGGGTCCATAGCTATTCCATCTGCTGAAATTATGTGGCCCAAATATTGCACTTCCTTTTGAAAGAAAGTACACTTAGAGAGCTTGCCATACAGTTTATGCTCTCTCAACCTTTGAAGAACAATTCTTAAATGCTACAAATGTTCTTCCTCATTCTTATAATTGATTAGAATGTCATCAAGAAACACTAGGACAAACTTGTCCAAACAATCCCTGAACACATTATTCATTAGATTTAGAAATGTCGCCAGTGCATTCATTAATCCAAAAGGTAGGATAGTGAACTCATAATGCCCATACCTTGTTCTGAAGGTTGTCTTATGGATGTCCTCATCCTTTAACCTCAATTGGTGATACCTAGACCGAAGATCGATCTTGGAAAACAGAGTTACACCCCTCATTTGATTGAAAAGATCATTGATGCGAGGCAACGGGTACTTATTCTTAATTGTTGTTTTATCCAACATGCGGTAATCAATGCATAACAACAAAGTACCATATTTCTTTTTCACAAATATAATTGCTGCTCCCCAAGGTGACACACTGGGTCTAATCGATCCCTTATCCAACAATTCTTGTAATTGAACCTTAAGCTCCATTAACTCAGTGGTAGTCATTCTGTAGGGGGCTTTAGAAATAGGTTCCGACCCTGGAATTATATCAATAGAGAATTCAAAGGCTCTCTTAGGAGGTAATCCTGGTAGCTCATCCAGAAATACAACCTTGAAATCTCTAAGGAAAGGATACCTGTCCATATTTGATCTTTCCTAATCTATGGACTCCTTTTTGCCAACTCCATTGAGTTTTTGAAATTCATAAAACATTAAATCATCTTGGAAATTGGTTTCCTCAAACTCATTTAGTTTTTCCATTTTGACAGCAAACAGCTGGCATCCTTTTCTTTGAGCTCTTTTCATTTGTAGGGCAGAAATTTGTCTTAATTTAACTTCCCTAGGGTTCCCTTGTAGAAAGACTTTGTTTCCTAAGTCATAAAGACATTCTACTATTTTGGTATAACAGTCCACCTTGGTTTAATGTCTCCATAGCCAATTTATCCCTAGGATAACATCATACGAGCCTAGTGGGGCTACATATTTAATATTTACTTCTGTGAAGAAACTCAGAAGTTGAACCCTAGCCTCAAACATGCATTGCTCTACCTGAGCTTTGGTTTGGTTTGCATATTCTACAGACCATGTGTTTGCCATGAATCCAACCTTTCTAGGAATTTTGCTTACAATTTTAGGAGAAACAAAACATTCGATAGCACCAGTGTCAATCAAAACTGAAATCAGAAGACCGGATAAAATGCATGTTGTTTCTATGCGAGTTATTTGGTATTCATCTTGCCTGTTGTCCAAGGCTGCATGAATGCATTGCTGGAATGTGCTGCTTGTTGAGAGGGTAGAGGGTTTCCCCTTTGTTGTGCTCCATGTGTCTTGTTAGGACATTGGATGGCAAAATGATATCCGCCACATGTGTAGCACCCTCCCACTGGTCCTTGCCTCTCCTGAGGTTTTCCATAATTGTCTCCATTCTTCTTGGAGTAGTTATTGCCCTTTTTCTCTCCCTTGCACTATTTTCTTATGCTTGGTCCCCTTATCATTTTTCTTAGTAAAATCCTATTTCTTCCCCTTTTTCTTAGAGGATTGTGAAGATTAGGACCAATTGTATCTCTTTCAGTTCCTTTCTCTCTAAGCCGACATAGCTTTTAGTTTATGTTCCTATTTGATGGCCCTTTCATAGACCTGGTCCATCGTAGTAGGACCATGAACATCAACCTCGCCCCCAATCTGGGTGCTCAATCCCATTATAAACTTATGAATATGGAATCTCTCATCCTGTTGGTACTGTGGCGCATACTTAAGAAAGCGAGTGAACTTTTCCCAATATTCATTCATAGACAAATTGGCCTATTTTAGATTTTGAAAGTCTATAAGCTTCTAATCATAGAACAGCTGAAGCAACCATATTTGCCTAAAAAGTTCCACAAACCTGTCCCATGTAAGGCTTGTAGACCTCAAGCCTAGTTCCATCTTTTTATTCATCCACCATGTGGATGCTTCACCTGCTAGCTAGAATGCCCCCCATACGTAAGGTATTTTCAATAACCCAAGAAATAAACATTTTATGAAGTGACTCATTAATATATCGAAGCAGTAATAAGAAATCAAGGGGACAAAACTAGACTTATACACTTGAAGAGTCGAAGAGACTACAAAGTATTGGAGTGGCAATTTAAGAGTCCCTTCGATATCACTACAACACTGAAAAGTTCATTGAGGAGATAGATATGCATTGGCAGGACATGTTACATAGTCCCTTTGACAAACTGAAAGAGATATTTGACTTCGGAGAGACATCACCTGTATCTGAATGACTAATTCATGAGTCTCTTTGATAAACTGATATGATGGGTCCCAAACATTTTGTGGTGCATATGCCAAAGACTACAAAATAAATATCAAAGGGAAAAATATCCATCAATGGGACAAGGGAATTTGTCCCATCGATAAAATGATAGCATCCGATACAAAGGTAACAATAAAGGTTTTTGAAATGACTCCGGGATATCGAAGTAAGGTGATTCACAGTCTCACCGAAAAAGGAAAGATATACTAAATAAGTAAATATCGAAGTGATGGATCCATATCGAGGAAACTCAAATATTGGTCTCTTTGATAAAAATTGTTACCCTAGTGCAATGAACCCGTAAACACATTGAGGGTTTCGAGAGGATGTTGTGATGTCGGCATGAGACCATTTGGGGTCACTCCGAAATCACGAGGGACATAAAAGAATTAACCAGTAAAAGGACATCGAGGAAAGGGGGAAATATCGGTGATATCACAAATTAGTCATCCCGATGAAGTATTGACAAGACAACTTGGTGGTGATCAAATGACCCATATTCAAAAAAAATAATTGTCCCTTCGATGACGTAAAATTTGCCATGAGATGCCATTAATGAACAGAGCTGAGTGCATTAAAATCAAATTCTAAGAAAATTGTGAAACCATTAAGCAGCCAAGGAAAACGAAGGCAGGGCGGAGCTAAGAACAACAACTCCAGAACCAGAGAAGATATCATCCAAGTAAGTACTCTAAGCTCGAGCTAAAAAATTGTAGAGTACATAAACTGGTTAAAATTATAAGCATAGAATTAGGGTTTTTCTTTTACAAATTTTATATCATGGAAGATGTGACTGAAAAACCTAAGGGCAAGAGACAAAAATTAGAAGAGAGATATCTAAATCAAGATTTAATAGATCAATGCCCAGGTTCTGGACAAAGGTCTAGAACAAATGCACAATTAAACCCCCAAGCTAAGAAATTGGAGGACAGAAACAAACAAATGGGTGACACATTGACACCAAAGAGGGGGTATGATTTGTTTCTATATCATTATAGAAAAATACACATGCACAAACCTGTCTCCAACCCATGGAGACTGAACTTGGGAAAATTAGTAGTGCCTAATGTGTTTGTCAATGTGGAATTGCTCAAAGTATTAGCAAATAAATACAATCCTCAGACCCGTATGATTGAATTAAGAGATGGATCTACTTTCATTCCTGTCACCAGCAATTATATATCCATGGTGTTTCAATTGGACACCAGTTTTGATATGAAGTTCAGGATAGAGATCTATTAAATGAATACTATAATCTAAGCACGAGTTATAAATGGTGGAGGTTGCCATTACACAAGCCTCGAGACGAAGGGAATTGACTCAGAGTGTTCTTAGGTGTGGAAGATCCCCTATACTCTATGGATTTGTTTGAAGAATACTATTAATACACCTACTATTCTGTTTGCCAAGTACTTGGCTTGAATGCTCCCACATTTATGGAGGTAGCTCCAATGGTACTCACAACTGATGTACAGAGTCAGGATGCCCAGCCTCTTGACTATGCTGAATATCTTACTAATGATCTTCACAATAACTTGGTTGCTGTAAAAAATGGAGGTGTTAAAATTCATGCATTATTCTTTGTTCATGCATCTCATTCTATATGAGGGACATAATCTTTGCATGTGGGATGAATGTCTGAGAATAAAAGACCTAGATAAGGATGGGAACATCAGGCCTATACAAATGTGGACAACTATCTAGGATAGTAGATGTGAGAGATCTCAATATTTGTATTTTGAAGTATATTTTGTGAATCCTATGTATAAATTATTAGGTCATCCATGTGATTACAACTTGTCTCCAGAAGTGCAGAAGTTCTTGGGACCTAAGGACAAGGGTGAAAGTGGAAAGATCAATCACAACTGGGGTGATTGGTATGCTTACATTGACTGCACAAAAATTAGAATCTATGGATATGAGGGAGCACCATTTTTGTTGCTAAAGACTTGTCTAGATAGAATTGCTTATTTGGAAATTGTCAGGCAGTTAGCCTATTCTAATTTTATGCATCTCATAAGTTACAATAAGTAGTCATTGATGCCTGGAACATTATGTTTTGGAGATTTCACTGTTGTTTCTAAAAAAGGTTATGAGTTAATTGGTAAAAAATTAGAGCTTTACAGAATGCGTCAAGGAAATATGAGAGAGAATTTTGACCCAGAACACTTCATAAATGAGGTCAAAACAAGCAAGAAGCTGAAAGGATATCATCATACACTCTTTGTGGATGATGATTTGATAAGAAATATTGATGAGGATTGTGCAACTGAAAGGAGGAATTCATATCATAGAATAATGTTGGCAGAGGCTTGGAGGATAACCAATAATCCCACATATAAAGGAGCTTTTCTTGAGATTGATGATCATGTTGAGAGGATAAATGTATTAGTTGCACATGAAGCTGAATTAACTAGGGATGTTCCCCTTTGGGTTTTTGAAAAGAGAAATAGGAACATCAGAGAAACACAAGTTGAGTATGAAACTCCACTATGCCATATTTCCCCTCAACTTACACCAGACATTAGTTTCTCTGTAGATACCAATACTGCAAAGCAAGAAGAAGTTGAGAGTGGGGCAGCCTATGATTGAAAAATATGAACCCCCTATTGAAAGAGAGGTTGTTATAATGGAGGCCTCATATGAACTCTCAGATGATATAAGACATAGTACAAGCAAAAGTTTTGTCTCTAATAATGATTTTGTCAAAACCCTTGAGTTCAAGGCCTTCTTGTATGAATACAAGGGCAAACAGACTAGGCAAAAGATAAAGAATATCACCCCTGAATCAGATGCCGAGGTCTTGAAGGAACTACAGGCAGAGATTAACAAAGAAATGGAGACTATAACTCTGGAGAAAGGAAGAGCATTATTAGAAGAAGCAAGAGTCATGCTAGTCTCCGGGTGGGATATGACCTCTGCTATTGTATTTGACAGTTTTAGAAGAAATAAAGACAAAAAGGTGCAGTTAAGTATTAAAGGGGTAGATAGAATACGCTCTTGGTCACGCTATAATGTAGATAATGCCACTTTACTAATGTGGGCTTTATACTCACCACATAAAAAGCCTTTAGTCATTAATGATCTAAATAAGGAATTTGGCCATCTTTTGGTGCAAATAGTTGAGGACACTGATCCCATGGAAACCGTTGACCTGAACATAAATGTTGCAAGATTCACAAAGGCCCAGATGGAGAGGCTGATAAAGAATAAAAAAATGTATATGATAGAAAATGAAAGATTGAGATAGAAAATTGCTAGCTACAAAGACAGACTGTCATCCTCTTCAAGCAGCTATTCACCATGGTTGGAGGTCGATAAGAAAGTGGTAGAGGCTAAAGCTGAGTCTACTTATTGGAAGATTAAAGCCGAAAATTTTTAGAAACATGGTGATCAGTAAGAAACAAAGATAAAAACTATCAAATATAAAATGGCTTCATAATTAATTGAGAAGAGATTCAAGAAGATGTTGAAGAATACTGATGGGGTATGGGCAGTGCATAATAGAACACATATTGCCTATAAAGAACGTAAGAGATTACATCTCAGGATGTTGGAAAATAAAGAGGAGTTGATAGCTAAAGGAAATATTGATACACAGGTGTTTAAAGATTATGATGAGCTGATCGACATACATGAAAGGTTTAACACCGTGTTAACATAGGAACTTGAAGATTTTGATCAACCTTTGGATATGGCATTGCCCAGTTTCTTTGATGACGAAGGTAGTCTAAAAGAACATAGCACTTGGAAAAATGAATTGGCTCAGTTGTTACTAGAGGCTCTTGATAAGGTTAATAATGAAGCAATGGTGATGGAAAACACACATACACAGTTAGAATGAATTTTTACTCTAGAATTTGTTATGAAAGAGATAATCTCTATCATGGATACTTATGCTTCTCAAGAATATGTTGATCATCTTTCTAAGATTAACCTATTCATCTCTCAAGCAACATAAGGAGTCAAAAAGATTTGCACCAGCCATGTCTACATCCTCAACTGATTAAAAAATGGAAGACAATGGTTAATAAAGAAGCTAGAAAATCTGGAGAATCCTTTGACCTTCGTGATAAACTTAAAGTGAAATTTTTGCCAATGCTAATTCAAGAATTTTTCCAATAGTTATACATGCAATGAAGCATAGTGCAGAAGAAGAAACAATAAATAATGCATCTGAAGTAATAGTGGGCAAAGCATGTTTATCAGATACTGCATCATTAGAGAGGAGAACCTTGCCAGGCCAGTGGTCACAGGTTCTCTATGATGATTAACGGACTCATATCATGATCACTGTGAACGCCCAAGTTATTCTCTTAGTTTATTTCTTAATTATGTTTCAAAGCAATTATTAGTTATCTAAAGAGGTGTAAGATATGAATAGTCACCTTGTTTTGGCCTGAAGCTTGTTTGCTTCCCATATATAAAGGAAACTAAGGCCAAATTTCAATCATCAGCATACAATCATCATCAGAACATACAATATATTATTACATTTTCAGTTATCTTCATAAGACATAATACAAAGAAACTTTTATGAATTTTTTAAGTAATATAATGGGAAAGAAAGTTTAAACCTATGGCTAAATCTCTGGTGTTCAACTACTTTGTTGATATTAATTCTTATGAGTTATTTGGCTGTCTCCATATTGGTTTTTTCTTGTTATTCAAATTAAGAATATTGAGCATATATTTTATTTGTCAAGACACATTTGTTGCCTCTGTGTGATTACCTTGATTGGTTTCTGGAGAGAAGAGAATTAAACTCCTTCTAAGTGATCTTTGTTTATTGGTTTCTGCCCAGAATTAAAATCCTTTAAGCAAATCATTCTAGTTGGTTTCCCTTAATCTAGAATTAAAACCCTTTCAGATAATCACGGTAACTTGGAAAGATATCAATGGGATTTATATGAAGAGCCTGATAACTAATAGTCTTGCATGTTTATACAAGGTATAAACATCCAAAAGTGCCAAGTAGTTAGAGTTAAGTCAAGTAGATAAGTCCACATATCATACAAATCTTGACCCCATTAGCCCAACAAAAATAGGAACTGATCATACTCAATCTAAAGTCATAATCTATTAAGTTATTTGTATCTATTTCACACTCATATGCCATTAGGAAATAGGTTACTACAATCAAAGTATACATAACCCTTGAATCTTCTTAAGCTACTGAAGGTACACCCGCTTGCGTCTAGCAGAACCTAAAGAGTAGGGAGTCCAAAACCACATAGGGTTGCTCCATTTCGTTGGCCTAAACATTGCAAACCCGACCATAGAGCCTGACATCCTCTTAGGGTTTGTAATCTGTAATTTTGGGAACCAACACATGTTTCCCAAGCATCCTGCTCCTTTTCAGAAAGCACACACACAAGTGCTCTAGAGCCATGTTCAAAAAACATGCTCAACACAAGTGCACACACAAGCCCTGGCTAGGACAATCCCAGGTGTATATTGTACCCTGAATTGGACACACACTATGTGCGCCTTCTCCAATGCTCATTTCCAACCAATCAATAATCTGTCTCCTTCATGATTTCCTACAATGCTCTTATTTCCTCCTTTCTCCACCTTCTTCTTCCTTTGAGTGATCTCCATGCACCTTTTCCAAGTCTCACATGAATTCCTTGTATAACCTTTTAAGGGGTGGTTTCTACACCATCACACCCTTTCACAAAGGTTGTCATTAATAATTAGTTAATAAACATAATAATTCCTCCCTTTTAAAAGGTTTTTTTATAAATATTCTTTATTTATCTCCATTTTAACCAAAGGATCATAATATCCTTTATTTTTCCACCTCCCTTTTTAATTATAAAGGGATAAACAAACTATATCCTCTTATAATTTTAAAGGGTTGGTCATAAAATAGCTTTCTTTTTCATTTTGGGGAAAAAGTCCCATAACATAGATCAAAAGAGATAGAGCTAACAAAAAACATTGGTTAAGTTAGGGAAATTGTGTTGAATCTATTTTTTAGAGATTCATGATGAATAATAACAAACTAATGAATTCTCTTATTATTGTGAGAATACAGTTATTAGTGGAAAAAGACACCAAATGAGGTGGAGGAAATGAGTAAATTTCCATTTGCAGGCATTGTTGGTAGTGTAAGGAAAGCACAGGTGCGGAAAACAGCTTCCCTAATGTTAATTCCCAGGGGACAGTGTAGACCAGTCACTTTTTAAATTACAATAACACAGATGAATACACAAGAGAAACCAAAATAGACAATAGTTAGAACACAGACACACAGAATTACGTGGGAAAACCCTTACGGGTAAAAAACCCACCACCACAAGAAAACAATCTTTATTACAGTAAGATATACAGTTACAATAAAGAACTCAGCTTCTTGCTCAGGTGTTTGATTCTCGACATCATACACAGTTCATCTCCCTGTACATTTACAGAACGAACCTTTATTTCAGTCTCATCATCATAATACCAGCGACACCTATAGACATATCATTCTATTTCCAATCTGCAAGAACAAGAGTCGTTACAGACTTCTGCTCTAACTGATAGAACAGATTCCTCATACGTCGCTGCCATCTAACCGTCGCAACGGTTCACATTTCAGTGAGGCGTTTAGTCCCACATGTAACAAGTCGCAAAGGACTTTGCAGTTTATAACCGCCAACAGGCGAAAGAGTATTGTCAGCAATTTTGTTGCCGACAATACCAAGCCTCCAAGTCCATCGGCATAACAACTCCCATCGGCCCTCAGACTTCACCTCCCACCGATGAGTATTGTCTCCCCGATCACCAAGGTTACCATCGGTATGACATTCTCCATCGGCAAAAGATCTAGCCCTTGCTCCGACAGAGGTTTGTCTCACCGATACCAATAAAACTTCCATCAGGATGTCCGCAGTACATCGGCCCAACACCTTTAGCCGACGGGTATTCTCTTGCCGATAGACATACGCCATCGGAGTGACTACTCCTGTCGGAGTAACTCTACAGTGTTTGGCCGATAGGCCTTGTCTTGCCGACGACCGTAACCTTCGTCGGAGTGACTACTCCTGTCGGAGTAACTCCACAAAGTTTGGCCGATAGGCCTTGTCTTGCCGACGGTTGAATGCTTCCATCGGGGTGACACTCAGCATCGGACAAACCTTCGATGCTTATTCCGACGGCCCTTGTCTCACCGATGCCATGGTCTTCAACATGGTCCTGCCGATAGTGCTTCGTCACAGCGATGCCGTTCATTGAACCTACCAAATGAACTCTAGAAAGGTTCAACAAAGAGGTTCAAAACATAGGTTCAACTAAGAGGTTCAAGTAGTAATTTGAGACACAAGTTCTCTTCAATCTCCCACTTGTCGAAGACATTACTGCTACCTCTTAGTCCTCATTTGATTATTGAGAACTATGGGCCCGAAGACCCATTTCATCTGAGCACCATTTGAACTTGGCTGTGTTCACTGGTTTAGTTAAGGCATCAGCAACATTTTCCAAAGTGTCAACTTTTTCCAGCTTCACCTTCCTGTCTTCCACCATATCACGAACAAAGTGATATTGGACATCAATATGTTTTGTCCTAGCATGAAATGTAGGATTCTTTGCCAAACATATGGCACTTTGACTGTCACAGTGAATTTGTATTTGCCCTGCATTAAAACCAACATCAGAACACAACCTTTTCAACCAAACAGCTTCTTGGCATGCACGAGTGGCTGCCATGTACTCTGCCTCTGTTGTGGACAAAGCGACTACAGCCTGTCGCTTGCTCATCCAACTGATAGCACCACCATGTAACATGAACACGTATCCACTGGTGGATCTCCGACTGTCAATGTCCCCTGCCCAATCAGAATCAACATATCCCTGAATACTGATAGATCTCTTAGACCCTTCTGAGTTTCCATGATAACAAATAGCATAGTCAGAAGTTCCATTCAAATACCTCATAACTCTTTTCACAGCATCCCAATGTGATCTGCCTGGATTCGCCATAAATCGGCTCAAAACTCCCACTGCTTGGGCAATGTCTGGTCTGGTACAGACCATTGCATACATTAAACTGCCAACAGCACTTGCATAAGGTACTCTCTTCATGTCATCAATTTCATCTGAAGATTCTGGACAATCTTCAACAGATAATTTCGTTCCCTGCAAAACTGGAACAACTAACTGTTTAGAATCAGACATATGAAACTTATCAAGAACATTGGTAATATACTTCCTCTGGCTGAGCCAAATTTTTCTCTTAGATCTGTCCCTTTTGATCTCCATTCCCAGAATGTACTTTGCTGCCCCCAGATTTTTCATTTCAAATTTCAAGGACAACTGAGATTTTAATTCTGAGATCATCCCCTTACCATTGCCAATGAACAACATGTCATCCACATATAGTGCAATTATAAGAATCTGGTCACCTTCAGTTTTATAATAGACACAATGATCAGATTTAGATCTCACATACCCCAAGGATAAAACATACGTATCAAACTTTTGATACCACATTCTGGGAGACTGTTTCAAACCATAAAGAGACTTCTTAAGTTTGCATACCAGATGTTCTTTACCTTTTTCCACAAAATGCTCTGGCTGAGACATATAAATTTCTTCTTCAAGGTCTCCATGAAGAAACGCTGTTGTCACATCCATCTGCTCAATTTCAAAATCATATGCCGCTGCAAGTGACAACAGAAATCTAATGGATGTCAACTTAGCTACAGGAGAAAAGATTTCTCCATAATCAATACCTTCCTTTTGGGAATACCCCTTAGCAACCAGTCTTGCCTTGTACTTCTCAATACTACCATCTGGACCATATTTCTTCTTAAATACCCACTTACAGCCTACAGGTTTTCTTCCTTCAGGCAAGGGCACCAGATCCCAGGTTCCATTCTTCTCCAATGATGTCATTTCACTATGCATGGCTTCCAACCAGGAATCTGAATCAGGTACACTAATAGCTTCTTTCACAGTCCTAGGTTCATCAGTATTAGTAAGTAAAGCATAGGCACAAGTTGAATCAGGTACTGAAAATCCATACCTATTTGGTTGTCTTCTTTCACGTGTAGATCTCCTCACAGGTTGAGGTGCAGGTTCAGGTTCTTGCTCTGGATCAGAATCTTCGGAGCTACTTGAACTCTTATCTGAACCATCTACACTTGGTGCTTGTTGTTCCTCTTTTACAGGAGTCAGAGGAACATTCACAACACTCTTTTCTTTCTTTTCTTCTATCTTTTCTGGCTGAGGATCAACAACCAATGGTTTCAGCTCTCTGAAAATTACATTCCTGCTGTAGATTACCTTTTCAGTTTCAGGATTCCAAAGCTTGTATCCTTTAATACCGACTCCATAGCCAACAAAGATACATTTAACTGCCTTGTTATCCAACTTAGATCTTTTAACTTCAGGAATATGAGCATATGCCTCACAGCCAAAGACTCGAATATGTCTTAGAGAGGGCTTCTTACCAGACCATGCTTCCATAGGTGTCTTATCAACCAATGCTGATGTAGGAGAACGATTCAGCAAGTAACAAGCTGTAGCAACTGCCTCAGCCCAGAACTTCTGTTCAAGACCAGCATAACTCAACATACTTCTTGCTTTCTCCATCAACGATCGATTTAACCTTTCAGCAACTCCATTCTGTTGTGGAGTATAAGGTGTAGTTTTATGCCTTTTAATTCCATGGTCTACACAATACTTATCAAAATCCGCATTGCAATATTCACCACCGTTATCTGTTCTCAAGCATTTTAGTTTTCTACCAGTCTGATTTTCCACAAGAGTTTTAAATTCTTTAAATCGACTGAACACTTCTGATTTGTTTTTCAAAAAATATACAAATGCCCTTCTTGAATAATCATCAATGAACGATACATAGTATCTTGATTTAGATAAAGAAGGAACATCAACTGGACCAAAAACATCAGAATGCACATAGTCCAGAACACCAGAAGATTTATGAGAACTAGAGTAAAATGAAACACGGTTTTGCTTTCCATATATACAATGTTCGCAGAAATCGAACTCCAGATTACAATCAATCAGCCCATCTACCAGATTTTTGTTTTTCAAGGTTTTTAAACCTTTCTCACCTATGTGACCAAGTCTATGATGCCAGAGCATTGTTTTCTCTGCAGGAAGTTTAACTTCCATAGAATTTACGTCATGTGTTACAATAGTAGCCTTTTCAGATTTTGCAGAGACATTATTACAGCACACTGGTTTAGCATCTAACCTATACAGAGTTCCAATGCGTTCACCTTTTGCCAGAACAATAGAACCTCTAGTCATCTTACAGCCACCATTCACAAAAGTAACTTGCACTCCAACATCATTAAGTTTACTAACAGAAAGTAAATTTCGAGCCAGACCTGGTATATGAAGAACTTCATTCATTCCCTTTATTCTGCCATCCGGGAACTGGATTCTGACTCGACCTCGGCCAACAATTTCCAGTGTTGAATCACTAGCCAGGAACACCTTGCCACCAGCATAGGGTTCATACTTTGTGAACCACTCTCTATGAGATGTCATATGAAAGGATGCTCCTGAATCAATCAGCCAAACATCTTCAGAAGCAGGTGTTGCCAGAGCAGCAATGAAAGCATCAGCATCACTGTGTGAAGACTCAGAGTCAGAGAAGTTCTTCTTCTTCTTTTTCTCCTCTTTGCAGTCTTTCTTGACATGACCTTTC
This sequence comes from Cunninghamia lanceolata, assembly GCA_027924645.1. Classification (NCBI taxonomy): domain Eukaryota; kingdom Viridiplantae; phylum Streptophyta; class Pinopsida; order Cupressales; family Cupressaceae; genus Cunninghamia; species Cunninghamia lanceolata. The sequence continues at coordinate 458,665 of BSBN01000337.1, forward strand.
TGTCCACAATTCCAGCACTTCACCTTGGACTTCTTGCCAGGAGATTTTGATTTCCCCTCTGATTTGGACTTAGACTTCTTGTCCTTCTTCTTGCCTCTTTCCTTTGATCTACCACGAACTGACAGAGCCTCTTTGGCCATTCCAGAAGATTTCCTCCGCATCTCTTCAGACAACAAAGAGGCAACAATAGTTTCCTGAGAAAACGTAGTTGTTGTACTTCCAATAGCCATCACCAGATGGTCCCACGAGTCAGGTAAGGAACATAACAGAAGCATACAGCGATCTTCCTCTTCTATTTTTACACCTATAGATGTCAACTGAGCAACAATCGTATTGAATGCACTCAGATGTTCTGCTACAGATGCACCTTCATCCATCTTCAGAGAATACAATTTCTTTCTGAGGAAAAGTTTATTTACCAAGGACTTGCCCTGATAAATATTATTCAACTTTTTCCACAAATCACTTGCAGATTTCTCCTCATGGATGTTCAATAGAACAGAGTCAGCTAAATTCAGTCTTATCAGTCCTTTGGCTTTTCTGCATATCAGTTCCCAATCTTCTTGCTTCATGCCTGTAGGTTGAACTCCAGACACAGCAACCCAAAGATCTCTATAGACTAACATGTCTTCAACTTTAAGTTTCCACAACTCAAAGTTTGTGCCATTGAATTTCTCAATGTCTATTTTGTCTGATGTACTTGCCATCTCTATTTAATTTAAAAATAACTTTCTACAGAACTCCCACACAACAGAATTAACACAAAAAACCCAAACTACCGACAAGGATAACACAACGGGCCAGGCTCTGATACCACTTGTAAGGAAAGCACAGGTGCGGAAAACAGCTTCCCTAATGTTAATTCCCAGGGGACAGTGTAGACCAGTCACTTTTTAAATTACAATAACACAGATGAATACACAAGAGAAACCAAAATAGACAATAGTTAGAACACAGACACACAGAATTACGTGGGAAAACCCTTACGGGTAAAAAACCCACCACCACAAGAAAACAATCTTTATTACAGTAAGATATACAGTTACAATAAAGAACTCAGCTTCTTGCTCAGGTGTTTGATTCTCGACATCATACACAGTTCATCTCCCTGTACATTTACAGAACGAACCTTTATTTCAGTCTCATCATCATAATACCAGCGACACCTATAGACATATCATTCTATTTCCAATCTGCAAGAACAAGAGTCGTTACAGACTTCTGCTCTAACTGATAGAACAGATTCCTCATACGTCGCTGCCATCTAACCGTCGCAACGGTTCACATTTCAGTGAGGCGTTTAGTCCCACATGTAACAAGTCGCAAAGGACTTTGCAGTTTATAACCGCCAACAGGCGAAAGAGTATTGTCAGCAATTTTGTTGCCGACAATACCAAGCCTCCAAGTCCATCGGCATAACAACTCCCATCGGCCCTCAGACTTCACCTCCCACCGATGAGTATTGTCTCCCCGATCACCAAGGTTACCATCGGTATGACATTCTCCATCAGCAAAAGATCTAGCCCTTGCTCCGACAGAGGTTTGTCTCACCGATACCAATAAAACTTCCATCAGGATGTCCGCAGTACATCGGCCCAACACCTTTAGCCGACGGGTATTCTCTTGCCGATAGACATACGCCATCGGAGTGACTACTCCTGTCGGAGTAACTCTACAGTGTTTGGCCGATAGGCCTTGTCTTGCCGACGACCGTAACCTTCGTCGGAGTGACTACTCCTGTCGGAGTAACTCCACAAAGTTTGGCCGATAGGCCTTGTCTTGCCGACGGTTGAATGCTTCCATCGGGGTGACACTCAGCATCGGACAAACCTTCGATGCTTATTCCGACGGCCCTTGTCTCACCGATGCCATGGTCTTCAACATGGTCCTGCCGATAGTGCTTCGTCACAGCGATGCCGTTCATTGAACCTACCAAATGAACTCTAGAAAGGTTCAACAAAGAGGTTCAAAACATAGGTTCAACTAAGAGGTTCAAGTAGTAATTTGAGACACAAGTTCTCTTCAGGTAGCTTTATGTGTGCTTTGGTCTATATTAGGTCAGATATTTCCCAAATAGTGTTTCTTGAGTGAATACATGTCTAATCTAGACAAAGAGCATTGGACTATAGCTAAGAGGGTCTTTAGATATATTCATGACAATTTATAGTATTTTATTTGCTACTAGGGAGGACCTAATATATAGCATGACAATGAATATATAAGGCTTTATTGATCCAGATTGGGTAGGTGATGTTGATAGCAAGAGGTCTACTAATGATTATGTGTATAAATTGTTTTGTTGTATAATCAACTAAATGAGTGAGAGATAGGCTATGATTGCTCTTTTAGATACAAAGGCTTAGTACATGGCAACTAATCATGCTTGTGAGGAGGTATTGTGTCTTCAAAGGTTATGTCTAGAGATTGACATGAATAGGATATTATGGGGATTGATTGTGATAGTTAGAATGTTATCACTTTGGATAAGAACCCTACACTTCATGCACAAGAAAAGATCATTGATGTTCAATATCATTTTTCTTGTGACATGGTGGAAGATATGAGGGTGATAATAGAGAAGGTGGATACTTTAGTGAACTTTGTAGATTCATTGATGAAGTGGGTAAGCATTGAGAAGTACCATTGGTGTAGACTGGCTATGGGCATCTTCGCCCTTATCAGTTAAATAGTCTATTTTTAATCCCCTTATATTCTTTTGTAATGTACATACAACAAGTGGAAGATTGTTTGGACTCGATGTGTTGTACACCTTGCAATCCTTGAATTATTTTGATAATTGTAATATGTCATAATTGGGACCCTAATGGAATGGGATGCCACCCTTGGGAGGAATCTCAAGATTCCTTTCATGGCACATCTCACCACTTGGAATATGTGTTATGATGGTTGTACGAGAGAATTAATATTTGGAGTTACACGTAGACTAGGTGGGACATTTATGATCGGCTATAGCTATGTGCAAAAGCAATAAGTCTTGAACCATTATCCACTAAAATATGTTTTATTGTTGTCTTTTTATACCCTACTATAACAAGCAAACATTTTCTTGGATAACAAAAAGGGATAGAAGTTCTCTAGTATCAAATGTGATGATATTGTTAATAAACTGATTCTAGCATTGTTAGAACCTTAGTTGGACTTGTATTTGATGCACAACATATACTTTTTGTGAGGCATATTGCAAGATGTCTCTATACATGTTAGAAGCATGCATTAAATCCCAAATAAATATCTTATCCAGAGTGCTTTGAAGTTGAGTAATGATGTCATATTACTTGCATGTTTTGGTAGATAAGTGTGGTGGAGGAGGCAAGTTGGGAATAATACTAGGTAGAGTTTGTGGAAGGGGAAGATTCTTTTGTCCTCTATCCATTTTCTCATAGATACAAGTAACATGACAACGTGAAATTTGTGACAAGGTTGGGTTGCTTGGAATACAAGGGATTTTTGGAATGGAGAATTAGGTATTCCCCACAACATAATAGGTGTTATTGATGTAGTAGTGGAAGGAATATATCTGTTATGTGGAGAAACACCAAAGACTAATCATTAAGGTTGAAATTGAGGTGTGTTTGTAGGTGCATTAAGTGATTTCCAATGGCTAATATTGTATTATCATCTTTCTTTACAATTTCTATATAAGTACCACTAGGACCTTGTGCTACTTGTTTAGTGAGTCATGTCATGTGATAGCAAGGAGTAGGTGAAATGTTTATGAAGTTGTCTTAAGTGTGTAAAATTGTCAAGAGCATGATTTTGATGTGAAGTAGTAAAGAGATCCAATAATGCACATATTAAATCAAAAAAAGAAAAATATCTAATGCCACATAAACAAATCATTAATGTGTTGCATCATGTAAAGTGTGTTGAAATGCATTCATTATTTTATATATGTTCATAGAAGGAGGAAACAAAAGTTGACATACAAAATAGGAATTTCAATGCCACTAAATGCATCTACTATTAGTTCTTTAGAATAAAATCACGAGAAGAAGCAAAAACCTTTCCATCATCATATAATGCATTATTATGAATTTTGAAATGAGAAGCATGAATTATAAAAAAATAGCTTCCTTATCTAATAAAGTAACATCATGCAAGAGGGATGAAGGGGAATAATTGTTGGTGTGAGATTACTTAAGAATGCAACGATAGGTGCTAATAAAGGTAACAAACAATGGGTAATATCCAAGCTATCCATTATGCAATCCATGGAAAGGGAAAATTCATCTTGGCCATAAAATGTTAAGATGTGTTCCAAGATCATGGGATGATCACAAAGAAGTTGACAAAATAAATGGACATTGTTAAGTTGTTCATGGAGGAAAACAAGAGACAAAGAGGTAGCTATTGAAAATGAAACAAAAACAAGATGTGGGAAAGGGAGAGGTAAGGTTTCGAGAAATAAGATCTAGAAAAGGATCCTAAAAAAATATGCATGTAACTTGTTGGGTTCACTAAAATGCCAGGATAAATATTCAATTGTTTGTTTATGTTTACCCATTAATTTATTTCTTAAATCTAGAATCTAAATATGATTGTAAAGCATAATAAACATTAAATATGATTTTAGATTATAAAGTAAAGAGATAGAAGATGTTACTCATAGAGTAGAAAATAAGAGGATAATGTATAAAAATTTTAGTTTTTTGAGAAGGTTGGAGTTATTTTCTTATGGCTTTGCTTTACATTGCATTAGATTAGAAGTTGGTATTAAAAATAGGAGCCATCTTTTCTATATCTTCTTTGCTCATCACCTTTTGTCTTAGTAAGATGTGATTGCACGTGATTCTAGATCCCTTTTGGTTAAGTAATGTCCTTTAGTTGTGTCGGTGTGCTATGTGGCCACAAGTTTGTCCTCAACAACTTTACATTCCATGATTTATCTTCAACCTCCGATATCTAGGGGAATGGCACTACCATAGGCACTTTTAGGGTCTTACCTTGAGAAGGTTGAATTTTGAGACTTCCTTGATTATGATTAAGCCTTGTAAAATATTTGAAAGATTGATAATAATTGCCTTAGAAAAAATGCAAAGTATTTAGTGATTGATACGAGTGTGTGTAAGTTCACCTATGGAGGTGTAGTAATGGCTTCTACTATGTTGTGCAATGCTTGTGCATATTGTTTTTTGTTGCATTGTGTTTCCTCTTATTTTCTTCTTGTTGTGTTTATGCAATTATCTAAGCTTGTCTCTAGTAAACAATTACGTAACTATTTTTGAACATTTGGGAGCAAAAATGATAGGGCTATGAATTAGAGAGAAAAAAGTAAATGTTAGAATTGAGAAAATAAGTTTTAAAACATTGGAGATACTATCACCCATAGTCATGTTCATAAATAGTGATTGGATAACAAGACTTAAAATATGAATGAATGAATAGATTTTAATGTCCATGAGGCTAATAATAGCCTATGGGACCACCAGCCTTGTTGTTTTTGTCTTTTGTATTTCAGTCCTTTTCTTGTTCAAAGTGATGATGAGCTCCCATAACTTCTCAATAGTCTCCTCCCTGAATAAACTATGCCAAGATAGCGCTACCAAGCTATTGGCATACTTGTCTTTGTTATCCTTGAAAGCATCACACTCCAAAATAAAGTGTTTTTCCGATTCCATAGCCCCAATAGTTCAGAAAATACACACCTGTTCTTCCCATGTTTCTTTATAAGGCCTTTTCCACTGCCCTGTTTCACACTGGAGTTGATGAGAGTTAGTTCTTAATTGAACAATAATAATCTTTGCTCTCCACGAAATACTAGCCCCTATGTATGTTTTTTGTTGATGATCGCATGTGAAGTTGAATTCATCAATATAATATTTCTTCTTTCTCCCAAGCTCTTTACCCCATAACCACTTGTAGAACTTATCCATAACAAAAGCCTTTACCTCTTTCCTATTCGTGGGGCAAGCATTCAAGTAGATATTCTATTTGTTCATCCATTTGTTGTTTTGTCTCATTCAAGTTTTCTTTCTTTTGCTTATGTTGTCATTGAAAACAACCTTAGGCCATCTACCTATCTCCATTTGCTTAATTCTTTTTAAATACCCTATGAGATGCATCATAGTAATTGGTTCAATAGGAGCTTTGCCCCTATTTCACTCAATATTATTTCGTAAGCAACCAAACCTTTTATTTTGAACTTGCTTGTGATCAAGCACTTTTGAATTTTTTCAATTTGTTTCCACTTTGAATTTGAAGTGTTGCTAGCCCACAATTCACACCCATAAAACACCATCGGAAGCACCCAAGAAAAACCTACGTAGTGTTCCAATCTCATAATTCTGCATCTCTACATCTATTTTGAAGAGCATATAATGCTTTCCATCCTCCCAAGGTTCTCTTCATTCTGCAGCCCTCCCAACTAAGCTTGTTGTTGAAGTCAAACCCAAGGTATTTGTACTTTGTTACCTCTTCAAGACTATTACCTTAAAGTAGAACTTATGCTGACTCCTCTTCCTTTTGTTGGGGAAAATCATGATTTTGGTCTTGCTAGTATTGACTTGCATCCCCACTGTTCTACAAAAATGCTTGAGGGCATACAAGTGCTCTTGCAACCCGCGAGTTGATTTAGTAATCAAAATAAGGTCATCAACATATAAAAGAAGCTTTATCACAAATTCTCCCAAAAGGACACCATCCCCTCCTTGTATGTTTAGCCACTCTTCAAGTTTGTCAATATATAATCCAAAATGAGTAGGAGATAGCGGGCGACCTTGCTTGACCCCAATGTCACTCCTAAAACTTTCTTAAATGCCTGTTAAAGTTTTGATTTTGACTCTGACCTTGTCATAGAGCCTATGGATAGTCACTCTAAGATGCACAGGAATCCCAAGTTCTTCCATTCTACATGAAATCTTATCCCTAGGAACCGTGTCAAAATCCTTCTTGAAGTCAACAAAACAACAAAAGGCTTCTTCCCTTTCCCCCCAAACTTTTTCAATGATGTGCCTCAAAGTGATTCCATGATCAACCATAGAGTGTTTAGGTCTAAAACCTACTTGTCCTTTTGCTCACTTTTTTTTTCTTCTACCCACTTGCTAATTCAATTTTCGACCATGCTACCAAATAATATCATTATGGTCCTATAGTTTGAAGGATTATTAACGTCACCACTCTTGAAAAGAAGTATTGCTAGGCTAGTTGTCTAATCTCTTGGAAACCCTTGCTAAATGTTGTTAAAAATTCTCATGATGTGCGGTGCGAGGGTACTCACCCCCCATTTTAGATACTCCGCTTGCAGTTCAACCAAATCCTTAGCTTTTCCTACACCCAATTTCTTAATATCAATCTCCACCTCTTGCAAGGTGAAAAGCTTTGTTGTGGTGTTGATCAAGGGGGGGGGGCAACCACTGATTCCTGCTCATAAAGTTGTTTTGCATGGTTAAACCATTGATTTGATGAAATGCTATTTTAGTTTATTTCTTTCTTAATTGAAGTTCCTTCCAAAAAAGCTTTGGATTATTGTTTCCTAGATAGATCAACTCTTCTCTTCTTGTGTTCATGAACTCATATTTTTTCTGTTTTAAGATCTGCTTGTACAACTTTATATTCATCTTCTTTCTACCTGGTTCTTTCAAAGTTCTCCTTGCCATTTTGCATTTCTCATCAAACCAAACATTTATAGGGAAACAATGTGTTTTTGATTTCTTGGTTTTTGCTCTTTTGCACTTTCCAAGTGCTCTTTGAATTATATTTGTTAACTCATGATTGTTGAAGCCTTGAAAGCTAGTTTTCTCCTGTTTAATGGACCTCTCTATTGTTGCCTTAAAGATAATACTATTTTCTTGTGTCAAAAGAATTCTGCCCTTTGAAGGTGGTTGCCTAAGACAATGAATCTTCCTCCCTTGTTGCTTCTTTTGTAACCAAGATAACCTTAAATAAATTGGGTTATGGCCTGATTTTAAGTCCCAAATATGCTCCCCAATCGTAACTTCCTCTATCCTTTCAATCAAGCTTTGCGAGCAAATTGCATAGTCAACAACACTTGCTCGATTGTAGGTATTGCAAGTAAAATTTATAGACTTCTTCCATCTATCCAAACCATTGCAAATAATTAATTCAAAAGCACCACATAAAGTAAGCAATTCCTCCCCAAAATGCTTACCATCCTTATCATCTTTTGAACTCTTGACCATTGGTGATTTCCTTCTTTCGTAAGCCAAATAGGATTGTGATCCTCTTTGCAACATAAAATGCTAGCTTGCTCATTTGTTGTCCTGGCATTGAAATCTCCTACTAACAGAACTTCTCCCTGCTGAGAGTATGTTGCAATATCTTTTTTTAGGGTTGCATTTAAGGGTCTTTGCTGTCTAACCCATTATTTTTGTAAGTTTTTGAAACCCGTGGTGCAAAATAACACACTGCGATTCTTATGTGATTTTCTTTTCAGATATTTTGAACCAAATATATCTCTTATTTGTATCTTCTTTTTCTTTCACTAAGACCATTATTCCCCTATAACCTTTACCAATTCTAGTTGCCTTGTTCCAAGCCACCAACTTCATGTAACCTTCAAACATAGGAGTCTTGTATCCTTCATGCTCACAAGTTTCTGTGAGACAAATTATGTCTCTACCTTCTGTAATAGGCCCTAACCCAAGCCCTCTCCTCCAAGCAATTCCAACATACTAAGCTTAGGTAAACCTGGCTAGGTCTTGATTGCTGTGTATTTTGGCACACAAGACTCAAAGTTGAGTCTTCACACCTTTTTACCCATGTTGTTCTTGTTGCTTTCACTCCTAGAGTAGAATCAATTATTTTCTCTTTGTTGCCACCTTGCTGCCCTGCCTTACTGTGAGGTCCAAAATTGGCTATAATAGCTTTCCCATTGTATAACCATGCCTATTTGCCTTCATCCCTTGCTACTCCTATTTTTGCCACTTCCTCCCTTCTCTCCTCTTGTTGTCTACCGATTAAATCCTCGTTTAGAAAGAAGCATGAGCCCCTCAAGAGCTTCTTTTTGCTTAAAAGATGATGCTTGTCATGCATGCTTGCCATGACAACTTTTATAGGCCGATCCCTCTCTTCACATACCTTTCCCACCCTTCTTGTTTGGCAGATTTGCCCTTACCAATGCAACTTGTCTTTTAAAAAGTGACGTGTGAGATTGAAAGTGCTTTCAATTTTCCCATAGTCTCTTACTCCTTTGATAATTAAATTTGTTTCTCTAACTTGCCTTTCTTTGAGTTCTCTTTCTTGCGTTCTATCGACGCTTGCATTTGTTTCTGCCTCCATACTTGTGGAACCACTACCGACTTGAGTCCATGCTCTAACTTCTTTTGACATGTCTCCCCAGTCATTTTCTTTTGTCTTCACTCCTAGAGGGTTTGCTTGCTGAGGTGCTTGCACCTCCACCTTATTTGTTTTAAAGTTTGTCACACCCCTATTTGCTACTATTGATTCTTTCATATTTTGCCGATCTGACTTTATGTTTTGCCACTCTTGCTTCCCTACCAATAGAGCCTCTTGTAACATTATCATTTGTTTCTTTAAAACTTTATTTCCTTCCTCTAAGAACCAATAGGACCTAAAAGACTAATTGGGAAATGAGTAATGATAATGTGTGTGCCAAATAATCATTAAAAACTGTTGCAATGTTATTTTATTTAAAACAGAGGAACTCAAAGTAGGTGCCAAACGAAATAGGCACTTTTCATCTTTACACTGTGTTTAAGGGAACCACGCAAGAGGAAAAATGAAAAGAAAAATATTCCTAGGCAACGCACGCAGCCCAGGAAAACACGGAAATAAAAATTAAAAAAAAATGTGAAAATGATCACAGGTTTTAAGTCGTAGAGATGAAAGATGAAGGGTTTTGTGTTGTCCAGCACCTTAAAACAATGCTGTCAAACCATTTTGATAATTTAAAATAAACACCAAGCAAAAAATAGATATCCGCCTGAACATTTGTATTCGACAATTTAGCAAGGCTTTACACAGAGGCGGTGAAGCAGAAAATTAGGGCTCCAAAACAATCGCGATGGACAACTCACAGCCAATTGTTGCGGTTCGTTCAATTACTTCTAAGCTTTAAAGCTGTTGTTTAAATGTGTAATTTGCTTAAATTTACTTCGTCATAGTATTTAGAAACCCTTATGTCTGCATTCGGTATAGAAAAGTAGGAATAGAACAGCGAAAATTTGAACTTTTATTTATACTAGAAATATTTCGCTTTTTGTTTGATCATAGAAAATATTAATTATTCGTGAAACAGTTGAATGCATTGCAGATGCTTATTTTTCAGAACCAGAAATGCATTTTCCGTTGCAGTAATAGGAATATTTGTCATTATTAAAAGGTGGACAGGAAAAAATATTATGCGTTAATATTTATGGCAATTGTATATGTCTGTCATTGGCAATTTATGCCCATCGAATTTTGATAGCTTGGCGTTGTAATTGGTAGTTAATGGGCTAGAAATTGAACATTCAAGTCTTGCTACGACAGTGTAAATAAGACAGTATTGTGTAGACATGGATATTTAGTATATTCTTAATGTAGTCTTTGCATCGGTAAAAATATGAGTTTTAATATAAAAGACAATCAATCGAAATAAGAGTAGGGGATGGTAAGTTGTAAAAACAAGGGGCAACATTTAGAAGCATATGAACCGCATGTTTTGAACACGTTTTAGTATGTGATTCCCCGAGAAATAACTGAAATTTCATTCAAGAATATAAAGAAACATCCAAATAAAATGTAGTTCTAGCTGAATGCAGCTTTAGGTGGCGGAGTCTCATGCTCAAACACGGAGAGTCTTGGTAAAGTTCAGAGAATCAACGCAATTTGGTTTGTTTTGGGTAGTTTTTCTTTGGGTTTTGGGGATGGCAATTTATATATTTATTTTGGAACGACGGGGGATAGCTATTAAAGTGATATATAAAATTAATATTTAAAACTTTAAAATACAAATAAATTAAAAATACTAAAAAATAACATAAACAAACCAAAAGAAGTTGAAATTTTACAGAGTAAGACCAATAACAATCCAGTGATTCCATAATCCATTTGATAGATTGATAGTGATAATCATAGGCATTAATACTAATATGAAGCATGATTTATGGTGGCAAATGCCAAAATGAAAAAAGAAATGTTACATCATGCATAGAGCATAAGTAGTAGGTACATTAAGCAACAAGCTAAAAAATCAGTCATTATCCAATGGATATGTTGGAAGTTGCTCCTTCTCACTGGAATTGCTGGACTCAAAAGTCAATTAATTTCTGCATTGTGACTCCAATTGAGCAAACATCTTGATCCCCATCAATTTGTGCAAACTCCTTGGGCTCTACATCCCACTATTTTGCTGGGTGTTCCTTGTACTAAGGTGTCTTGCAAACAATAAGACATAAAGCATTGTGTACAACAACAAGCTTCTTCAGTTGTCTAGAAGTAAATCTGTTACTCCTAAGAGATTGGTTAAAGCTATATGTTGACCAATTCCTTTGAGTGGTAGAGGAACTAAAAATAATCCATAAACAGGGAGGATATTCCTCACACTGCCATTAGAAAGATACTCAATGAAACGACTTCAACAAAACCTCAATACATACTACAAAACCACCTCTAACAGATGTCCAAACAACATAACAATGTGGATATCAAGAAAGTAACATATAACATCTCAACAAACTGATATAACAGATGAGAAACATACACAACATGTAAACACACCGAGTTACCTTGGAGAAAACCCAATATTGGGTGAAACTCCAGCTCTAGAGAGAAAATCACTCTCTGTTCCACCAAGCTAAGGGTGATTACAGATATATAGTTATACAATGCTTCAGTGGCTTGAATGAGCTACAACCACAATCTGGAAGCTCCTACAACATCTGCAACATCACTCACCATGAATAGACCTGCTATTTGTTGTACCCATACAAAATTTTCGTATTGTTTTAAGTTTCAAAGCTAAAACCTTGTCTTTTCATCAAAATCTAAGAGTCTTGTTTTTTGTCTTGTCCGTCAATATTGTTTTGTTGTCTCTCATTTGTGACCTTGCAGGGATAATGAACGGAAGCTTTTAGATCATGCACTAAGGTGGAGAATAGAGATCAATAAATGAAGCAAGGCCAAAATTCTGCAAGACAATTGCTGCACATTCCAATTAAAGAGAGAAACAAATGAATTTATGGATGTCAAAGACCAGTGAGGAAGGAGGGTGTGCTTCTAAAGGTGAAAACTAGTTTTCAAAGTGAAAATGTTGTGCAAATGGCTGGGCGTACACTAGATAGGGATAAACACGATCTTAAAAAAGGAAAAATCTGCACGAGTACACTAGGTTGTGTGCCTATCAGAGGATTAATCAGTTTCAAGCAGCTAAAATGGGTATAAGTAGTGAGTGGTGTGCGCCTATAGGCTATAGCAGAAGATGTGAGTTTAAGAATGAAAAACCATGTTCATAAGGTATAGTTGTGTGCTAGGTGAGGGTGAAAACAAACTTTTGTTTTAAGATTTGCAAGGAGTATTAGAGGTGTACGCTATGAAGGGAGTAAACATAATTTTGAAGTCAAAGAATGCTGGAGAGAATATGGTGTGGCCAATATATGTAAATAAACCTTTCAAAAAATGAAAATTGCAAGTAGGATGCAGGTGCTTGCATTAAGGCTGGCTAGGAATCAAAAAAGGGTTTACTAGCTTGTTCATAGCCACATGCCATTAGAAGAGCCGACTAGGGTTTATTCAAAGCTTGCTCAAGTCTATATTAGGCGCATCTTAGTTAAGGCCAATTGGTTTTCCATAAATAGCTTATAAAATGCTAGTCAAGAATCCACTATTTATAAAGGCATTTCATGCAAAGATTTTTATCTTTGTTCATCCAAAAGCAGAGCAGCACAGCAACAGGAATTTATATCAGTTTGAAGGTTTCAATGAGAATCTCAGCAATCTCCTTTTAAATCCATTCATCTACAGCTGTGATGAACCTTTTTCAGCTTTTAAGATCAATGATTTTCACTTTCACCAAATTCTATTGACATTTAGTCATTTACAGTAGTAGATTAGCAAGGAATTCTCAATCATATTGTCAACATCCTATACCATTAGAAAAAGTTTTATGATGGCATTCACTTCAATCTTCTAAGAAATGCCTAATTTCAGTGAATCGGTCAACTCTTGAATGATCCATCGCATCAAATTGCCTAAAAACTCAGTCTTTGTTTCACCGAGTTATAAACAGATATCAATATATTATGAAGATCATATTCGAGATTTAAGTGTTGCAATAGTGTTCATGGTGTTTCAGTCAATTGCAAGAACAAAATATGATAAGTGTTTCAAGGTCCGTGGTTTGATTTTTATTGAAGGAGATTGTTGTGAAGTTTGGCATTGCAAAGCTTGCAGGGATATCAAAGAGTTGGTTAGGGTTTTTGCTTATTAGCAGGCATTCGTGAACCAAAAAAAAAGTTTCAGCATATATAGCATAATCATATTGGTGTGTTGGGAAAGTTGGATTTTTATGCATTCAAGGGTTTTCTGAGTGTTCAGAGTTGTGGATTTCAGCCGGGCTTTGGTGAAAGAAGAATCAATAGAAAAGATATGAAATCAAATTTGAGTCACCGAGATAGGTGAATCGTCAGAATTTCAGATATCTTCAGAGGGTTGCCATGATTAGAATGAAAAGCTTCATTAGAATCATAATCCAGGGCCAACTGTCAGATGAGCTGATTTTAACCTGTGCTATTTACAGCTGTCATCGTTTTAAAGGAGATGGCCATATTCTGAGAAGTCTGTTTTTAGCAACTATTTTTAGATTGACTATGTTTTGATGACCTTCTATAAGGTCTATTATTAGTTTGTAGTTACCCTTATCAGGAATCTAATTGAAGATTGCCTGAGTTAGGATTTAGCATTAGTTGATAAATTTTCTAATAAAGCTTGATTTGCATGCAAGCAATCTATTGTTAGCATAGAGGTAGTAGTTAGCTTTTTATTTATTTTTTATTTTTCATGCAATAGTTTTGTAAACATTATAAATAAGTGCCCTTGGCACTTAGATTATTATCATCTAGTATATTTCAATAGAATTTAGTATCCGTATTTTGCTGTTGAAATTATTGTTGAAGTGTTTGTTTTGTCTTATGTGTGTTAGCGTTTTATCCTTTCAGTGCGACGCAAAACAAAACAAATGTGCATTGGAATTGCTCTTTGAATTAGAAGGGGAAGTTCCTTGTAAAACAAAAATTATCCTACTATTAACAATAAGTACTTGCTATTCACAATCTTTATAGTGGTTTTCTAGGATGGTTCACGTTCATGTTGAATAAAATTGAAAGTTTGTCTTTTTGGATTCACCAAAGGCAAAAGGTTGCGATGTTCTTCAACTCAAGGCAAATGGTTTTTATGCTTTTTGATTGAGAATAAATTCTAGGGCTTCATGCTTGCACTGTCAAACTAAAAGTAGAGGCTGAATAATGCAAGTACACATAAAAGATTGGATATTTTAAACACATACACAAGGCAATACAAGTTAAACATGATAGTAATATTCAAAGCTACAAGAGATTGATTTAACATCTACTACAATACAAAGCTTTTAGTAATTGTTAAGTGATATTTACTTATAAAAAAACAATAACACATCAGGGAGAACACTTTAGTAGTAATTTAGAAGCAAAATATGCATACTAAATTCTATTGAATGAATAACGAATTTTGGAATGACAATCATGATTACTCAGTGACGGCAATTTTAGCAACAAGGTGTAAATGTCACGTATTTACAAGGTTTTACAATGCTATTGCATGGGAAAATAATGAAAGCTAACTACAACTTCTACTTTAAGAATAATTTTTAGACTGACGGTCCACATTATTACAAGCTGTCACTTAAAGCTCACTTTGAGATATCTCTTGATTGGTTACACCCATAGTTCAAAAACTTGGCAGGACTAAAATTTGATTTGGACTTAGGACGACAAAACTAGGTGAAATTTTCAAACATTAAAAAACACATGACTTTGTAAAATAATCTTTAAAAAAGCATAAAACTGAATTTAAATAACTCATAAATAATCTTTCCTTCATTTCTAGATAAAAAAATGAGTTCAATACACATTATAGTGTTATATATCATTGTTATATCAATATGATTAAAAATAACAGATTTGTATTCATAGTCTACAAATTTCTTCTTTGACTAAAGCTTTTAAGTGGTTGTGTGGGTGCCCCTGAATTGGATGATAATGGTTCTTGTTGAAGAACAATATCATCCTCAGCCTCAACCCTAGGCATATCATGGTAATGGGTTTTTTAAGAGTGTTGTTAAGTAATAGTGTAAATATAAGTAAAGGAGTGTAAATTTAGCCTTTTTTAACACTAATCACCTAAACAATGAGAGCTGGGACTGACAATCGACAAGAGGCAAGATAACACAAGACAATGGAATTAAAAAATCGCATACATTAAGCCAGGAAATAGAAAACAACAAAACAAGGGCTTAAATGCACTTGTGGAGGATGTTACCACCATAAACGGACTTAAAAGTGCAGGGAAGCTGTAGTTCAAATTTCAGCTCTTTTTGATGAAAGGACTAGTTTGCAACTTGGGGTTGCAACCAAGGGTACGACCTAGTCCTCTATGTCACAGAGATTTGAAACGTTTTGGGTGTGTTCAGAACAATTTGTTGATAACTTCTCTGTTTGGACACTTGTCAAATAGAGAGTAGATGATAGCAGCAAAAATCTTTTGGGAAAAAAATCGGCAAATCAAAAGTATAAGATTTTTTCAAAAAATGGTGAAAAAATCGGGAAAAAATACAAAAAGGAGAGGAACCCTAATTGTTTTTTAAATGATATAAATTTTATAATAGAATAATAAATAGTATATTTTAATATTATAATATATTAATGTAGAAAAATATAGATTATTAATATTAAATATATTATAATAATATAATATTATATATAGATTTATACATTAATATATTATAATAATATAAATTATATTTAATATTTATACATTAATATATTATAATAATATAATATTATATATAGATTTATACATTAATATATTATAATAATATAAATTATATTTAATATTTATACATTAATATATTATAATAATATAATATTATATATAGATTTATACATTAATATATTATATTTAATTAGCCATAGGCTTTTATATGTGAGCATTATAGTGCTTCGAAAATTGTCTTACGCCCTAAAAAAAACGAGCTGGAAAATTTTCTAAACTCGTTGGTTGTTCTCACGCTGTAAAAAAATTCACGCCGGAAGATTTTTTGAACTCGTTGGTTGTTCTCACGCCGTAAAAAAATTCACGCCGGAAGATTTTTTGAACTCCTCGATTGTGCTCACGCCGGGAAAAAATCGTGTGAGAAATAGTCTCATGTTGTTTAAATATTGTACACTGGCTCGAATGTTATATAGTAGGCATAAAAACCCTAGACGCCCATTAAACACTGAAAACAAAAAGAATACAACAGGCATGAAAACCCTAGACACCCATTAAACACTGTTGAGTGTGATTTATATAAAAAACCCCGACTTTTTTGGGTAAAAAATTGCCTAGCTTGGCGATTCACGATTTTTTAAAAAAATCGCTATTTTTTGGCGATTTTTGCTTCTATGAGTAAAACAGCAAAATATGTTGTAATTGAACTCAAATACACTAGAAGCGGTAGAAAATCAAAAAATGGGAGGAATATACTTGATATAGAGGGTCATATATCACTGATATGGAATATGTAGACTACCAAGATGTTGCCATTCAAATTTTGAGTGAAATTGATGCAAGGACAAGGCTGTAAGGCTGGGTTGCAGCCCATCCTCTCGTAGCGCCCTAGGTTGCAGCTTGGTCCTTGGGGGGTGGGTTGATCAAGTATGTTCAAGTGAGCTGAAAATTTACAAGGAGATTCGTCGCGTCATTTCCAACATACTTTCCTCTTGGCACTTTGTGAGATTGCTTCTGGATTTTTCCGTATTTCACTTGCAAACACAAAGTCTATAGAAGAAACCCTGCAAAACAAAATGGTTAAAGGGGAGTCTGTCTTGGTCAGTCTCCTTGTGGGCTTGTAAGCACAAATCCACTTGGTCAGCGGCAATGATAAAATACTAAAATGAAGTCTACACTAAGAAATCTAACTAATTCAAAGAATAGACAAGAAAAGTCTATTAGGAAGTGGTAAATGGAAACAAAATGAAGAAGCTTGGCAATGGTGAGGGAGATAAAAGACAAAACAAATGGAAACAAGATTAGAGAAGACTGGTATAGATGGAAATAGGACTGAAGTAGGAGGAAGAAAACTCTAGTTTAAGGAAGAATTGAATGGATTTGAAAAGAAATTGGGAAGAAAACCTAAAGCTAGGCAAACTAGGGTTTTGAAGGAGAAAGAGGGAGTGGGAAATGGAAAAAGAAGACTAAATGGAAACAAAAAGAAAGAGAATTGATATGTCTATGGAAAGGACTGATATGGGAGAGGGAAAACACCAATATGGAAGAGGGTTGATGAAATCTAACAAGGAAATGAAAGGAAAACGAAAGCTAGGGAAAAAAATAAACTTAGGAAGCAAGTAGGGTGGGAGATGGAAAATGAAGGCTTGATGGATTTGGAAGTTGAGGAAAATGGATGGAAAGGGATGAGAGATGGAAAAGAGAAGGGAAAATGCAGATTAGAGGAAGAATGGAGTGAGAACCAAGTATAGCTAAGAGAAAACTTATCTCACATAGTGCAAAAGCATGAAAACAATCATCTAATATGAAGAGGTTCATTGCAGAGAATGCCATGGGGCTCCAAAATATTGTTGCAGACCTTGGGACGGAAGCTAACACTTTGCTGCAATAACACTAAAACGCTTTTGCTTTTTCAGGAAAAATGGTATTAAAATAGCTATCAAGTGGAAACTTTGCACTCTCTATGTTAAAATGAGGGAGATAGAGGCCCGTTTTATAGATTTTCATGAGAGAGTCGGCTAGAAAACATAGGTTGTCTTGAGCACCCTTAAATACACCTTGAATTTTATTTTGGTCGTGATTGGATGAAAGGACTAGACCATCCACCAAACACTCGAGGTTGTACATTGGTCTTGAAGCTTGAGGAAAGCCCAATTTTCAATGACAGGTTAAGGGAAAAGGTGGCCACCTAAAGGTGGTGGTTATGAATCAAAGTGAGCTACAGGATGCAAGATTTTAGGAACCAAAGGAGAGGATTTGCACATAGTTTAGGAGATAGGAAAGTATTAAATGATTTGATCAAGGGGTTAAAAAGTTGAATTAGTGATTAGGAAAAAGGGGTAAGGGAACATGAAGAAGGGGAAAACACCTAGAATGAAGAAGAAAAAGGAAAGAAACATTAAATGACAAGGGAGACACTAGGAAAGGGGGATAATGATGACATGGGAAGGACAAGACAAGGCTTAGGAAAGAGACAAAGAGGTCAAAACGAGGTAAAGAACACACAATCGGGAAAAGCCAAAATGAGTTCAAAATACAATAAAAGGAAATGCAGAATATGCAATTTTTGATATTACACGTGCATTTGATGAAGCCCCCTATTAACGCCTTGCTTTCTGCCTCCTCATGTGCAGCTACATCTGCTGCCTATTTTGCTGCTTGCCTTCCCAAATCAGCAATCTTATTAGCAGAAAATATGGGCTCCACATCTCAAAAATTCAATCTGAATATGGGTCAGTGTCATTGAGGTCAACTGCCTCATTGTATCTACTTCCCCTCCATCTTTTTGGCATGCAGACAAACATTGTACTGCACAAAAACAAGGTTATTTAGGTGCTTTTGAGACAATCTATTGCTTTTTTTCATGTGAATGGCCTCAAATGTGTTCTAATTGCATTCATACCTACAAGTGCTATAGGGCTGGGACAAAAAGCAGATGGCGAAGGATTGAAGATTAGGTGTTTTTGCACCATAATCTTCTCACTACAAATCTGCAGACAGTTATAACTTTGTAAGTAACTTAGTAAACTTAGAGATAAACTCAAATTAAATATTAGATTGTCTTAGTTGTTTTCCTTCGAATGCATAGAGCTAAAGTAAACAACCTTCCCTCCGCACCCTTATAAATCTACAATTCGTCTCAAATGATGTCTCTAAGGCCTTCATTAGGGACCATCCTCTCGATGCATGTGTTGAGGCCATCCATAACCTCTTTATCTTCCCTAAATGAATTGGAGAAGAAAATTTTGGATTTCAAGTAGTAAGCATCAACATGAATAGAGTTGTCAGTTCCATATCCAATCAATAATGTGCCAAATGGGTTCATATATATATTTTTGTTTGACCCATACAAATATTGGATGGCCTCCTTGGCCTTGTCCATGTCCTCATATAGATAACCCATGGGTCTATCTCCTCATACACCAACTGTAGAACCCTAACCAAAGGTTTTGACGCCCAAAACAAGAGAGTATAGAAAATGAAAATTAATAAAAATATGATTTTGAATGAGTACGACAAAAAAAGTAATTGAAAATTGTAAAATTAAAAAACTTATTTTGAAATAACAAGTTGATTATTTTAAACCAGTGATGACGAGCAGGAATGGGAGAGGTTGCAGAAGCGATGGCTGCTTTTGCGCAGACGAGGAAGGTGAGGGAGCTGAGGAAGATGGCGGGGAAGAGATCGTTTGGAGGTGCTGGATGGAGTGGTTCTAGATGGTCGCTGTGGACGAGCACCTCTTGGCTTGGTCGGAGATCTGTCAAGCCGGTTTGGGGTGCTCTGTTTTTTGGGGTCCTCCGCTGAGTAAAGGTGAAGCGCTCCCCTTGGTATTTGGCTTCCCTTTGAGTGGGAAGCTTTATGGCTGTTCGGATCTGGGCCTGTGCAGAGGTTTCCTCTGGACAACAAATAGTTGTATATTCTGTTCCTTGCCGGTGATCAAGCTGAGTGCTTGCCTGGAGGCAGCTTTGTCATTCATGGTGGCGTCCTCTCTCTTCTTTGCTGGTGGACACTTTGGCATTTGTGGAGAGGTTGTGGGGCTTGGGTCTCTGGCCCAGTTCCATGTTACCCTAGATCTGGACCTGGCTAGGTCGGCTTACGCCCTCTCTTTGGGGGAGACTGTGGGTGGGATGTTTAAGATCCCTTTTTCTCCTGCTGTAAAGGCTGTATTCAAGAGGAGTTTTTCCCAGATTGGGAAGCTTTTGGGTTTCATTCCCAATACTGAGGTTTTTAGATTAAGGGCTAGAAGAAAATGGAAGCCCTGTGATTATATCTCGAGTGAGGAGCAACAGAGAGGTGTGTTGGAGGATGCTTCAGATGGTGGGCATGATGGGCGGTTGGTTCTAGATCTGATATTTGCCTAGATCCAAACAAGATATGTAATAGTCGTGGGTCTCTTCAAACCCTGGAGATTGTGTGGGCAGTGGCCCTATGGTTTTATAGGGATTTCAATCAAATGGAGAACAGGTTTTGACATAAAGATTGATTTGACGATGAAGGAGACGGCTGGTGTCCTCCGAGGTAGCGTTGACGACTCTGTTCCTGGAGGCTATGTGGATGATGCTTCTTTCTGGGTTAGCATACTCGATGCTGTTGAGTAAATGTTTGTTTAAGGTTACTAGATCCTCCCAAAACTTGTTGTTTCGAGATCACTGTTGGCGTTCTTTTTGCTGTGGTTTGACTGTGTTTACTTTGTTAGACAACATTTGTATAGGGTTTTCGGTCCCTTCAAAACCTGCTTTGTGGCTGGTCCCAGGGAGTCCTCTCTTTAACTGGGCTCTTGGAAGCATAGATGCTACTAATTCTGAGAGGACCATCTTTAGGTAGCTGTTGTTTGGTGGTTTGTTGGGTCCTTTCTAAACTTGTTTTGTGGGTTTGTTGAGGGCTTTCTGTTGCGTCTAGTTGCAGCTTTGTTGTTGCTTCTTTTCGGGTCAGTATCTGGGATGCTGATGTTTGGCGGTGTTGAGGTTTCGCTGATGGCGTTCCTTTTGCTGTTGTCTGCTTGATAGCGGTTGGTTGTAAAGGGTTTTGGGTCCCTTCAGAACCTGTTTGACCCCTAATCAAAAACAAGTTGATTATTTTAGAAGTGAGATTTTTTTAGTTTAAGTTTACTTTGATGATCTTATCCATGTGTTGGACAAACAAATCATCAAAAATGATCTTCGTGACCCTCTTCCCTTTGACCTTCCTCAAGTAAGGAGAGTCCAACCACCTAGCTGTCACAAACAACCACTTAAGAGATTCTATTGAAGCTGCAATACTCTGCAATGTGATAAATTGGTGGCAAATTGTTGGCTTCCAATTGCACATGCTCCTTTCTATTGGTGTGCTCTCTCATAAGATTAAGCACCCAAGGGTGGTTGTAGATACATTTTGTAACGTTCTTGTCTCTTCCACCATGGTTTTGATCCATCCAAGTTTGCCTTTATCTTCAAGGAGAAGATCAATGCAATGGGCGACACAAGGGCTCCAAAAAATAGTAGGGTAGCTTGATTCATGTAGTCTCCCAATTAACACATATGTTGTTGCATTATCCTTCACAACTTGCACAACATTCTCCACGCTCAGCTCCATCACCACCTTACCCAACATGTTGCATAGTGTCTTGGCATTTTTCACTTCACCAGAAGCATCAATTGACATTAGGAACACCAATTGTCCACTTGAAGCCATGAGGAAGCTAATTAGTGTGTGGTTCTTGACATTCATCCATGTGCAACACTATTTTTGCCAAACCCTCTTTTGTTCTTCAACTACTATCTCTATGTTTTTGACAACATCCTCCAACAAGGGCCCACTCAAATCATAAGGGCTTAGTGCCTTGAACCTCTTTACTGCTACGGTCAATGCATTGACTGATGATTCTCAATATTGCAACATTAAATGATATGTTGTATTTCCAAAAATTGGCACATGCCAACTTCGCCTCATTTTGATTTTTCTGATTCCACACAACACCCTCCATAAAAGGTTGCGCACTGGGAGTGTTATAAGGAATAAAAAACCCTATGCCTATGATTGTGACAATTGACTAACTATTTGTAGTATAAGAGCTCTGTATCCATAGGCCAAGGGAACAGTCCACTAAATCAGCCTTTGATCCTTGAGGAGAACTCATCACAATTGCCATTGCCTTAGCTATCTTCTTTTTTTCTGTTTTCTTCTCCTCATACAAAGCAAGGAACCTCTTGTGTAACCTTAGGCTTCACTGCATTGCATAGCTGCACATCTTGATCGAGGATCCTTGCAAGGTGAAATTTGAGGTGATTGATGCTTCCTCTCATATGTAGCCCACAATAATTGTACACCACCATTCTTGTCCTTGTACTTGGTGTGCAATGCTTCCAAGTGGGGTCCCTAGCCAAGCCGCCACTTCAGTTACTTTCCAATTCTATTTCTATCTAAAAATCGAAATGAAACCCTAGCAAAAGAGAAAAATAATAGAAAAATTGAAACATTGAACAACATAAACCTTAGCAGCTAGAAGGAAATAACTGAAAGCCTGAAATAGAAAAAAACAAAATGATAAATGCTAGAATGAAAGAAAAAAAAACTAAAAACAGAAAAGTGATCTTTCAAATGTGGTTGATAAATTTGCTAACTCAGTCCATGGTAACTTGGAATTGCTCAAAATCACCTGAAAACAAATGCAATCTGCTAAATGTGTTGTTAGGTTAAAAGCTCAAAGGAGAAGGTGTAAAGAAATGAGATGTTTCAGGTATTTTATGGTTGAACTGTCATCTTTTGATGCTGGGCAATTTTTTTTGTTGGACTTGCTGAGTTTTATGAGTTTTCTTGGCAAGTGCCTTGCCAAAAACTCACCAGTGATTCACCGGCGAGTCACTCACAGGACTGCACTCACTTGTGATTCGGTGAGTAAATCCTAGACTTTTTATACCATGGTTACACCTTGCAACTTGGCTCTGTCTACACAATCAAGTCTGTCATCTTCACTTAATAGAGTTAAAGAAATTGATTGTTCTCCTTTGCTGCCATCAAAATTGGATCCTTACCATCTTAAAATTGAGGCCTTGTGCATTCCTTATATGATTAGTACCCATCATCAAAATATTGCTTTGAAGCCTGCAATTGTCATATAGCATATTTTATTTGTGAGCAAGTCTATATCTCCATCTAGATTCCATTCTTCTTTTTCATTTCAGTTATAAATTTTACGAATGGGTGATGTACTCCATATTGCTCATCCTCCATCAGTGGATAACCATTGATTTCTCATTCAGTGAATTTTATTGTTAAGAGTTTTGTGCAATGGATCCAATTCTCATGCAACTTCAACAATGACCTGGCACTATAGGGATCTCTTCCATGTAGATTATGAACTTTTGGAGCTCGAATCTCTTCATATGAGGATCTTTTTGGCATTGACAAAGCATTTTATTCTCCAAGATATTTCATTCCCAGGTGTTAAGGAACTCCATTGTCACCAGGTCATAGGGTTCAGTAAATTTTTATTATAAAAAATTGAAATTTGGCAAACACAAAAAAAAACCCGAAAATCATTCTAAATCACCATTGAATTCCTACGTATGTGGCCATATGAAATTTTGAAGGAAAAAGACCAGGTCATAGGGTTCAGTGAATTTTTATTATAAAAATTTGAAATTTGGCAATCACAAAAAAAAATCTGAAAATCATTTTAAATCACCATTGAATTCGTACCTATGTGGCCGTATGAAATTTTGAAGGAAAAAGTAATAAAGTTTGTTGATTTGGGGTCCTATTCTTTGCAAAAATACATCCCATTTGTGTCCTTGTGTTGTGTCTTTGTTCTGTTTAGGATTTGTTGCTGCTTCAGATACTCCTTTACCTTCTTTCTTGACTATTTCTTTATACTGGCTTTTGTATTCGTTGAAAGTGATCAACTTCATTTCCAGCAGTGTTGGAGATTTGTAGCTGCATCAGAGGGTCTACCAAAGTGTTGAGTGGTTGATTTCATCCATAGTTCGCAACTTGGACTCGACTCGGGCTCAGCAGGCCAAAAATTTCCGACTTGGCGAAAACTCAAAACTAGAAAAGTACTTAAATTTTTGAAAAAGACATAAATTTTATGCAAAATACAGCTACAAAGTGTATCAAATGAGTTTGGCAAGGTTTTGGGGGCAATGCCCCTCGTGGGGGTCCAGGGGCATCGCACATGAAGACCTTCAAAACCACACAAACCTTCATGATGCATGACATTTTCATAATTTTTAAATAGGGAAAAAACCATGTTTTTTCAGTGTTTAACCCACATTTTTAGCGATTTTTGGCATCTGACAAGTTTTCTTGTCAGACTTGTTTTTTACTATCAATACTTATCGAAAACTCAAGATCTCTAACCTGTGAGTTTACTCTCTGAGTACTTGTTTAAAGAAAAACCCACAAGTACTTCCAACTATGATTTCATTAATAATGATTGGAATGATACGTACAATCAAAGATAGCTGCTCTGAGACATGCTTAGATTCGGAGGTGGCTACTTTTGAACTATCTTTAATATAACTTTATACACCCGATTGATTAAAGGATGCTCTTGATGATGCTATTTCCTTTGCTTTTTGATTTCTATCTTTACCTCGTGCACATTTTTATATTTTGTTTGATTTTTACGTTTTTGTTTTTATTTTTACCTTTTTTAGGTTTAACTTTTGCAATTTAATTTTAATTAGTTTTTAAATTAAAAGTTAATAGTATTTATAATTTTATTGTTTAAATTTAAAGTATTAATAATATTTAATATATTTATTTTTAGGTTAGATTTTAATTTTCTAAATTTATTTTAATTTAGTATTTTGAAATTATTTAAATATTATTTTTTAATTTTAATTTTTTTTTGCTAAAAGTAACTTGGATTAGGCACCCAAGTGTGGAAAAAAAAGTGGTAGCAAAGCACCAGATTCTAGTAATAAGTTCTTCACGAGATTCCAAAAAATGTTTACCATCTTTGCACCATGACAAAAACCAAAAAACCTAAAAGAACCATTTATTTAATTAGGAAAATATGGTTCATCTATTTTTCAAGGAAATGGCAAATTACATTGGTCCATGCCATAGTCTTCATATGTATAGAAAGATGGTGGGGGAGGCAAATTACATAGGCCTTCGTCAACCTTCAACTTATAAAACAACCATCTCCTTAGTCAGAGCCATCCATTGTAACCAGGGACTCTTCCAAATCTTCCTTACAACAATTAACTTCTTGGATGGGTGCAGAAGAGGAAATCCTTGAATTCAGACAAGTAGCTATTTCCTTGGTTATCTAGCAGCAAATGCAAATGGTGCATTATCTTTTGTGCATTCTTCTATTTGTTCTCATTGAATTTGTCAATATTCTTATGCAAGAGAAGGAAGCTTGCTATAGTTGAAAGCATAGTCACACAGTTGAGTCTTTGAGCCATATCAAACACATCATTCTGCCGCTTGATTGATTGCCCGTGATCAAGCAGGCCAGCCATGGCTGCTCTCACATTAACTGATGATTTCCCATCCATCTCCTTGGCCAATGCCAACATCTTGAGCATAATTTAATATAATACATTCAAATTTTAATATTTTAAATTTAAAATAATAAATTTATGTTCTTCAAATATAATCATGATTTTTCTATGTTACACCAATTTTCTGGGCCATAGGGACGATAGGGGACAAGGGGATGTGTTTTTGGGATAGATTTTTTGGGAGGCCATTTTTAGGGGACGACTATTAGAAAAATAGGGAAACTTTAAAAATACAGGAAATTTCATATATTCATATGATAACATTGATAAGGCATTTATCATATACATTATAGAACCTTAATACATAACATTAGAGTTGAATTGAGATTTCACATGAGAGTCGACAAACAAATTAACAAAATTTAATTGCTTCATTGTTAATGTACATATGTATTATATAAAAAAATACAACAAAATGCCCGAAGGCTGCAAGTTTTAGCTACAAATGTTAAAAACATAGAAAATATGCCACTACCCCTAATCAACATCTATTAATACTGCATCAAAATCAGATGAACACAAAGATGAACCTTCTGACTTAGATTGTCACTATCAGTGATTTCCATGCATCCTATACTTTACGCAATTCGAATTTTTCATGGCTCATCTCAAAAGCTTTGAAACAGTTCTAATTATCTGTTGAAACTGGGTACAATTTCATGCATCCTATACTTTACCCAATTCAAAATTTTCATGGCTCATCTTGAAGGCTTTGAAACAGTTCTAATTATCTTATGAAAGTGGGTACAATTTTAAGCGGGGAGGAAGTGATGAGGCATAACAATACGAGCTTGTGTATTCTATAAATACAGTTGCATGGGCTTAGTGTAATTTAATTAAATTTTGCATGGGCTTATTTTATATTCGTAAATCTTTCTGCATGTCTCTATGTTTGCTTCCATTTTCTTAGAAGCTTCCTTCCATAACCTTTCTAAATTTTATACATAAGACAAATGAGTGTGCAAAATGTACAATTTTGGCATTCTTTCTTGTGTCTTCAACTGTGCATATAAAAAAGGCATCATCAAGGATATGAAATGCACCATCGAGGTGCATAGATCAACTCATCACATATAAAGGTTATCATCATGTTGCATTATTAGGCATCGTCAAACATCAAGTGTACAATCAATCTGCATATGAAGAACCATCAAACAGTTCACACAAACTATATCATTGACCATTCCACGGAATTTAAAGTATTGATGCCACTGCTGAGTGACCTCTGTAAGAAATTCTGTCATATGATCAACAGATAAATATTGTTTATTCAGAAGATGATGGCAAAAAGATAAACTGGTTAGTAAGCGTGTAACATTTTTCTGCTACACATACACAATAATACTAAGATAACAATTTATATGCTAAAGGTATAATAGAAAAGATCGGCACATAGACACCTCCACACTGGTTGCAATATTTGAGGCACTAGAGGGAGCAAAAATCTTAGTTTTGTCTTACTTTGGAATGGTTAAACCAGCAAGAACAGATTTATAATTAGCATATGCATCAAAAAAGTAAAAAAATCCACAGGAAATGCCTCTGGACCTTATAAAATGTACACCAATTTCAGAGCATTAATTCTAGACCAGACGAGCAAGGTTCCCTCTAGTATAGAAAAGTCAAGGTGAAACAAATATTTGCGTCGACACTAAGCTAGAATTCTTTAATGGGTGACAAAGGAAGGTATTACACTTCTCAAAACTATGTGTATGGATATACATATATCTGAAAAATAGAAAAACACACTCCCAAACTTGTTATGAAGCAAAAAGATGCAAGGTGGTATTTAATTGGATAGCATTATTCACAAGCACATGCATCTCAGGACTTTGGTCTTTACTATTTGTGTCTATACCATCACAATTTAGAAATTTAATGCAAAAGGAGTTTCACTTGTATCCTTCTAAATAAACTTGATGTCTTTTTGTCCAAAAGAAAAGCTAAAAGATCATTTAGAAAATTAGAATTGAATAATTTGTTCTCTTAATTCAATGTTTTATAATTTGAATTAAATGCTTTCATGTATTTAGGGTTTCTTAGAGACAACAGTAACACAACCTTGACTAACAAAGTTCTTTGTTATGATCAGTCATTACGGAGGGATCTAAATTGTTTGGCTGATTCTGATAGAAGCACAAGAAGAAAAGCACTAGAGAGGCTGCAAAAGCAGCTCCTTCAGGGTGAAATAACCCATTCTCCAACTTATGTGGCAGACCTCCAGGTTAATTTTGTTTCTATTATTCTTATTTAACCTAAATTAGGTGTTTTTCGGTGAGGTCATCTGTTTTTTTTTTTGTGTGCATAATTTAGTACTATGCATGTGAATTCCAATGATTTATTAATTATTTCCTGATAGTATTCTAGTTCATCATATTTATCTTTTATATTACATCTTAACTAGCATGGACTGGCTTGAATCTATTTATGCTCTACTCATGCATTTGTCTGAGTTGCTTTCTAGGGTTGAGGGATGGTTATGTTAAGTCTTTTTCTGTTTGGAAATGGCTTTCATTTTGATATCAGGCATCTTATGCCACACCATATAGAGCAGAAAAGTTACAAGTAGAAATTATCTGGTTAGCAAACCTCTTTCAACACTTTCTAGGTTCCAATGTTTCTGCTTTTCCTCCTACTTGTAAGTTTCTGAAAACATTCATTCTAGACATAATATGAACCTCAAAGCTGTTGTATGTGTCAGTCATGGGAAACCTTATCACTTCGCTCAATAGTAATATTCATGCCGATCAATTATTTAATTTGTTTTGTCAATGCAACTATTCATTGCCTCAATTCTTTCAAGCTTTTTTGACATAACATTGAGGAGCCGTTTGTAATGTCCCCTTTTCTGATCCATTCCAACATTCTTGGAAACTCCAGCTTTCTTGGAGAGCATCTGTTTTCTCAAACAAAAGTTTTATTGGTGGCAGCAAGTTCCTGGAGCCAAGACAAGCTCAACAGTACTTTCCATATGCGAATCTGATATTTTGGGAGCATTCCAAACATCTTGGAGTAGTCCATCATCCTTAGAGAGCGCCAACTTTTAAATGGGCAGTTGTCCAATGCACTTATGGTGTTGGTGGTGAGGTCATAAATTATATTTGACCTAGTTTAATATTTTCCGTAAAACTCTGGTTAATATGTGGGAAATAAATAATTAATTAATTAACTTAAGTTGTTGGGACAACTTATATTAAATGGTAACTGATGTTTAATTAATTATTTTAATATAAGGATGGCCAGTATTATAAAGTGAAGTTTATTATTTCACTTTTGGTGGGAAATTGGAAAAGTTGTGAAAAATAATATTTTGTTATTTCCCAAAATTGTATAAAAAGGAGGTTTTGAGAGGAGAAAGTTCATTTTGTGCATTTCATAAAACCCTAGCTATTTGCTTAAGATTGGACTTGGTTCATTCTTTTGTCGAAGGATAAAAACCCTTTTGGCAATCAGTTTTGTGGACGAAAACCCACTTAGCTGATCGAGTGGTTTCACCCAGAGATCATCTTTGTGCTGAATGCAAGAACTTTTGTGGTGGATTCATACAAGATTCACTGGTGTGCTTAATGTTTGGAATTTGTGGAACTTTGTGCTGAAGAGTTAAACATCATTTCTAGGTTTTCTTTTTGATATCCGGTGGAGTTGCAAATTGAAGGATTGTTGAAAGGATTTGCATAGCAAATAATAATTGATAATTTTTGTGTTTGTTCTGGTATGGAGATGTGTGCTGAATAAATGAAATAATTTTATTATTTCCAGAATTTTTATAAACTCCAGCTATGAAGTTATTTGAATATTTATCCATATTTTATTGGCCCTAGAAGACCATCCGTACCATTTATTTTGCATAAATAGTAGACTAGCTTTGGGTTGTACCATTTATAAGCCAAGGTTGGCTGTACAACACAGCCATACCAAATATTGGTAGGGAAGAAGTTGATTTAAATATTTTAAAGGAGGGCATAAGCTTTTAGAAAGGAAGCGTGTGAATACTAAAGGGGAGCAACTCATTTTAAAGAAGTCTTTGGAGACTACGACATCAGCCGCCACTTGTTTAGAACATTCAATGGAAAGAAAGAGGGGAATGTGAGAAGTTGAGGGAAAATTCATGGAAATTGTGTGAAGGGTGAGCCTTGAATGGCCAGCTCCATTATTTATCATAGTTTTTGGTAATTTGGTTTGGCATCATCACTCCAGCACAGCAGCAAATAAGGCCTTTAAAATATTCTAATTACATTATATGATCAACTACAGAAGGAGCAGTTTATTTTGAGGATGTGCAGAAATTAATACATATATTTAGTCTTCAGTGACAGTCATGATTGATATTTCTATATATATTCAACAACATTGAGGTTAGAGTTGCTCTATATCAATTTTGTATCTGTATATTATACATTTCCAGTAGTGGTTAATGAATTAATTGTTGCAGATCTGAGTGGCCATTTGTTTGTGAAATTGTTAATGAAAGGTTGATGCATGACAACTATTTGTTAAAATGTCCATGAATTGTTCAATGCCT
The DNA here is from genome assembly GCA_027924645.1 of Cunninghamia lanceolata. NCBI lineage: Eukaryota > Viridiplantae > Streptophyta > Pinopsida > Cupressales > Cupressaceae > Cunninghamia > Cunninghamia lanceolata. The sequence continues at coordinate 488,623 of BSBN01000337.1, forward strand.
ACAAATGTTTGTGATATGCCTATAATAAAAGATAGTTGCAGCTGTTCCTAAGCACTAAATTCAGAATTATTAATTGGTTCAATGTTCCACCAATTGTTTGACGAATTGTCTGGAAGTAAGAAATCAGAAAATTTGCAAGTTTGTTGAAAAATTTTGGTAGGGACTTTACACCGTTTAAGTCCAATTTCCAAATATGGATTTTGGATACTCTTCTCAGAAATGTTGTCGTGGTTTTTGATAGCCTTCTAATTTAATGTATGACAGGATGCAAATTGGGAGGACCGATGAGAGGAGGACTGATATTCCTGAGACTCCTTGTACATTTACTGTGAAATATCTTTTATGAGGGTTGGTCTAGGATTCCAAGGGGCTAACTAGGGATTTTTATCATGGTCGTTTTGGAGACAAGCGAATAGTGTGGGATGCAGCTTAAGAGCTCCTTGGAATGCTGATTTTGCCAGGAGAAATGCCAATACCGTGTAAAATACCCTACTTAATATGACTGAAATTTTTGCCTCAATTTTACTTCAAACAATCAATTCTAATGCAACACAATATCAATGAACATAAGAACAATTGAATGCTGGAACTCCTTGCTTTATTATAGTCTTCAAATATGATCAATACAAATGCTTATTGGCTGTCTATTATGACAGTCTAGGACTGTTTCATATCAAACCTTAATACATGCATCAATTGTGAATCAAATTACATCAAAACCGTAGACTATCAATGTCAATCTCATGAAGAAAGATCAACACAATAACCCAGCTCAGTTATGGATTTGTATGAGCATCAAAATATGACTGATAACACTGTATGATGTGCTGCTATGAATGCTGATATTACTGTTTTAATCCAGCAATGAGAATGACAACAAAAAAGATGCCAAGACCCTCTTCAAATACCAAGCGATAGGCTCTATTATGACAGTCTAGGACTGTTTCATATCAAACCTTAATACATGCATCAATTGTGAATCAAATTACATCAAAACCGTAGACTATCAATGTCAATCTCATGAAGAAAGATCAACACAATAACCCAGCTCAGTTATGGATTTGTATGAGCATCAAAATATGACTGATAACACTGTATGATGTGCTGCTATGAATGCTGATATCACCGTTTTAATCCAGCAATGAGAATGACAACAAAAAAGATGCCAAGACCCTCTTCAAATACCAAGCGATAGGCTCCTAGAGGTGAGCGATAGGGCTGAAATGATCTCCAAAGGCTTCGATGCAACAAGATCTTCAAATGTTGATGATATCTCTGCTGGATCAGACCTGTAGCTGTCATGAATTCGCCCAGATTTCTCAATATGTTCAATATAGCGCCAAATATTGCCTTCCAAGACTAGCGATCACTCCCAAAGGCTAGTGATTTGATCCTATGATGCTTGAATGTCTTCTAAACTTCAAATCCTTCCATGAAACCAAGTCAAAGAACCTTGCAAATGCATTACCAGTTCGCTGTCATGAAACCAGAACTTCATATATTTGCAATTTCACACAAAATAGCTCTATGATGAAGGTTGACTACCTTGGTAGTCTCTCAATATGTTCAAGAGCTTCAAATTCAATAGCAATTTCCTTCAAACTTCTCAAACTAAACCTGCAATTCAAGCGACATGATGAAATCCTTCATGAAATCATCTCCCATACGATATGGGATCATCTCCATATCAATCAAGGGATCATCTCCTTGACAATATACTGAAAATATGTAATTTCCAGCCAAATGCAAACAATAAGAAAACTTACCAAGGGAATCAATAGGTCCAAATTGATGGTGAAAGGCTCTATTTATCCTCCTCCAAGCTTGGTCGACCCAATTAGCTCTAATTTGCAAATGATTTGAAGTCCACCAATGAAGTGCCTTTCATTTTAACAATTTTAAATGCATTGGATCAATAAGAAACAATCATTTAAAATCCATCTTGATTTTATTGAATGCATTCACCTCCAAATCCAACGCCTAGACCTATAACAAACTCTTTGTAATTTTAAATGAATTCCTCCTTGAGCGGCGGCCAAGAGGAAATAATATTTTATTATAAAAATCTCTTCTCCTTGGCTGGGCAGCAATTCCACATCAGCAAGCTAATTTTATTTAATAAAATTTCACCTCATACATAGGTGTCGATCCTTCCTCTAGCCGTTGGCACATTTTGCAATGACAAATATAATTTGAAAATGCATTTTTATTCATTCTCCATGTAGCCGTTGGCTCATGATCCAATACACCAAGCGCATGATCCAATGGAGTCCACCTTTTATTGATATTTTAGCACCCAACTCCTAGTCGATGAGCACATGATCCAATGTTTAACTTTATCCCCTTGGGCAAATGGCACAAAACTCTATACAATTCATCTTCTCTTCATGCGTTGGCATCAAACTCAATGCTATTAGCCTTATCCCATGCGTTGGCTCAATAGACTATGCAAATAGATATTTGAAAATGCAATTAAAGATTGACATTTTCCTTGTCCACTTGGCACCAATTGATCCAATCAATGAAATGATGAAAATACAATTTGAATATTGCATTACCCATTGTCCCAATCTCTATCCACTAGAAGAACTTTGATATTTGGCTAGATAAAACAATACCGCTTAACAACACTTAGCCAAAAATCCAATCAAAAGACTAGTTGAGCCAATATTATCATTTTTATCTTCAAAAACCAAGCTTAAACTCAAAATCATTCCCTTATCATGTGAATTAGCCTACGGGAATGGTGAATAGGCTAACCAATAACTCCATGTGAGATCACTCTAGAAATGGGGACATGACAGACCGAGAAAGGTATGAGCCAAGGAGGCATGGGCTCTGACATTGATGTTTTACATTAGAAGCAGAAAATCCCTTTAGAGCATTATGGGGCTTTGGATATATGCAGGGAATTGGATTTCTATTACTATTTTTGATAACATGTGTGTTAGCCATTATCCGAGTGAGATTTAGCTCCTTAGGATGGTACATGCTCTGTGAGACAGAATTTGGAGAGCGATCTCCCTGTGCAGTTTATTCAACAGCAGCCTCATCATCCTCAAGGGGAATAGGTGGTTGTAATGCAACTTGCTTTTGCCATTCTATCTCATTCTGGCAGCTTTGCTATTTATAGACACTCGATTTTCTTTCTCGTGTTTGAAAAACATCCTCTTAAAGGAGTGAGTGCTGATGTTTCTAATCATCTTTCTTTTGGATTTAGCTTTCATGGTTTTCCTATTTATAGAGAATTGTTTTTATCCTGGTATCCTTCCTATCAGCATAGAAATTAATATTGACTTGATGCAGCTGGTGGGGATGTGACTTGAAGATCTGTGACAATCTCCACACATTGTAGAGACAGGCAGAAGAGAGCTTTTAGCAACTGCTGACATCTTTTTGTGAAAGTTGAGCCTTGCATGTTGAGTATAATGTTGTGAAGGAGAACATATGGAAAGGGGCCCAATGAACATAGTTTCTGAGCAGTCCTTGCTAAGTTGCTCTCTACCGCCTGTAGAGAGTATTAGAAGCTCATCAGAGATTTAATCTACTTTTGTCCACTGCATACTAAGATCAACTTAGCAGTGCCAGACCCATTTAATAAGCAACTGATCTGATACATCCTTTTAACCCAGAGAATTCTCAACCTAACACATCGATGATGTTTTCTGAGTATTTAGGAGCTCTGATATCCAAAAATTTTGTTGATGGCAGATGTGAGTGTATGACTAGATAAACATTTGAAGGCAATCCACATTGGCGCCAAACTGAAAGAAGTCAGGTTATTGAAGAATGCTGATACAAAGAATGCTGAGTTGTAGAGGCCTCAATCAGCGCAAACTCAGTGCTAATGGCATGCTACTTAGGATTATAGTAAATAGAAGGAAATAGATTGAAATTGGCAGTAAAGGGGATTGGGGGGGGGGCAGGTTAGGTAGTGTGAGTCTCATGTTTAAGGGAATAAAAAATTAGGAAAATCTGTTGAGGGGTATTGACAGAATAATCCCCAAGATAATAGTAGGCATAATTGAATAAAGATGTTTAAAGTTCCAAATAGTATACAGTGTAAGATACCAAGAAGGCAGTGCCCTGTGGGTGTTAGACAAGTCTCACTTTAAAGGGAATAAATAATTGAAAATCTATCGAGGGGTCTTGAGTGAAGTGTGGCATAATTGACAAAAGATGTTTACAGTTCCAAATAGAATATGGTGTAAGCTACCAAGAAGGTGAGATCCTATGGGTTTTATATTGATGAGTCTTAGCAAGGTTAGAAAAAGTGAGGCCCAAAATTTATATGGATAATCTGTCGTATGAGTGGTTAATAAGAATGACTTATAGCAATTATCATATAGTTGGGGACTTTATAGTGTTAACATTATGTTAGTTTTGCTGTTTCTAAGATGAATGTATTTTGGACTGTTGTATTTTTAGTTAATTTTTTAAGGGGATTATAGTGCTGCTGTGACTGATTGTTATATTCCTAATATATAGTGGGGGCAACTGTTACATTTGGTAGATGATAAATCTCTTGTAAGATGCTAGAAAATTGTCTAATGAACTATTGATCTGTTTGAAGCTAGGACTGAGACATACAATGCAGTAGAAAATAATCTGATGATGCCTTCATGGCAAAGATCTGTAATGCCAATTCTCAGATTTGTGCAAAAATGAAGTCTGATAATTTATAAATTCACGGCAGTTTCGGCATCGTATATAGTGTGCTTCACCAAGATGGGCCACTAAGATTTCTCCGATCTGGCATCTTGACTATTCAAACTATAATTTTGTGTAATTTTATGTAACAAATTTGATTCTGCATTAAGTTGTTGAGTTGTTCTGTTGGCTGGTTGTAATCCTATGATCCTATCAATGCTTCTGTAATATTATTTCTCAAAAACATTTATTCTGTAGTGATGCATACATGAGCCACAGTCAGTTCGGAATTTCTATAGGCCATTACGTTGACACAGATAATGTTAGTCGCTGCAGGGACAGGAGGTTGTTTGCCTTCTGCTCTTAATGAAACACATTACTTCTCTTGAAGCTTATATTATATTAGAAATAATTTGACAAGAATGTAGTTTGATGTGAGGTGGTTGTGATCTATTGTATTTGGGTTAGTTCTGGCAATTAATTTGGAATTGTCTCGAGGCCTTAAAAACCATTAGTGTCTGTAAAATAATGCATATGAAAACAACAATTGCAGTTGTAAGAATGAAGAATGAACCAGTGGATGGTGTTAATACATGAATAACTTGAGAAATATGTAGGATGCCAATAAATAGAATGGTTTTCATGAAGACACAGTCTGAATGCTAAGGAGTTCGTGGTTGCAAGTGATTAGAATGCACTCCTTAAAACATTGTACAGGAAATGAAGATCGGCAAGGCACAAAAGATTGGGCAATGTTATGACAATGCTTAGTTGACAAAAAGGTGGAATCAAATGTATAACCAAAAACACAAATGGTACTGGAACTTCTTGTAGCTGCCAAGCATTATAAGGGAACCAAATGTAGTTCACAGAATCATCCTTAGGTGTAAATTTGGTCCTACCGCCACTGTACAGGTTTCTGCTTTCTAATCTAGAGAGATTATATGCTGGAGCGGGGAGTTGAATGGGCTTTTTAATGGCTTTATCAAGTTAAATTGGAGAGGTGCAGGGAGGGCATAGTGAAATAATGAGCCTGGTGTTACATTTGTTTATAATCTGCCAATAACAAGGGAGAGCTACAAATATTTTGTTTATGTTTGTTGGAGTGTTGGCTACCGAGATTTTGCTCAAAACACTAAAAGATTTCTGATTGTAACTATGTAGAAATGAGCTCTGATACCACTGTAAGAACCCTCACTAGTTCTAACTAAATTTTTTGCCTTGCTGATCTGAATTTTCTGATTTAGTTTTCTTGCAATTCACTTATGATTTTCAAATTCCGTTTTCAACAATATGTGTGGAAAGTAGTGTAGATGGAAAGGTTCCAATATAACAATAAAATAACACCATATGATGACTGAAAATCAAATAATCAGCTTACAAATGCAACAAATACCAACACAAAACACAAGTGAACATACCCGGCAATGATAGGCACTCTTCTTTATTGATTTTGAAAGATGTTTACAAACAATGAGGGCTGGAAAGTACAATCAGCCAAGTCTGAATTGTAATTCAGACCTTCAATTACACCCAAAAGTGCCAAATTACATGTCCAAACCCTAGCCGTATGTATTGAAAATGAAGTTCTATCAAATGGCAATGAAGTACCCAACAAAAGATGACTGCAAAGACCCTGTAGCAACTGATCAGCAGTCTGATATGCAATCCTAGCAACCTGTATGATGCCAAAATATCAAAATTATGTCTCCTAGATGAAGCGCCAACATGCCCAAGTGGTGCAATTTGACCCTAAGTGCCAAATATAATCAAATAAAACTCAATTATCCTCCGATCTGAATCTGAATGACTTATTGATTGCTGTTACAAAAATCAGACATGCAAGGATGATAGAAAGTGCCAAAAACACTTCTCCTTTGCCAAGCGATCACCACACAAGCCCTCTAAATGCAATTGTTGATAAAAATATATCAAAATCCAACTCAAATCTGAATATGAATCTCCATAGCTAGCTGAAAATGCAAAAACCTTGTCAAACCCTAGCTTGAATGAAGCCAAAATACCATCACAAATCACTAATGAAGCCCAATGATGAACTCCCATCTAAGTTACCGATCCTGGTACTGGTTCTGGTATGGGGGTTCGGTTCGCGGGTTTGATCAAATTTTTTTTTGGGTGTGGGTTCGTTTTGGGTTCGTCCATACAAAAACATTAAAAAAATAGAAATATATACATATTTGCTATCTAAAAATAAAAATATTAGACCTAACATACATATTTCCTAATATTTTAATATATAACAATATTTATAAGTTAATAATATAATATAGTATTATAATATAATAATAAATTTATAAAGAAAGTTAATGTTAATATATTTTTAATTTAAAAAATTATAAATAACATACATAACTATTAAATTTTTATAATTAATAACTTAATAGTAGTATTAATAATTTATTTAAATAAACTTATCAAAAAAATAATTTATTTAAATAAATTTTTATAATAATAAATATTATTAACATAACTTTGTGAATGAATTTTGGTATGTATAGAATGATTATTAGCTATCCTATCATGAGCTATTAACTATCAACTATTAATTCACGATAGACAATAAAACCGAAACACTAAAATTTAACGCATAACCTATAATTCCAGACGGCCCTCGGATTGCCATCCTCGCCCTGCTAAGAACGATAGACGGACACATCCAGCAATCCGACTAGAATAAAATTGAAACCCTTCTGTAAGAAGGAAAAAAACGCGATTTATAGGGCAAAATCGACGGGTTTGTCGCAACATTAAAGAAAAGGGGCAAAATTCGTGACGGGTTCGCCTGGGTTTGTCCTGAACGAACCCATAGGGAAATTACGGAACCCTGCCCAAATCCCCTACCAAATCGAACCTGGATCGGACCCGAACCGATAGCTCCAGGGGGCCGAACTGGTAACTTAGACACCAATATGAATTCACCTCACATAGTGGATTGAGATCATCTCCAAACCACAAAATATCAAGGGATCACCACCTTGATTCAACTGAAAATCACTTTTAGCCAAGAGCAATATGCAAAATGCAAAGTTTACCATAAGCAAAAGATGTGTAAAATGATGCCAATGTCCTCTTTTTATGCTTTTTCTCCAAGGAAGACCCAATTAGATAAAATATAAACAATTTTCACATCCACCACCAAAAATCAAATCTTTAATTTGATTTTATTAAATGATTTCTTCTTATCCACCTTGGACGCCAATCTATGAAATAATAAAATAATATTATCTCATTATTTTTTCCTCCTTTTCTCCCTAGGGGCCAATTTACCTTGGAAAAATAAAATTATTTTTTATTATTTTATCTCTCCCTTATCCCTCCAATTTGGACACCCATCAAAGCAATAAAATATTTAATATTTTATTTTTTTATTTCACCTCCCTAGGTGCCGATTTTCTTCTTGGAGAAAATAATATTTTTTTAACCCTCTACTTGGGCGTCGATTTCTTGGCAAATAAAATAATAATTTTTTTTAATTATTTTTCCTCTCCATGTAGGCGTCACTTTTCTCATTGGCATTATTAATTAATAAAATATAGCAAAGTATTATCTTCTTTTTCTCCCTTTCGTCTATCCCCTTAGGAAAATAAAATAATAATAAAATAACTTAAAGATTGCATTTTATTTTCCTTTTCACCTTTTTTGCCTTGGCATTGAAAATGACAACATTTTGACTTTATAGAAATATTATAAAATAGTACTAGCCAAAATACCAATAAAATCAAGTGTTGAGCCAACTTTCTAGTTTTCCATCCTTCAAGGTTCTAGCTCAACCCATACACAAGTCTAGCTCAAAAAGGGGACATTACAATATGAGCCATATCGGCCAAAAGAGCAAACTGATATCAGAGTCCTAAAACAAAACAGGACAAAGATAAATCACCAGGTCTTAGCTACAAACAACACCTGGAATTACCAAGGAAAAAACCAGACCAAGAATGAACAAAATACCATATGTTCATATTTACAGTGACTGGCCCAAGAAACTTTTAAACTTCACCAAAGCCAAACATCATGAAGAGTCCTCAATTATTGTAACACCATTAGAGAACTGAGTATTAAATCCCTGCTCATTAGCATCCATTGGGATCAACACATTAATAAGCTATGGAGGAACCTGTGATCTAACGTAAATATTTCCTTACATATCAGCAATGAGAATAGTACTGTCCAAACCAGTAGCTGGAATAGGATCACAATCCATAAGATCATCTTCAGTTTCATTGTTCTCCAACCATCCACCATTCCAATCAATATCTGTCCCCCATTCGGCTTGGATTATATCAGACTTCTATAATAGAACTTTGCCATGGTCCATCAGTTTATAAAACTTGCTCTTAGAAATCTTCAATGTCATGGTAACCTACAAAACCATGGATGAAACTGTGAGCTCCCAACAAAAGTCAGTAAGGATCCTTCTTTTGCCTTGGAACACCTCATCATTCCTAGCCTTCCACAAATGCCCTAGAATTTTAATAGACAAATTAAGCCACACTCTATTAAGGACCTGGTCAAAGCATTTCACATTTCAAATAAAATTTCACACCAAGAAATATTATTTCTGCTATCCCACCCCAACCTATCACCTAACAAAATAGATCAGCAACATTTAACAATTGTACAATCAAAGAACAAATGTTCAATAGTTTCAACAATGTTGCACATAGGACAAACATAAGGATTGATTCCAGCATTATTAGGTTCAAGCCAATTAGACCAGAAGTGACCAAGGATGGACTGCCAGTCTTTAATAGAAAGGGGAAATTTCCAAAAAAGTTTAAGCATATCAAAAATCTCACGAGTATCAATCAACATGTTATAAATATCTCTAACTTTAACCACCGTCAATGGAGTGCCATTCTTTCATGTAATATTGCTCAGGACTTCAGTATTAAAACTCAGCCAAATAGGAAAATTCACACCATACAAGGATTTGTTAACTATAGAGTAAATAGGATATTTTAAGCATAGAGTAAATCTTTTTGAGTAACTAAAATGTGTAGCTTATCCTGAAGTTCTGTCCATGAAACCAAAAAGTCATTACTAAAAATATCCCCAAATTCCTTGCAATCTTTAGCTTCCCAACCTTTAGTAGAACAACTTTTGGTGAGGGCAAGAGCCTCATTATTGAAGTCCAAATTTCATTAGATAGATCTATAATTGGCAAAGATTCCCTTATCTCTAGAAAAAGTCTCATGACCATTAATTAAATGCTTAAGTGACTCCCAAGCTCACCAAATGTTGTAGAAAACCAAAGAGCCACTAGGCTTGACATAAATTTTACCAAACAAAATATCATGTGTTATGGGATTTTTTCCCCAAAATGGAAAAGAAAGCTATTTTATGAATAAATTATAACCTTTTAAAATTATAAGATGATAAAGTTTATTTAACCCTTTATAATTAAAAGGCAGATGGAAAAAATAAAGGATATTATGATCCTTTGGTTAAAATAGAGATAAATAAAGAATATTTATAAAAACCCCTTTTAAAAGGGAGAAATTATTATGTTTATTAAATAATTATTAATGACAACCTTTGTGAAAGGGTGTGATGGTTTAGAAACAACCCCTTAAAAGGTTATATAAGGTATTTATGTGAGGCTTGGAAAGGGCATGGAGATCACCCAAGGAAGACGAAGGTGGTTTTGGTGGGCTATGGGCATTGGAGAAGAGGCACACAGAGTGTGTTCAACTCGGGGTATAGTGTACACTCGGGATTGTCCTGGCCAGGGCTTGTGTGCACTTGTGTTGAGTATTTGTTTTGTTGAACATGGGTTTGGAGCACTTGTGTTGAGCATTTGCTTTGTTAATCATTTGTGTTGAGCATTTGCTCTATTGAGCATGGCTCTGGAGCACTTGTGTTGAGCATGATACGCTGTGTTCTGAATAAGAACCGTTCCTCCTAGAGTGTTCCATAGCTATGAGGGCCAAGACCACTGAAATCTTCCTAGGGTGAGAGTGGCCGATCCAAGTACTCCGATTTAGATAATTATTGAAACTATTGATGCTTAAAAGACATTGGAATTATTATATATATGGGTTTTGATGTTAACCTGATTATGGGATCATGTTATCCAATTTGCTTTGTTAATTATCTTCTTTAGAGTTCTTATTAAATTATCACATGTAATTTGCGTTTTCTATTCATATATTTTTTAATATCATTGCATATTTTAAATTATCTTAACTCTAAATATTAACTATAATAAATCCATTGCAAGTAGTTATATAACTATGGGAGAAAAGTAGCATTACATTTTGGTATTAGAGCCAAATAGGTTGTGCTAATCATTCACTATGTGTGAATTCAATTTATCATTATTTATTTTTTCCCTTGATTTAATATCTAAATTATCGACATCATCGTGATTTGTTTGAGTTAAATGTAAAGGTTCTAAGATATGTGAGAGGAACAGATTCATTCAAGAGAACTTTGAATGCATTTTCACCTCATACAAAATTTATTTAAATTCTCCAAAGATCTTATACCTCTTGCTATTACTCTCAATATTATTAGTTTCAAAATTTAAAGGCCTACTCATTACCTCAAAATCAAAGTTCGTTAACAAGCAAAATGACATAGATTTGTATCCAATGGATACTAACAACATTGAACATAACATAAACTTCTCCATATTGACCTTTAGGCATTTGTAGATGCATTATATCTATTTAAGTTGTTTTAAAATTGTGTTGAATATCACCAAACTACTAGCATTACTCCAAACCAACAAATGTAGAAAAGCAAGACAACCAAATCATTGTTTGAACAACTAATCAACTAAGAAAAAACCACTATGTAATAATGTCCAATAAATCATCCTAAGCATGCAAAAGATGAGAAAAGATAATCCATTCTCACAATGAAGAACCTACGATGTACTTCTTAATATAATGTTGTATCTCTTTGTTACATTACATATTCAACAATTTGAATGGGCACATGATTCAAGAGTTGTGCTCCTCCACAGCCGACTTCATCATGCAACTCTTTATAATCACTATGTTTAACATGATTCTTAAGACAAGTGCATTTTTCTCCTACAAGAAAGCACATCAATACCATCTCTTCAAATTGTGTTCTTCCCTTTGACAAGCGTGCCTCAAACTAGTAGGCACACACCTCACCCTTGCAATACGTCTCGAGCAACACTGAAAGAATGTGAATGTGACTCGAGAAGGAAACTCTCATGACTTGTAAACTAGTCCACTCTTGAGATAGTAGGCCGTGGAAGTCAAAGGAGGTTTTAGGACATAATATCTCTGAAAAGACTCAAGCTGTGATATCAATATATTTCTCTATTCTTCTTTCACTATCCTCCATCACTACCGATTGAGTCAATTTTGTAAAAGCTTTTTGTTCGTGTTTGCAATGAGGATGTCAAGGATGAACACCAACAATGGACAGTGAAAAAAAATAAAAAAATCGGAGTCAACATCTACAAGACGCCATCAAAAATCCCTTCACTTTGTGCTGTCGGTCTTTGAGTTTGAATGGCGAGAAAGCCTTGATTGTGTGTAGATGACACCAACCGTAGTTTGAGTATGTAACAAACAAAGCATTTGAATAAAATATCAATGCCATTGTTGTCATAGGGGTAGTGATTTAAGGTGGCGGTAATTCAGGATGTGTCTCACATTTACTAGATGAAGTAGATAAAAAGAATTTACATACATTCTCACCACCACCTATACTAGTCTCCATAAAGTAACGCCTACCGCTTATGGTGTTCTTGAAATCACAGTGGTTCTCATGTGAGATACTCCTAAGCGGTTGCAGTTAGCTTGCGCCGCATATCGTTGGTTTATACGTAAATTGTAATTGATCAGATATGGTGTTTTTTGGTGAAGTTATAATGTTCATGTGGTGATAAATAATGCTAAAAATCACATTGCAATGTGCCTAATTTTTGCCATGAGTACAAATGTGTGGGATCCAATCCTCCTCCATGCATGAACTAAGCCCCTGCTACCTCCATGTTGAAGGTCACATTCGTAGAGACGTAAAGGCCATCAATATTTAGTCAGTGCTGATGGGTTCATCATATTGGCATATTTCGGTGATGCATTTTTTATTTTCAAGTTTTGTGATAGGGAAAATTTAAAGCGACACACTTTGGACTAGAACATGAGTTTCATCTAGTACATTAAAGCATTGGACATGAAATATGCCACATCCAAGAAAAGTTGTTTGACATTATCCACTTTATCAAGAAGCCTGTTTAAAAAATATATATAAACTCGAATGAGCTTAGAAGTAATTACTGTCTGCTACAAATTATCATTCTCGATATCCAGATCAAGTACATTTGGTCCTGCCAATATTGCCAATATTCATGAGATTCTCTTTTGACGTAAAGAAGCTTGGGTAGTATTGGTCCATTATTAAATGCAATGAATATGAGAGCCAAAGCCATCCAATTAGATTCTTGACCATCCTTTCCATTCATGATCTTGCGATGTCTCACCTTGAAAGAAAACACGAAGGGCCTCTAATAATTTTGTAGACATTATCATGATATGTCATCTATCCTTATATACCAAACATAAAATGTGTTTAAAAAAAACTATACAATCTTGTAAAAGATGAATTTGATAAGAGAGTAATGTGGGTCATCCTTTCTTTATTAAAATAATATTTAGTTTATATTAATGGTCAATAGTGTAACATATTAGACTGTCTCTAATTTTGTTGTTTAGATTAGTTGTAATCTATTTTAGAAACATCTATACTTTGTATATTTAGAAACATCTGTATTATATAGAGCTTTGCTCTTTGTTAATAAAATTCTTTCAATTATTTACCATAATATGGTATCAGAGTGGGAAGCGATTTTTAATTTTTTTTTTCCTGTGCTCTCTGTGTAAAATCCGTATGACGTACGGATTGTACGGTGACTGTGCCTTTCCTCTGCTCTCTGATCCTAGGTCTTATGCTTTGCGATTTGTTCACACAGAGATCGCGTTTTTCAGTGGTAGGGTTTGTGGAGATCCTGTTTATTGATCGATTTCCTTGAGGTTGTGTTTTCATCTGTTTCTGGGTCGTGTTTTTAGGCTTTAGGCATTCGTGTTAAATCGGGCCATTCGTTCCTCTGTTATTCGCATTTCGTTTTGCACATAAAACTCGCGGACTCTGCAGTCGCGACCTTTTAGAGGACGGTTCAAGATTTCAATCTCTGAAATCGTTATTTCTCTGTGCAAATCGTGCCGTTTTTCTATAAAATCGCGTGGGTTTCTGTATGTATTTTTGTCAACGGGTTTTCTCCAGCAGTTGGCCGCGATTTGAAGGCTTTGGTGGTTGCGTTTTCCTTAGCACCTGCTCGCGATTTGTTCTGGGCACCGTTTATCATGATCTTTTCCCATTTTTGGTCGCTGTGTAAGACAATTTAGGCAGGATTCGTGGTTTTATACCCACGCTGTGATCATCGTGCCTGGTCGAGTTCTTCGGCAGTTTGATTGGTCACCGGAAACCTCTGAAATGATTGTTGATTGGCTTTTTGATCGTCATTTTGGTGTTTGAGATCGCATTTTATACCATTCCTGGTCGCGATTCTTTTTGGTGGTAGTCCTTGTGTGGTCCGGCGGATTTCTTGCTTGGCTTCTACGCTCAAACCCTCATCGGTGTATGCAGTGTTTTGTTTGCCTTTTTTAGCGGTTTGAGTAATCACTGTGTAAAAAGATGGGTTGCTTCAAGCGCCCCTTTCTGTCTTGCACGTGGTCATATTGTTGACCTTAGTATCAACTAGCGCTCAAGTTTTGGCCTTCGGTCATGTGAAAACCAAGGACCAGCGCTCAGCGATTGTATTAATCAAACATCGGGATTTGTGCAGTCTGTGTTAGGGTTTTGCAAAAATATTTTCATTTGTCTCGAAATCCGTGTTCGGTATTGTTGAGCCTGTGTTTTCTGTGCTCTCGAGATTTTTGCCTCGAAATCCGTGCTAGGGTTTCAAGCTTGTTTCTTCAAATCTTGGAGTTTGTGCCGTCAACTTGCTTTATTTTTCGTGCCTCGAAAAGTGTAAAGATGGCGTCTTTATCCAATATTATGTTCAAAGAGCACACTAAGTAGGAGTCTGCGCCTTATGGCCAAGAGACCTGCAAATCATGTCAAATCCTCTGCTTGGTACATTGATTCAGGTGCTTCTCGACATTTCATTCATCATCGAGATTGGTTTACTCAGTACACGCCATTCAGAGATTGTCATCTTTGGAGGCGAAGAGTATACTGTTGTCGGAAAGGGCAACATGCAGATTTAGTCTGGTGGGAGAAATTTAATATTTCTCGATATATACTTTGTAATTGGCATGGAGCTAAACCTTCTCTCAGTCAGTCAAATTATGCGGCACTCTCCTCATCTGGATGTTGTTTTCAGCATGCACATGCAACATAGTGGATCGTGAGACACGCACCATCGTTGCCCAAGGACTTGAGGATCATGGTTTGTATAGACTCGTTGATTCTGGTGTTTCTCAAGAGCATGCCATGGCAGCCAGGAGTACATCCATCAACAAACTCTGGCATCAACGTTATGGGGACTTAAACATGCACTATCTCTCTCAATTAGCTCGGGAGGGTTTGGTTGGTGGTCTTCTTGAGATTCAGACTTAGATTCATGGTGTTTGCGATACATGTCAGGCTAGAAAGCAACATCGGACTCCATTTTCAGATGGTGACAAATGGAGAGCATCCAAGGTATTGCAGTTGGTTCACGTTGATGTTTGTGGACCAATGAACACTCCTTCAGTTACTGGGTGCAGATATTTCCTGCTATTTGTTGATGATTTCAGCAGAAAGATGTGGGTGTGTTTTTTGAAAAACAAATCAGATGTGTTTGGTATATTTCAGCAGTTCAAGGCCTTAGTTGAAAAAGAGTCAGGCTGTCCAATAGTCACTCTTAGGTCCGATAATGGGGGGAGTTTTGTTCTTTTGACTTCTCTTGTTTCTGTGCTGCACATGGCATCAAACGCCAGCTTACCACACCTTACACCCCTCAGCAGAATGGTGTCGTTGAGCGTCAAAATCGCACCATTACTGAGATGGCTCGTTCTATGCTAGAGCATAGAAGTATTCCTAAGAAGTTCTAGGCTGAAGCAATCTACACTGTTGTCTATCTTCTGAACCGGTCTCCTACCTATGCCATCAAGAAGATGACTCCTGAAGAAGCTTGGTCTGGACGTAAGCCTCGGGTCAACCATCTGAAAGTTTTTGGCTCTACTACTCATGTTTGGATTCTAGATGCCAAGCGCACCAAGTTGGACTCCAAAATCCAGAAACTCGTGTTCACTGGTTACATTGAAAATCATAAGGCATATAGATTGATTGATGTAGACACTGATCGTTTCATATTCAGTTGTGATGTAGTGGTTGATGAGGCTACTAGGCCCTTTCTTTTGTCTACTCCTGCTAGCCCTGAGGATTAGCCTTTGAAGGCTTCAGATTTGGGTGTTCGCCTTCCCCTAGCTCCACTTGATGGGAGGGATTTTGCAGTTGTCCAGTGACCTCAGCCTGTTGTTCCACCACCGGCCCCTCCTCAGGCTGATCTGGATCCTCCTGACATTGTTCCTGCCACACCAGGTGATGCTATTCCTCCTAAGGACTTGAGGATCATGGTTTGTATAGACTTGTTGATTCTGGTGTTTCTCAAGAGCACGCCATGGCAGCCAGGAGTATATCCATCAGCAAACTCTGGCATCAACGTTATGGGCACTTGAACATGCACTATCTCTCTTAGTTAGCTCGAGAGGGTTTGGTCGGTGGTCTTCTTGAGATTCAAACTCAAATTCATGGAGTTTGCGATGCATGTTAGGCTAGAAAGCAACATCGGACTCCTTTTTCAAATGGTGACAAATGGAGAGCATCCAAGGTATTGCAGTTGGTTCACGTTGATGTCTGTGGACCAATGAACACTCCTTCAGTTACTGGGTGCAGATATTTCCTGCTATTTGTTGATGATTTCAGCAGAAAGATGTGGGTGTGTTTTTTGAAAAACAAATCAGATGTGTTTGGTATATTTCAGCAGTTCAAGGCCTTAGTTGAAAAAGAGTCAGGTTGTCCAATAGTCACTCTTAGGTTTGATAATGGGGGGAGTTTTGTTCTTCTGACTTCTCTCGTTTCTATGCTGCATATGGCATCAAACGCCAGCTTACCACACCTTACACCCCTCAACAGAATGGTGTCGTTGAGTGTCGAAATCGCACCATTATTGAGATGGCACGTTCTATGCTGGAGCATAGAAGTGTTCCTAAGAAGTTCTAGGCTGAAGCAGTCTACACTGCTGTCTATCTTTTGAACCGATCTCCTACCTATGCCATCAAGAAGATGACTCCTGAAGAAGCCTGGTCTGGACGTAAGCCTCGGGTCAACCATCTGAAAGTTTTTGGGTCTACTGCTCATGTTTGGATTCCAGATGCCAAGCGCAGCAAGCTGGACTCCAAAATCCAGAAACTCATGTTCACTGGTTATAGTGGAAATCATAAGGCATACAGACTGATTGATGTAGACAGTGATCGTTTCATATTCAATCGTGATGTAGTGGTTGATGAGGCTACTGGGCCCTTTCTTCTGTCTACTCCTGTTAGCCTTGAGGATCAGCCTTCAAAGGCTTCAGATTTGGGTGTTCGCCTTCCCCTAGCTCCACTTGATGGGAGGGATTCTGCAGTTGTCTAGGCACCTCAGCCTGTTGTTCCACCACCTGCCCCTCTTGAGGGCGATCTGGATCCTCCTGACATTGTTCTTGCCACACCAGGTGGTGATGTTCCTCCTAATTCAGATGTTGGTACATCTACTCTCCAGCCTAAATGGTGGGCCAAAACCATTGGTGATCTTCATGATGATGAATTGATCGAGGGTAGATCTCCTCGGAAGAAGAGCAAGCAGCAGAATAATGTCAATTTTGCTCTTATGGCCAACCTTCACAGCATCTCAGAGCCTCAGTCATATTCAGAGGCTAAAGGCGTACCTGAGTGGGAACAGGCTATAGAAGCTGAGCACCATAGTCTTTTGAAGAACAACACTTGGGTCCTTTTTGATCTTCCACCCGGGAAGAAGCCCATTGGATGCAAATGGGTGTACAAAGTTAAGTACAAGGCTGACGGATACCTCAATAAGTATAAGGCTCGATTGGTAGCCAAAGGGTTCTCACAGAAAGAGGGCATTGACTATGAGGAGACTTTTGCTCCCACAGCCAAAATGAGTACCATTCAGCTTGTCCTCTCTATTGTAGCCTAGTTTGGATGGAAAGTCTATCAATGGGTGTCGAGTGTATTCCTTAATTGAGATTTGCAGGAAGAAGTTTACATGACGCAACCTCTTGGCTTCAAGGTTGCTGGTAAAGAACACCAGGTATGCAGACTGGTGAAAGCACTCTATGGCCTTAAGTAGGCTCCATGGGTATGGTACATGAAAATTGATAAGTACCTTGTGGATCATGGTTTTTAGTGGAGTCCTTCTGATTCCAATTTGTATGTTAAACAATATGCTGATGATAGTCTTTTTATAGTTGTCTATGTTGATGATCTGATCATTACTGGCAGCTCGGAGCAGTTGATTGAGGAGATCAAACATGATCTCAGTCAAACATTTGACATGACAGAATTGGGACTTCTGCATTATTGCCTAGGTGTTAAGGTTTGGCAGACTCATGATAGCATCTTTATCTCTCATTCCAAGTATGCTCGAAGTCTGTTGGACAAGTTCCAGATGACAGATTGCAAACCTGCATCTACACCTATGGAGAAAGCGCTGAAGTTATCAGCCAAATCAGATTTACCTGTGGAGAATGAATCAGCATTAAGGCAACTAGTGGGTAGCCTCATCTATCTCACTGCCACTAGACTTGATCTTAGTTTTAGTGAGCTACATCTCTCGCTTCATGACAACCCCTAAATCTGAATATTGGGTTGCAGCGAAGCGTGTGCTAAGATATGTGAAAGGCAATTCCATCTTTGGCATTTTGTATGGGAGGTGCAAAGATCCTAAGCTGATCGGTTTTACAAACTCAAATTGGGCAAGTTCTGTTGATGACAGAAAGTCTACTTCTGGGTATGTTTTCAGTTTGGGCATAGGTGCAGTCACATGGACTAGCAAGAAGCAGCAGTTAGTGGCTCTCTCCTCGACTGAAGCTGAATATCGGGGAGTTGTTAAAGCAGCGTGTGAGGCAGTTTGGCTTCGAAGGATGCTTTCTGACATGCAAATGTCTCAAGCAAGACCTTCACCCTTGTATTGTGACAATCAAGGGGTGCTGAAACTTGGCAAAAATCCAGTCTTCCATGAAAGGACAAAGCATGTTGAACTTAATTGTCATTTCATCCGCTAGCTTGTCGAAGACGGATTAGTGTTGTTGCAGTATGTTCCAACTGAGGACCAGACTGCAGATATTCTCACCAAGTCTCTGAGCCCGGATAAGTTTGTCAGATTTAGGGGGCACCTTGGTGTAGTTGATAGATTGACCATTAAGGGAGGGTATTAAAATAATTTTTAGTTTATATTAATGGTCAATAGTGTAACATATTAGACTGTTTCTAATTCTGTTGTTTAGATTAGCTGTAATCTATTTTGGAAACATCTATACTTTGTATATTTAGAAACATCTCTATTATATAGAGCTTTGCTCTTTGTTAATAAAATTCATTCAATTATTTACCATAATATTCTTTACTAGTCTTGTTGTAATATATTGGTCAAACCAAGTTTGTGTTGGCCTACGCATTGCCAAATCACGTACACACATGTTGGCTCTAAGTATTGGTTTAGGTGTGGCTTATGGGGGCCTTGTCCACTCCTAGTTGTTCCTAGCAACCTACATGTAGCTCAATAAATAATCGTGTTGATTCATTATGAGGAAGTTTAGTGGTTAAGGTTAAGGGTTAGTCTTTTTGAAGAATTCATGATGTTAGGTGTGTCATTCCTTTGCCCATGGTCTAGTTGTAATGTGTTTAAATGTGTAGATATAAGTTATGCCCACACAGAATTTAAGCACATACCACAATGTTATCTCATCATAACTATTGTTTCTGTATAATCATGTTATAGTTAAGATCGTGCCACAACAACTAACTCAGATAACATTTTAATAGGTCATCAGGTTGGTACTTCTTTAGATGAGGGGATTATCTTATGTAACCTATTTCCATCCACCCATATACCAAAATGTAGTCGGATTGTTGAATAGGGGTGAAATAATCATGTAGGTGTGAAGTGTCATTCATTTATAGTAGCTTTTAATGGTAGTGTATGCACTGCATAATCTAAGGAAAGGATTACATTGCTCGAAGTTATAGTCAAGTATACTTCTAAGGTGCAAAAGTATTTTATAAATAAAGGAGGTATTTTATACATATGGAGCATTGTATAATAATTGCTATATGGTAAAGAAATACATTCAAAATGTATTGTGCTGAACCATGATTAAAGGTTGGACAAATATTTCTTTTATATTTTATGCCTTGACCACTTGTGAAGGGTGTTTAGAATCATAACTTTGATAATTCACTTATGTATGTATAGTAGCTGGATTATTCATGAAGTTTTGGAAAGATTGATTTATACATCATGAGATCTCAATAAAGAGACGGCAACTTTAGTGGTATTAAGTTTAAGTCTTGTTAAATGTTTTCTATTTGGCTAGTACTCTCTTATACAAGGAAGTTGTCTTAGAAATATAGAGTTAATAAGTTAGTCTTTCTAATAGTCAAATTTGTATATCCATTCCAATTTTCATTTAGTTTTATGTCTATTTTTTCGGAAGTGGTGTTACTATGCTTGTTGATAGCTAAAAACAAAAACTTGACACCTAGATTTGTTTAACATAAGTTACATTGTGGGTCCATAATTCATAGGTCCTGTTGATGATTGTTTTTAGACAAGTCAACAATAGAGTAAAACACTAAGTTTCCCACTCTCTCTTGAATAAAGCTCTTCACACGCTGAACTATGTGATCCAGTGAAGTAACTCCAAGGTTCCTTTTTTATGATTCATGATGGGTTAACTCAATGATTACATGTGATCTTGCTGATAAACACAAAGGGACTTACACAATTCTTCAAACAACTCGTTTCAATGAAAGAGGCAAACACTTAGAGTATCTAAGTACTACAACTTATGACGTATGATATGGCAATGAAGTACTTGATCCTAAATTCTAATAAGATGGAAAAAGAAAAAAACAAAAGATAAAGGGTTCATTGAAACTAATCTAATCCTAGATGTAAGAGATGATTACTGCTCAGGTGAAATTAACCAACTCTGCTTTGCCAAGTTAAACAACTACACAAAGTTGATGCTATCTTCTAAGGTTATACAAGATATTCAAATCACTTATGCTCATGAAAATTCAACAAACATAAACGATCAAAGTTAAGCTCACTTCGTTCAGACTAACCATGCACTATAATTTGCAAGCCACAAACTACAAATGGTGTGAACATAAGGATTTCACCACAAAACAATAATAAAACCTCCCACCAACTAACATAACACTTAAAAGAAAACTTAATCTAACTTAACATTTGCTTGAAGAAATCAGAAACCATGCAACACTTAGAAACATATAGAGAATCACCAAACAATGAGTCTTATATTATTTCAAAAGAGCTCTTGCAACAATTTTTCAGAGTCTTCCACCTTACAAATGAGAGCAATAGGTGCCCTTATATAGACCTCAAGAATACATGAATGGTTGTGATTGATTGGCAAAGCCAATGGACCAGATTATGCCACCTAAGCAGGCGGTTATAACAAACTCCTATTATTAGCATATGAAAGAGGGAACAAAGGCACGTTTCCCAAGAAGATAAGGATGACAAATCAATAGCCTATGAGGAATCTCCATGTGAATAACCATCACTAGTGTTATGGAATTCAAAAAATCTGGACACTATTTGTTTGATATCATCAAAAGGTACACTTGGCGTATTCTTAGTGGTCCCTTCAGCTTCAAGCACATCAGCTGCATAAAGGCCAAGTGTTTTCTTCCAATCGGTCATTCTAGCTTTGTTGGCGCCAAGGTGGATAGCAAGTGAAAATATGCTATCAAGCTTATCATCAGAAATATCATCTTCTTGAAAGTAGAAGGCTTGGACTTGTTCTTTCATACTATCAATAGTCATCTCTCCAAAGGGATTGCATATCTTCGTCAAGGATGCATGTATTCCATCTTGGATTCTTTGGATCACACTTCTTACTCTTGACATATCTATTTCAACCTTATCAAGTAGCTGTCCTTTATTGCGAAAGCAACAGTACCAGGAAGAGAAATCATGTGTTATTCCTTCTTCAATCACCTCAGCATGTATCAACTCATCAACTGAAGTTTCCATCAAACTCTTCAAATGTGGCATATATTGTTCTTTGATGGCCTTAAACTCAACACAGGCTGTCAACAATGCAAGTACTCTTTCCTTGAGATTAGCAACCTTATTATACACTTGCATAATATCTTCAAGATAACTATATGTTGTTTCCCTCGACCTTTTCATCCAATCTTTCAACCTATGAGATGAAGACCTCAACCCCTCAAGCTGTACAATTGTTTCTGGAGGAAGAATAGGTGGAGGTGTCGAAACTCTATCCTGCTGATGGATAGGATGAACTAGGTGTTGAATATATTGTTCCAGTGCTTGACACCTTTGCTCAGCCTTAATCCTACCTTCTATTTCCTGCCTGATGATAGTTCGAGCATTATCAATTGAATCCTGAAGTTCTTCTTCTACTTGTGCTCCAGTCAACGGACCCAAGTCAATTGTATTGATGTCATAATCTTCAGGTGCAATATCTTCTACATTCTTCTCAAGTTTTGGAACAGCTATATGTACTCTCCTTACACCAGCCTCATTTTTTGTTATCTTTGAAAGAGTAGTTGCTTTCTTCTTTGGTTTTTTAGTAGATATGTCTAGAAGCAACTCTTCAACTGGAATGGGATGATATTTTTCCACTTCACAACTTTCTTTAATTCTATCCTGTAGCCACTCCGGCAATGATAAGAAATCTCCTAGTTGTACTTGCCTTCCTTGCATGGGCAATGACTCTTCTTCAGCTTCATCTTTGTTTTCAGTGTTAGCCTTATCAATGATTTCAGTATCATGTGGACTCGAAGGTACCTCTTCAAATGGGGTATCCGGGATTGCATCCTCAACAACATGTACAACTATATCTTGATTCATTGGAGTATCTCCGGGTTGTCTAGATGAAGCAGTTTCAATACTTATCCTTTTCTTCTTCTTACTTGATTCTCCTTGTGTAGATTCAAATTGTTTTCTTTTCCTTGCTTGGCTTGAATCTCTTTCATTATCCTTACTTCGTGAACTTCTACCAGGTGCACTATGTTGTTCCTACTGTTCAACTTCTCCCATCTTAGTGTAAGTGAGCTTCTTTCCTTCATCCATCAGTGCTTGTTCTTGCTCTTTTGCATGTTCCTTAGTGATAGCAATGATCGGTTCTGTCAAGTCTTCATCATATACTCTTTCTCTATCAGTCCAGTCAATGTCATGTGGCAGGTTCCGTATCTTATTGTAATCATCACCTGAAAGAGTTCTATCATCATCTAGCTGATCAGGAATCCTCAATACTATTGTAGCTCTCACCAAATCCCATCTTAACCTTGAACATTTTGCCATCCTTACATCATCAATAGCATTTGCCTAATGATCTTCAAGTTGCTCTACATGTTGATAGGTAGGATATGATTGTTTAATAGCTCCATGTGGGTTGAAGTTCTCCCTCCTTGAATCATGAAGATGTAAATGATATGCTTGAAGCTCAATCTCGGAATGTTCAGCTGCTTGAAGTGATGGACATGAATAATATCTCCCCAGCTTGAGAGGGAATTGAACTCCGGCCTTCTTTCTTGTCCTTTGCATTTTGTGGAACTCTAACAACTGTCTCGATACCTTCAACAGTACCATCCTATTAGTAGGATATCTCAGCAATCTATATGGAATGGAAGTGAAGCCCTGAACTCTGATATAGGTGAACTTATCATATTGAATGTAGTATCTTCCATATTGTTCAATGAAGTTCCTAGCAGCACCTGTCAATCTTCTATGCAACTCTCCTCACAACTTTCTTACTATATACATGGCAAAGGCATCATTGAATCTCTTATAATGGTTGACGTTCTTCAAATGGAGCTATGTATAGCATTGATGTGATAGGATTTGGCCAGATTTTACGCCTACTTCTCCCTTAGATGTCAATCCCTTGTATACCACATTTCTTGCCAGTATGTAAACAAGATAGGAAGTCATGAAGAAAGACTTTGATTCATCAAAATTTTCAAATTGCTCATCAAGGAAGGCAATGACTTATAAGCCCAGCCCAATCAATCATCTTATTCTTTGTAAACATATGATCAAAGTATGTATACATCCATCCCTCAAAAGTTGATGATTGAGGCCTACCTGTTACTCTATTCAAGAACATGATGAAGTAACTTATCTCCTTCTTGAAATCTGTTTTATGGAACTTCGCATCTTCAGAGTTGTATATCTTGATTGAAGAATCTATCATCCACTTCTTCCTCACTTCTTGCATGTAGTGCTTGGAATTGCCTTCAAAGGTATGTTGGGCAGTTGTAGGACAAATGAACACTGCCTTCCGGTTTGGGATGTTGAAGATCTCCTGAATGGCTTCTCTTTGCAAGTAGGCTAGGACAGTCCCGTCTTTAGCCACAATTTGTTTTCTCTCTTTGTCATAGTGTTGAATGCATTCTAACACTAATTCAGTGCTAGGTAGGGTAGGTGGGAAACATGCCGCTTGAATGATTCCACTCTTTGCAATGGCCTTGATGTCTTCATTCCTTGTGATGGCGAGCAAGAAATCCTTCATCTCCTCTAGGTTGACGTGTCCCATGTTGGTGTCTCCCACATTCTTCCAATGAGTCTCGAGCTTGGAGTCAGGTATAGTTGACTTGACATCCATCTTAATCATCACTTGACGCTCCTTTGCCGTCATGCCCATCTACCTACAAGACAACACCTCTATAAGAGACTTAAAATGATAAAATTTACCTTCATAAACTTGATTTTTTGGATGATAAAACTATGAAAATTTGCAAATTAAGTAAGTAAGAAGGCAATTTTATGGATTAAAAGTAGCTGAAACATACCTTACAACAATTGTCAGACCTAGAATAAGTGCAGATTTCAGTAGAATATGATGAAAATCAGTTATAAATGACAAAAATCAGACTTCAAAAGTGCAGATCTGCCTTTATTAATGCTGCTCCTCCTCCTAAATTCGCTCCTTAAGTGAGTTGTGAATGAATGATGTCCAACTGAGAGAGGGCGCCCTCTTTATGTAGATAATCTAACTTCATTAAATGTAGGTCGGCCAGGTTTGAGTATTAAATGCAATTTTCAAGATTTTCAAAATTTGAAACGATTTGGGCGCCAAAGTTGATAGGAAACTACATAAAGGGCGCCTAGAACCTTATGAATGCAGTCTTTAATTCAATTTGCTCATTTGAGGTGAGATGAATTACAATAAACGCCTATCTCTTTTGAGTGCATTTGATGATGATCTTACCTTAGGTGATCTTTCATCCCTAGGCGCCAAAGATGACTAAAGCCACAAAGAGGAGCGCCTAAACTTGATATGATACTTACCAATACCCTTTCTCATGCTTCACAACTTACAAGGTTTTATCATATGTTTCAAATTCCTAAGCGAACCCTTGAGATAGTTTGGAGAAGATAGTTTGGAGAAGAAGTAGCGCCTTAGTTTACTGTGGCTTGATATTGAAGGCTACTATGATTAGGAAGCCTCAGAGAGTTCCTTTTTTGCAAATGTTTACTCATCATCTCATGATTCTCTTGAAAGGCGCCAAAATTGAAGTGATATGGCATTAAGGGCGCCTTGCTTATTTAGGACTAATCCCTGACACTTTAAAGTTCTACCTCACATCCAACCTCTCAAGAGGTCTCCTTGCTTCTATGCACCTGAACTTATGATTTTAAGCTTCCTTGATTGCTAGGCGCTCATTTAAGGTTATTCTGGTGGCAAGAAGCGCCTAAACAGTATGAATACCTTCTCCAAATTAGGCGCCCATTTGAGGTGGGATGAGTTACAATAAGCGCCTAAGTTCTTCTACATGTTTTGAACCACTCTTTGCTATCCTTCTATCCTTAGGCGCATTTTTGGAAGATCTCAAACATCCTTTTCTTTCAAGGCACCAAAGTTGAATCCCTCTAACACATAGTGCGCCTTGACTAGGCCTAATTGACAATGAACCTTTCCTCTTATGTTAGGCGCTCAAATTGGTAAAGGAAGTCTAAATGGGTGCCTAGAACCTTTGTATACTTCCTTGGCCTTTATCAACATCAAACCTTCCAACCTTTCTTCTTGTCAAGGCGCTCAAATGGTGTAAAATAGCGCCCAATTGTCTTAAGCTTATTTTGGCTAAGTCTAATTCCCAATGATGCCTCAAGTAGATCTTTCCAACTATAAATTTGTCAATGGCATCAAGGATTCCTTAACTTCTCTTAGGCGCCAATATAAGATGGTTTTGTCAAGAGGATGCGCCTAACTCTCTGATGATTCCTTCCTCTATTTAAGGCGCAGTTTGGTGATAAATTGGCACCTAAACTTCATAAGGATCTCTTTCACTTACTCCAATCTTCTATCATTGAAATTGCTTCCACAAGACTCCATTAGGACCAAGAAACTCAAGAAAATATAAACCTCAGTTAATCTTCTTCTTAGGCGCCCATATAGGGTTGTTCTAGTGACAAAATGCGCCTAAACATGAGTGAATGCCTTCTCCAAATTGGGCGCTCATTTGAAGTTGTTTTGAGTTGAATTGGCACCTAAGAGATATGAAGTTCTCTTTCAGTCACCTTACCCCACTTCTATTGTAGTTGATCTCACAAGACATTATCTTTTCATCTAAGGTGCTCAAGATGATCAGTTATGAAGGTATGGGGCGCCCTAATAAAATGAATACAATCTCCAACTTAAGGCGCTCATCTGGGGTGAAATGAGTTGCAAAGTGTGCCTAGACTTCATGAGACACTTTGACTAGCTCTAGGCACACCTTTGATGTCCAAAACTTGAAGAAATGGCGCCTAAGCTTTTGATATATTATTGACAAGTTTCATGCTGCCTCATTCTCAAATTCATGCTTCTCACACTCAAGGCGCTCCAGATGATCAAAATTGCAAGAAATGGCGCCCTGCATCTTGGTGTGATTGAAATTACATAGGACTTCAACTTTATATTATACTAAGGCACTCTTCCAGTTGGCAATCCAATCAAGGCATGTTGTTTGAAGACTCTCTCACTCCAAGGTGATTTTAAAACTTTAAGGTCCTTGCTTTCTATCTCCTAGGCGCATATGTAAGGTGATTTGGTCCTAAATTGGCGCCTTAGCTTTTGATAATCTTGACAAGGTTCTAAAGCGCTCTTTTATGATGTTCAGAGTATGTTATGGCGCCTAAACTTCATAAGGACCTCCTTAACTTTTTCATGCACTCCCTAATCATTGCAATTGTTCTCCAAAAGACTTCATCAAGGCCAAAGCCTCAACAGTTGTAGATCTAGGTTGATTTCCCCCTTAGGCGCATAAGTAAGGTTGTTTTGCTGGAATGATGCGCCTAAGGTTAAACTGGTTGAAAGAATTCAATTTAAGATCTTAATCTTCTAAGGCGCCCTTAGCTGACTAGTCAGATCACCTCCTTACTCAAGGCGTAGTCTTAGGATATTACAGATACAATAGGCGCCTAACCTTGACTTAGCCATTTTCTCTGTAAGTTTTCACTCATTGGGGTATGTTGAATTCAAGACACCCTTCTAACATAAGACCCTCTCAGTTTTGACCTAGAGATGCTCTGTTTGCAGGCTTATTAGTTAACTGACTCTAAGATAAAACAAACAACTAGCCTAAAACAACTAACCCTAAAAAAAATTGGGGGTCCCCATTTGCAATGGGGCAATGTGTGATTTGGTCACAACAGGTCCCAGGATCATTTTCACATCTTAAACTTTGGAAAATATGACATTGTTTATGTGGAATGAAACAATGTTTTTATAAGATATGAAACCAAACAGATTATTTTAGCATCTACCATGGGGACCTGTCAAATTTTACAAGGGGAGAGACAACCTCTATTTTTTTTTTGATATGGAAGTTCAATGAGAATTGTATAAGTATAAGCCTACTACATACAAATTTATGGAATTTTTTTATGAAGTACCTTGTAGCTGGTAATAGTTTGTTTGCTGTTCTATTTTTGCTTGAGATGGTTTATTTGAATTCTTTGTACCATCTTTATTTTATTGTACTTTGTTATTGGACTTGATTAACCCAATAACCTTGTATGTGTTTTGTATAGGATTGAGGTCCAGATTAGGTATTATAAACATCCAGTTGACACTAATAAACCTATTTACATTCGAATCCTTGTTGGATTTAGACTTGTCTCAAAACTTTATTTGAGTGGTTAGGAAATTATATAAACATTGATGTATTTGTTGCCATTCAATTGTATTTGGTATATGAAAAGAGGATATTCATGTAGTCTGGAATGCATGACTATCATCTTGCAATCTATTTTGAGTATATGGAGTACATAGTATGGGATATGTATGCCATTCACTAGGTAAGTGCTATGTGATCACATGATAATGCTTTTGTAAATTTTACGTTGAAGTTACACCTAAAAGATTAAAATATTTGTATTAAGATAAGGTTACACACAAATGACCAAATTTAAAAAGTTATTTGATAGGAGATTTAGTGTATAGACTTGTATTAGCTCCTCAAGTTTAAATTCATGATCTATTTCATTTGAAAATATACCTATAGTTCTAATCATGTGATTGATTAGCAAAGTATTTCTATGGGATCTAATTGTGATTTAAGTTAAACTAGAAGGAATTATTAAAAAGATATAAATATAATTATAGATGAAGTAAAAGTGAAATAGACTCATCGTGATATTGATATTGCCACTTGACTAATTATTTTTGGTGAATTATGTTGTAAAGTCAATTTGAGCTATTGAGGACAATAGTTGATTTACGGGGGTAGAAATGTTATGGGGCTTTTACCCCAAAATGGAAAAGAAAGCTATTTTATGTGTAACCTGTTAAAATTATAAGAGGATAAATTTTATTCAACCCTTTGTAATTAAAAGGGAGATGGGAAAAAAATGATATTATGATCCTTTGGTTAAAATAGAGATAAATAAATGTAATGTCCCTGTTGTGACCAAATCACACATCGCCCCATTGCAAATGGGGACCCCTTTTTTTTAAGCTTTGATGCTTTGCATTAAGTTTTGGTTGATGTCTTAGATCCTTTTAATGATGAAGTCAATAGTGATTGAGTCCAATAGTCCCCTGATGACCTGATCCTGATGTTTGAGATCTTGAAAATGACTAAGTCTGGTATCCTGATATCCTGAAAATCCTGAAAAATTGACTAAGTCTGAAATCTGGTGGATCCTTCAAATTCTATAATTTACATGTCAAATCCGGTGGATTCGAGACCTATCTCAAACATCCTGAAAGGTATATTGAAAAATATTTAAAGTATAATCTTATACCTAAATATATTTTTCAATATACCTATCCTTGGGGACTTTCAGTTCTGGGCGCGAATTTGCTAGAAGACCTTAGGCGCATTTCTCCACTTGCACAACCTCAAAACTCCGCCTAGAACTCTGGGCCCCTTTCATCATCTAGACAACCTCAAGATTGCGCCTTGAGCAAGGAGAAGTTACATCAAGGCGCCTTGATTGAAAAGTTGCCAAAAGACCTTAAGAATTGAAAATTTGACAAGGAAAACACATTATGAGTTTAGGCGCCTATTCATGTTCAAACAATCACAAAAGTGCGTCTTGAGCAAGGAGAAGTTACATCAAGGCGCCCTTCATGCATTAAATCACCAATTTTGGTGCCTTGGCAATATAGTAGATGAATAACTTCATTCTAGCGCCTTAAGAGAGGTAGTCCATTTTGATTTCAAAAATTGAGCCCCATAGGCCTAGGCGCCCTTTGCCTTCAAAACAACCTTGTATTGGTGCCTTGGAGGAAATCAACTTACAATGACAAGTCTTAGAGGTTTCTCATTTTGGATGATGTCTTTTGAGATTAACTATAGTGATTGAATGATAAGGTGGGTGAAAGGAGTCCTCATCTCACCTAGGTGCCAATTCAACTCAAAAACAACCTTACACTTGCGCCCAAGAGATAGAGGCTAAGAGTCTCAAGTTGTAAATATCACCTTGAATAGGAGACTTTTAAACAATATGCCTTGATCAGATAACATCACCATGCATATGGGTAAGTCAAGAAATCATCTAAGAGTTAGGCGCTATTTCTTGTGATTTTAGCCATCTCAAGCGCCTAGGAAGGAGTGAATGAAGGATCTTAACATCAAGAAACATGTTATCAATCAACTTAGAGAAGTCTTTGACAATAATTATGATGAATTGAGTATATGGAAGTAAAGGAAGTACATAAAGAGTCTAGGCGCCAATCCATGATCATTTCAACTCCAAAGTGCGCCTAATGATGTTTTGAGGTTGAAACATGTTTGAAATCAATAGGAAATTCTTCCAAAGCAAAGGCGCTCATTATGAATTTTCCTACTAGTTTTGGTGCCTTGAAGCCTAAGTGCATGAAAATCATGAGGATGAGCGCCTAGGGATGAGATAGTCTTCATAAGAGTTTAAATAAGAACATCATCAAAATGCACCTTGGTAGAGAGACTTGAGATCATCATCAAATGCCTAAAATAAGCCAAAATATCTATCTCCAATCTAGGCGCAATATCTAGCTCCTCCCAACTCAAATGAGCGCCCAAGTTGAAGTCAACTTTCATCTATACAACCCTCAGATTGCGCCTTGATTGAGAAAGGGATTTGAACCTCAAAGTTTAATCATCTCAAGACAAAAGCTTCCTTAGACACTTGGCATTTGATTGAAATCATTGAGAATTAGAAAGAATCACCTAAGGATGTAAGGCGCACTTTTGCATATGGAAGATCATCCAATTCTGCCTAGTGGTAAGGAGCTTCTTAAGAAGTTTAAACAAGTGATTGAAACCATCAAAGTGCCAAAAAACAAGCTAAGACATGTGAGGCGCACTTTTCACCCATGCAAGCCTAAAATTGCGCCTAAGGAAAATAACTTGATTTCATGTCAATAGGTGAGTGCCTTGAGAGAGAGGATCACTCTAGGCCATTTTCAATTGTTGAGATCACAAAAATGGTAAGGATAAAGGCAATTGAGTTAGGCGCACTTTAGCCTCTGAGGACACCTCAATGAGCGCCTTGGGAGAAATTGCATGAGATGACCTTTTGGAGTGGGCGCTTGAAAGATAGAAGTCATTCTAAGACATGTCTCATCATTTAGAATTGCAAAATTGCAAGTATAAAGACATTTAAGTCTAGGCGCACTTTCCATCAGTACAAACCCATTCTGGCGCCTAGGAAGAAATTGCATTGAAAGACACCTTTTGAACGAATCTCTCAAGGGAGATTGACCTTTTAAAGCTATTATAATTGTTTGAAATCATTTAAAATGTCAAATGTGAACCAACTTGTGTTAGGCGCCCTTTGCTCCTCTTTTTACCTATATGTGCGCCCAGATTGAAGTGAGGTTATTCATCTGTTTAAAGTTATTTCTTTGTGTTATGAAGTGATTGATATATTGTTTCTCTTGTCTTGTAGGAACATCAACAAATCTAAGGAGTTGTTCAAGGAGTCACCTTTGAGCGAGAAGCTTGGAGTCACCTTTAAGGAAAAGTCATCATGTAGCTGTTCCAAAGGAGCCATTCACATTTATTCATGCCAGAGAGTTAAGATGGGAAGTAATCATTGCCAAAGAGACACCACTTTGAGAGGTAGTTGCTCCAAGAGGTCACAACAAGATACATCTCAAGTCTTCTTCATCAATGACATCATCACATCAAGTTCAAGTATACTTCATCAGTTGTATCATGTTCAAAGACATTCATCATACTTCAAGTTCTCCCAATCTTCGAGTCCAAGAGAGATCTCCTACTCTGATTCACGAATGAAGCATCATCATCTACTCTACTTAATGTCATCATCATCATCTACTCTTACATGAAGCAAGTAGTATCATCATCATTACCCTTTAGGAAGTATCATCCAAGAAGATCATCAAACTACCTCCAAGAAGAGCTTTATGTATCCTGAAGAAGAACAAAGTTAGACAAATGAAGCAACATGTATCATACTCATCCAGTTTACAAGAAGAATGAACAAGGCAAGATCATTGAAGATACATTCCCAAACATACAAGTTCAAGGCAATCACATTGAAGACATCACAAGATGATACAATTTGGGAATATGCTAAGGTGGCACCTACGTGGCATGTACCTATTATCAATCCAATCATAATCAGCCACATCGTATGACTACATTCAATGCATCTACAACAAGCAAGAAGACAAAGAGGACGTCCATGTGGAAGATGCTCCAAAGACTCCATCTTATCTTATCTTCTTGGAAAGCGTGCCTTTATTGCCTCTCATATGTACTAAAAATAGCAAGTTGTTGTAACTACCTGTTGAGGTGACATGATCTGGGCCCTTGGCTACGTGAATTGAGCCTAGCCTTTCATTGTAATTCTGGACTCTATATAAAGGACTTGTTGCCTTATTTGTAAAATCATCAGTCATTAGTTTGTAGGAGTAGAGTAGAAGAGACTCTCGGAATTCTCTGAGAGGACTTGGAGATTGTTGTAAATATTTCTCGAGATTAATGCAAAGACATTGGAGTTCATTTGGTGTTCAAGTATTATCTTGTGGAATGACATGGTTTCTTGTATCTTGATGAGGTTTAGAGATGTTTCAAGTAGATTAGAAGTAGATTAGTAGTTCATTGATGTTATGTATGTTGTATTGAATATTTGATCAACTCTTAGCTCATGCTTTTAACATTCATCGCCAGTGAAGTGTTGTGTAAAGCTAGTCTGAGCCTCATAATTTGATTAAGTTCGATTGTGGATGCTTGTTTGAGCTGCGCTGTTCAAAGGGTGCTTGTATGAGCCTTCATGATTTGAAAACCATTCGTTTACCTTAGGAGATTGCACCAACTTCATGTAGTTGTAGGCATCTTTGGCGAAATGGAGTTAGGTTTATCAAGGAGTTTGTCTATTCATGCATCATCATTACCTCATTGACCTTAGATTAGTTTTCTAAACCTTTATCTTTTTTCCATTTCTTTATCATTGAGACCTTGTACATATATCATCCACACTAAAGGAGAGATAAGCTAAATGAAGTAAGAAGAAGCTAGCGTAAGTCCCTTTGTGATTATCAGCAAGATCACATGTAATCACTGAGTTCATCCACTGCGAATTATAAGTTATAAGAAAAGGAACCTTGGAGTTGTCTTGATTGATCACTTTGTTTAGCATTCGAGAGGCTTTATTCAAGAGAGTGGGATACTCTAGTGTTTTACTCTATTGTTGACCTGTCTAAAAACAATCATCAACAGTCCCCAATTTTTGAAATGACTTAAAATGTGTCTAATTGTAAATTAATTTTATAAAGTATTTTAATTGCTTTATAAAATTAATATTTTATTAAGTTACTTGAAAATACTTTATTAAATAAAGTATTATTGTACACACACTTAAAAAGGGTCATGTAAAAGCATTTAAAATTGTAATGTGTGACCGTGTACATAGAAACTTTCATTTAATAAAATTAGGGCCTGTTCTAATTGATGAAAGTTTAAAAGGGCTGTTGAGAGTCATTGTTGAGCATGTTCTAGATGTGTTGTATGTTTTGATTTTGTGTTTATGACTTTTGTCAAGTTGTATTCAGTTGATTGACAAGGTGATGTTCTCTTGCATTTGCTGAGCCGAGGAGATTGACCCCTTGGTGAATTGTAGAGGTGAAATCATCTTAGATTTCACAACTGAGCTTCAAGTGCCTTTGGTTCGATTGTTGGGTTTTCGTCATTTGGTTGGAGACCATTGAGTCAATGATATTGAAGATCATTTGTATGCAATTTTCAGAATAAAGTTTATGCAGATTTGATGATATTATTTGTGTAGAGGGTTTTGTTTGCAAATTTACTGATTTGTAAAATATAAATTTGCAAGGGTAATTCGATATATATATATATTGATTGATTATTCAGATTTATATTTTGTGGAGCATTGAAATGTTATTTTGTTGAGTATGGATTTTAGTGTTTGAAGATATATCTATGTATGTTTGCTGTCTAAGGGGAGACAATTTCTGACAAGGATCAGCTGGAGCCTCATTTTTATTATAATCAAGAGCCTAAGTGGATCGTGGGACCCTCTTTTAAGCTATATACAGATAACATTAATTTATGTTAACTTTTATGGTCTAGCGCAGGAGTTTGAGGCAACGTGGAGATCAATAGCTGAGGCCACCACTTATATGGTTTTAAAGGAGATTTAATCCATCGGTGAAGTGTATTGTATTGAATGAAATTCATTATTTGAAGAGAACACAAGTCCCAGGCTAATACAGAAGCCGATCCACATTCTCAAGAGTCAGCGAAAACATAAGGAACTTGGTGTCAATTCATATCATATGCGTGGAAAGGAGATAGTTATTCGTCTCAAGTAAATTGGCATTTGGTATTAGAAGCAGATATCAATATCATTAGCATCCATTGTAAATAGAAATCGTGAGTCTGTTTAGCACCCACTATCAATCACAAAGATATACTTGTATTATCTCTGTGGTATCGAATCTAAAGGAGAATAAGATCAACTACTGGGCATCGTTGGAGGCTAAGCATTGAAGACGCCAAGTAAAAGAGCTGACTTAAGTTTATCAGGATAACCGTAGCAAGGAAAATCGTGACTGTTCAGGATTGTGGCCCCTGAGGTGACACGTTTGAAGACTGATATCATTGTAGTAAGCGCCAATACATCTAACAGGATTATAGCAGCGGAATCTCACATAGAAGTGTTTCATCATTGTGGGCGCAAGCATTTGTGGTGCCAATTTGAATGAAGAAGTGTTCTATAATTTGATCACTGGTAATAAAGGAGTTTGTGAGTCTTCACAGGAGCATATTGTTGTAAGCGCCATCCCTCTTAATAGCAATTCGCAGTCAATGAAGGAAGTTCGTGGGTCTCATGAGACGGGTCATATAAATATAATAAGGTAAATGGAGGAGGAGTGTCACCAGAATTGATCGCTATTCTAGTTTGTGAAGGTGATATATATGATGAAAGCAATTCAAAGAGGCGTGTAGCATATATTTCAGGAGCTTCTATTTGGCTTGATTGGCTACTGCAATAGTGACTCCTTGAAGATTGCATTCTGCAGGCACGGGCATAGATGAGGCCATTGTACTCCGATTTCCAGATGCCCTGAAGAATCGACTTTGACAACATTCTACATAATTTGAGGTTTGTTTAATCATCTGATCCAATACACAGTCACCCTGGCAATCTATAAGTGTTTAGACTTCATATTTGATTTGAATGGTTTCAAAGATTGACAAGATCAATAACACATTTCATTCAAATTTTTAATATGAATGAAGCAATTTATATTTTTTTTATTGGCTGTGTGAAATATCTGTCATAGTAAGGATCTTTGAAAGTTGATAATCATTATAAAGATTGAAGCTGTTTGTTATCATTAAAAGTGTCATCAAAGTTTAGCCAATATCCATCAGGGATATTACAATGGTATCAGAGCCATGATCTTGCCAGCCTATGGGTTGTTTTTGAAGGAAGAGTTGAAGCCATGAATACAAGAAGATCATATACAGTGGACAAGTCTATAGAAGAAGACTTGACAGCCTTGATAAACAAGTATGATGCTCTTCCTAAGTATGTGCAAAACAAAATTAGCTTCAAAGACTACATGAAGTTCAAGAGTTCGTGGTATGATGAAGAATCATTTGATAGTGATGAAGAGGACTACCAGCAACCAGCTAGCAGCTCTAGGGGAAAAGTTGACACAATTTCATCTCAGCCACATGGGATTGTCAGAAAACTTCATGAGGATTTTGAGAGACATGCTGATGACACTATAGAAGATGTAGTCACAATTTCACTACATGAAGATAAGGTTGAAGAAGAGGACATGAGGATTACAAGCAGCAACCCTGAAAGAGTGGAAGAAAACTAGTCATTATGCCAGCCCTAAAGAGTATGAGGATTCAAGTACACTTCAGCCACATATTGAAGAAAAGCACATGGTAGTTGAAGACAAATCAGCTATGTTGGGTAAAGGTATGGTTCTTCATGAAGAGACTAACATTGTTGATAAGGAAAATGTTGATACATTTGAAAGCAAACCAGAAATTTCAGTTTGTTATGCAGGGCATATTATTGATGTTCAATCATACATGAAAGGAGAGGACATAATATTTGTTACAAAGATCAACTATGAAGTATGTGATTCACATGAAGAAGAAGACATGGGTTATGTGCAAGAAGAGACACACATTGAATCAGCATTTGATGAAGAAAATACTATGGTATGACACGATATAATCCCTGATTTATTTGAGGACAGCAGTCCTAGTCCTTTACAATCAGCTCTACTTGATGGTTTTGAGGCAGCCAATTATGACATGTATGAACATGATAATAGAGTAGAAGAAGATTCAGTTTTGATTGATGCATTAGTTCCATTTGGTGAACTAAATCAGCCTACTCATGGTGTTGATGATGTTTGTTTGTTTGATTTGATAGTTTATTTTCCATGGGTTAATGATGTTGATAACACTCTTAGTGGACCAGCCACTCAAGAGTTAACTTTGGTGAGTACTGATGACAGCTACACTACACAATTGGGTGTATCAGCTATTCCTCATGATATGGCAGCTGATTATCTCTTGATTGGTGACTTCATATTCATAGATTCATCATGGTTTAGTGACTGCCCTAGTTGGAATGACATTGCACCTCTTGATTGTTCATGGCCTACATCAGCTATTCAGTTGCTTGGGAGTGTGTGGAGGCATGTCTATTGGTTGGAGATGGAGTATAAGATGAGTTTCTTTGGTTTGCATTGGTTCGGTGACATTTTTGACATCACTTATATTGCTGTTCTGATTCATGACAGCAAGATGGATTCATTATGGTGCGATAGCGGAAGCGGTCCCAGGATCTTCTTCGTCAACAACCTTGAAGAGATGCGGTTGAGCAGGCTTGAGGAGCCTCGATGGATTTGGGATCGAGGGATTGATTGGCTTCATTTTTTCTTCCCATTGCTTGGGGACAAGCAATGCCGGGAAGGGAGGGCTGTAATGTCCCCAAATTTTGAAGTGACTTAAAATGTGTATAATTGTAAATTAATTTTATGAAGTATTTTAATTGCTTTATAAAATTAATATTTTATTTACTTGAAAATACTTTATTAAATAAAGTATTATTGTACACATACACTTAAAAAGGGTCATGTAAAAGCATTTAAAATTGTAATGTGTGACCGTGTACATAGAAACTTTCGTTTAATAAAATTAAGGCTTGTCCTAATTGATGAAAGTTTAAAAGGGCTGTTGAGAGTCATTGTTGAGCATGTTCTAGATGTGTTGTATGTTTTGATTTTGTGTTTATGACTTTTGTCAAGTTGTATTCAGCTGATTGACAAGGTGATGTTCCCTTGCATTTGCTGAGCTGAGGAGATGACCCCTTGGTGAATTGTAGAGGTGAAATCATCTCAGATTTCACAACTGAGCTTCAAGTACCTTTGGTTCGATTGTTGGGTTTTCATCATTTGGTCGGAGACCATTGAATCGATGATATTGAAGATCATTTGTATGCAATTTTCAGAATAAAGTTTATGTAGATTTGATGATATTATTTGTGCAGAGGGTTTTGTTTGCAAATTTATTGATTTGTAAAATATAAATTTGCGTGAATTGTAGAGGTGAAATTATCTCAGATTTCACAATTGGGCTTCAAGTGCCTTTGGTTCGATTGTTGGGTTTTCATCATTTGGTCGGAGACCATTGAGTCGATGATATTGAAGATCATTTGTATGCAATTTTCAGAATAAAGTTTATGCAGATTTGATGATATTATTTGTGCAGAGGGTTTTGTTTGCAAATTTACTGATTTGTAAAATATAAATTTGCAAGGG
The DNA here is from genome assembly GCA_027924645.1 of Cunninghamia lanceolata. Taxonomy (NCBI): domain Eukaryota; kingdom Viridiplantae; phylum Streptophyta; class Pinopsida; order Cupressales; family Cupressaceae; genus Cunninghamia; species Cunninghamia lanceolata. Next base: position 526,358 of record BSBN01000337.1, read on the forward strand.
TAATTTGATATATATATATATATATAGATTGATTGATTATTCAGATTTATATTTTGTGGAGCATTGAAATGTTATTTTGTTGAGTAATGGATTTTAGTGTTTGAAGATATATCTATGTATGTTTGTTGTCTAATGGGAGACAATTTCTGACAAGGATCAGCTGGAGCCTCATTTTTATTATAATCAAGAGGCTAAGTGGATCGTGGGACCCTCTTTTAAGCTATATACAGGTAACATTAATTTATGTTAACTTCTATGGTCTAGCGTAGGAGTTTGAGGTAACGTGGAGATCAATAGCTGAGGCCACCACTTATATGGTTTTAAAGGAGATTTAATTTGCCATCGGTGAAGTGTATTGTATTGAATGAAATTCATTATTTGAAGAGAACACAAGTCCCAGGCTAATACAAAAGCCGATCCACATTCTCAAGAGTCAGCGAAAACATAAGGAACTTGGTGTCAATTCATATCATATGCGTGGAAAGGAGATAGTTATTCGTCTCAAGTAAATTGGCATTTGGTATTAGAAGCAGATATCAATATCATTAGCATCCATTGTAAATAGAAATCGTGAGTCTGTTTAGCACCCACTATCAATCACAAAGATATACTTGTATTATCTCTGTGGTATCGAATCTAAAGGAGAATAAGATCAACTACTGGGCATCGTTGGAGGCTAAGCATTGAAGACGCCAAGTAAAAGAGCTGACTTAAGTTTATCAGGATAACCGTAGCAAGGAAAATCGTGACTGTTCAGGATTGTGGCACCTGAGGTGACTCGTTTGAAGACTGATATCATTGTAGTGAGCGCCAATACATCTAACAGGATTATAGCAGCGGAATCTCACATAGAAGTGTTTCATCATTGTGGGCGCAAGCATTTGTGGTGCCAATTTGAATGAAGAAGTGTTCTATAATTTGATCACTGGTAATAAAGGAGTTTGTGAGTCTTCACAGGAGCATATTGTTGTAAGCGCCATCCCTCTTAATAGCAATTCGCAGTCAATGAAGGAAGTTCGTGGGTCTCATGAGACGGGTCATATAAATATAATAAGGTAAATGGAGGAGGAGTGTCACCAGAATTGATCACTATTCTAGTTTGTGAAGGTGATATATATGATGAAAGCAATTCAAAGAGGCATGTAGCATATATTTCAGGAGCTTCTATTTGGCTTGATTGGCTACTGCAATAGCGACTCCTTAAAGATTGCATTCTGCAGGCACGGGCATAGATGAGGCCATTGTACTCCGATTTCCAGATGCCCTGAAGAAACTTTGACAACATTCTACATAATTTGAGGTTTGTTTAATCATCTGATCCAATACACAGTCACCCTGGCAATCTATAAGTGTTTAGACTTCATATTTGATTTGAATGGTTTCAAAGATTGACAAGATCAATAACACATTTCATTCAAATCTTTAATTTGAATGAAGCAATCTATATTTTTTTTATTGGCTGTGTGAAATATTTGTCATAGTAAGGATCTTTGAAAGTTGATAATCATTATAAAGATTGAAGCTGTTTGTTATCATTAAAAGTGTCATCAAAGTTTAGCCAATATCCATCAGGGATATTACAATAAAGAATATTATTATTTATAAAACCCCTTTTAAAAGGGAGGAATTATTATGTTTATTAAGTAATTATTAATGACAACCTTTGTGAAAGGGTGGGATGGCTTAGAAACCACCCCTTTAAAGGTTATATAAGGCATTTATGCGAGGCTTGGATAGGGCATAGAGATCACTCCAAGGAAGAAGAAGGTGGTTTTGGTGGGCTATGGGCATTGGAGAAGGGGCACATAGAGTGTGTCCAACTTAGAGTATAGTGTACACTTGAGATTGTCTTGGCCAGGGCTTGTGTGCATTTGTGTTGAGCATTTGTTCTGTTGAACATGGCTCTGGAGCACTTGTGTTGAGCGTTTGCTTTGTTAATTACTTGTGTTGAGCATGATACGCTGTGTTCTGAATAAGAACTGTTCCTTTTGGAGTATTCCATAGCTACGAGGGCCAAGACCACTGAAATCTTCCTAGGGTGAGAGTGGCCGATCCAAGTACTCCGATTCAAATAAGTATTGAAACTATTGATGCTTAAAAGATATTGGAATTATTATATATATGGGTTTTGAGGTTAACCTAATTAGGTGATCATGTTATCCAATTTGCCTTGTTAATTATTTTCTTTAGAGTTCATATTAAATTATCACATGTTGTAATTTACATTTTCTATTTATATCTATTTTAATATCATTGCATATTTTAAATTATCTTAACTCTAAATATTAACTATAATAAATCCGTTGCAAGTAGTTAAATAACAATGGGAGAGAAGTAGCATTACATCATGGGGGTGAAGGCCCTTCCAAAGTTTGTTTTTCTTTGGAGATTCAAGATACATATTGATCCTCATCAAAAATTTTCAAGGCTTAGAACCATCTAATGCCAGAGTAATCCATTTGACAACTAGGGCAATACCTTGAATTTTGAGATCTTTCAGCCACAAATCCCTCAATTTCTTAGACAACACCAATTCCATTTGATTGCTTGCCTTTTTTTGTTACCTTTCCCATCTAACCAAAGAAGAGATCTGACCATCCTTTGAAGCAACTCAATTTTGAAACTACAAAACAACCAAGCAGATGCATAATAAATACTAAAAGAAGAAAGAACCTTTTGACAAGCTTGTGCCCTGCCCACCATGAATAACAAATGCCTCGACCATTTCCTTTAGCTATCAAAGTTAAGGTTTTGTGAAAATACCAATTTCTTAGTTGCTCCCAACTTGTGAAGAGTTAGAAGCCATAGTTTGAACTTCAGCTTCTTTAAGGCACTATCTACCATTGGCTGAAGCGGATTTGGAAAAGTTGCCCACAAACTCTTGAAATTGCAATTTTGTTTTAAACCCTCAATATTGTGGCATTTTTTTGGTTCCAGTTCCACAATTCCCTCTTCTTAGAATCTTGGATCGTTAACCTTTAAGCTTTAGTACCATGTTATCCCAAATAGTAATTTCCTCAAATGATCTCTTTAAGAATAACTAAAGATAATTTAGACATGATCTTCAACTACACTACTCCATTATCATTGCATAGCATTCATCACACAGGCTTACACAATATCACAATAGCATAAACAGATAGGGAGAGAGAAGATCGGGTTGGACAATGAGTACCATATCACAACACTATCACTTTTAACTTTGATAGCCTCATTTCATCATATGATAGATAGGGTAGAAACCCCATTTTGTATAGCCTATCTTATGGTTGGCTTTAGCACATACTGACCATATGGGTAGGATAGTACTTATAATCTATATCATAGGGTTCGCCGAATTTCCGCTACGAAATTCAAAATTCGGCGAACTGCAAAACATTATAAAAAATTCGTTCAAATTTGCCTAATATTTGTATGGATAGAGGGCATGGTTTTTTTATAAATATATTTAAAATAAGGGTTTTTATCCTGTTTTGTTCTCTTTACTGGGAACACCTGAATCGCCAACAAAATCGCGATTATACCCCGAGAAAATCTTGTTCGGTTTCTTCTTGTTGAAAGACATTAAAATGGGTTTCTTGGCGTATATTCGCGTTTAAGTCGCAATACAAAGGGGAAAAGCTATGACGCATCGAATATTTTTATTAAACATTGGGGATCTAAAAGATTTTAATTGATATTTATCATATGAAATGCAGTCGAGTCTAGCTTGCTGCGATAGGGAGCCGCCTATAATTTATAATATATTATTATATTTATATTATATTATAAATATTAAATATTATAATAATATATTTATATATTACTAATATATATTGTATTAAAATATATTTAGATATTATTAATGTATAATAATATTAAATATTTGAATATATAAATATTATAATATTTAATATTTATATATAATATATTATTTATAGTATTAATATTTATTATTATTATATTGTAAATATTATATATATTATACTTATATTTTAAAAAAAATCAAAATTATATAAGGCGAATTTAATCACGAATTTTTTTCACCTTACCGAACTTCATCCTAATTTTATGGTTGCCGAACACAAACACGAACGCGAACCTTGTGACATAGCTTATAATTAAACGATCGATGTGTGGCTAATGTGTACCTTAAGTGGGCCCATTTACATGTCAACCAAGTCGCAAGTGACACCACACAACTTTGGTGCCTCATGGGAGTAATTGCCAAGCTATAAAGAACTAAGAATCTAAAGTCAAGATTACACGAAGGTGCTCTTTTCGCACTAGCACTAAACAACCTCAATTGGAGTATTCTTTTTTAAATTTTTATTTTATATTGATAATAGTCTACTAAAATAGGTTACAATATAGGAGGGCTACACATGCTGGCACAAAATGCAGAACTAGATCAATATAATAATAACAAAATGCAACAAAATCTCCTAGGCAAATAAGGATGGCTTGGGAGTCAAATGCAAGTCATAGAGTTAGACCTCCTTTATTTGGAAAATCATTTCTTTGAAATAAAGCAATGAAACGATAATGGAAAAACCAAGCACACATCCTTATTCTTTTTATTATGTTTATTTGATGAAAAAAAATGCAAGTGACATAGAAGATCAATCATCATAACCTTCTCATCTTTACCTAGAACCAAAAGAGAACTTAGGATGGAAATGAAAAGATTCAATCAAATAAACATAAAAGTCATAATAGAAATCACATTTGCAAGCTTTTCTGGTCTAAGAATGGTCCAAATTGAAGAAGAGATAGATGCTTTATAGACATTAGCTTAAAATATCAGTGCAAGATGAAGGAGGGCTTATTTGAAAGGTAGGATGACATCTTGTTAGGATGTCCACCCTAAGTTTGTGTGACATCTCGTTTGGACATCCACCTCAAGTTTGTATGACATCCGCTTTGGATGTCAATGTGTAAAATGGAGGATATCTTGCTAGGATGGTTGTCTGTAAGGTGGGAGGATGTATTGTTAGTGTTTGTGCATAAGGTAGGGTAGGTCTATCTAGGACATGCGTGCACAAGGATGGAGGGCATACAAATGTGTAAGGATGGAGGAACTTTTGTTAGGTGATGCTTGCATGATGGTGAAAGATGTCTTGTTGAGATCTAATAAGAGCTAGGTGTAGGACACCACTAAAGAAAAAATGATGGAAGGCATTACAGGTGACAACAATATCCTCACAAAGAACTCATTGTCAAATACATTATCATGGAAGACAATATTGAAGATATCAGCACCAAAGATTTCACATAAGCCAACATTAGTTTTCCCTACAATTTAGTAACATTTCCATCTCCTAGTGAACGGGGTTGTGCTTAAATGGCAAGGCCATAGGGTTCTCAAGATGGAGATCCAAGTTCGAATCCCCCAAGTAACATCTATGTGGCTTCTAAGTTGGTTGAGTTGACTAAGTGGATTATAAGTTGAGTATGTTGATGGGGAGGAGGTCCCCCTTGTGATCTTCGCTTACGAAACAAGAAAAAAGAAACATTTCCATCCCCTAGCTAAGAATTGCCTAGTTCATGCAATACAATTTCTGTGGACAACTAGAAAACAAGGATTCCAAGGAAGAGTGTGCAAGGACTAGTGCTTGGGAGGGATGCTCAAACTATGGGAGGGTAGATACAATCAAATTTTAATGTAAAGTCATAGGAGTCATAGTAAAAAATTGTAAGATTTGGTTATGGAGATAGCCATGCAAGATCTAGAAGCCTAATGGAAAGCACAAAGAAATGAGAAGATCAATATGACAAGAATAGATTGTATTCTTATCAAAGAATGCAAATAGAATGTATAACAATATGAAATTACAATGAGAAGCCCTTGGTTATATAGGCCAAGGTGAAACATAGGACAACATAAGATTATGACAAGTGTCTTTATCTTATGACATGAGACACAAAGTGATAACTATCCTTAAGTGTACCCTAAGTATGCCATAAGTAAACTTAACTAGACAAATGTGAATAGGGCCTAATGTGGAACTAGTTAGGTAATATACCCCGTTCACACCAACACCCCCTTAAGTACAACTTAGGGAGAACAACAAATTCAAAGATGCAAAGATGGGTTCCGGCTACAAGGTCATGTCAGGTACCCATTTACAAACAATTGCTCACAAAAGGAGAAAAGCAGAAAAACCTCTAGGAAAAAAAACCCTCTCCAAAAGAGAGAACACAAGAAAGATGCTCTCCAATGTATGAGAAGAAAAAACCCCATGTGAGGAAAATGTTCCCCCCATAAGAGAGAAGAAGAAGAGAGACCGTGTAGCCCCCCCAATGTACAATCTCCTGCATTGATGGTAGTTGCTTGACAATGAGTGTTGAAGATGATCCGAGAACACCAAACAACATTTCTCCCCTTAGGAAGAAACAAAACCAAAGATGTATGCAGGAAGTCTTCACAGGGGATAACTATTAAAAAAATAAGGAATATTTAAAAGGAATATTTAAAAATATAAGGAAATCTCAAATATTCATACGTCAACATTGATAAGGCATTCATCATATACATTATAGAACATTAATACATAACATTAGACTTGAATTGAGATTTCACGAGAGTCGACAAACAAATTAACAAAATTTAATTGCTTTCATTGTCAATGTGCATGTATATTATATAAAAATTACAAAAAAAATGCCCAAAGGCTGCAAGTTTCAACTACAAAATGACAAAAACATAGAAAATATGCTGCTGCCCCTAATCAACATCCGCTAACATTGCATCAAAATTGGAGTTTGTGTCTGAGTCATTGCCACTATAAGGGGCTGCCTCATCCAATGGAACCCAATCCCTCTTGTGCCTCCTCATCAACCTATGTAGCATTTTTGGGATCAACATCCCAACGTGTGGTTGGAGTTTGACGATGCTTAAGAGTCTGTCAATTCTATATCCGCAAGACACTATGCATGACCAACAACTTCTTCACTTGTTGAGAGGTAAGCCTATTCCTCTTGACTGACTAAATGAAGCTGTATGTGGACCAATTCCTCTCTCTAGTAAAGGAATTGACAACCTGTGAAAGTAGGTGAGTGCATCCTTGCCATGCCACATCCACCATCCAATAGGGTTGGTTTCAGCTAATGTAGTTCTATCCGTCCTCACCAGCGGTTTGCTAAATATTGGACCACAAAGATTAACAAAGGCTACCACTGTGTGCGACGTAGACTCCTCATCAATATGCAATTTTTTTGGAGGGCCTTAATGAGCCCTTCTTTCACCTCTTCATCATGAGATGGAAGCACTCTCTCAAGCCTAGCTACGTACCATTTGGGATTTAGAGTATAGGCTACCATATGAAGTAGGGTGTTCATAGTGATCCACCGCCGTGTCACAATGGGCCTAATATGTTCCTCATAAAATTCTAAAGTAGAATCCTTACTATGAATGGCTTGCTTCATTTGCCCAAAGTGTGCTATGAAATGTTTCATAAATCTATCCAAGGCTAGGGGAGTCTGTATCAACATATCTTATGTCCCGCACAACAAGTGAGATGAATGAGCAAATATTTGCAAACAAGTTGCAAAACTTAAAATTTCAAAAAAGATTAAGACTTAAATGACAAAGTGAATGCTATTTCAAAGAATGAGAATAATTTACAAGTTAGAAACATTAATAAATTAACTATTTAATAATTTAATAATAAAATCATTAATTTCATATCTCACCGGAGACCACCAATCATCGTCAAGGATCTTTTGTTTCACACTTTTTCCTTCAGCCATGCTTGCCTTTGGCCATCAACTCCTCCCTAGATTAACCATCATTAACTGTAGAGGCTCCTGCACCTCAAGCATCCTCTCTAACAAAATGAAGTGGTTGGCATATCTAGTATCCATGGGCTTGAGGAATTCCTTTCTCAAAAAAAGTTCTGAATAGAGCGAGGTGTGATAGTTGCAAATGAACGCTTGTATGTCTCTAACTTTTGCTGCCACTACCTTCACCCAATCTATCTTCCCAATTTCATTCAATGCGTTGTTCAATGTATAAACACAACATGGGGTCCAGAAAATGTGCTTGTAAGCACCCACCACCATTAAGCTAGCTAACTTACATGCACGGGCTGAATTGGTCACCACTTGTACAACATTAGAGGGCTCAATCTCTTTTATGACATCTTTCAAAATCCAAAATTGGAGGTATGCATCCTTTCTCTTCCTTGAACAATTAATAGCTCTAAGAAAATAAGAGCTAGCTGAATATGTGACAATGATATTGATGAGTAGCCGATGGACAATGATATTGATGAGTAGCCGATGTCGAATATTCGTACACCCATCCATGATGATAGAGCAGCCATTCATTATCCAAGTTTACCTCATTTCTTCCATCATTACACTCACCTTAGAATACTCTCTATCAAGGAGGGTGGTGTGTAGCTTATGTTCTCTAGAGGGGGCAAATGAGGGACCAACAACAATTTAATCTTTGAACATTTGTTTGAAATAGGAAGAACGTGCCACATGAAATGATATGGCATGGGCAAAGAAAAATTTAGCAGTAGAAGACTTAGCCACCTCTCATGATTGCATATTAAAAATCTTTGCAACACTAGTAGCCCTTTTCTTTCCCTTGGTAGAACCTTGTCCCTTTTGACTCTTGAGTCCTCGACATTTATGGTTTGAGTAGGCAATGACATACTAGGCTGCATAGTCTCTTTTGACATTCTCTTATTTTTGCCTCCCCCTCCATGTGTAACCTAGTCACCTTAGCCTTCTAGTCACTTTGCAATCAATTGGTTATGGCATGTGCTTGAAACTAGGAGTCAAGAACAAGCCAAATCATATCTTTGAATAATTGAGTAGTGTGCAAATTGGATACTGAGACTCTAGATTTGACCCTAGGGTTTCAGCCCTTTGAGGAGACTCAATAAGTTGACCTTGAGGAATCTGAAGCACAATGGAATAACAATTTGTAAGGTAAAAGGAGCTTCCATGCAAGTGGTTGCTTGAATCCAAATGACCTAACAAGTTGCCTAAGCTTATGTATTGGCATGAATTCAAAGAGGAACTTGGTTTGATGATCACAATGTTGAATAGGATGATAGGGCAAGTTGAAGCATGGACCATTGAAAATTGAATGTTCTATCTTATTAGCCTCATCTATGAAAGGAAGAAATATATTGATTGGGAGCATCTCATTAGCAATATTATTCACACTCAATTGATGAATTTCTCTCAAACTAGGTGCTTTCACATGGTGTCATATTTGGCATATCCATTGGTTGAGGCCAAGGCATTTATCGGGTTAGATAGAATCAAGGCAAAAGGTATTTTTTAAGGCAATATCCATAGTTAGAATTCAAAGAGAGCATGAAGCACTACAAAGGGTAAATGACGTCTTCCTAACGTTGACAGTCAAGGATTTGGGAAATGAGAACCATGTTTGCATTTTAGAGCATGACAAAATGGTCATTATGGAGTGGGCTGATTGGTTTATGTGATTTCCCATCTTTATTAGGGTTTGTGGTTTTGACACCTCTCCATACAAAATACCCTAGCATCCAGGTGACCAAGTCATTTTGATGGAGTATTGCCGGCAGTTGGTGGTTACACATGAGCATTATAGGAAGAGGCACAAGTTGGGAGCAAATTTCCCCATGCAGATTGGACCATAGAGGTGTGCTAATGTCCTAGAAGCCAAAAATATGGGTGTGGAACTTTCTAATTTCAACTTCAAGTTCCACTGTAAAAGTAGGTGCTTTGGTTCTAAAAATATAATGGTTGAGAGGCTTGGAGTGAAAAATGCCCATGTATTTGACATTTTGAAGATTTCTTGGTGAATTGTGTTGATGATTACAAAGCTTGAAGAAGGAAGCACAATCACATGATCAATTGAGAGCTTTTACCTTAGAGTTGGTACCACAAGATTTGGTAGATTAAGGGGAAGGCATTTTGTCTCCTAATTTTGTTCAAACAAGAGGGAATGTGAAGATGTTGTCACCAATCAATTGGGTAATCAAAGATGGTGTTTTAGAGGATTGGATGAACAAATCCATGATGGATATCGCAAAGCGATTTCTAGAAAGAAAGGTAGGGAAGCAGGTAATCATGGTACCAAGAGAGACAAGATCACGGTTTCTAGATTAGAGTTTGAGTGTTCATAAGAGGAAAGTGGTTCCTAGTGTAGAGGATGTAGCCATTGGTCTTGAGGATGCGAGAAAAGAAATTGAAAGCTTCAAGTGAAGTTGTTGAAGTTTTAAAGCCCAACAAGTTGAAATTGATTACAAAGAAGAAAGTGACGTCTCCTTCACTTATTCAGTTAAGTGCTTCACCAATTCCTCGTGCTGCAACTTCTATTACTCCATCTCTAGTTCTTGTTCAGCTGGTGAATGTCCCTACAATCTCAACATCTCATGTTAGTACTCCTATTTCACTAGTTCAATTTAGAGAAGAGTTAGCAGCCATGGAAATGTAAACCGAGAAACCTAGTTCAAGTACTTTTGAGTGGGTACATGTGTCTTTGGTTAGAAAAATGAGAGTAGTTGTTCCATAGCCTCTCAATTTGAGTGTTGTAACTAGTTTGATCAAATAAGAGAAAACAAAGAAAATTAAGAAGCAAACAAGGCTAAGGAAAAATGAGGAAGGGCATATTGTTGCTGAAATGACTATTCCTCCTATAGATAAAAGCATTTAGGAAATATAGGTTGCTGGTTTTCAGCTTTCAGATATCAATTTGGGGCTTGTGAATAGGCAAGGTAACATTGAACTACAACAGTTTGCAACTGAAAATGCCAAGGAAAGGCTAGAAAAAAGTTGGAGAAGCTAAGGCAACTCTGAAAGCTGAAATAAGAAAATTGAAAGCTTATATTCCATATTTGGTGAATCTAGTGGCTAAATCAAGTGCAACATTACCTCAGAAGATTAAAGAAGGGTTACAAAAGAAGCAATTGAATGAGTTGGTTTCACATGGCAGGGAAATTCAATAGCGAATTAGAAGGCTTTGTGATAATAGTTTGAAGATTATTGATGAACTATTTGCCTCGCTCAATGAGATCAAAGATGTTCTTTGCCAGTCAGTGGATTTGGAGTGTGTATCGACTACTGGTCTTTCTTCTTGTATTAGTGTCATGACTCACTTAGAGCCTCAAGTTCTTGGAGCTAGATGAGTTGGTGAGATTGAGGGCGATTTTTGGCCTTGAGGAGTACCATGTTCCAAAATGGATGGCTAACATCTAGTTGTTTTTTTATATTTGGGCTTCTGCTTTGAAGACTATCAACAAAAATATTGAAAAGTTATAGGTTGCTGAATAGGATATTCTTTCTTTCAAGTCTTTTGTTTGTTCTACATTCACAGATGATAATTTGGATGAAATCAAGATTGGCTTTGAGCAGTTGGTACAGATGCGCATGAGAGGTTCTTCTATCAATGCTAAGTGCTAACAATATGGATGAACTAATGAAGGTTGCAGCGAAAGTTGGAGCATATGTGCTCAAAGTGCCAAATTTTAGATATTGTTTTGCAATAGTAGAAGCTTCGTTCAATGGCAGTTCGACAAGGAATAATTGATCCCAAAGCCTCCAATTGCATTGCTAGGAAGTTTGTTGAAAGGATTTGATTGGCTAGTGAGAAGGATAGAGCACCATCACCAGATTCACTAGATCCTTCAGATGCTTCCAATTTTGATTTAGATTCAGATTAGCCATTTCTGGTTATTTTCCATTTTTGGGAAGTTGAGGAGGGCCTATGTTTAGGCTGCTTTATTATTTCATTGTTTTAGAAAAGATTTGCTTTAAAGTTGTTTTCTTTTCACTTTTTCTACAGCATGTGGATAGGTTTTCTTTAAATAAGTTTAAAACAATTCTTTTTGGCATATTTAATTTAAATCCCTAAAAGCAATTTATTGTAACTTATAAATAAGTGCCTTGAGCACAAGTTATTCTTATTGATAGTTAAAGTAAAGATTTTGTTGTAGAGATTGTCATTCACGTATTCGATTCGAGTCATTGTGTTCTTGTGTAAGGTTTTTGATTGTGGATTATTGTAAAGAGTTGTGTTAAGCTTTGCATTAACATTTATCTTTTGTCTTTAGGGTTTACTTTTCTTGAATCCTACACTGTGGTTTCATTTTGTAGAATTAGTTTTTGTTTAATCCTCTTTTGTTAATGTGGATTTATTGGTCTCTGTTTCTATCTAGTCAGTAAGCATTTGTCTTTTCAGTTTACTTGGTTTAGTTGCAAGTCTTGTATATGAAAAATCTTGTTTGTGAGATAAGTACCTTTTAGGTCTTGTGCTCAACCTCTGAGATAAAAAAGATAGGTCAAGTTTACTTTCAATTACTTTCTTTTATGCAAAATCATATTGATAATCTTGTAAATTGTGCATAACTGTAAACTTGTTCACAGCTTTAGGTTTAGGAGTAGTGTTTAGATCTCAGGGAGCTTCCCCCTGCTTATTTGAATAGAGTTTTTCCTTGTGTGCTGTTCTGTCTTGCGTTGTCTCACAAGAGAGAAATTAAGATGTTATGAAGGCGATGGCATTCTCCCTCTTCATTGCTTTAAAACCATGTGCTTTTTTGGAAGACTGGATTTTTCACTTTGTCCATGTGGGTGTGGGCTTTTTTGGCTGCCTTCTCCTTCATTACTTGGCAGGTGCATTGTTTGGTTATTGCACAGTTTTAAAACAGATTTCACTATTCTCATGTATTACCTTGGGCTGGGTTTTTCTCTCCCTTCCCCCCTTGCTGTTTGTCCAGATTTTAGCTTTAAAGCTTCTCCCAGATTTGGCAGTAGTTTCTATTCTGGGATGATTTTCTTTGATGCCACAGGTATATTCATATCTTTTTCACTTCTTTTCTGTACACAGATTATGTTTAGAGTGGATGGTTGGACTGGTTTGGTGCTGTGTTTGAGTTTCTGATTTATGACGTCTTGGGTTTCTTTCTCATTGCCTTGGTCTAGCTGATGGTGCTTGCTATAATGCTCAGTATAACTTGCAAAGAGTTGTCTGTAATAGTTTTAATAGAGTCGAGTCAAACTTGAGAGTACTTGGTCACTTGCAAAGAGTCTTGTGATTACTTCAATGTGACGATGTTCTGTATCATGTCCACTGATAATGAAGTCATCTTAATATTATGCACTTGCCAATGACATTCGTGTAGCACAAATTGCAATAAAAAAGTGCATATAATTGTAATTACGAGTAGCTGCTATTGTAGCCAACCACTACAATTTATGAGAAGCTGTAAAGTTTCTGAGGAGGCCCTTGAGATAGGGACTTTAAGCATAATACCTATAAACTAACTCAGCATGTTCTAATATTTCTTCTACAAAAGGATGTGGTTGAGCATAACTGAAGAATATCAACAGTAGTCAATGTCTGCCGATAAACTCATCTAATTTTCCTAACAGAATATTTATGCTTTCAGTTGCAAAGATAATTGAGTTGTAGTAATAGCATTTATTGGATCAATCTATTATCCTGCATGATTTGTTGTTTATTCCTTTCAGGTTGCATGGGACGACACCATTCTCAAGAATATTTTGAAAGCTCTCAATGACAGTGTTGAAAAGTGCAGGGAGCTCTCGGTTCTCATTATAAATGGAGTTGTTAGCAGGATTCAAAAGGTACTCTCAGAATCTGAAGTCAGATTATTATTCTGTTTCCTTTAAGATAATTTTATTTGGGATACTAATTTTTTAATTTTTGATTATGACCATATATGTATTCAGTTAGGATGACAATTTTTTTGTTGTTGTTGAGAGATTCCCACGTTATTTATAATAATCGAGTGCCTCTTAAGGTTCACTTTAGTAAGGTGAATTTGTCAGTATTATAGACCATGTATCATGAGCTTGCTGTATTTTCAAATCTGGTGCTTTTATTGATCATTTCAGGTCGATGAAACAGTGGCATTGGTAATACCATTAATAGCACAAAGAATGGGTATGTATTGCAATGGACCCTTTAGCTTCATCGTCTATACCTTTAAGTTGTCATTAATTCTTTTACGGGCTACTAGTTACTCAATCTTTTTGCAATGTTTCTGTAGGTTATGTTTAGTCTGGTTTGCATTTTTATATTGTCATTTCTTCATTTATGGGATTTCTTTTTGCTGTCCTGGCCCCTAGGTGGTTCATCCTTTGTTTCACTGTTTTGCTTAGTAGGTTAGAAACTTTGTGTAGAGAACAACGCTGTGATAGGAAAGCTTTATAACTTTATAGCGTGTCTTCTGCAGGCCATCTTCCACTAATTGAGAGTTCTGAAGAGATCCGTCTACAGATGATGAATTTTATTTGCAGCGGGTGCATAATGCAATGCTCAGAAGACACTCTCAAACTTGTGGCACAAGAGCTTACTCAGGTAAGTAATTGAGGTGACTGTACTTTTTTTTTCAGATGTTTTGATGTCTTTTGGTCTCTTGGTTTTATAATGTGAATAGTGTATAGGAAACTTGATTGGAGTGCTTTAATAGGTCCTGTGCACATCCCTTGGAGATCAGTTCCATGAAATTAAAAAGGGAGCATCCAGGGCAATTGTCATGCTTATGGAACATTCAAGTGGGATATTTAGTGAAATGTCAGAGCAACTGCTGAGAGCACTCCTGCCAAATGTTGGCCATACACATTCTAAGGTCTGTTAAACAGTGTTTCTTCATTTATCCTTTATACTTGTACATGATCCTACTGTTTGACTGAGAGGCATGCTTGTGCAAATCTGAGTATTGTAGTTGATCATTTCTTCTTAGAGCATATTATATATTGTTTAGTGTATTTGGAAGTCTCCTTGCTTCTTAGGTTTCCATCCATGGAGAAAGCAGAAAAAAGGTACACGCTGTAATTGTACAGAAGTTATATATCTCCGTGTTGATAGATAGTCATTCCTTGATAATGGTAAAGCTTTGCATTTTCAACTTAAATTAAGGACATGATAGGATGGAATGACACACTTTATGTCCCTGAAATTAGCATCATAAATTTTCAGTGGCTTGCTTCCTTGAAATTTAGTAGATAAATGATTCAAATTTCAAAGCCTTATCTGTATTTTTAATTGAATGAAGGGGAAACCATTTGGCTTTAAGTAAGAATTCAGTGTCAAGTCCAATTTGGTTCTTACACTATATTTGTTAAGGAATAATAGTCATGAAGTATATAGAGTTTGAAAGCTGTGACATCTAAGAAAGAAATAGGAATGCATATATAGTTATTTTAAAATGGCTATCAGAATATGCACAGAGGTCCATATCAAATAGAAATTTGAACTTAACAAGAAAGTGAGTGAATGCCGATATTGAAAGCTGTGTAATCTAAGAAAAAAATATGAATGTGTTAGTGTTTATTTGTTTCTTTCTAGACAACTCAAACTGTAGCAGTATGTGAGTTAAAACCTCACTTCAAATTATAACGGGAAGCTCCTTGAGATCTAAACTAATTATAGACACTAAGATATAGTCTGTAGACAAAATATATAGATATGTAATATGCAGCCCTGATTTTTTTTTGAAAACCAGACAACAACACTGAAGTTAAGTGCAGCAATGATTCTTCCACACTCTTTTGATCACCCAGATCCCGATGTGGGCAAGGTGAGAGCATACAAGTGCTTCCGAGTTAGCATTCAAAACCAAAACAGCAATAAAAACAACTTCCACTTATTCAGTGGGCATCCGCTTATGCAGCAGACATCCACTTATGCAGTGGGCAACCACTTATTCAGTGGGAGAAACGGAAAGGAAACCTAGGCACATCCACTTTTCAGTGGGAAGCCATTACAAATAAACCACTTGTTTAGTGGGGTGAGCAACAAAATCAAGAATCTATCAATTCTCACTGGCGGTAAAACCATCCAGGGATTACAATCACCTAAAAATGAATTATAAATGTTTATCACAATGATTGTAATGAGCAATGAATATGTCTAATTCAAATTATTCAATCTGCCCCTACTGCAAACAAAGGAAGGTTAGAACATGTGACATCATACAACAAAATGAATAATAACCTCCTCAATGGCTACTCAGAAACTGTTTGCTGATTGTCTATAACTCAAATCATTGACAAAATACCCAAATCATCTTCTAAACCTCTGAATAACACTGCTGTTGTAATCTGCAGGTCTGATCAGAACTCTGTAATTGCAAAACAACTTGAAAAAGCATTGGTACTACCCATACAAGTGTGACTAACAACAGATTTCAAACCCTAATTGGTTTGATCACCTTGAAGAATGAAACTCTAGCATTTTAAACATGGTTTAGAGTCCTTTAACAGCTGCGACTCCATTCTAATCTCTCACGCCCAGCAGGAAGAGTGTACAGCCCCAACAGAAAGGGTACGGCCCAGAATAGTACGGCAAGCATGTTATTCACCATATAATCTGCTCAAACTCTTCATTGATTGTTAAATGCAAGGCGATCAACAAGGGTTTAATAAATAACCAAGAACATGCACAAAGAACTTCATCCTTAGCTGGTACGGCAGCCTGCTAGATGGTACGGCCAGCTTGAAGGAAGATCAAACTCCAAAAGATCAGCAATACCAATCTTTATTCAAACAAAACTGAAAATTAAACATTCCCATCATCAAAATACATAAAAACCAAATAAGTGCAATGGCAAACTCTATATGAGATTGCTCTAGTAAGTCCTCCTTCAGCACAAATGGTGATTCCTGTATGGAACTACACCAACTTCAAGAGGGTTTTCGTCGTCAAGAAGGAATCGACAAGAGGGTTTTCATCCTCAAGAGATGGAAGAACACGCAGGTTCAATCTGGTAGCATAACAATATATTTTTCCAACATAAACCCAAACAATGAGCCCTCACTTCTCTTATATAGACATTTTGGAAGTTACACAAGAATATAATTCTTTCTTGGAAATAATTACTTTTTCCCTTCAACTTAATTATTTCCTTTTTCCAATATAAAGGCGCTCACTTTTATGTGCGCAAACAAATAATAAAACATTTTCCCTTTCCAATGAGCTATAGCACTTAGTCACTTCAATTTAATTCCAATCTTAGGTGACTTAAGTGAAAATAATATAAAATAACTCAATTAATCACCCAGACTTACGGAAAATCCCAAACTATAGCAAACTGCAAAATAAACCATACCAACATCATCCAGGGGGTTTGGGATAAAGAATGACGCCAACTGGGTGACTTTCTAAAAATAGATGGCTTCTCCAAGAAGTTTGGAGAGCAAACTGGAAAGTCGAAAGTGCTTCTGAAAGCATCATTGTAATCCTGAACACCAACTGAGCTCAATGCCAAAGAAAAGAATCCACTCCAAGAAGGGAACGCCACTTTATAATTAATATTACCCTAAGTTGCTAATACTTATTCCAAACCTTAGGCAACCTTAGTGAAATATTAATTAAACTGTCAGATAATAGTCCCAAGCTACGGAAAGCATAGAAATGCACTGATCGAACCATAGTTTAAAAACTCACCTCTGACTCGCGAGTTCTCGCAGTCGGAAATGCTGGGCGAGTTATCGCTTTAGTTTTTAGAAAAACGCGTGTTGATTTTTTCACTAAAAACCACGATTTCTCTCTAAAAAATTGCCAGAACATGTCCAAAAAAAATATAAAGTGCACATTTAAATTTATTTGACGTTTTTTTATGAAGTTTTTGTGGAATGCAGGATTATTAGGGTTGAATGCATGATTTCGTGGGATTGGACGCCGCCATTTTTGAGGAGTTTTTAAGCCGCGATTTGTTTCCAGGGTTTTCAGCACATTTTCAAGGGTTTTCTTAGTTCGTGCTGCCATATTCCGTCTAGGTATTTAAAATTGTGTTTATTTTTTTGAGGCTTTTCTTCACGAGTTTTTGTGTTTGCTTTTTGTTTGAAGTTTGAAGTTTTTTTTTATTTTTAAAATAACGATTTAAAACAATAAATATTTCTATTAAATAGTATAATAATAATAATAATAATAATAATTTTTCATATAAAAATACATAAATAATATAAAATTATATTTTAATATTAACCATTTTAAAAATAAATTAAATGTATTGAGATACAATAAAATTTTTAAATATATAAAGTTAAATTTTCATATGAAAATACATAAATAATATAAAAGTATATTGTAATGTCCCCAATTGGAACAATACTAATTTTACCCTAAAAATTCAAATCCCACAAGTTTAGGGTTAGGGTTTCTAATTCCTGGAACAAAATGGTTTGATAGGGTGCCCAAGAAACCTTCTACCCTAGGCCCAAGAGTGGGTGCTCCACCCCTCTTGGCCCCATGTGGCCTCTTGCCATCCATACGGGGTGGCGTGCCTAGTGAGGCGTCTTATCACTGTTCCCCTTATCAAAACCATTTCGCTTCCTCTTATGATTCAATTAATTTCCATGATGGAAGGTTAGGGGTGCAGCTACAGTAGGGTGTCTTGGAAATCATTCCTTCTAAGCCCAAGGGCAGCCTCTCATGCCCCCTTGGCCCACATGTGGCAGGCCTCAGCCATCCACCATGGGGTGGCGTACTTAGAGGATGATCCCAATGCCGTTTCCCCTCCTCGTAGGCCCTCAATTCCCTCATCATGACATTCATACAAGAATCCACATTAATGCATAATAAACTAATCAAACTCATAGTTGCAAACAATCATATCAAATGTGTTGTGAATATAATCTATATTTCATAGCAAGTTTCACAATGCTTATGATACTAATGATAACCTTTCAACTATATGCATTTGTCATTATTTATCACATGGCATTTATCAGAAGAGATATAGGGTTAGATACATCATACCGAGATAATCCTTGCCTTTGTACCTTTGAGAACTCTAAAGAATTTAATTATTTCTTCCTTTTCTGTCTGCAGTCCACTATACTGCTATGTAAATATATTTTAGATTGGATTCCAAGTATATTTCCAACTCAGAAATATTCTTTTCTGATCTGTATATGAGTTGGATGTTTTCTCCTCTTTACACATCTACCATAAATGATTCTTACATTCAAATCTAGTCTCCAGATCTGCTTGTGCTTTCTTTTCCATTCTTCATGTATAGGCTGCTCTAAATCGACGACTCCTTTTATCCAAATCTGCCTTGAATGTATTTCTTGTGTATAATCAGAAGTCTCTTGTTTGTTCTTTGTATATTCCCTTTTGAATTTCTTCTTAACTCAGAAAAATCTCTTTCTATGTTTTCTTCTTGATATCTATATATAAATCATATATCTTTACTCCACTATCTCTGCTTAAATCTGAATTATTCCTTCATTTCTACTTCTTCCTTATACTCAGAAAATATATATATATTTCATTCCTTTTTCTTCTTAAATCCCTCTTATTCTTCCATGCTCCTCCCTACCCCTTAATCTCTCCCTAAATATACCTCTATGTTTATGAGGAGAGCCACCCCTTTGGAAGGGTGATGACTCTCCAAAGAGTCCTGACCATACTGCCCTTAACATTTCCTAATGATCGTTGAATATTCAAAACCCCCAGCAAATAATGCTGCTGCTGCACATAAGGATGGGAATCGCTGGCTTAATGACGATCGCAGCCTTTTGACTATTCTCATTTCAGAATTCCTTGTAATATTTCAATTGCTGCCTTGTAGACTTTAATCGCAGCTCCTAACATAACTAATGCAGATTTCCTTATGCAACCCCGCATCACTTTATTTGAATTTTTAATTAGAACCATTTTGTCCATGTATGGAGCCCACCTTTTATTTTAGTGATCGTTGTCTTAGGCCATCTCTTTTATGAGATTAGATACATATATTTATTTCATTTAAATATTTATATTTATAGTATTAATATTTATATTTTATATTTACCTAATTTGTAGTATATATAAATATATTTAAATTAATAATATTTATATATTATATTTATATTTGTATTATTATTATTTTATATTTATTTTAAAATAAATATAGTATATTTTAATTACATTAAAATATCTATATAATAATATTTTAATATCATTTATTAAATATATTAATGCCATTATCTATATCATTCAAATTGACTAAACACCATATTTTATGAAAGCAACACCATCCGTCTTTTTATCGTGATGGTTTTAATCAATGCCTTAACATCGGGACATCACATATATTTTAATATTAACAATTTATAAAATAAAATATTTTTTTAAATATATAAAAGTTAATTTTCCATATAAAAATATAAAAATAATATAAAATAATATTTTAAAAATAATGATTCAAAACAATAAATATTTCTATTAAATAGTACATATATATAATTTTAATCTATCATATCGTGTATCATGATTAAGTATAATAGTTAACTATATGTTTGTACTTTATACCTATAAAAATGTAAAAAATAATATAATCGGTTTGTTTAAAAACCTCATAGACCTTTATATGTATTGAAACTTTGAAGTTTGAGCTCAACTTTTGGTCTATGAAGTGTATTGAACTTTAATTTTGATCTATATATGAAGGAAATCAGTAATATGCATGTTTTTAAAGCATATTTTTAAAAATAAATTAATTTTTTAATGTTCGACAACTTTGCCGAGTTATTGTTGAGTTTTTCCCTGAGTTTTTAAAATTTTTGGGTCCGCCGAGTAATTGCCGAGTCCGAGTTTTAAAACTATGGATCGAACAACTTTGACCATATCAAAGTGTAGTAGAAGACTTGGGACGAAAATTAGAGGCCATCAGGGGATTGTCTAAAAATAGCATGTTTCTCCAAGAAGGTTGGAGAGCACCTGAGAAGTCAGAACTGAATTCCGAAAGCATCTATGAACTCCAAATGACTAGCCGAACTCAAAACCACGAACGACTGCTCTGCAAGACTGAGCCACATCCACTTCAAAAACGTTGGAGTTCTCTCAAACAAAGCTAATAGCCTCCTGAAGACTAGGAATGACAAAATGTGCACAAAAGATCTATGCTCCAAAAAAGGGACATTACAAGATATTACACTTTACAATATTTCTTTTAGGTGGTCTTGCAATAATGTAACAAATGTCTACCTATCTTTTTGCCTCTGGTGTGAGCATAGGATTAGTAATGGCTCTTGCCTCAAGCGAAATCTTCTAGATTTTAAATGAAAACAGCTGACTCTAAATCCACAAACGACAACATTTTCCTATTGGCTAAAGCATAGATCAATAATTAGGTGCAAACAAGATTTCAAAGGGAATAACAACTTGAACAAAGAACAACACATGATTCCATGATTTGAAAGGCTACCTTGCATGCAAAGCTACCAACTATATATATTGTAAATGAATGTCATGTCCCCGCCCAAATTTATATTCCTTGGGCTGATTTCATCAAGCAACACCCATGCCAAAACAAATGTTTTAATAGCATTCGAGTAATGAATAGTTTACAAAGGTTTAAATAGAAGATTTAAAATCCCAAGTCATGTTGGACGGCGCCAAAAGAATCGACTAATTGTGTAATGAAGAGACGTGATCTGTAAAAGAGATACGCCCCCCTGGCTACGGACACGATGATCTCTTAATGTCGCCACCATTGAGGGATATTAAAGGAAAGGGAAGTGGACATCAAGGACATCAATCAAGGAATCATCGATCATTGGATCAGTGAAGATTACAGCAGACATTCGATCTGCAGAATTATATCTATTTATTCAGTCATATAGACTGTTAAGGACAACAAAGGGATACATTACAAATTCTGGACTGAACTAGAAGTTCAATAAGAATCATTATTAATATACATGCAGAAATAAAATAAGGAACATCAGGTCAGATCATTATTGACTGTCCAATGCCTTACACATTGCATATTACTGTCATATATGAAAATAAAAAGAATATTTGCAATAAGACTGTCAACATGGACAAGGAGGGAATAAGCATTGTGGGAGAAAATAGCTAAAGGCACCCTTTACATTGACAGGTAGGGAGAGAACAACTAGTAGGGCACCCTACTGTCCTGTGAAAGGGAGAGAACGTCTAAGGGCACCCAAGGGCAGAATTCTCCTCCTTGATCACCATGTTGAGAGTTTATTGACAAATTAAGGTTCACTAGTCAAAGAAGAATGGTGAGGGGACTGTTTGGAGGGAAAATTGTTGACTGAAAACACCCTGCCATGCCTCCCTGAACCATCCTCTTCATCAAAGAAGAATGGTGAGGGGATTGTTTGGAGGGAGAACTGTTGACTAACAACACCCCCATGCCTCCCTGTGCCATCCTCTTCATCAAAGAAGAATGGTGAGGGGATTGTTTGGAGGGAGAACTGATAACACCCTGCCATGCCTCCCTGCACCATCCACTTCTATGACTGAATTTTGTAAACAAACTGAGTCAGCTGCATGGTAATGTATATATAACCTCTCTATATTGATATTGTTTATAAATTTGAATGCAAGGAAATTTTATCTAATCCGAATGGTTAAAGATGTATATTTGTATATCTTTATTTTGTATATGTTTTCCTATGTTATGATTGCAGAACTCAAGTACAAGAACTATGCAGTTTTGAAGATATTCTAAATGGTAAATCATAAAACCCTAAACCTAATTTGTGGCATTTGAATTTTCTAGGGCACTTTAGGTAAGGGACATTACAATGAATATCATCAATACAAAGTTTGACTCTATATAACCTACTTTGGCTTCAATTGATGAAATTGCATAGCAGTAATGCAAACACAAGAATAACAAATGGAATGATGTTTCAGCAGCACAAGCATAGCATCAACTATTATTATTAATATCCTACACCAAAAGCACTTGTTTATAGGTTACAAGATGCCCAATATTTGGGATTTAGGATTATGATTATCATTATTTTGTCCCAAAAATCATTGTTTTAAAGCACAAATGCCTAAAGCTTCTGAAAAGTAGGAAAGCAATAACTTTAAAGCAAAAGCTAATTCAAAAAAAGAAGAAATAAAATGTAACTAAAAGCGACCTAAAAATAGGCCCTAACTCTCTATCCAAGAACAATAGAACCTTAGAAATAGCAATTGCTATAAATAGCTGTGGCCAAAAATAACAGTTTTATACATGAGTCTCCACTGTGATTTTGAAGCAGCTTTTCACTTTGAAACTTCTTGGATTCACTGAAATACCTGAAATTCTAATCACCATGAGTCATCGCCAATCCAACTTGGTGACTCAAATTGATATCCTCTATGGAAACAAAATAAATTCATTGCACACTAGATTTGTTGTGGATGATTTCACCAACCTTAACCTTCTTGATCCATCTGCAAATTGAGAAAACCATTTCCTAGGATTTTGTCAAAACTGAAAACCATGGCTGAATCTTTGAAGGAAGATACGACAAAACCTTAGGCACAAGACTTGGCAAAACTGGCAATAGACACAATAAATTGTCATTAAAATCTGCAATAGATGAGGTTGAAGAACTGCTGTTGGATTGTCCTTCAAATTGCTGAAATCTGTCACTTGCTAAAGCTGTCATACAACCGTAATATGCCTATTTTACCTTCTCTAAAATGGCTGAAACTTGCACAGAAAATTTGCTGTTGTAACTGTTCATATTACTGCTAAATGCTTGAAAATTGTTAACATGGAGAAAGTGCATAAACTGCCACTATTTAACACTTGAAGATTTGCTGGTATGGATGACTGTAACACTGCCTTTTGCTGTTCAAGGAGACTGGAAACCCACTGATCAACTGAAACATGCCTTAATCTGTCCTAGGCACCTCTTTTGTCTATCCATGCTTCGTAAATTCTGCAATTCTCCTTTCGGCGCCTACTTTTCTCACATTTGCCACTTGAATACTGCTCAATCAGACTGAGTAACCTGTTTTGATGAGCTTTACCACTCACGCACCCCATTTACCGACATCTTCCACCGAATTGATTGCTAGGCGTGGCCTATGAGGTCCTTTGTCACTTAAAAAACAGTCGTCAAACACATAGGCACCCATATTAGACACCCTTGTCACTTGATTAACACTCAGATGTTCTTTTTGGTAATTCGTGACACTTAAACCAGCACAAAACACATCAGGTGTGCCCCAATAGCATGTTTGCCACATACATTAGACTTTCTCACTGTTGAAGTGCCTATTTCTACTGCACCTTCTCCATCACAAACTGATCAGGCATGCACTTTTTCCTTTTTTGCCATGTAAGCCTCTAATGTTTCCTCCTAGGCGTGCATATGAGCCACTCATGTCACTTAACAGACTGTTGAATGCATGTGCTTTTCATCTAGAAACTGTCGTCACTTGCCCAGGCATGCTTTAGACCCACTTGTACCACTTAAAGGTCTCAAATTCCTGTTCTAGGCGCACCCATGACCTCTTTTTATCATTTAAACTCTTCTCTGACCTTCCAGGTGTGCTTTTGCTCCATTGTTGACAGTTGACTTGTCTCTTAACTGCTCCAGGTGCTTATTTGCATTACTTTTGTCAGCTGAATGATGTCCATCAATACAACTGCTCAATCTGCTCACTAAATTACTGTCTTGACTCCCTTAGGCATGCCCTATGGCTGTAATGTCCCCTTTTAATTAATTCAGCTTATGTAGGCCCAATCCTTATTTCCCCAATAATAGGAAAATATTTCAATATTGGGGCCTTTAGACATTGAAAATTTGTAGTAGAAATAAATAATAACAAAATAATGACTTAGTGGGGTGTAGGATTCTAGAAGTGGGTTGTTGTAACCTATGGGACACTTGGCAGCTTTCTCATACCATATTTCTATGACAACTTATTAATGAGGAGTTACAAGTTGGTATTCATGACAAAGTGAGGGCTATTTTGGGGAAAGAATCTCATTAATGTTTTAATTGTTATCTTTGAGAGGGAAAGTGGGGTGTTGGAATTTGTGCCTTTTTGGTGGTATATATTGAGGCACTCGGTTGCCTTTGAGACATCTGCCAATTTTCAACTATAGGACTCAAGGACAAAAACCCTTGGATTCTGGAGATTAGAGGACGAAACCCCTTTGGTTTCCTAGAGATTGGAGGATGAAAACCTGTTGATTTCCTAAGGGCAATCTCACATAGAGGTTGTATTTGTACTTCAAAGCTTTGTTTGGACTTCAATATATATTTTGGTATTTGTAGTGGGTTTTGTATATCTGAAGCTTCAATGAATTGTAGAAGCATATATTTTGTAATGACTGAAGCAACATTATATTGTGGAGGAAGCTTTATTCTTATTGGTTTGTTATTCTTTGAAGCTTTAGCATATTTATATTATTTGTGCAATCCATTCTGACATCTTTCTAGGTATTGTTGTTATTGGAAATAATATATATAGAAAAATCATTATTCATCCACCATATGCTCTCACCTTGTCCTTACGAGATTTGGGTGATCACAAAGTGGTGAATAATAATATTTACTTACCATCTGTTCTCACCTCGCCCTCATGGGATCTTGGTGATCAGAAAGTTGTAAATATTTTATATTAAAATTTGTTGAGGATATTGCAATGACCCTCTCTCGCTTAAACCTCCCATTGGTTTGCTAGGTGTGCCTCAAGGTTGATGTTGTCACTCGAATAAAATATCCTAATTGCTCCAGGCATTCTTTTAAGTCATCTCTGTCACCGAAGGTCTGATTGCTTGCACATAGGCGCTTATTTGGCTCAAACTTGTTACTCAACTACGCCATGATTGATCTAGGTTCTACTTTGTCTTTAATTACTAGTTCTCATCCGTGAGACGCACTTCACCAATCTTCTCAGTTGCTTTTCATCATTTTCCTCTTCCATTTGTGGCTTGCGCAATAGACAATCACAAGACAACTTCAAGAATGACAATCATTTCTCAGAATGGAGCAAGCAACAAAATAAATCATGACATATGGCTTCTATATGCAACACCATAGTTCGAAAACTTGGACTCGACAGTCTAAAATTCTGACTTGGGCTCGAGACTCGGCACGGACTTGGCAAAAAAAATTAATGCATTTAGAGAACACAAAAGTCTAATTTGGCTATCAATTTGTTATAATTCAAACATTACACACGTGATATGATCCTCAAACTCTCAAAATTTGAAATTTCATAGTTTCAAAGTCGAACAATACACTGTAATACAACAAAATTATAAATAATAAATGTATAAAAGCACTATAACTATTTACATATGATGATATGTCAAAATGAAAAAACCACCAAATACAATCTACATCTTCCTCTTTCCCTATCTATTGTAACTTAATTTTTTAGGCCTCGAACTAGAAGGTAAGTCAGTATCAAAATGATGATAGATTGTTTCCTCAAAAGTGTCTTTGTTTTCCTCAATTACGTCCAATTTTGCTGCTTCTGTTGCTTCTCTCCAATTCTGCAAGATCTTCATCAGTAAGTAGGACATCATTTTGTTCTTTGATAGTCCATTCATTGTAAGGATCAATGTCATCCAAGTCGATGGCATCATGAGAAATACCCTCCACCTTTTTGGTTCGAAGGCGAAGGTTGTACCAAACAAAGACAAGGTCATTGAGGGGCTCCTAGGTCAACCTGTTTCTCTTCTTCATGTGAATGGTCTCGAATAGGCTGCAATTGCGTTCATACCCAATAGTCTCTAAAGATTTGGTGTGCCAACACCATAATTCTCCCACCATAAATCTACAAAAAAACATTTAAAAAGTATAAGAATTAAGCAAAAAATTTAGAGCTTGTTCAAAGTTCAAACTTTCAATTTTCAAGTTTTTAGTTTCTACTTGTAGTATTGAGCTAAAAATTAAAGGATTATTTTTTTACTTGGCAGTTGCTTTTCCCTCCTTGGAATGGCTTGAGCTGAAGAAAAAATCCTCCTCTCCACACCCTTGTAGACCTCCAACTCATCAAGAACTTTGTCTCTTATCTCATTGTTTGGCACCATCTTATCAATGCATGAAACAACACTTGCTATGACCTCTTCATCGTCTTTAAATGTATAAGAGAACTAGAACTTTGGGTTTAGGTAGTAGGCCAAGGCATGTATCAGTTGGTGGAGTTGGTTTGTACATTTGCGATCAATGATGCGCCAAATGATTTCATATTCTTTTTTGTTTCCACCATAGTAATGCAAAATGACCTCTTTGCCTTTAGCCATGGCCTCAGAGGAAACCCATTAGCATGCCATCCCCATTCACCATACGAAGAACCCTGACCAAGGATTTTTTCTCCGAAAAAATTGAAAGCAAATTTGAAATTATTACAAAATTAAACCCCCCCTTCCAAAAAAGAAAAACACCAAATAGATAATTTGGTATAAATTTTATGTTTGTATTTTCTACTAACCCTTATTAACTTCTCTCCATTTTTTATGAATAATTAATCAAAAACTGATCTTGCAGTCTTCTCCCTGTTACGTTTTCACACATCGCCCCATTGCAAATGGGGACCCACCCTTTTTCTCGCTTTCTGTCTTCGATTCGCTTTAGGGTTTAAGTTTTCTCTGAGTTTCTATGTCTGGTAGTATTGATTTGTCCAAGTCTTGCCAAGTTCTTGCTCAAATCCATGAAGTGATTGAAGAAATTGCCCAAGGGATGGATATTCAACTGAGGATTCCTATGCCTTCATCCTAATGCATGTCCCTGAAATCTTGAAATTGACCAAGTCTGATGTCCTAAAGTCTGATGTCCTGAAACCCTGAAAAATTGACTAAGTCTGAAATTTGGTGGATCCTCAAAAATCTAGAATCTGCATGTTAAATCTCATGGATCCGAGACCTATCTCAAACATCCTGAAAGTATATTTCAAAATATTTAAAGTATAGGAGATGTACTTAAATATATTTTGAAATATACTGGATTTCAGGTACTGAAAAAATGGCTAAGTAAGAAAAAATCGCAAATTCCAGGCTCATAAGGAAAATGTGACCTGAATTTATCCCTGACACACCAAAATTTGCGATGTGGAAATTCCAAGAGGTCATAAAAATTGCGAAAATCCATGACCTTTCCAAAAGTCTGAAATTCCAAGGATGAGTAAAAATGCGACATGGATTTTGTCCATGATCTTCTCAAAATTGCGAAAATCCAAGCTCATAGGAAAAATGCGAAAATCTTGGGAGAACTAAAACTTGCAACATGAATCCATCCTTAACAATGCCAAAAGTGCAACCAAGACAAGATTTGTCCACCTCTTCAAGGAAAATGCAAAATCCTCAGGACCCTTCAAAATGCGAAATTCCTAGAGGTTAGCAAATTTGCGACATGAAAATTCCATGAACTTCTCAAAAATGCGACAGGTATTTATCCAAGAGTTCATCAAAAATGCGAAATTCTTGGATAGGGAGAAATGTGCGATGTGGAATGTAATCCAAGAGATGTTCAAAATTGCAAAATTCCATGGGTGAATAGGATGTGCAAATTAGAAAATCCAAGAGAAGATGGAAATTGCGCCACTTCTAATTCACTTGCCTTGGAAAATCGCAAATTCCACTCTTAGGTGGAAATTGCGCCTAACCTTAAATTTCACTCTTAAAGCTTTGAAAAATCAAACTTTGACTTGAAAACCTTGAAATCATTCTTGAAATCCATTGGAAAATCATTAAAAGGTCATTAGGAGAAACTCATTTGAAAATGAAAATGGCGCAAATTTAAGCATCAAGTGGAAATTTCGCAAATTCCACTCATATGTGGAAAATGCACTCAAACCTAGTGTTCATGATGAAAGTTCAAATCACTTGAAATTCATAAAAAGATCAGTTGATAACACTTAAAGATCGCCAAGGGATAAAAGATGTTTGGAAGTGGAAAATTCATGCTATGAAAAAATTGCAATTTCCATGAGAGGCTGGAAATTGCGCCAAAAAAGTGCAAATTCCAGCCTCAGCTTGAAATCCCGACACCCAATTCACCATACAATCAGTAAAATCTGCCAATATCATAAGACAAGTCGGCCTGAGGAAGAAAAAAACAAGTTTTAAAGTCAAGAAAATTCATTATGAGGCCGACCAGCAATAGTGTATGAGTGTGAAGTGCTATAAAAGGAGGCCTTAAGTTGTCATTTTTCACATCAAATTCAAAACAAAAAAAGCAGATTTGCAGAGCAAAAGCAGCAACTTTGAGTAGAAATTCATAAGAAGAGGAGTGAATTTGCTTAAGGCATGAGGTATTCCATCTTTCAAGCATCCAAAAATGCGAAAGAATCAAGGTGAAAAGTGCAGATAAGAAGGATAACAGTGCAGACGTCAGTGATTAGTAGCAGAACTGAAGGTGAAACAAGGTAGATATGAGCAGATTAGAGCAGATTTCAAGACGAGTTTATGGAGAAGTAAAGAATTTCTTGGTGTCTAGTGTTATCTTCCTTCCATCTAGTTCAAGTTGAAAAGTTCTAATTCATGAAATGAAGTGGAAATTTTGTGAAATTCAATCAATATCTTTCAATTTTTCACATGCATTAAGGTAAAAGAATTTGACATGATCAAATACTATGACTTGTGAATTTCCATCTTGCAGGTGTGTGAGAATCCGGAGGCGAGCTATGCATCCAAAGAAGAGGAGCATCCAGAGGATCAAGACATCATCAAGCTCATTCACCTTGCATCCAAAGAAGGCGCCGTCACCGGAACGAAGAAAGTTCTTTTGCACTTCATCAAGGAGTTCACCATCATCTTGCTTCTAGAGAAGAACTTCATCGCCGGAGTGAGAAATGGCATCATCACCTTGCAAGCTCCATCATCTGAGCATCCAAAAGATCACTTCCATGTTCAAGAGCTTCCTATTTCATCTACTCCAAGAATTCACGCCCAGGTCATCCCCTTTACTTCAACTATCCAGAGCAAGAATCCTACACAAGCATCACAAGGAAAGTTAGACGAATGAGCATAATTATCAAGAAAATCCACAAATTACATCCAAAAATGTAAGGAATGCAAAGACAACAAGGAGAAAAGAACAAGGACAAGATTCCCAAATTCCACGTTTGAGGAGAAGTAGTTCCAGAAGTGAAAATTCAAGTTCGAAGACTCGTTCAAGAAGGAAGATAAAATTTGGGAATAGCATAAAAAAATTGGAAAAATATTGAAAATCAAGCAAATTTGCTCAAGAAATGCTCGAGTGGCGTTTATCCATCATCAATCAATCATTTCTTGCCACGTCACTTGTCCATGTTCAATGTACCTGCAACAAAGTCCTAGAGAAAGAGGGTGCCCTATCTAGAAGATTCCTAGAGATTCCAACATGTCATGCTTATCACCTTGGGAAACGTGCCTTCATTGCCTTTGGGTTATTATGTACACGGGTTGCGTCAACTTTTACTTTTTGCTAAAAATAGTTGGTTGTTGTAAGTAATTGCCGATGTGGCAAAATCTCGGCCATTGGTTGCTCAATCAATCTTGGCCGTTCATTGTATTTTGAGGACTATAAAAAGGCTCATTCGCCTCATTTGTAAGGAATATACATTAGATAAGAGTTGCTGTAGGCAAGTAGAGTAGGAGTAGAGTAGAGGAAGCTCTTCAAAAGTTGTTGGAGAGAACTTGAAGTCGTTGTAATCACTTCCAAGATTAATACATTTCTCATTGAAGCTTGGTGACAATTGTGTTGTTTTGGAACGTCGCATGGTTTCTTATTTCTCGAAGATAATCTAGATGTGTTTCCAATAGAAGTAGAATACTATTAGAAAGTTCATTGATATAGTGAATGCATTGTGGAGATATTTGATGAATTCCTAGGTTCATACTTTTGATGGTTTGTCGTTGGCAAGTTATTGTGCAAAGTTAGCCTGAACCTCAACTTATTACAATAGTTCGATTGTTGATGCTTGTTTGAGTTGCACCAGTTGTGGGTACTCAAATGTGTGTCTACAATATGGAAATCCTTAGTCATCCTTGGGAGATTGCACTTGTTCTATGTAGTTGTTGAATTCGTCATGGCGAAGTGGAGCATGTTATAAGGAATTTGTCTATCTTAGCATCATTCATTGTCTCATTGTCCTTAGAAGTAAAGTAGATTCTCTCTAAACCCTTGACCCTTTTCATTTTCTTTGTAATCCAATTGTGGAATTAGGAGGTTTCTTTCCATGAAAAGGAGTAATGAATTGGGTGAATTAAGAAGTAAGTTCAGCGCAAGTCCCTTTGTGTTCACAACAAATCACATCATATATCTATACTGAGTCTATATCCAACATATTGTCAAGACTTGACATCTGGAACCTTGGAGTCATCTCACTGGATCACATAGTTTAGCCTTTGAGAGACTTTGTTTAAGAGAGGATAGAATACCTTGGTATTTTATTTTGAGTTTGCATCTGAATAAAAAACACATCAACACTCCCCTTCAATTTTTTTGGAATATGGAGACTCCATCCAGGAATCAGACACAAACATTTGCTTGAGAGAAGGAATTGTGACAAGAATGCTTTGCAAAGTGAGGAAGTGGCCAACAAATCGTGTCACTCCTGGTCGCACAAGCTCCTTGCCATTTGTGTGCTTTCTCATCAAAGAAAGGACCCAAGTATGGTTATAGATAAATTCGGTAACCTGTTTAGCATCTTCAACCACACTTTTGACCCATCCAATCTTCCCAATGTCCTCTAGTAGCAAATCCATGCAATGTGCAACACAAGGAGTCCAAGAAATAGTTGGATGCCTCTCTACAATAAGTCTCCTTGCGGCTACATATGTTGTCGTGCTATCTGTGGTAATTTGGATGACATTCTCAACCCCAACCTCTTGGATCACTCTGTCCAATAGATTGCACAAAGTCTTAGCATTTTTGACTTTGTACAAGGCATCTATAGACTTCAAGAACACCAATGTGCCATTAAAAGCCACTAAAAAGTTGAGAGTCCTCTTCCGCCCATCTGTCCATCCATTTGATAAGATGCTACAACCCTTTCTCCGCCATACTTTCTTTTGATCATCAACCACAAGCCTTGTATTGTTTACAACTTCTTCTAGCAATGGCCCACTCAATTCTTTAGTTGTTGGAGTCTTAAACCCTTTACCAACAACTGTTAATACATTCACCAACCCTTCCCAATATGGGTTGTTTGCCACATTGAAGGGTAAATTATTATAGTGCCAAAAGTTTGTTGCTGCCATCCTAGCCTCATGGTGTTATTCCTTATTCCAAGCGGTCCTTTCAAGCGAGGGTTGTGTTCTTGGAACATTGCGTAGAATAAAGAAATTTGGTGATGATGAAGGAATACAACTAGAAATAGAACCCTCAGGAGTCTCATCAATAGAGGAATGCAGATGACGAATGTTTGGGGCAGCAAGGGAGTTTGTAGATACATTCATCATTACTGCCACTGCTTCCTTTGTCTTTTTCTTTTCTACTTTTTTCATTTCAAAGCTAGCAAGTAGGGTATCCATCTCTCTTGTAGTCTCTTCAGATGCCTTAGGGCATGCCTTCACATCATGTCCAGGTATTTTAGCAAGGTGGTATTTTAATATATTAATTCCTCTTGTCATAGGATGTGTAATGTCCCCTTGTCACAAATCAAAATCCTTTTCCCTTGTTCACAAATTTCAACTTGCAACGAAAGAACATTAGTACATTTTTAATTTAAAAGCATTCACGTAAGAACATTGTTCCTATCATTTCTATGATCAAATGCCAATTCATAACTTTAGTTCGTCATTGATTACTTTCATCATACATTACTATCATCAATTTATGATTACTTTCAATGCATATCATTATTATGAATCTATAATTACTTTCAATGCATATCACTATTGCTAATCTTATGATTGCTTCAATGTACATTATCTTTCATTCTTATTTCACAAGTTGATCTTATGATCACTATTCATATGCCTTGCATATCATTAACATTTCACATGTTACTCTCATGATCATTATCAATATGCCTTGGATATTCTTTATCATGACATTTCACATGATCAATGATCTTTATCAATATATATTGCAACTTATTATCTCTTCATATGTCATTTATTAACAGCCTATGGGAGATGAGAGGAGAGTTGCCGTTATCCACCATGGGGCTCTAATGTCTCCTATCGTTAAAGTCAAGTGGTATCCTTAATACCTTTAGAGTCAAGGCTTCTATGAGACTCCTTGGTACTCTTATGATGCCTTACATCAAAGTAACCAAGGCCATTACATCACTATCCTTGCACTATGGGTACCTTATACCTCATGTGACAAAGGTCTCTAAATACCCATGAATGGCCTCTTGACACTTTTCCTTCATTCTCTCATATGAGGTTAATAAATCACATAACATTATGAATAATTGCTTACAAGATATATCATTATGAATAATTGCATACAAGGTACATCATTATGAATAATTGCATATGACTGTCTACACATTCATTATTAATGATGACTGCATATAAATCTTATTACTGTCATAAGGATACATTTATGCATGAATGACCAATAAGAAATATAAACTACATCCATACCTGTATAATTATGACAGTTCGATCAGAGCTATAGAAAGAACAATAATGTTGAGATGCTTACTTGGTGTTGCAATTCCTTGGACTGTGATTTCTGCTAAGTCCTTGATCAGATGTAATCTTTATATTGTCTAACTTGAAAGGATTATATCTGCTGTGAGAGTATTATTTTATTTAGATATTTGCAGACTGGAATGTTCTTGCTTGGATGATAGGAAGAATGCTTTGATTGATGATTTTTCTGATGTTATTCGATTCCTCCAAGATCCCTTTTAAAGCCTCCAAGGGATACGATCATAAAGAGACACTTTATTTAAAGACTCTACCCCTTCATAATCGTGGGCATTAATAATTGTTTATTCTTTTTAACAAATGAGCGCCACCTTTTAGTGTATTACGATCTGGTTTATTTGAGAACTCTCTTCATTAACATTAGTTAAGCCTCTTCAAAACATCGACGCCGCCACCTGATGTCTATTTCTTTTTTAAGAGAATAGTCTTCGATCCTAAATTGCGACTCCTCTATTGATGTCGGTGTCTTTAGTAATTGCAATTGCCTTGTCATATCGATGCCGCCATATGCTGATCATCTTTCCTTTTTATTATATAATGTTTGATGATCCTTATTACTTATGACTTCATTGTCCATGTTAACTATTACTTCATAATCGGTGTAGTGAGTAATTTGTCTTTTTGACTTGATTTAGTCTTTATCTCTATATGAACAGTTTCCAATCTTTAATTGGAAACTATTGATCTATGACAGGATGCTTGCACTCATTACAAATGAATTGGCTCTTGGTAGCTCCCGGCGTCCCATACTTCCATGTAGGGTCTTTTCTATTGCTCATTTGTGTTGAATTTGACATTGTTGTTCATAGAAAAACAAAGTAGGGTTTTGAAAAAAATTAGTAGCAAGCAAAGTGAAACATTTATTAAAAAAAAAGAATGTGAATAGAAGCTAAAAATATTAGGAAATAAGGGTTGAGGGGAAATGGACAACATTTGGATAGCATTTCCCCTAGATTTTCAAGTTTTTTAATTTCCAAATTTACAAAAAAAAAAAAAAAAAAAAATCCTATACTTACTATTCTCAATCTTTGAAGGTGACTTGAAATTTCCTTCCAATCCCTTCTCAAATCTTGTTCTTGCAATGAAGATGCTAAATATTTCCTTGGCTGGGTGAAATGGGTGAATGAAGACCAAAAACAACAAAAAAATGTCAAAACACCTAAAATTGCCATCGCTTTTTCTAATTTGCTGTTTGGTGAGTTTGAGCTTGAGACTTGTGAGTCCGAGCCTGAGACTCGGTGAGTTTTTTGCCAAAACTTGGCCGAGTACTTGGCGAGACTCGCCTAGGACTCAACTCATAAGTCATGTCGACTCGACATGGCGAGCAAAAAGACTCGTGAGTCTTGGCGAATTTGCCGAGTCTTCAAACTATGCGCAACACGACAAAATATACACAAAGGGCTTATTGTTGAAAGTTTTATAGGGGTGCAACAAAATGCACATATTGTTGTTTTAAAATGGCTATTAGATTATGCATATAGGTCCATATCGAGTAGAAATTTGAACTCCACAAGAAAGAGAATGTAATGTCCCCTTTTTGGCACATAGACTTTTTGTGCGCGTTATGCTTGTTCCTAGTCGTCGGGAGGCGTTTCAGCGTGTTTGATCAATGCATTCCTATACTTTCTGTAGCTTGGGGCTATTTTCCGACAGTTAATTAATATTTCATTAGAGTCACCTAAGGTTGAAATTAATATTAGCGACTTAGTGTAATATTAATTATAAGATGGATATTATTGTTTATTTGAGCGCATGGGGAAAATAGGTTGGAGTAGTGCTCACTTGGGAGTTATAAGAATGATTTATAAAGTTGCCTTGTTTTACTCACATATTATAAAGTCAACAACTTTATATTATTTTAAAGTGAGTTGAGCATGGGGAAATAAAGTAATAATTTATTACTTTTTGGAGCACTCAGTGGTTATAAAAGTGCATTAAAATGCCACTACATGAAATATTATATTTTAATGAATTGAGGCATGCACGAGAAAGCTTATTTAAGGTTGAGTTGAATGCTCATGGGGGATATGCAGAGATGAATATGAAGTTTCTTCTTCTATGATTCAGAGCTGTTTAGCTTGAATCCATTCAGGGTTGTTTAACCTATCTGTTGCTGGTTTTGGCAGTGAAACATCTGCCTTAGTCAGCTAGGCGTGATTTTCACCGAGAAGATCACCAGGTGCATTCATGGAGTTCTCAGATTTTGATGTTTTCTGAAATTGTTTTGGATAACAAAGGTTTTTGTTGTGGTTGAGAGCAGATTTCTATTGTGTGTGAAGTGATTGATGCAATAAAGCCAAGCCATGCCATTTTTATTTCCTACCGTACATTTTGGGTGTCGTACAAGTCCACGTGAGGTATTGCAGGAGTTATATTGTTTGAGATTTCACTCATTTCTTCTTTGCAATATTATTATAATAGTTTGACAGGAATTTTGGAGGCTTTAGAATGATATTTTAGTGTGTTAGAAGAAAGACTCAGTTGTACCAGTTTTCCAGCTGAAGCCATACATTATTGGGCTGCCGTACAATGTCTATAGAGTGAATTACATTTTCCTTTGTGCTGAGGTGGCTTTGGTTTTGTCTTTAGCAACCATATAAGACAAGAAGTCTGCTGACCGTACAAATTTGAGGAGCAAATTGCTGAAGGAAATCGTACCATGAGTGCCATACCATTCCAAAAGGCACGCGAGGCTTGGAAAATGAAACACTGTTTATTTGAGCTGTCTTTTGCCTTCTTTGTGATCGCCTAGAGTGATATTATTTAATGCAGCAGTTTATTTGGTGAACTTTGGTATAATTTTGAGGTTGTGAGCATTTTAGGAGGAATATCTGGGCTGCTGAACCAGCCGTACCAGCAAGGACAGAGCTAGAAACCCCTGCTGGGTAGTCAATCTGCCTTCCCAGTTGGTTATGAAGGGATTAGTCTGGGTTCGAAGAGGCCAGATCAGTGCTCAGGCCATCTGGACAGTGTTGGGTGAAGACCTGTGGTGGATTTTGTGATGTTTGAGCATTCCCAGCACTCTGTTTTTTACATCAGACCTGTGTTTCAGTCATTTGAAGTCAACATAAAGGGTTCTACATTGTTTGAGGCTCCCTTCTATCATCTGCAACATCATTACTTCAGGGATCACAAATTATAAAGGTACTGGACGACTTTTCCATCTTCCCATGGTTAGATTTAATGCTACAGCAGTGTATGATAGCACTTGAAGCAACCCTAGTATGTTGATAGATGTTGATGTAATTCTCATCTTCAAATTGAATAAACTTATTGTGTAATCTTTCCCAGATTTAAATATATATTTCTATTTGTCCTTCCATGATAAATGCACGCAATATGTTTGTGAAAATGTCCATATGTTGTGGAACTTCATTGGCATGATAAAACATTACAGACTATCATCTAAACAAGCAGCCTAACTCAGAAAAAATCAGTCATGCAAAGTGTTTGACAAAATGTCAAACCATTAGGAATCAGAAATTCAGGGCTTAAACCTAGGGTGGCCATTACAGAGAATGAATGCCAATGTGTAGAGGTGTCTTATAGACTAGTCTTGAGAGCATAATGAACGCTTAGTTTTTTTGTCTGAGTCCTCCATGGTGTAGAAGTATCTCTCTATTTTCTTTAGGTTCATCAAGGGTAATAGCCGTTCACTTTGGCCTTCAAACATCCCCCCTAAAAATAAGAATCTATTGTGGAGAATTACTGTCATGAATGGGGCCATCCTTATCATTGCGATCAACACCCAAATCTCTTTTGATTGAAGCTCCAACTGATACAGTATCTCTAGGAACAATTTTATCTCCTACTGAAATCTCAATTGGCATGATAGGAAGACTCTCTAACTGGGGCCTAAGTGTCTCCTCCCCATCTGCATCAATAATTTGAATATAAGAATGGATACACTTCGGTGCATCCTCAAATGAAGTCACCTTATCAAAGATAACATCCTTGCAAATGATGATCTGGACTTTAATAGGACCTCACAAATGATACGCTTTATGCTCCTTTGAATATCCCATCATGATGCATTACAAGTCACAGGATTGAGCTTTGGTCTCTTCTCATTAGAATGTGAGATCAAGTAATACTACTAGACAATCTGTAGTGGATAACAGCGAGTTTCCTACCACATCACTTCTCATGAGGTGTCATATTATGAACAACTTTGATAGGAACCATGTTAAGTATATACTTAGCACAACAAATTGCTTCTCCCCAAAATTTGTCGCGTACCTTTGCCTTGTAGGATACAACATGCCATCTCAACAAGTGTCCTCTTTTTCCTTCTACTATACTAATCTATTGGGTAGTATAGGCAGCTGTATGTGGCCACACAATACAATGCTGGGACAAAAATCTTTCAACCTGTGATTGACATACTATCCTTCCCTATCTGATCTCATACATTTCACTTGATGTTCAAATTGTTTCTCAAATACGGCTTTCCACTTGATGAACTTCTCCCATGTCCAAGACACTGATTTTACACATTAAATACAAGTATGCCTAGAGAAATCATCAATGGATGTCAAACTATACTTCACTTTGGCAAGAGATGGATGATTTATAGGGCACAGATCAGTATTGTAAGAGTTGGCTATGAAGTTAGCCACCCAAGATCTAGGAGCTTCAATGAAAGCACAAGAGAGATCCAAAATGAGAGAATAATTCTATTCTATCAAAGAATGCAAATCACATATGTACATGATATGCTTTTCTTATAAAGACAAGGTTGAGAGTGTAATGTCCCCTTCCTAGCCAGTTCAACAGGTTGTCTCAATTAGCCTATTCTAGGGTTCTCGTAGGCTAATGGTTGATGGTTAGGGAACTTTAGTGGGGTTTTCCAGCAGTTGTGGCATATTTGGATGGTTGATTGAATTCCGAACTTTGGGTTTTGAGCACATCTTCCCTTTCCGAGGTGTTTGCGACACATTTTCTAGTACTTACTATTTTTAGTAAGACAAGTAGGGTCACCGGTGGAGTTGGTTTCGACATTTCTATTTTTAGTAGGATTGGTGGGAGCGGTTTGCATTGGTTATATGACAATTGAAGTGGCTGAGAAATATTATTTTAATTGTCGATATATTTAAGTTAAATTAAATATTTAACTTATAATGTTTTTAAAATATAAGTTACTTTATTTTATAAAGTGACTTATAAAGGGGATATAAGTTGTTTTTAAAAGTTGATGTGCTAGGTGATGGTGGTGCTCCACCCATGGAGTTATAAGGGGTTTGAAAATGAAATGAAATTATTTAAAAACGAGACTCTCTTGGGCATTGGAGAAGAAGGAAGAATAAAAGTGAAAAAAAAGAATTCATTCATGGATCTCATTGTCGTGCATTTTATTTTCTGGACCTTTGGCTTTGAGGAGAAGCTGGGAAATCTTCAAGGGTTTGTAGAGACGAAAACCTCTACAAATACCACTTCCTACGTGATTGGAAGACATCATCTGGGGACTTGCTGGTAATCTCACACAGGGATTATGCTTGGATTTCAATTGATAAAAAATATGAGAAATTTACACAGGTTAATATGCTGGTTTTTTTGAGAAGACTTTGAAGTGATTGACAGCAGTTTGTATGAGGTAATTTGAATTGGTTTTGGCTGCAATATCCTCCATATAGGGCCGTACCAGTCTAGTAGATGCCGCCACACTTCACAAAGATATTCAGAAGGGTTTTAATGCGACTTTCTTCTCCATCTTTGGCGTCAAAATCATTCAGCAGCATTGACAATACCTTGGGCTCAGCAGCAGCAAGATTTGGAGGTTTTATGATGATATTTTATTTGCTGTAGCATCATCAACAGGGCCGTACAGCCTCATACAGGGACGTGGGGTTCTCTAGTTGTCAAACACCTCAGCATTAGGGTTTCATGTCACTAGTATATGTGGTGCCTTGACTCTTGGACTGATTATTATGACTTGCATGTGAGATATCTTCAAAACCCTTTTTGTCAGGAGGATATTATATCATCTATCTTGCTGGTTTTTGTACATCAGACTTACAAAATTGAAGAATATCAAATGGGTATGTCTCTGAATGGATTTTTGTGATTCTTCTTTATCTGGGTATTTATAATTTTAGTTGTTTATGCGCTTAAATCTTCTGGGTATAATTGCATGTTATATATTTCATTATTATATTGCCATATTGTATGTGAAAAACACAAACAATCAAATACACCTTCGGCAGTGAGCAAAAACAAAATAAACAAAAAAATTGGCATCACGAATAAACTTCAAACAGGGGTGGTTATTTAACATGATATTAGAGCCAGGCCAGGAAACCTAAGCACCTGAAGTGTGGCTTAAGGGGGGGTGTTGGAAATAATCCACACCTGGACCGACGATAGATTGGTCAAAAAAGGGCCAGTAGCTCAGTTGGTAGAGCACTCCAACATGCAAATGGAAGGTCCTAGGTTCAACTCCTAGCTGGTCCATGAAAGGTAGGACTAACTAGGACGATGACAAGTGTCTTAATCCTATGACATGAGACAACTATAGGATAAGATCACATGTGTACTAGAAACTACTAGAAAAATTCCTAGAGCCCTAAGTCAACTTAACATGTGAACATGTGTGAATAGGTTCTAACTAATGACTAGTTAGATAATGTGCCTTGTTCACACTACAACGGGGAAACTGGATAGGAAATACCCCTGTTCACAACAAGAAGTATGAACCAACTCAAGTGGCCCCTTATCACTCCATGTCTTCCCTTCAAACTTTTCATGATGATGTTTCCTAGAGCACATCCTTCTCTCCTGCCTCTGGATGGAGAAACTGAAGGTGACCCATGAACTATAGTCTTCTGCCTCATTAAGTGTGTTGCTGAAGTTGAGGCATGCCAATCTCTTATGCCACAATTGGCCTGCATCTTGTGTATTAGCCACTAATGCATTCAAACCTTGATTTGGAACATTGTTGAAATCTGTGAACTTATTTTGGCATGCTCATCACGCTTACTGCTACCAAAGTACTGAAAATTGTTGCTTTTACTTTTCACAACAAACTTATGAGGCCAGATCTGAACTATATTTTCTTGCTGAATTATTTGATAGATAAATTGCAGATTCACGCTCAACTCAAGTACCTGGTAAACATCCCTAATCATGCCATCTTATAGCAGAATGTCATCACCACCAACGATGTAAAGAGTTGAATATCATCATTTACTGTGCCAAGCTTTTAGAACAAACTAGCATCCTTGGCCATATTGAGATTACAGCCAGAATCGATAATAAACTCACGTGTGGAAGTCTGTGCATGAAATACATGAGAAGTGTGAGTTACAACAATTCTAATTTTACACTTTTCACTGTTTTTTTTCTCTTTGCATTTAACATTGAGATCCTAATCTACTATGTGTTTTGTAACAATTGTTCTTGGTTGCATAAGCTGGTTTGCCTTCTAGGGATGATAAATACCCTGTGTTATTCTATTCATACATTCCTGTAACCATGCCGAAAGATGCCAACAAGCTTGTGTTTGTTAAACTGTTTCTTGAAATGGTATGATTCGTGGTTTGAATTAGCATCACGATCATCTAATATATGGTCTACATGAATATATTATAAGGTTAGCATAAATAAAACCAGCTGTTTCTAATTGTAAGAGCGATGTAGTAGATGATAGAATTTATTCTCAATTAGTTATTAAACTATTCCTTGTTAACTTTTTTAATTCATTTTTAAATTTCAAAATAATGACATGTCTAATTTTTTATTTTATAATTTAAAAAAAAAATTGTCCTTGTATACAACAATTCAGAACTTTCAAAACTGAAATGTATCAATTTGCCTTTTAGTATTTATTTACTATTGCCTAGGTACTTAGCTTCTAATCAAGGATACAGGGACATAAATACATTGATGACATAGCATTTAAGTCCTCCATTCTAGGAGATCTACATCAGGCTCATTAGAATATAATAGATTAAGCAGAGGGATTTACATTATTGCCATAAAATTATTTTGTTTGTGTTATTTGTGTGTGATGCTTAAAACATAACATTAAAGTTATGGCTATAATGGACTCCACTTGTTTGGTGCCTTGCTCTGTTAATCACCCTTGAGGATGAAACACCTAGAGAACGATGTGTCTGAGAGTTTAAGCTGGAAAAACAGAAATGGACTGATATCTGTTGTTTAAGTTGTGCATTCATTCAGATTGGTCTCAAATTTGAAACAATTCAATTGTTTTTTTGGATCAGGTAAGAATAGCGACACTTGAGGCTATCAATTCTGTCGTTTTATGTGGCTTGCCAGCTGGAATGGTTGCAGATTTATTGGTTCCTTCTATAAAGGTTTTAGCATTGGATCGAACAATAGGAGTGCGTGAGGTAAGCTTGGCATGTGAGTGTCTGTGTGTGTGTAATATGTATGGTACAGTTGTTGGCTATCTTTTTGAGGTTGATATGAATGGATTTTAAATCAATGTTTTGATAATTTGATTAAATGCTTGACCTTGTAATTCATGGCTAGCCTGATTTGTTAGGACCTCTTTGATCCTTAATCATATAGTTTGGAGCATGCTTTCTCAAGGGCTCTCAAATACTTTTTTGATCTTCCATAATCCTTTTAGTTTACTACACATATCACTAGTGAATTATATTTACATAGAACAAGGTGTTATTAAATCTCCTGCTTTACAGGTTAACACTTAATCTCAATTGTGGCTTCTTATACTGGATCATTTGTTGTTCTATTTTTACACACCCACTTATTTTTTGAATCCGACTCACTACATATTATCGAGGAGGAGCATTTTTGGAAATCACGTTGCGTGACAAAGATATCTTTTTTGTTAAGTCTTACATTTTTTAATTGTATGGACATCCCCTTGAAATAGAAAGAAAGAAATTATTTTATGTCCACAGATGAGGAAAAATAGGTCAACGGGAATCAAAAGTAATTCAGTTACAACAGAGAAGCACCATGGTAAGAAGACCAGAGGTTATGAAAAATAAGTAACAGTAATTACTAGAGAACAGAGTACCATTAGTATCATTGTTCAACACTGAATTATAAGTTTGTTCTTGGGCATAAAGAGTTTGACCTTGAATATTACACTACCTGCTCCCTAGCATGTTGGTTGAGCATAAGTTACGTTGTCTGATAGTAGTTTCTATCTATTTTCCTGTTTTCTTATTATCTTATTCAATTTTTTTGGCCTTCATCTGTTTCCTGCTAGTTGGCTCAAGATGATGTGCTTTTTCCTCTAGAAATGATCTACATTTCAACTTTGCATTAGCTGACTTAACCTTTTCCAGCCTAAATGTGAGACCAGAGGCAGCGGGCATAAGCTGAGCAGCAGACAGTAAAATACTATATAGCAATGTTAGACTTTAAATGATATGCTAAAGAATAATATAAGATAAATGTATGGTAAATAATAAATCAAGGGCATGAACTTATAACATAACCTTATACAACCATAAATAAATGTAATTGTGAACCAGATAGTTCACTCCTCACCATAATTTGTGAAACATATTGTATTTCCATCGTGGATTGACCCTAAGTTTTATAACTTATTAGAGCTATGCAATTCTGCATTTTTGTCCTCAAATGCATGCCATCATTTCCTTCTCTGTCGTTAACAATTTTGCCTTATTTTTTCTCTCTCT
The DNA here is from genome assembly GCA_027924645.1 of Cunninghamia lanceolata. Classification (NCBI taxonomy): domain Eukaryota; kingdom Viridiplantae; phylum Streptophyta; class Pinopsida; order Cupressales; family Cupressaceae; genus Cunninghamia; species Cunninghamia lanceolata. The sequence continues at coordinate 569,301 of BSBN01000337.1, forward strand.
TGATTTATGCTCACCTTCTACTGTTTCTCCAATTTACATTATCCAGTGAATACTGGTGATAATCCTTGCTTCAGAGGATAAGCAGTGCAATTGGAGAGTACGCCAGAGCCTTGGCTTAATGAAACGACTAGGAATTCTTAACCATGCCTACATTTGTTTGAGTCTAGACCTAGGAAAGCCACTACTTGATAGAATTCTGCTGGAAATGTGGGGAATCTAATGGGAATATGTAAGATACCCAACTAATTCTGCTCAAATTTTTCCTTACTTAAACAGAACTACTCAACAACTCAACGATGTGTATCAAAGATAACAACTTGAATGATTTAAACTTGACGCTGGGTATTTGTCTATTGCTTGATTCAATCTTATTGCAAGTGTCTTATTACATAGATAATGCTTTCAATAGCATGAAGTTACAAACTTATTCAAATGGAAATACAAAGGAAGGCCTTGAAGCCTTGATGTCTACAATGACTTCTTCACTTGATAAACTCAATCAAACTCAATGATGTCAACTGAATGTCAACACCTCACATTACAACAAGGGAGCATCACCTTGCTTGTTGAGGGAGCATCACCCCAACACTTGAAACTCGCAGGCCTCAAGATTACAAGCTCAATAGCTTTGCAGAGAGAATTTTTGTCAAAATGAATAGATAACAAATGAATGAGAGAGCTCCTCCTTTTATAGGCCTTCCAAAGGCAATGAAGGCACGTTTTTCAATGCACAAAGAGGAACCAAGGCATGTTTCCCAAGAAGCATATCCAAGGGAATATTCCATCTGCTGACTCATTCTGAGTTGGCAAGCTTAACCAGAGACCTTGACACGGATCCCGAAGACATTTTGTCAACCAATGAGAGCTCAAGTTGTGTAACTACCTTAACCACCTCAACTTAGGCGCAGTTTCAAGTGTTCTTCTGACTGGGCGCCAAGTTGAATTGTCCGAAATGTCAAAGTGCGCCCATCATGAGATTGCGCCTGTCCTGGAAAGAACTTCTAAATGTTGTTGGCGAGATCCAGAAAAGAATCATGATACTTCACTCATCCAATCTGCCTAAGGCGCTCATTGAAAATTGATCAAAGTGCTACTTGATGTTAGGCGCCAGAATTATGCTCCATGGGCATAGAAGTGCGCCTAGTGTCACAGTTGAATACCCTTCAAGGCTAGGCGCTCAAACTGAGTAGCCAGGAAGTAGAAATGAAGATTGACAAGGTTTGATGCTACTTTTATGTCTTGGCGCCCATTTGAAATAGTTCCTTCATGAAACTGCGCCTTATCATTACTAGGTGCCAATTGAAGGTTTACAGAGACTCTAGCATGTGCCTAGAGTTCTAAACTTCATATTTGTTGTATTTCATTGTTCTCAATCACTTAAAAGTACTCTGGAATGCCTCCTTCTTTGAATACTAAATCTTTAGTGTAAGTTTACATGATCCTTTGCTAGGCGCCAAAACTGATCTATTCAAACTAATAAGTGCGCCTATACCACTTCAACCTCCTAAAAAATCATATGCAATTGATAAGATCCTTGGGCACCATTTCAAGTATCCAGGGCGACCACCAAATCAAGGCGCTCATGTGAATCTTTGACAAAAGGAGAAGGCGCCTTACTTGCCTAGGCGCATCTGGAGGGTGAAACAGGCAATTAAGTGCGCCAAGCAAGTTATGGAGTCTACTGACCTTCTTATCAAATCAACTTAATGTTGTAAGCTATTTGAGATAGTTCCCTCCTTAGGCGCCAAAATGGAAGAGTTTCACCAAAAATATGCATCTCACATAGTTTCAATCTTAGGCGCCAGAATCAAGGGGTTTTGACCAATACATGCGCCTAAGCTAGAAGTTTCCTTCTTTACCTTTGATTGTTCATCACAATGACTTTCCTAACTTCAAATCCTTCAATCAAACCATCACCCATGCTAGGCGCTCATTTTGGAGTGTTTAACCTTGAATTGACGCCTTATGAAGGTTAGGCGCACTCTGGGGTTTTGTAAGAACAAGAAAGTGCGCCTAGCTCAATTAGGCTCTTTCAACGACCACAAACATATGTTAGGTGAATGATCAGTTTCCAGTGATGCTCAACTAGTTAATAGATGACTTCATCTTCTTGACTGTTGCTTTCAAAACCCAAGGCACTCATTTAGGTGAGTTCAACATGATAGTGGCGCCCAAGCATGAAAACTTCATTATACCTTGCTCATGTCCATATCTGATCTAGGCGCTTGGTTGGAGGAACCCATCCAGGTGGAGCGCCTTCTGTTTGAAACCTCAACTTCAATGCCAGAAGTGACTCTAGAAGCTAGGCGCCAGAATGGGTGTGTTCTGCCAAAATGGGCGCCTTGCTCATGACTTAGTGGATTCTAACTCAAAACTCCTTGATTCTACCTGCAAAATAACACCCAGAGTTAGTCAAAACCCAATTCATTCCCTTATCATTCAAAATTAGCCTCCGGGAATGAGGAGTAGGCTAATCCATTCATCACTTGGTGCTCAAGCCGGAAATGGGGACATGACAGTCTCCCCTTCCCGAGATTGCTTGTCCTCAAGCAATTGAAGGTTAGGATGCTCCAGAATCTTTTCACCTTCCCAGGTAGCATCCTCCATTGGCAACCCTTTCCACTTCACCAGATATTCTCTTATGCTGCGGTTGCGAAGTTTCTTCTCCCTTATATTCACCATATTTTTAGGTTCAAGCGCAAGCATTCCTTCTTCATCAAGTGGTGGTAGTTCATCAGTTGAAACCACATGTTGACCTAGTGCCTTTTTGAGACATGACACATGAAACACATTGTGGATGCGGCTTCCTGCTGGCAAGTCAAGTTCATATGCCACTTCCCCTACTCTTCTCAACACCTTGTAGGGTCCGTAGAACCTTGGTTTCAATTTCTGTGCACCTGACTTCTTCAAAGTACTCTGTCTGTATGGCCGAATGCACAGAAACACCATGTCACCTACTTCAAAGTTCCGTTCAACTCGGTGTTTGTCGGCATACAACTTTTGTTGATTTTGAGCTCTTTGCAAGTTGTCCTTAAGGACTCTCAAAATATCTTGAGTATCCTTCATCAATTCACTTGCTCTGGGAGCTCTACTGTCATCTAATGCCAGTTCAACAAATGAAACTGCTTCATATCCATACAGAGCTCGGAAGGGAGTCATGCCAATTGACATGTGAAAAGTAGTGTTGTAGCAGTATTCACCTAAATGTAGACACTTAATCCAAGCACGCTGATGATCAGACACATAGTTTCTCAAGTATCCCTCAAGCCATTTATTTACAATTTCAGTTTGTCCATTGGTTTGAGGATGATAACTAGTGCTTGGTGTTAAGTCAGTTCCAGCTAGTTGAAATAGCTCTCTCCAAAACACACTGATGAACTAGCTATCTCGATCACTGACTATGGTTTTAGACAGGCCATGTAGTCGGAAGACTTCACGAAAGAATAACTCAGCTACTTGCAATGCTGATGACTCAACGGGAATTGCAAAGAAGTGAGCAAACTTGGTTAAACTGTCCACAACTACATAGATACAGTCTCTTCCATTTACTTTCGGAAGACTTGTGATGAAGTCCATAGAGATACTCTCCCACTTATGTTCAGGAATTGGCAGTGGCTGGAGTAATCCTGCTGGAAATGTATGTTCTGACTTATTCTGTTGACAAATCAAACACTCCCTGACATACTGAAGAACTTCTTCCTTCAGACCTTTCCAAGTGAATCTTTCCCTGATCTGTTTGTATGTCTTGAAGTAGCCAGGGTGTCCTGCAAGTGGAGTATCATGGTAAGTCTGCAAAATCTATCGCTTCAGCTTCGATTCAAGAGTCAGATAGATTCTGTCTTTTTAATAGATGATTTCATCAATCACCTTGTATCTATCATTCTGAATGACCCCATCCATGATCTCACAAGCAAATTTAGATTTGGAATACTCAACTAGAAGTTGAGACTTCCAATCAACTGAAACTTTGCTCAGGGCACAAACAACAGGTTTTCTGGATAAGGCATCGGCAACCACATTCTTCTTGCCTTTCACATATTCAATGTCGAAATCATATGCTTGTATCTTCACAACCCACTTCTGCTGTCTTTCATTTAAATCCTTCTGCCCTAAGAAGTATTTCAAACTGTTGTGATCAGTCCTGACCACAAACTTAGATCCAACTAGATACTGGCGGAACTTAGCCAAGGCATGCATGATTGCCAACATCTCTTTGTCATAAGTTGAGTACAATCTTTCTGCATCCTTCAACTTCTTGCTTTTGAATGCGATGGGATGTCGATCTTGCCTCAAAACGGCTCCAATGCCTTCTCCTGAAGCATCACATTCTAGAACAAAGGACTTAGTAAAATCTGGCAAAGCCAGTACTGGTGTTGTACTCATCACTTCCTTTAATCTATCAAATGCAGTTTGAGCTTCCATTGACCAGATGAAAGCACCTTTCTTTGTCAAATTTGTTAAGGGTGCGGCAAGTTGTGAGAATCCCCTAACAAATCTTCTGTAATAGCTGTAGAGGCCAAGGAAACCTCTTAGTTTAGATACGTTCCTGGGAACCGGCCAGTTGCTAATAGCTTCAATCTTCTCCTCTTGAACTTTCACACCATTTGCTCCTATCACATGACCCAGGTACAGAATCTCCTTCAGGCCAAAATCACACTTAGACACCTTTGCATACAAAGATTGATTCTCCATAACATTCAATACTTCATCTAAGTGTTGAAGATGTTCTTCCCATGTCTTGTTGTAAATCAAGATATCGTCGAAGAAAACCAGCAGGTACTTCCTCAATTGCTTGTTGAAGACATGATTCACGCAGGACTGGAAGGTGGTTGGGGCATTGGTCAGCCCAAACGGCATCACCATAAATTCATAATGTCCATAATGACATCTGAATGCTGCCTTTGGAATGTCTTCATCACGGACACGGATTTGATGGTAACCAGATCGAAGATCTATTTTTGAAAAATAGACTGCTCCATGCAGTTCATCAAGTAGTTCATCAATCCTAGGTATTGGATACCTATTCTTGATGGTCTTCTTGTTCAGTGCGCGATAGTCGATACACATCCGCATTGTTCCATCCTCCTTTACTAGCACCACAGATGATGCAAATGGACTTGATGAGGGTCTAATATGCCCCATATCGATCAATTCTTTGATCGTCTTCTCAATTTCAATCTTGAAATGTCTCGGTGCCGATAGGTAGCAATGTTGACAGGTTTAGCCCCATCCTCCAATTCAATTACATGTTCAAAACCTCTATTAGGAGGTAATCCTGGAGGTATATCCCTGAACACTTCACCATGCTTATCCAACATTGCCTGGATATCTGCAGGATAAATTTCTTTAGCAGAGAGAATTTGGTTGTCCTTGATACAAACCTGTGCTGCCCACTCAATATCATTATGCCTAAACAATGCTTCCATTCGTTTTGCTGAGACAACTCGAGGATTTCCATCAGACACTGACTTCAATTTGATCTTTCTTCCCTCATGCATGAATTCCAATTCCATCTTCTGAAAATCCTGGACAATTCTTCCAAGTGAATGCAACCATTGTACTCCAAGCACTACATCAATATGCCCAAGTCCAACTACATAGAAATCATCCTGTAAAGAATAATCTCCCATTTGAATTTGCAGTTGGGACACTTTTCGGGTACAACTCATTAGGAATCCATCGGCAACAGCTATTTGATATCCTTCGAAGTCTTCAACTGTTAGACCCCGCCTTGCTACCAAACCTTCATCTATGAAGTTGTGAGTAGCACCACTGTCAATTAGACAGGTGACTCTTTGACCCTTCACAACTCCTCTAATGCGAAAGGCATGATATTTCGGAACTCCCGAAATAGTTGCTAATGTAATTTTGTCAGTTGTTTCTGAAACATTCAAAGTTGGTTGCTCCTGAACTTCCTCTTCATCTTGAGATGATTCTTTTTCACTCAGTGACTCTTCTTCACTTCCATCATCAAATACAACTTCGATCAGATGTGCTTTACCTTTACCAAGGCATCTGTGTCCTGGTTCCCAAGGTTGCTTGCAAGAAAAGCAAAGTTTCTTCCTTCTTAGCTCGTCTCTTTCGGCTGCAGATGGACCTTGAGTCATCTTTTGAGGAAAAGAGGGTCTCCTTTGCATCGAGCTGACACCTTTATAAAATTTCTTCTTAGGCTGGTAAACAGGAGTAGTATCAAGATCAAGAGCAAAGTCAATTGCTTCTTCCAGGTTTGATGGTCTTTGTACCTTTACCAATGGCTTGATCTGATTGTTCAATCCCTCAATGAACAACATAGTGATTCTTCGGTCTGTCATATGATATATCAGGTACCATCATTGCTATCTTCTGAAACTCATTGACATACTGCACAACCCTTCCTTCTTGCTTGAGTTGAGCTAGTTCGCGATAGTACACTTTAGTGTCTTTTCTATCAAACCTCTGAATCAGCTTGGTTACAAACTCATCATAGGAGGTTATCCTATCATGATGTTGAGAGACTAGACCATGATGCCACCATTCATATGCCAATCCTTCAAGATGCATAGTAGCAAATTGAATTGCCTTCTTCTCTGTCAGAGGCTTAAGTGAAAGGTATGTATCCAGCTTGTTTACCCAAGCCCTAGCACTGAGCTTACTGCTTCCATCAAAGGTAGGAATGGGAACTCGATTCAATGCTTCTTTATACTCCTTTGTATCATCATCCCTTCTAGGACGAAAGCCTCTAGTTCTACCTTGCCTATCCCTATCTTCCCTCTTCTGTCGGCAATATTCATTGAAGGTCATCATATCCCGAACACGTTCTGGAAGTCTGTCATAAAGATCTGCAAAGAGAGCTACCTCATCTTCGAAATTATTTAGTTCTTCGTCAAACTCTTCATCAGCTCCATTGTCCTATTCAGGTGGTGGTGGAAGGAAAGTTGGTCTTAAAGGCCTATCAACTGTAGGAGTTCGTGTGCGAACCCTTCTGCCTGTTGCACTAGCAGCATCATCATCAACTTGTCTTCCTTGTCTCTCAGGTCTAGCTGCATCTCTACGACCTTGTCTAGCTGCTTCACCTTGATTCATATTTTGAAGGGTTTGTAGGACATGTTGCAATATTTGAGCGGTTTATTGTTGTTCAGCGGCAATGTTCCTAAACATCTCCCTTGCTGCACGTTCACCATCAGCAGGTGGACTTCTACTTCTTCTTTCCTCAGCCATGTTAGCTGGAACTTCTGTGTGATGTTGTTGCTGTTGTTCTTGTTGTTGTCTAACTCTTCTTGTATAATACCTGTGTGTACCTACTTCGGGTGGCTGCATAACCCAGAGGCTGGCAGGATCATAGCTCTGATACCACTGTAAGATACCCAACTAATTCTACTCAAATTTTTCCTTATTTAAACAGAACTACTCAACAACTCAACGATGTGTATCAAAGATAACAACTTGAATGATTTAAACTTGAAGCTGGGTACTTGTCTATTGCTTGATTCAATCTTATTGCAAGTGTCTTATTACATAGATAATGCTTTCAATAGCATGAAGTTACAAACTTATTCAAATGGAAATACAAAGGAAGGCCTTGAAGCCTTGATGTCTACAATGACTTCTTCACTTGATCAACTCGATCAAACTCAATGATGTCAACTGAATGTCAACACCTCACATTACAACAAGGGAGCATCACCTTGCTTGTTGAGGGAGCATCACCCCAGCACTTGAAACTCGCAGGCCTCAAGATTACAAGCTCAATAGCTTTGCAGAGAGAATTTTTGTCAAAATGAATAGATAACAAATGAATGAGAGAGCTCCTCCTTTTATAGGCCTTCCAAAGGCAATGAAGGCCCGTTTTTCAATGCACAAAGAGGAACCAAGGCACGTTTCCCAAGAAGCATATCCAAGGGAATATTCCATCTGTTGACTCATTCTGAGTTGGCAAGCTTAACCAGAGACCTTGACACGGATCCCGAAGACATTCTGTCGATCAATGAGAGCTCAAGTTGTGTAACTACCTTAACCACGTCAACTTAGGCGCAGTTTCAAGTGTTCTTCTGACTGGGCGCCAAGTTGAATTGTCCGGAATGTCAAAGTGCGCCCATCATGAGATTGCGCCTATCCTGGAAAGAACTTCTAAATGTTGTTGGCGAGATCCAGAAAAGAATCATGATACTTCACTCATCCAATCTGCCTAAGGCGCTCATTGAAAATTGATCAAAGTGCTACTTGATGTTAGGCGCCAGAATTATGCTCCATGGGCACAGAAGTGCGCCTAGTGTCACAGTTGAATACCCTTCAAGGCTAGGCGCTTAAACTGAGTAGCTAGGAAGTAGAAATGAAGATTGACAAGGTTTGATGCTACTTTTATGTCTTGGCGCCCATTTGAAATAGTTCCATCATGAAACTGCGCCTTATCATTACTAGGCGCCAATTGAAGGTTTACAGAGACTCTAGCATGCGTCTAGAGTTCTAAACTTCATATTTGTTGTATTTCATTGTTCTCAATCACTTAAAAGTACTCTGGAATGCCTCCTTCTTTGAATACTGAATCTTTAGTGTAAGTTTACATGATCCTTTGCTAGGCGCCAAAACTGATCTATTCAAACTAATAAGTGCGCCTATACCACTTCAACCTCCTAAAAAATCATATGCAATTGATAAGATCCTTGGGCGCCATTTCAAGTATCCAGGGCGACCACCAAATCAAGGCGCTCATGTGAATCTTTGACAAAAGGAGAAGGCGCCTTACTTGCCTAGGCGCATCTGGAGGGTGAAACAGGCAATTAAGTGTGCCAAGCAAGTTATGGAGTCTACTGACCTTATTATCAAATCAACTTAATGTTGTAAGCTATTTGAGATAGTTCCCTCCTTAGGCGCCAAAATGGAAGAGTTTCACCAAAAATATGCATCTCACATAGTTTCAATCTTAGGCGCCAGAATCAAGGGGTTTTGACCAATACATGCACCTAAGCTAGAAGTTTCCTTCTTTACCTTTGATTGTTCATCACAATGACTTTCCGAACTTCAAATCCTTCAATCAAACCATCACCCATGCTAGGCGCTCATTTTGGAGTGTTTAACCTTGAATTGACGCCTTATGAAGGTTAGGCGCATTCTGGGGTTTTGTAAGAACAAGAAAATGCGCCTAGCTCAATTAGGCTCTTTCAACGACCACAAACATATGTTAGGTGAATGATCAGTTGCCAGTGATGCTCAACTAGTTAATAGATGACTTCATCTTCTTGACTGTTGCCTTCAAAACCCAAGGCGCTCATTTAGGTGAGTTCAACATGATAGTGGCGCCCAAGCATGAAAACTTCATTATACCTTGCTCATGTCCATATCTGATCTAGGCACTTGGTTGGAGGAACCCATCCAGGTGGAGCGCCTTCTGTTTGAAACCTCAACTTCAATGCCAGAAGTGACTCTAGAAGCTAGGCGCCAGAATGGGTGTGTTCTGCCAAAATGGGCGCCTTGCTCATGACTTAGTGGATTCTGACTCAAAACTCCTTGATTCTACCTGCAAAATAACACCCAGAATTAGTCAAAACCCAATTCATTCCCTTATCATTCAGAATTAGCCTCCGGGAATGAGGAGTAGGCTAATCCATTTATCGCCTGGTGCTCAAGCCGGAAATGGGGACATGACAGGATAACCAATCAGTTATGAGAACATCGAATTCAGATGCCAAATATCCATAAGTGTGCTTGGAGACAACAGAAACTGGACCTCAAGAGGAAAACAAGAAACACAGCTTAGAGGAAAAGAATCCCCAGGCTAATTAGCAGAACTAGATGATAATTGATGCAAACTGTAAGCAGGTGAAATGAACAACTGACTCACACTTGCTCAGACTTACAAAACAAAATTACAATGAAAGAAAGAACAATGAAGAATTTGGATAGCACAATCTTTATTCATATGCAGAAGAATTACACAGGCTCTGGGACACTCCAAAATGTATTGAACCCAACCACCTTATCCTACTCAACCAGCAATGCTTGGTGTATTTGCAGAGACTCTCTGCACTACAAACTAGCCCATTGTTTAAACCCAGCTATGCCTATGACTACCCTGTTCAGCATTTACTTCAGCCCTGAATTCAGCAGTCTCTACCAAAGGAAAATGTTCATCTGTATGTTGGGCAGTGTCATTTGATCTTCCAACAGGTGCTGGAACTGAAAGTCCTCTATGCGCCACATGTCTGCAAGGAAATCTCCATATGTCAATCTGCACAGTCTGACTTAACCGAATGACATGTCTTGTTTTGTGCTGTTGTGCAAGGGTTCATAGTCTGTTAAAAAGATAAGAGTGCTTCAACCTATGTGCCCATGGGGCAACAATGTCTCAACCACTGGTCTTTGTTTTACTGCAGTAGATTCCTCAGGCTCCAGAACACACAAACGAAACTGCAAACCAAAACAGACAACACACATTTCACAAACACACAGTAGGTGGTCCACTGTGCAGGCAACTTAAAACAAAACAAAGAAAGACAATTTTTTTTGTGTGATGTAAGATTGTTTGACCCCTAGAATATTCTTGCATTAGATACCCCAGATGAAAAGTTTGTGAGCTTGATGCTCACAAAAGGAACTTTGCAGAAGACTGATTTGGCCACCCAAATGATTGATTAATTAATTAATTAGTTTGATCAGGGATACCATTTATAAATCTCTCATTTTTTTTAATTTTGAAAACTTTCTGCATCACAAAATGCATACTAATTTTTTAATTGCAATTGGCCTCATATAGTTTTGGGTGTTTATAAAAGTTAATAACCTGAGCACGAAAGTATGTAACAGAAAATATTCCTTTTGTAGATCAATTGTGGTAGGCTGGTAGATGATACAGTATGCTTTGTTTTCCTTGATTCGTTCATTTATCTAAATGTATAGCAATGTTTTTTGTAGGTAGCTAATAATTATGTATTTTGCAGCCATTTTTTGTATATATTGCAGGATGGCTTGGTTATGCAATTGATATCAATGACACAGCAAATCGACAGTGCCTTAATGATGCATTAGATCCTAGAACTTATGCTCCCCAGCTGCTGCCATTGCTATTACTAGGTCTTTCAGATGAGTCTACTGATGTTGCAGAAAAAACACTTCACTTTGTGGAAGGTGTTGGAGAACTGTACTTGAACTTTCAGTGCTCTGCTGAAACCAAGATTTCAAAGGTTTGTTTCTGTTAAAAGAACATGTACCCCTTCATCTTAAGTTTTTTAACTTTTGTTTTGTGGCAATATATTATTTCTTAAGAGAAATATCTTCACAAAGATGTGTTTCTAAAAATTGTGGCTGTACAAACCTGTTCAATGTATACAGGAAAATTTCAGAAATCTAGACATCATAACTTGTATGAAACTGTGCTTGTTTTTACGAATTTTAGAATAACTTAGAGAGAGATTTTTCATGAACACGGTAGATAATTGCAATTCGACTTTTCTAAATCTAAAATACTTTGCATTCTTTTTCAGAATGTTCTTGATGTACATCATTTAAACATTTATATGTTATAGAAATTAGTTATGGGATAGACTGCTGGGAAATTTATCTCTAAGGAGGGTTTCCAAATTTATTTTTTTCCTTCATACCATGTATATAAATTTGCTTTGCATCCTGATATGTATATGATGGCATTGAATTAAACATAAAATTGACAGAGATTTGAAGGTAAAAAGTGCAGTAATGGTGTTAAAAGTCGTCGGAAATGAAACAAGATGTAAGCAACACGTAATACAACAGCAACAACTGCATCAAGTGTGACAAAATATTTCAACCTAGAGACCTAGTATGGGGGAAAAATAGTTGCAAGTGGCAAATAATCAGCTCCTTTTCCTTCATTTGGCCAAAAGTAGTTACATAGAACTCTTGATAGAGCATATGCTATCTTCATAGTGTTACACTCATTTTGTTTCTCTCTTACCAAACTAGTTATGCTCCTAGAACCAACTAGTTATGGTTCTACAATCAACTGATCTCCTAACTCTTCCTCTCCACTCTCTTTCCTTCTTGGGTTAATGTTTCTTACAGATCATCCTTTGGAAATGTCCTTTCATGCACTAAAGGACCTCCAATTGTTATGGAACATGAAAAGTCTTTATTTTTGTTGTTACATTGTCTCCACATTTGAAATGGGCAAAACTGCCATAGTTAGTAGGACAAAATTGCCATGTTTTTGCCATTGTGTTGTTTTTGGTGCCTTTGTTATTGATAAAAGTTTGTCTATTTTGTTGTACCAATACAATTTTTTTTTGTATTGTGTCAAGTTGTAAGCCAAAATTTAGTCAGTTCTCGCTAATAAGTCAAATTTGTTTTTTTTTGCTGGCACCTTTGCAAGGTCAACAAAAGAAGTTATCTGGTGCATTAGAGAAGGTGAACATGGAAACTTGGATGAAGGAATGACAGAGGTGTTTTGAGGCAGGGATATGAACATTGGGGCTCCTTGAACCTATCTAAAATGGAGGAGTACTTTTGACCATAGAAGCATAAATCACGAATCGGCCAGAATGCCAATTTTTTCCCTCGTTTAAACCGGAAATCGTTGACTGGGAGTCAACGATTTTTACAGGCGTTTAAATCGCGGGTAAAATCGCGTTTCATTTTCGGGTGCCGTGAAAAAAATCCCGCGGTTTTTATCCACGCATTTCCGCCCGCTAGTGCTATTTTTATGGGTTTTTTTTTGCATTTTTCATCAGATAAAATTCTACTCGGGCATCTACAGTGAGCTGTTGAAGCAAGATCTCTTGCGGCCTGGTCTGAAAGGCCTCTGCGTCGGTTGTCACGCTGCCCACGCCACGGGAATCGATCGCGGGTCGTGCAAAGGCAAACTTCGTCCGTTCCAGGTACACAAATTCGCCCATTCTTCATCATCTTCATGCAGAATGCTAGTGTAATGGATAGCTAGGGCACATGATGCAAAATTCGCCCATTCTTCATCATTATTGAACTTCTAGTTGCAACTTGTAACTGTGCTTATGTATTTTTAAGTTAAACGAGACATTAAAGCATTTGTGAATAACCATGAGTTTTGCTTCCTTTTAAGTTTGCATCTTTAAAAACCTCAGAATGAGTGAATTCATGGGTTCTGTATCACTTGCTTCAACTCTAATCCCAGACTTCAGAGATGACTTCTCCCAACTTTCAGTCGTTTTTCTTTTTCTTTGTTCTTGTTTACACTGTGAATTCCAATTTGCATTGGCTCTCTGCATCACCTCTTGTCATGTTCACATAGCCCGACATCATGCCCTAGATTTATTGTAGGATAATATTTTAACAAGTTAGTTGCCCATGTAAGGACTGTCATTTTGTCAGCCATGAGATTCCCGTGCCAATTTTTCTCCAAAGTAATGTTGAAACTAAATATCATGTGCATACAATGTTTCTTGAGAAGAAACTTTTAGACCATTCAGAGCAAGGATTGAGATGTCATATTCTGCTTTTAAGAACGTTAAAGACTATTGAAAACGTGATCGACCAGCTTTGGGTCTTGCTCGCCATTTTTTTCTTAATCTGCCAAACCGACAAGGCACTTATATATAAGCTATACTCTTTTTTCTTTTTTTTAAAGCATTCTTCTCTATTGGCCCATCTTCTGGAGTTATTTTTAAATATCAGACAAAAAAATTTGGTAATAAAAAGTTTAAAATGACTACTGATTATTTAGGCATAGGGCCATTTGTTTGGTATTACTTATGTCATGTTTGACAGTAGTGTTTGTTCAGAGTTTGGATTTTTGCTTTGAAAATTGTTGGTCTACTTAAATATCATTTAGTTTGATTGTCAAATAGTCAATAACAATTAATCAAATTGTTTGGATTTTGATGGTTGAATGCAATGACATTCACTAGATAATATTACTGTAATGGACAATAACAATATCCTCTGCTATCTACTGAATTTTATATAAGTAAAAATGCTGAATTTTATATAAGTAAAAATGCCTGATCAAATTAGGACAATCCTCTTTAAATGAAATCACTGCTATGACCATAGATTTTGAAACCCCAACCCCCCCCACGATGAGTGAATTCATTAAAGCATTTGTGAATAACCATGAGTTTTGCTTCCTTTTAAGTTTGCATCTTTAAAAACCTCAGAATGAGTGAATTCATGGGTTCTGTATCACTTGCTTCAACTCTAATCCCAGACTTCAGAGATGACTTCTCCCAACTTTCAGTCGTTTTTCTTTTTCTTTGTTCTTGTTTACACTGTGAATTCCAATTTGCATTGGCTCTCTGCATCACCTCTTGTCATGTTCACATAGCCCAACATCATGCCCTAGATTTATTGTAGGATAATATTTTAACAAGTTAGTTGCCCATGTATCATTGTTGTTTTACTTTGTAGACTTTGGTGTTATCATTGTTGTTTTACGTTTTTGTGCATATTGAATACATCATTGATTTATCATGAGAAACCTAGAGTTAGCACATCATTTTCGTGTAGAAAATTATTTATCATGAAAGACTGAATTCAAATGCTTTTACAGCTTTGATCATAATGCCACGTCCAAGAGACTTTGCGTGGACTCATTGCACATCAGTCTCGGGTACAAGCAGGGTCAAATGCAATTGGTGTCAAGCTGAAGTACCTGGTGGCATTTATCGCTTCAAATGGCATTTGGCAAAGGAGGTAGGACATGAGACCATTATTTGCAAAGGTTGCCCTGCAGATGTCACATATCAGGCAAAACTAGCTCTTGGGGCGATTTCTGATAATAAGGCAAAAAGGGCAAGAACTGGGACAGAAATGACATTAAATTCTACATATGCTAAGAGCAATCCTTCGAATGAGGCAAGCAGTGAACAATTGTCTTTCAAGGAGTCTGTGTCAACGCCTTCTTCTACAACACATGGCCCAAACACAGGTGGAGGAAACATTAATTCTTTCTTTGCACCTCGTACTACACCAGGATCACAGACCACTTTGGAGAGTACAGGATGGAGAAAGAATGTCCATGCATATGCAAAGAAAGCAATTGCAAATTTCTGGTACTACTCTAGCTTGCCGTTCCATGTTGCCAGATCTCCATATTGGCAAGGTATGGTGGATGCGATTGCAGGTGCAGGTCCTGGGTTCAAAGCCCCATCTTATGAGACATTGAGAGTTGGTATGCTCAATGATGCAGTAGAGGATGTTAATGATGTTGTTTCTGAACATCGACTAGCATGGACAAAGACTGGTTGCACCATAATGTCAGATGGATGGACAGATAGAAGGAACCGAACCCTCATCAACTTCCTTGTCTCTTGTGGTATTGGCACCATTTTTTTGAAATCTGTGGATGCATCAGATAGGATCAAATCTACAGCTAAAATGTTTGAGTTGTTTGATGATGTGGTCAAGGATGTAGGGCCAGAATATGTGGTACAATTTATTACAGACAATGCTGCTGCTTGTGTCGCTGCTGGGAAACTCCTGATTGACAAGTATCCCTCTATGTTTTTTACTCCGTGTGCGGCACACTGCCTTGATCTAGCCCTAGAGGATTTTGGAAAACTTGAATGGGTGAAGGAGGTATTGCAACAGGCTCGCACAGTTACCAAGTTCATCTACAATCACACGAGGCTGTTGTGTCTAATGCGCTCCTTCACAGAGGGCAAGGAGCTAATTCGGCCAGGGGTGACACGATTTGCTACGCACTTCCTTGCATTGTAGACTCTTTGGCAACAACAATTAAATTTGAAGCGAATGTTCCTTTCTCCTGAGTGGATAGAGTCTGGCTTCACAAGGCTAGTAGATGGCAAAAAGGTGGTACAGTACATTTATTCTGCAAGTTTTTGGGATGCAATTGAACAAGTTGTACAATTTTCTGAGCCTCTAGTCAAAGTTTTGAGGCTAGTGGATGGGGATAAATCCCCCATGGGCTATTTGTATGAGGCCATGGATAGGGCTAAGGAGGTGATGAGGGGTAGGATGGAAAATGACAGGGACAGGTACATGCCATTATGGGACATAATTGATAGGAGATGGGATGAACAGATGCACTCCCCTCTCCATGCTGCTGGGCATTATCTCAATCCATCCTTGTTCTATAGCTCCTCATTCAAAGATGATTCTGAAGTCACACGTGGCCTATTCATATGCATGGAGAAAATGTTTCCTACCCCAGAAAAGTTGCACGCAGTAATGGCAGAGTTGCCAATGTACAAGCAGGCGAGGGGTGTTTTCTCAAGTATGGCTGCGGTGCAAGGCAGGAAGACCTACCAACCAGGTACACTCTATTAGCTTTGGACAATTTCTCTTTATTGTGGACATGTAGCTTAAAGATGTTAAGATTTTAATATATCTTACATGAAATCATGATGGTAATAATTTGTGTTTTTCAGCACAATGGTGGGATTTTTTTGGTCAAAATACCAAAAATCTTAGATGGATGGCAAGGCGCATATTGAGCCAACCATGTACTTCATCCGCTTGTGAGCGTACTTGGAGTGTTTTTGAACACATACATTCCAAGAAACGCAACCGTCTAACACAAGAACGGATGAATAATTTGGTGTTCGTTCACCACGACCTCCGCTTGAAGCTAAAGAAAGCTCAAGGTTAGACTTCTAATATACTTGCAATCATAGTTATAATTGTATTCATTATGTTTTTCACTTTCTATTGCCACGACTAATTTATATTTATGGACAAAATCAGGTACTGTTGAGGATGATGCGCCAATTGACCTTGATGAAATTGATCCAGAGTCTGAGTGGATTGCAGCTGATGATGATGATGATGATGATTTTCTTGACCCTGACGATCTTGATATCCTAATGGAGAGCAACATGAGTAGTGAATTGCTTGAACGAGTTAGGACAGGCTCTGACCCAGGAGCTTCATCATCAAGACCTACAACTCTCTAGTGTAGCTCTCTTTGTAGTAGAAAGACTCATTGGCTACGTCTAGTTTTTTGGAATTTTGTACTCAGTTTCTATATTGACATTGTATAAACTGGATTGTAATTGAAATTTGGTCAACTTTCAACATCTAGTTATTAGTTATGCACTATGAAGTATGCTTTGTGCAATGCAATGTAATCAGTGATTCAGTGATATGAATATAAACAACTACAATCTATATTTTACAAGTCATGGGCAAAACTCTCGATTTTATTTGCTCTCTATATCTCTATGTTATGGAAATGCCTTTAAATTTAAAATACAAGAAGTTTTTGTCCCTTCTACATTTTTAATGGTTTTCTTGAAATCTGATTTTTTCCCGATTTATTCCCGTTTAAATCACGATTTTTTTGAAAAAAACTTATACTTTTGGTTTGCCGATTTTTACCCCTGCGATTTTTTCCCGATTTTTTGAAAAAGTTTTATACTTTTGGTTTGCCGATTTTTTCCCTAAACGATTTTTGCTTCCTTGCTTTTGACGATTTCAAGTTAGGGAAAGGTACATGGATAACGCACAACAAACCTTGAGGGAGGACTAATGAGTTTCAATGAGAAGAAAGATGCAAAAAACATCTCTAAGTGACCTAGGCACACCCTTGAGCTTGTCGATGTCATTTTTGGCATGAAAAGCACATAAGTGGAATAGTGCATGCACTTTTCAATGTCAATGACAAATTAGAATGTGAAATTCAATGTTGCATGGACACGGATAGGGTATCCGATATGGATATGGTATCTGATATGAATACGACTATTTTTCAGGATCCCCTAATGTGGATACAGCTAGATACAGTAATCATATATATATATATCAATGTACCCTAGGGACGCGTCCCTGAGGGTTTTCCCCCGCCCCTGCCAATTAGGACATTTTGGGGACGCGGGTACGTAGACTGAACCCCCCCCCCCCCCCCCGCATCCCTATTTTTTGCAGTTAATGGGGACGTCCTATGAATGCCCCTTGTAGATTGGGAACGTCCCAGTGTTTGGGGACTCTAATGTCCCTGGGACGCTCGGAAGACCCCTGCAGGTCAACAAAAGCCCTAAAAAACGTGGTCAACACGCGAAAAATGAAAACCTAAATGGCTTGAAAACTATTTATTTGTGCAAAATGATTTCAATTTTTCGTTTCAGACACACTATAAACCCTAGTTCTGCGCGGCTAAGAACTGAGGAATCTCGAATCGCGTCCATACAAAGTCGAAAAACTAAAGCTGAAAGTCCTATTCCACTTCTTGGTATGATTCAATTCATTGGCAGACCTTCACTCACCTCTTCTGTTGCGGGAATGTGTATACACTGTGCAATAAAGTATAAACTGTTTTACCTTTTTAAAGTTTAAAACTTTAAATTGAAACATAAGAAACAAAAATTTTATAAAATGGATTTTAATTTTGAAATACAACAAAAAAATAGGATATTATTGACGCTAAATCGAAGGGGGTTGATTAATAGAAAGTGAGTTCATTACAACATATATTACTATGCAATGAAAAATATTAACTAAATATCAAACATGTCTCTTTATATATTACACTAAATAAGTTTAACTGTTTAAGTTACTTGTATCTCTTATTAGTTCTTAACTTTTTAACCTATATATATTTTTATTAAAATATATTATATAGCCGTCCCCAAAATTTTGGAAAATTTTTGTTGTCCCTAGAAACCCGTCCCCCCATCCCCCCGCCCCCCGTCTCGGAAACTCAGAGAGACATTGATATATATGAATTAAAAAATATTTTATTATATAATGTATTATATTAAAATATATAATAAATATGAATTAAAATATATTTTATTATATAATGTATTATTATATTAAAATATAATAATACATTATATAATAAAATATATTTTAATTCATATTAATTATTTATTAAAAATATTTTATTATATAATGTATTATATTAAAATATGATTTATTATTTTATAATAATTTATTATAAGTATTAATAAATATTAAACTTATTAAATTTAAATATATATATATATATATATATTATAATTAAATTTAAATACATCATATTTAAATTTAAATACATATTATAACTATTTTTTCTTGTTCCGTAAGCGTTGGAGGTCACAAAGGGGACCTCCTCCCCACCAACATATCCACATAACCAACTTAATCAACTTAGAAGCCACATAGAAACCACATGTTATATATATATATATTATAATTAAATTTAAATACATCATATTTAAATTTAAATACATATTATAACTATTTTTTCTTGTTCTGTAAGCATTGGAGGTCATAAAGGGGACCTCCTCCCCACCAACATATCCACATAACCAACTTAATCAACTTAGAAGCCACATAGAAATCACATGTTACTTGGGGGATTCGAACTTGGATCTCGATCGTGAGAACCATTTGACCTTTGCCATTTAAGCACAACCTTGTTCACAATACATATTATAACTATTAATAAATATTAAAGATTACAAAAAATTACATAGAGTAATATTAAACTTGTTAAATTTGAAGTTTAATTTAAATTTGTTTAAACAAGCTACCCATATATCCATTCAATAAAGGATGAGAGGCGTGGATTGCCTCCTCTGTAATTCTGACTAGGAGGACAATGACGATAGGAGCGATCAGCTTTGACTAGCGACAAAGGAGTGATAGCCAGCCCTACCAGTCAAGAATCTCTCTTAACCGGATCGGGTATGATAAAATCATAGGATTGCAATTGCACCTATCAAAACAATGTATGTGATCGAGCCCAAACTAGACAATCATGAATGTTATACCAGTCAATGGAGAAGATGCGGATACGACATATTTTTTAGAATGCCAAATCAGAAGTATCTGGCACAACACATGATTTGCCCTAGTTTTGAATACAGACAGGCACAGTATCCGACCCATATCTTGGCCATATTGTCCCTGTGTCCGTACCAGACACATTGGTACGCGTTGTTGTGACCAAATCACACATCACCCCATTGCAAATGGGGACCCCCTTTTTTTTGAGCTCCGATGTTTTGCATGAGATCTTAGATGATGCCTTAGGTTTGTTTACTCTGCCAATCCAACAATAGGTCTCTCTCCTAGAAGATTTTGCTTTATAACTGGAGGTCTTATCTGGAGGATGAACTTGCAGTGATGAAGACTCTTGATTGAATTCTATCCAAGTAATGAATATTGAGACCCATCCTGAAGTATGTTTGAGATCCTGAAAGACTGAGTCCGGAGCCTGAAACCCTGAAATCCTGAAAAAATGGCTAAGTCTGAAATCTGGTGAATCCTCCAAATTCTATATTTTGCATGTTAAATCCGGTGGATTCGAGACCTATCTCAAACATCCTGAAAGGTATATTGAAAAATATTGAAAGAATAAGAATTTTCTCAACTTATACTTAAATATATTTTTCAATATACCTTTACCTCAAGGACCCTGAAAATGACCAACTACTCCAGAGGATTCAAAAGGTTGATCCACTGCGACGGCGTGTTAAGGTGGCGCAAAATCTTGGCGCAAAATCGTGATAAATCATGCCCAATTCTAGATGATTTCAAACACCTCAAGTGATGCGCCAATTCTAGAGGATTTAGAATACCTTAACCAACCCGCCACATGTGAAAGGAAATTCCAGAGGATTTTAAATCTTCAACTAATGCGAAATTTCAGAGGATATCAACCCCTTGAAGTGATGCGCCCAAAGCAGAAACGTTTATGTTTTGAAAGAACATTCGTCCAAAGCGCCTAAGGAGAAAGAGGGATTTTGGTTGGGATTGTTGCACATTAAGGGTTTTAGAGAATCTCTAATCCTTCAACCAATGCGAATTCTTAGAGGATCTTCTATACCCTATCTAATGCGCCACACAAGGAAGAAGTTGAAGGTGTCAACCAATGCGAAAATTTTAGACCTTCAACCATTGCGATCACTTCAAAGAAAATCTAAGGTCAAGTCTTAGAGTCAATTTTAGAAGATTTCAAAGCTCTTATCCAAAGCGCTCAATCTAGAAGTTGTTAAAACCTTGATCCATTTTGCAATTCTAGAGGAATTCGAAACCCTCAACCAAAGCGCCAAAGGTGGAAGAAGGTAAGTGATTTCAAAAAACACCAACTTGAAGAGGATTTTGACACCTTGAACCAATGCGCCACCCTCTTGCAGATGAAAACAAGTTGGAATCAAAGCAAATTCAAGAGGAATTTCATTGTTGATCATTGATATTTGCTAGTGTTTTGAAGATTGGAATCGCTGCTCAACCTGGGTATTATTTAGTGCTGATCCTGCATATAAATAAGCATTTTCCAGATTTATTTGTTGGAGGAAATTAGACATACAGTGAGCTGCTGTTACATCAGTTTGATACAAGTCTTCTGGGCATCAAAGGAAGTTAGAGGAGTTCATCATTGTTAGATTACATTTGATCATTGGATTTGCATATTCATCAGAGTGAACGATCTACAATCCTTCATATCATTTCATTGACAACTATCAGCTACAGAATTATCAGCAAAATTAAGGAAGTAAATCAGATATTAAGTTTGGTGCCTTTGGACTCAAACTTTAACTGCAGTTGAGAAGGTTAGTAGAAAGTTGCAACAATATTGTACATCTGTATATATTCGGCTGTCATAGGATTATAAAGGTCAATGTAATTGAAGTCTGAATTAGAAGATTTTAGCACCTTCAACCACTGCGACCTATCCAAGAGGAATCCAAATCCTCAATCCGATGCGCCAGCCCTTAGAGGATATAAAAGTTTTATCCAAGGCATGTATTTCAAGAAGAACTTGAAATCTAGATCCAATACGCCTAAAGGAGGAGAAGAATTCAAGTTTGTAAGTGATGAGAAGAAGACTTTAAACCTTCAAATTGCTGCGCCAAAAGAGAAAGAGTTAGTTTTAAAGGTAAATTCAAGAGACTTTCAAGGAGAACTCAATTCCTTAACGCCAAGATGGGAGAGGTAGAATACAAGTATCAAGATTCAGATTTCATGAAACAGTAAGAAGATCTAAAACTATCCATCTGCTGCGCCTAGATCAAAAGGACTGATAGAAGAAACTTCAAGCAAAAAAATCAAGATCCTATGCGAGGCCTTTTGGATGAAGTCAGATTTAAGGTTGTTGAAAGCATTTCAAGGAGATATCAAAAACCTGATCCAATGCGTCAAGGGTGATGAAGAGCATGAAGACTTGATTGAGGGGTATTCAAAAAGTGTAATCTAATGTGCCAAAAGTAAAGGAAAAGTTTAAGTTTTTCAAGGAAAAGATGAATTCCTGATCTCATACACCTTTTCAGCGTATCCAAGTTGGAAGAAGTTGACTTAAAGTAATTTTATGTGAAGATTTCAAGAAGAAATTCAAACTTCAATCTGCTGCTCCAAGATATCCATATCTGCTGTATCAAGAAGGAAGAGTTTAAGGGTTTGAAGCTAGATTTAAAGACTCCATTCAATGCTTTCACGTTTTGATTTTCTTTAGAGCTTAAGCAAATGATTCTTATGTATTTATGTTATAAAACCGAAGGATTGATGTTGTTTCTTCCTCTATGTTGCAGAAGTGTGAATGATGAGTAGAGAAGCTAAAGTGTTGGAAGCACCTTCATGCTAGGAGTGAAGTCAACCAGTTGTCGTGTGGAGAAGACATCAAGTAGCTGTTCTAAGAAGTTACTTCAAGGATACCTTGTTGGATCACTTCAAGTATCAACTACTTCATCTTCATCAGTCATAGCTTCAAGGCATCATGTAGCAGTTTCAAAGAATCTTTCATCATCCTTGTGTTGGAATTCTTTGGCATCATGATCATCTAGAAGACATCCGTCCAAAGGACATCATCTTCATCAAGGCTTCCTAAGGCATCAATTCTACTTCAAGTTCTTCAACCTTCAAGGAAAAGTCATCAAGTAGCTGCTCCACCATAAGGAAGGTGTTATCATCAAGTTGGAGCATTTCATATATTCTACTTCATTCAGGATCATCTTCCAGGAAGCATCATTCTAAGAGATCTACATCACTTCAAGAGGTAGCTGCTCCAAGACGTCACATCAAGATATATCTCAAGTCCTCTTCATCAATGACATCATGAAAGATCATACTTCAAGTTTCAAGACTCATCAAGCTTCAAGTCTCTTTGAGAAGTCAGGAAGCACTTCATCCTCAAATCAAGCAAGGGCATTCATCTATTCAAACTTCAAGTCCTTTCACCTTCAAGTCCAAGAGAGTCTTCTACTCTACATGAAGAAAGTCACATCATTATCATCATCATCTACTCCACATGAAGAAGCATCAAGGAAGATCATCAACTTACCTACAAGAAGAAGAAAGAATCATGAAGTCAATCAAATGAGCAACAAGTATCATACATCCAGTTGCAAGGAGATGTACAAGGCAAAGATCTATAAGATGTATTCCTAAACATACAAGTTCAAATAATCACATTGAATACATCACATAAAGATGATACAATTTTCAAAATATGCTGAGTTGGCATCAATGTGGCGAGAACACATCATTTTAAATGCATTAAATGTATCATTTAATGAAAGAAGCCAGAGGGATTCCTATGTGGAGGAATATTTTAAATGCTTTCGCCTTACCTTATCACATTGGAAAACGTGCCTTCATTGCCTCTCTCTTTTATGCTAAAAATAGCAAATTGTTGTAACTACCTGTGAGGTGGCACGATCTAGACCCTTGGCTATCAAATTGATCTTAGCCATTCATTGTAAAACTGGACACTATATAAAGGCCTTGTTGCCTCATTTGTAAGGGGGTAAGATATAGATTTTAGATTTTAGGAGTAGAATAGGAGAGACTCTCGAAATTCTCTGAGAGGACTTGGAGATTGTTGTAAATATTTCTCGAGAGTAATGCAAAGACATTGGAGCTACTTGTTTGGTGTTAAGTATTATTTTGTGGAATAACTTGATTTCTTGTACTCAATGAAATGGAGAGATGTTTTAAATAGATTAGAAATAGATTAGAGCTCATTGTTGTAATGTATGTTGTACTGAATATTTGATCAACTCCTAGCTCATGTTTTTAACATTCATCGTTGGTGAATTGTTGTGTAAAGCTAGTCTGAGCCATATTTGTATAAGTTCGATTGTGAATGTTTGTTTGAGCTGCGCTGTCTTATGGGTGCTCATATGAACCTTCATGATTTGAAAACCTTTCGCGTAACCTTAGGAGATTGCACCAACTCCATGTAGTTGTAGGCATCTTTGGCAAAGTGGAGTTAGGTTGATTAGGAGTTTGTCTGTTTAATACATCAGCATTACCTCATTGACCTTAGATTAGTTTTCTAAACCCTCACCCTTTTCTATTTCTTTGTTATTGAGACCTTGTATACATATCATCCACACTGAAGGAGAGATAAGCTGAATGAAGGAAGAAAGATCTAGTCTAAGTCCCTTTGTGTTTAACAGCAAAATCATACTTAGTCACTGAGCTGTCTCTTATATAATCATCAGAAAGGAACCTTGGAGTCATCTTGTTTGATCACATAGTTCAGCATTCGAGAGGCTTTGCTCAAGAGGGAGTCAGATACTTTGTATTTCACTCTAATTGTTGACTTGTCGAAAAACAATCATCAACACGCGTACCAGGGGAAGGGGGGTGTATCCTGCAACTTTGGTGAAAATCAATTAAGTGACTCAAAAGTGTAGTTTTTGACTTAAGTTACAAAACTCAACATCAAATTAGAAAAAAATTGCATCACACCCCCTTGTGGTGCTCAAACTCATTTCAAGGGGGTTCTCAAACTCATTTAAGTGACAAAAAACTGGAAGTGAAAACGTGAAAAAGTGCATGGGAGACTCTTGCGGTGCCCCAAGTTGCTTAAATTTCAAAGTGTCTGACAAGATAGATGAAAAAGTGCTCCCAAGTGCTTGAGCATGCTCTAGGAGGTTAAGCGCCAACATGTCAATGAGAAATTAGAAGAAAAAGTGCAAGACAACACATAACCACATCCCTAGACACTTGAATGTCAAATTGTCAATGGAAAAACATAACAAGAAGTGCATAATATCTCCCAAGCATGCCCCAAGAGGGTTGAGTGTTGAAATCTCAAGTTAATAACATGACAAAATTTGCTCCCAAGTGCCCAAAGTGTGCCCCACTAGGGTTGAATGTCAAAATGTCATTGAGAAAACATAAGAAAAGTTGCATCAAGAGGTTAAGCGCCAACATGTCAATGAGAAATTAGAAGAAAAAGTGCAAGACAACACATAACCACATCCCTAGACACTTGAATGTCAAATTGTCAATGGAAAAACATAACAAGAAGTGCATAATATCTCCCAAGCATGCCCCAAGAGGGTTGAGTGTTGAAATCTCAAGTTAATAACATGACAAAATTTGCTCCCAAGTGCCCAAAGTGTGCCCCACTAGGGTTGAATGTCAAAATGTCAATGAGAAAACATAAGAAAAGTTGCATCAAGAGGTTTAAAATGTGCTAGGAGAGAGATTCTTAAGTGACAAAGTAAACGCGAAATAATAACAAAAATTGCAAGGACTCAAAAGCATGCCCTCTACATGGAGAAGTTTGAGTTTCACCTTCAAAACACAAAAGGACACCATTGGAGCAAGTTTTTCCACCATCTTGTTGGATCATTAGCAGCAGATTCTTTAGGTTTCATTGCAATTGTCCAAGGATAAACACTTGTTTTCATCCTTGCAGCACCTACAATAGTTCTTGTGGGGAACCTTATCATTTCCTTTTGATGCAGGAGCATTCGAGTCCATGAGAAATCTTGTATCAACCAAAAATAGAATAAGGGTTGTTGAGAGAATTTTGGCTTTGTGTGCAAAGTTTAGACATGCTTGGAGGAGTCTTGTGGAGAAATAGTGTTGTGGCTGACTTCGGTAGCAAAAGAAATCATAGTTGCATTTTCTGTAACAACATGAATCCACTTCTGCAGCATCTAATATCTTCTGTAGCAGCATGGTTTCATTTTGTCAACTTGTTGTACACTTTGCCAACGTGGCATCTGCCTGAGTCACTTCGTTGGCATCTATCCGTGCAACCTCAACAACATATGCAACTTAAGCAGCATATGGATCAACTTCAACAACTTAATGGACTTCACTTTGTCGGCACTCGACTTCAGCAGCAAAGGACTTCAACAAAATAATCGTTAGCATATAGAATGACTTTGTCAGCACTATTATCTTCATCAGCATATCAAATGACTTTGTTAGCAAGGTGGGTAGGATCAAGTTGAAGGCTTTATCATTGTCATCACCTTTGGTAATATAATCAATGACAGCATGTTGAAGTAGCAGATTGAGAACCAAATTTAATAGTGATAGTTAGTAGCTAAAACTCCCTTTGTGGCTGAATTAATTCTGATGTGGCAGTGATAATAGACATTGATTCAACTTTGGCTGACTGATATTTCTTTATTGGGCCGTGATGTTTCTATTCATCATGGTTGTTAATCTTTAGTTGGAGGCTATGCATTTTCTTTCCTTGGATGGTGCTTGGGTAAATCTGTAGGTTGCTAGGTAGGGTAGTTCTTCATTGAACCCCCTTGCCTAGACTTAGAGCAAGGTTATGCTCATTGGGTTGTGTTTGAGAAGTTCTATAAATTTGTTGTAAGTGTGAGAGGAAGTCCCTAACTGTAGGGAGTTGAGAGAGAGAAAATGGTATCAAAGAGGCTATTTCTTGTGTGGGAATGACCTTGAGTTCCCTCCAACAAAAGAGAGTGCTGGGTGGAAGGTATAGGAATGTCCTCCATTGAGTGGAAAGTGGGTAGATGGAGTTCTGAGAGTCTACATTTTCTAGTGTCAGTGTTGTGTAGAGGGCATGAGCATATTGTTTGAGAGAAAAACAAGTTGTAGGTGTAAGTTTGTGAGAGTGTATTTGTCTCAAAGTGTCTTTGCGATTGTGTGTGCATGTGAAATTATGTGTGAGAAGATGTCTTTTAAGAAGAGTAGGATGGTCTTGAGGAGGCCTGTGAGATTGACATTAATGGAGCAAAGAGAAAGGGCTTATATGGAGAGGGCTCTTGAATGGTTGAGAGAAATCCAATCAAGACTGGATGTGATGGAGATTGTGCACCATAGAGGAGCTGCTATAGATGTGAGTGAACATGATGGGTAGTGTCATGTGGGTGGCATGGAAGAAGAGGAAAAGGAGATGTTAATGTTTAAAATCCTATTTTATCTAACATTGTTTTGTTTATAGGTATGGTGGGTGGTAAAGAAAGAGAAGAAGTAGTCCTCATGTGAGAAGATAATGAAGAAGAGAAGAATGTGATGGTACACGATATGGATGTGTGATTTGTTGATCCAAATGAGAGTGAAGTTGCAACAGAAGTATCTTTGGGGAATGAAGCAGATATGGGAGCTGAAATGTTGGTCTATGAGGGCCCCGTATTTGATAGAGAAATAGGTGAAGGTGAATAGAGTCTAGTAATTGAAGACACGATGAGGAAGATTGAGGATATGTTTAATTCCTATGATTCTTCATGTGAAGATTTTAGCAGAGGTTGGTAAAGAAGAGAAGGATATAGCAGTAGCAGCAACGTGTCCTTTGGAGGGGATGAAAGAGTTGGTTGAGGAGGTGCAGATTATTGCACAAAAGGAAGAGGAAGAGTAGATGGCTATGGAGATTTTTGATTTCCATAATGTTGGTTGTGCTGATTTGTGTGTAGGTATAGCAAAAGGGAGAAGAGAACATTGTTGGAGGTGGATGGGAAATGGTGGGTGAAATCCGACAAGAGAAGAAGAGATTTTGGAACCCATGAGAGGATGAAGACAGTGGTGGAACTTTTGGAGGAGGATGTTGGGTTATGGCGGACAAAGGTCCACAAGAGGAAAGAAAGGACAAACTAGGTATAGGACATGATTTTTCCTAGCTAAATGTTGGAAAAGATATTTCAGTGTACCTATTACAGTAGTGGAGCATGCTAAGGAATATGCATATTTTAGAAGGGTAGTTCTACCACTCAACTCTACTTTGTGAGCATGATGCTCACAAAATTTCTTACCCGACGTGTTTGATGCAGGAGAATTCGAGTGCATGAGAAATTCTATATCAACCAAAACTAGAATAAGGGTACCTGAGAGAAATTTGGCTTTGTGTGTGGGTTTTGGACATGCTTCAAAGAAGTTTTGTGGAGAAATAGTGTTCTAGTTGACTTAGATAACAACATAAATTATAGATGCATCTTTTGCAGCAACATGAATCCACTTTTGCAACATCTAACATCTTCTATAACAGCATTGTTTCACTTTGTTAGCTTATGCCTATGGGTGACTTCATCAATGTCTACCTGTGCAACTTCAACAATTACAACTTAAGAAATGTATGGATTGACTTAAACAACTTCATGGACTTCAATTTGTTAGCACTTGACTTTAGTAGCATGGGACATCAACATCTTTGTCCACATATTGAACGACTTTGTCAGCATTATTATCTTCATTAGCATATTGGAGGACTTCATTGATAAGCTGTGTAGGATTAAGTTGAAAGTTTTATCAAATTTCAATACCTTTGGTAATATAATTGATGATAGCATGTTTAAGTAGTAGATTGAGTGGTGAATTTAATGGCGAGTTCTAGCAGCTAAGATTCCTTTCATGGTTGAGTTAATTCTAATGTGGTGGTGATAATACACATCGGTTCAATTTTGGATGGTTTTTTTATTCTTCATGGTCGTTAATATTCAATTGAAGGCCGTGTGCTTTCTTTCCTTGGATGGTGCTTGGGCTTCCATTGTTTTTCCTTTTGGCAGCTTTTCTTTTCTTTTGTCATGATTCTTTATTCCTTTGGCCCGACAACTTTGTGTATTTCTTTGGACAATCAATCTTCTTGCATGACTATTATTCTTCCTTTGGGTAGTTATCTTTTCTTGACCATTGTCATAATCATTTTGGCAGACTTTTTATTATTTGTGCTATTTGTTGGCACTTGTGAGTTCTTGGCTAATTGTTACGACAATGTACAGTTGGGTAGTCACTAGGCACTCAAGAAAATAAAAGGATTGATTTTTCTATGCAAAGGCAATGGATAATGAGAGGGAAAGAGAGATTATTTGCTCAAATAAGAGAGTAGAGTGATTGCCAGAGTTTGGTTGATGCAGGAGCATACTTGGGTTCAAGCAATTTTGCATAACTTTGAGAATTTTTTTTTGGTTTTTGTTTGAATTTTGTTTTGTAGGTCTCTTCTTTCCCTATCGACTGATTCTTTGATTCTTCTCTATTTGCAAATTGCCTTGCGGGGACTTATGTATTCAACTTTCCTTCTAATGTTGATGGCGTGCATCCTATTCTTGGCGTCTTCCTTTAATGAGTTGGTGTCGACTAGTTGTGGTAGCATCCCTATATTTGGCGTTGACCATGTCTTGGTGTGATGAAGGTGACCTCTATTAATAGCACTTGTTAGCGGCGGCTAGTAGTGGAGACGATTTTCCAAATTAAGAGTTTTATACTTTATTTAGATGGAGAAACGCTACGTTGGGTAGAGATGCGAAATGCAAGAGTAAAAAATAAAAGAAAAATGAAAGATTGATATTTATAGAGTTGTCTAGGAAAATATAGCGGTTGAGGAGTTGCGCATTTGGGGGGGGGGATTGATATTGTTATTAGATATGATCTGTGGAGCCACAATTTTCTTATTGTTGTGTTGGTAGTCAAACTTTTGTTTGAGTTATTGTAATAGTTGGTTGAGCTGAGCAGAGAATAGAAGATGGTTGTATCATGGTCTTGTTTTGACGTATTGATCTAATTCTTGTAGTTGTACTGAGAATGAAAGATGGTTGTATCATGGTCTTGTTTTGATGTACTGATCTAATTTTGGTAGTTGTACTTAGTTTTGTGTGCGGTTGTTGCTGTGTGAAGTCAATAATATTATGGATTCGAGGGCTATGATCGATGTGCTAGATCAATACCTGTAGCTATGCCATGTTGTTTGAGTGCTAGTCAATGATTAATAGTTGCATGTTATTGTTGTTTTGATTTGGTGTTGATGGAATGTAAGTAGAATTCTGTCATGTCCCCATTTCTGGAGTGATCACCAAATGAGAATGGAGTTAGCCTATCCTCATTTTTGTAGGCTAGTTCGTCAACTCAAGGGAATATTTTGGCGAAGGTGGCAAATGAATTAATGCACTTTGCATTAATTATTAAAATGAAGACAATTAAATAATAATAATAATTTATTATTATTATTTAATTAGAGTGCCAATGGAAAAAATAAATTAAATAATATTATTTAATGTGAGCCAAAAAAAAAATAATTGGAGCGCCCAATTTGGTGTTGAAAATAAAATTTTCAAAAAAATAAAATAGGTCTTGCCTATTGAGAGCATAGTTCCGAAACTCGCCAAAACTCGGTGAGTCGCGAGCCGAGCATGCCATGGCGAGTCTTGGGGACTCGGACCCGGACCCGGCCAGAAACTCGCCAAAACTCGCCGGTTTTCGAAAACTCCCCTGAAACTTGCGAGTCCTGAGCATGAAACTCGGCCAGAAAAAAGTGAAAAAATCAGGAACACAGTGACAATATATTTCAAAATATATTTAAGTATACTTTAAATATTTTGAAATATACTGTCAGGATGTTTGAGATAGGTTCCGGATCCATGGGATTTAACATGCAGATTCTAGATTTTGGAGGACCCATTAGATTTCAGACTTAACCAATTTTTCAGGGTTTCAGGGTTTCAGACTTAGTCAAATTCAGGGTTTCAGTTTCGCACAAAAAGAGTAGAGGACAAATCACTGGATCCTATTGACTTGGATGAGATAGATCCTATTGATTTGCCGAGTTTTTGCGGAGTTTTCTCCGAGTTTTTGTTGACTCGTCAATTTTGGCATGATTGAAGACCTACCATTTATGCCTTCGTAGGAAGGCGAA